>CM050516.1:25770641-26970641 GCA_027563665.1 Antrozous pallidus
AGAAAAATGTCTACAATAAATGTGGCAATGCATAAAAGCTCATGAAAGGATCCAAGGAAGCAATAACATCTCAATTCATAAGACAGCAGGAGACATGGACAGTTAATACACATAAGAGTAAATACAGACTCTCTGAACTTATAAAAAGATTCTACCTTACTAGAAATAAAAGTTATAAAAAACAAAAGGAATGATGAGATATTTGTCTGTTACAGTGGCAAAGAAAAAATTATTCAATAATTTTGATGCTCAGGTACTTTTCATGTAAATTGTTCTCTTATTTTCTAATCTTTATATTTTTGGAATATGTAGAAAATATTAAGATTAAAATTTATCTTGGAGAGAGTTATTTAACATCTGTTACTCCCGTTATGAAGAGTGTAATAAGAGATGGGGGGTAAAGATTTGAATGCAAGGATGTTTGCTAGAGCATGGTTTGAAAGAGGAAAAAATGGGTAGCGACCTAAATGCTCAGCTTAGGGGAAATGCACAAGATTAATGCAACTGTTGAATATTCAGCTTTTGCAGATTTTTAAAGGATAAGGGGTAATACATGTGATATAAGTCAAGGCATAAAAACAATTCTAAACTGTTTATACAGTAGGTATCTCATACAACAAATTAGTTTTGTGTTTATATAGCTTCCACAGGTCATTTGCTGTAGCTCTTTCTCCCTCTCTCTGGAAGAAAATATAACCAACAGTTAATGTGGTGATAAACTAGAGATAAGATTATAGATAGCTTTTATTTTCTTATTTCCTATATTTCCAAATGTTTTACAATGAGCCCTTATTACATTTATAATAGAATAAATGGCTATTATTTAAAAAATGATAGGCATCCTTTGAAACACAAGTACATGAAGTTAAATCAGTCCATGTAAATATTTATCACAGTACCATGTCTCCTGTGATGGAGGGGAAACAGAATTTTCTTTTTTCATCTCTGCAGATTGATGTTTCTTGTACCTAAAACCCAGATACTAGGCAAGAATCGTCAGTATAAGAAATTTTCTACCTCTCTCTTTCTAATTTCATGGCTGCTGGTATGGCAGAAACAAAATATTCCCTGTTACTCATTTGCCATCATACTTCCAAGTAAATTACTCAGTGGTACCCCAGTGAACTGTAAAAATTAATTTATCTTCAGAGCTTGTTTTATCCAGAGAGTAGCTGAGTCATCTAAAGAGAATCTGAGTCAGTTACTAGGGAATCAAGGAAATGGAAATAACATTTTATAGTTAGGTTGCAACTGTATAAGAAGAAAATGATTGTCTGTAAAGTTTGTCTTGTGCACCTTATTATAAAGTGATAGAATTCCATAAGGAATTTCTAATAAGATTGAATATAAAATATTATGTTTTCTCAAAGTGATATAGAAAAAAACAAATTTACTACTTATGCCCCTATGTAAACATCATTAAAATTAGGTTCTGTATTGCCCCAAAAGATAAGTTTTAGTATCTTCTGAAAAATTAGAGCTGAATTTTATGACTCTCTTTTCATGGTTATATGCTCTGTCAGCAGATGGTAATTAAAGATGCTTGAAGAGGAAAAAGTCCATTTGTCATTGGCCTCTTTCAAATACTTGCCGATAGATAAGTCATTTCAGCCACTAGAGTCCAAAGGCTGGAAATAAATTGTATTGTCCCAAAGAACAACATAATAACTCTCTGTGTTCTCTGAGCTTGAGAAGAACTGTTAATCACAAAACATCACACACTAACCAGATAATAAGCTGTTTTACACTACTTTTCCAGTCTCATGACATCAGGCAGAGGCCAAGTTTAACTTACCAAAGGTAGAGTATTTGCTGTTGATAATGAATGGTGAATGTGGCAGGATCTAATGTTTACCAGGTGTTTCCTGGCTCCATGCTGTATCTTCATTTTATTGGCCATAATTGCTCCATTGTGAGTAATGACACACAAGTTATTCACAGCATTAACCTGATGCCAGGCCAAGTCAACTCTAGATTGTTTTCCTTTCACAGTAACCATTGTCTTATACGGAATAGTGCGTGCGTGCGTGTGTGCGTGCGTGCGTGCGTGTGTGTGTGTGTGTGTGTGTCCTATTTATTTCTTCCTCTGTCTTATTCTTTGTCATAGTTTCTTTCCTTGAAATTAGAGAAAACAGTGATTTTTGAGGTACACAGGGTAGTGATATAGAAGGTTATGGTTACAGTTCCGGTTCTGTATGTTTGAATTTGAACAGTTATTTAAACTCTTTGGGCCTGAGATTTCTCATCAGTAATATTAGAAGTGATCTAACTTTCATTCCTTTTATAAAATTTGGTGAGTCTGACCTCTCACATGCTCAAAGATGTAGTGATTTTTGGAAGATGGAGGAGAAACATAGGACATAATCCATGCCCAGAGAGAGCTTATATTCTTCTTGAGAGAAGAAGGAAATAATTAAATAACAGTATAAGCTAGTATGTGATCAAAGTGAGTGGTCAGAAAATGAGTTGTCAGTAGATAGGAAACTGTGTTCTAGTGGATAGGTAACTAGAGTTCTAGTGGAAGGATTATCAATAGTTTAGAATGATATACTCAGGATCTCTGGGTGAGCGTGACATCTCTTTAGGTCCCAAGAGCACAGAGATTTATTTGCACAATCATTGTGGTGATTTGTGGACTCACAACCTTTCATCTGTGATGATACCTGGGGGAAAAGTTCATACATGCAGTGTGCTCCTCTCCCGCCACCCTATTCTTTTCCATCTAAGAAAATATACTAGAATACAAGTAAGCAGAGGTGATATTGTTATAGGAACTAATTTAGTTCACTCACAATAACCCCATGAGGCAGGGGCAAGTGTTCTCATCTTTTCCATGTGCCTGGCTCCATTATCAGGTATTTGACATGGATTACTTTATTTATGCTAACCATTGTAAATTGTTTATTATTACTATTACCATTTTATAGATGAAGAAACAGACTGAGAAAGGAAGGGATCTGTACAAGTGTTTTCCTAGCAAAAAGAGATAGTATTGGACCCTCTCCCGCCACAGACTGTGTTCTTAACCACAATGGTATGACTAAAAATATTACAAGTAGCGCCTCTCACAACTGATTATAATCCCAAAGGAGGGCTCGTCAATGATTCACTTGTTCTTCTTTTTTAAAAATATTTTTTTATTGATTTCAGAGAGAGGAAGGGAGATGGAGAAAGAGAGAGAAACATTAAGGATGAGAGAGAATCATTGATCGGGGACCTCTTGCACTCCCCACATAGGGGATCAAGCCCACAACCTGGGCATATGCCCTGACTGGGAATCAATCTGTGACCTCCTGATTCATAGGTTGCTGCTCAACCACTGAGCCACACTGGCCAGGCATGATTCACTTTTTCACCAATGTCCATAGACAACTCTGTTTGCTTTTCTGATTTAAATGAAGGCCCTATAGTTAAATTATATGTTCAATAAATCTGATACTTGACTCCTCTTGTCTAGCTTGACAATATCCTTAAACTTCAATGGTCCAGAAAATACAATTGCACAATTATTGCTCTGGCTGAGAGCAATAAAATTGATGAATGAAATGATAAGGATCAACGAGGATGATATAACCAGAATCAACTACATGTTTCTTACCAAAATTTAACTACTGTAACCCTCCCAATCCAAACTTATATTTACATGGGTCATATATGTGGATATTGATATTTCCTCCCATGAGAAATTCCCAAATTATCAATTAGTGGAGATTTTATGCATGATGCTAATCCTCATATATATTTTCTTGGGTTTCTCTGATGCTTTCACACTATTCATAAAACTCTCAAGTCCATTATGTCAGCTTGATCTTCACTAACAGCTCTCCCTTCAAGACTAAATATCAATTCCACTATTTTACAAGAGAAAAGATAGAGACACAGAGTAATGAGACTGCTCAGGATCCCTACAGCTGGTGGCTGTCAGTACTACAGCTAGCACTTTCAAACGAATCTGATCAGCACATTTTTAGCATGGTGATTAAAAACACCAAGTTCATAACCCCTCATTTATAAGATGGGGTTAATTATAAAACCTACTTCTTACCAATAGTGTGAAGATTCAGCAAGCTGATTTGTGTACAATGCTTAGTGCTGTGTTCATAACATACTAAACACTCAGGCACAGTTAGGTATGGCGAGGTCTAGTTCCAGTTTGCATCACACTGTTTTGTACTGTGGTCTGTGTTGCAGCTTCAGCAAATCAAAAGGACAGGGAAGCATCACTGGCTTAAAATTGTCTGCATGTCACAGCAGGTACCTATCATTCATTTAAGGAAGGGTCAGTGGCATAGTAGTATGTGTCCTAAGACTGTGCAGGATGGTTTATTTCCTCTTTTCTGCTGGCAGAGATTTTGCTTTTCACACACATTTCAGCACAGCGAGTTGTGGAGAATCTACCAGATTGGCCACATTTATCTTTGACTCCAGAAAAAAACAGAGCTAGACATACTTGAACATGCTGGAGAAGTTGGTAGCCTGAGACTCGAATTGTACTTGTTCTGCACTCCCCATTTACAGCTAGGTTCTGGTGAAGCTAGCTGCCAAGCTGTTACTTAAAAGGGCTTACACATTTTCTGACTGCCATTTGGAACATTGGGGAGCACGTGCTATGGAGGAGGTGGAATGGGTAGTTGTACACACTTGTTTCTTTGCATGTACTTGTGGTTAGTGTAGATGGAGCAGTAACACCTGATTTTAGTAGGAATATTATTCATCAATCAAAAAAAATGGCAGAGCCAAATATTAATAAAGATACCAGTCAGTCATATTGGATGAGATGGGCCATATCTTCTTTAGAATTCTGCTCTCCTTGCATGAGGCTTCTAATGGCAGCAAAATCAAGTTGTTGAGATCTTGGCTAGGCCAATAAAGCACCCAGCTTGTGTTATGTCCATAGTTGGAGTTACAGAATGTAGAAACAATTAGGAAGAACGCTTCTCTACAAAGAGGAGGATCCCTACTTTGAGAAGAAAAGTAACTTTTCTTTAGTTACTATGGTTTTTTTATTCAGTCTCCTATAGTTAGTTCATTTATTTATACATTCATTTCTTGTTTCATTCAACAAATATTTGTTAATGATAGAGACATAATGGAGAGCAAAAAGAAACTATAATGCTTGCCTATTATACTTGATTTCCTAATGCAAGAGACAGACATTAAAGAAATAATCCCATGTGTATGTAGCTACCATCTGTTAAATCAGTTGTCAGCAAACTGTGGCTCGCAAGCCACATGCGGCTCTTTGGCCCCTTGAGTGTGGCTCTTCCACAAAATACCATGGCTTGGGCGAGTCTATTTTGAAGAAGTGGCATTAGAAGAAGTTTAGGTTGGCTCTAAAAAGAAATTTCAATCATTGTACTGTTGATAATTGGCTCTGTTGATTAATGAGTTTGCCGACCACTGTGTTAAATTCCAAGATTAATTGAAACAAAAGCAAATATCTATCAACTGGTGAATGGTGGTATATCCATACAATGGAATATTATCCATAAATCAATCAAAAGAAATGTCATGCTGATAAATGCTGCAAATAAAGATAACAGTCAGTCATATTGCTCTGGAGACCATTTTAATGACTGTGGAGACCCTATCTCCAAGTTGGTTATCTTCATACATTGATCACAGTGTGGCTGGTTCTTGTTTACTGTCTGTCCTTCCCATGAAGGGAGAAGCATGACTATAGTGTTCACTGAGTCTAGCACAGTGAGTAGCAACAAAGCAAGTATGTAATACATAGAAAAGTTTTGTGGAACAAAATAAAATATTGCCAACTACTTATTTAATTGAAGTGATTTATAAAAAATATCTTTAAGAAATTCATGTTCTGTCTTCACGCAGCTTTTGGAGCAGATAAGATAGGACAGAGGAGAGCTGAAGTCTGGGTTTCCAGGCATATGGGTGCTCAGTGAGGCTGAAGAAAGGCCAACTGGTAGGAGCCTTGCTGTCAAGATTAAAGGAAAAGATTCATCTCTGCAGTGGATGCAATGAATTTGGATATGCAATGAGACTGCAATGTATTTTTACACTTTGAATATCCATTGACAGATTACACAGAGGACTTCTGAACTTGAGTAGGCCATTCAGGTAAATTTTTGTTCTACTTAAATGAACCATCTCTGTGGAGAGAAATGATGATGAGGCTTGTTAATTTACACTTGTAAACACACTGAAATCTCTGGGTGAAAGAATTTCTGCAGGGGTGCAAAGGGTGAGGTAATATGTTGGGGGCAAATTCTACCCTTTATGGAGGCAGAGGGGGAGCAGACAGGCTTGAGGACATAGGAAGAGCTACTGGCACATGATGTTTCAAACTTATCTTAGAAGAAAGGTTTCTTATTTCAGTACATGGTGTGTTTTAATCACATGTATAACTTATTATTCTAGTAATTATTTTCTTTTTAACATTTACCTCCTAAAGGCTCAGTTTGTGTAAAGGTAATCTTTAGAGGGATTAGCCATGAACTTTTTCCTCGACAACATTTTAGTTTGTTACTTTTACCTACATTGGTGATACTCAGCTCCTAAGCACAACAGTCTCTGTTGCCGAGCTGATTGGGACCCAAAGGTCTATCATAATAATAATGGCTATCCTTTATAGACCAGTCACTGTGGGGTTGGACTAGGCTAATTAATTTACACCCTTGATACATTTAATCCTCCCAATCACCTCAAGATGGACCTAGAGGGTATTATACTCAGTGAAATAAATCAGAGGAAGAAAAATACCATGTAATGTCATTTATATGTGGAATTTAAAGAAAAACAATAAACAAAATTGAAACAAATTTATAGATACAGAGAATAGACTCATGGTTGCCAGAGGACTGAGTGAAAAAGGTGAAGTGATTAAGAAGTACAAACTGGTAGTTACAAAGTAGTCATGGGGATGTAAAGGATAGCATAGGGAATATAGTCAATAATATTGTAATTACTATGTATGGTGACAGGTGTAGGGGAAATCTCAGAGGTTGGGAGACACTATGTGAAGTGTGTGAGGTGCATGATAGTCTGACCAATGTGCTGGACACCTGTCACTAATACAAAATAATTTGGAATGTAAACTGTAATAAAAAATGAAGAGCCCTAAGCATTTTTGCCCAAGAACTGAAAGATCACAGTTCAATTCTCATCAAGGGCATGTACCTCTGTTGTAGGTTGATCCCAGGCCTGGTTGGAGTGTGTGCAGGAGGCAACCAATTGATGAGTCTCTTTCACATCCATGCTTCTCTCTCTGTGTCTCCCCCTCCATTCCACACTCTCTAAAAATCAATGGGAAAGATGTCTTTAGATGAGGATTAAAAGATAAATACATTTATTCTTAAAAAAAAAAGAATCTGAATCTTTACTATTGGAGTTTTCCTTTTCATATATGAAGTCCTTTATGAAGTCATAAAACTTTTTGCATTTTGTAGGAGAGAAAAACTGAAGCATGGACCTCAGGCATATCTAGGTTGAATCCTAATCCTATCACTCTGTGAACTTGACACATTACTTAACATTTCTGAGCTGTTTCCTCCATGGTACAATACAGATAACACTAACTAAGAGAATTGGCATAGTAAATCATAGCACCAAATATATCTTGGTTATTTAGCAATAGCAACTATTAATGATGGTGGCTCCTTATTTAACAATGTTAAAGAGTCTTCTATGAACCAAGCACTCTTTAAGGCACAGAGAATATAGCCAACTTCATCGAACCCCAGTCTTCCTGGAGACAACAGTCCTTTAAATTGGCAGTCAGGTTGAGAGGAGCTGGCAGGAATGAACAGGAGTTTTGTTTCAAGATCATGAGCTATCCCCTTGCCTTCATTACATTTCCTGACAAAGTACTCTAATAAAAACACATAATCCCAATCTCTCTCACTTTGTAACCTCAAAATAAAGTGATTTTTCTCCTGAATGGAGAAACCCTTAGGGCCAGAGAGGAACATCAGCTGTGGGGGGAACATCTTGGTGTGGACTGGTTGTTATTGTTGCTGTAGTTGTTTTCTAACCATCTTGCCTGCTTGTGATTAACATGATAATGTTATACCATGCTGACATTTTGCTTTGAAAAAAAAAAGTAAATAGATATTTTTAACACTTGTACCATTTTTTAAGCAAATAATTACCCCCTATACCTGTTGGCTTAATAGGGCAATAGAGTCAAAGATATTTTCTTTTATGTTTTTATTCTTCCATAGCAGAAAGGTAGGTGTTCAAACAACTGAAAAGTGTGTGTACCTGGCAAATAAAAAAAGCAGGAGTCTAAATACACAATTTCCAAAAGGAAGCTTCCCTCATTATAACTGAAATAGCAAGAAATTTTATTTAGTAATGATGTGTCTTAGATTATTGAAAAAGTATGGGCTAAATATTACATTTATATAAATTATGAGTCAATTAAGCCTTTAAGTATACAAGGGAAGATTTGATATTTAAAGTCACTTTAATGTTGTTTTTAATAAATAAAACTTCATCTCTTTTTTCTTTTATGTAAATTCAGGTTTACATATGTGTTTACATTTTGAAATTAAAACTTACTAAATTAAAAAACTCAGATATTGAATGTTTTTCCCTGAATAGTGTTAATCTATGTTTTTTGTTTTTCCTTTTAAAATATATTTTTGCCATTATGAATTTTCCAGGATCATATTCCAAAAATTAGCATGCATATATGTTTATAACTAGAAAAGGAATAAAATCAATAAATAAGAGTAATGTATATGCACAACATATTTATATTCCTAAATTATCTTAAATTAACTTCATTTGAATGTTTAATAAAAAATTGTGGACCTTTAAGGCTTAGAAATAGCCTGGGAATCATCTCATCTAGTTTTCCAAACTTCAGTCATTTGTACTTCAACTTCATGCTTTTTTGCCAAAAATCTGTGTATGACCTTTACCATATAACTAGGGGCCCGGTGCATGAAATTCATACACTGGGGGTGGGTGGTCCCTCAACCCAACCTGCCCCCTCTCACATACTAGGAACCCTCGGGGGATGACCAACTGATGGCTCACCCTCAGCCTGCCCAAGGCCTAAAGCCTCTGGCGAGGCTTTAGGCCTTGGGCATCCAGCCGTCACCCTGCTCAGCTCAGCCCCAGCTGCCTGAGACCACCCAGTCCCAGGAGCTGGGTGCTTGCCACCACTTCCTCTCACAGCGCCCAGGGACCAGGCGCTCCCTGTTGCTGCCACCACTGCTGCTGCTGCCGCTGCTTCCCTACACAGTGCCTGGGGGCTAGGTGCTCGCTGCCGCCACCACTACCACCACCACCACCACCACCGTTTCCTCTCCACCCCTGGGGCCCAGTGCTCGTGCCACTTGGCCCTGCCCCTGCTCTTGATTGGCTGGTAGCATAGCCAATCAGGAGTGAAGGTACAGTCAAATTTGCACATTTCTCTTTTATTATATAAGATAGAGGTCCAGTTGATGGAATTCATGCAGGCAGGGGGATTTGTCCCTCAGCCTGGCCTGCACCCTCTCTAATCTGGGATATCCATCTCACAATCCAGGACCACTGGCTTCTAACCACTCACCTGCCTGACTGTCTGATCACCCCTAACTGCTCTGCCTGTCTGCTTGATTGCCCTGTTTGCTGGCCAGATCACCTCCAACTGCCCTCCCTGCCACCCTGATTGTCCCTAATTGCCTCTGCCTCAGCCAACCACACTTCTGAGGAGCATCCCTTTTGGATGGTCTTCAGGAGGAGATAGTCGCCAATAGAGTGCTCTGTGTAGGCAAATCGGGTTGTAAAGGCATTAAACATGGTGCCTTCAAAATAACACACACACACACAATAAAAAAAGCAAAACAAAAAATAAATAAGAAAAATTAAAAAAAAGGAAAAAAGTAACAAACTTAAAATAAATGAAACAAAATAAAAAGAAAAATGGAAAATAGCAAAGTGGAAAAAACAACCGCCAAAACAAGATAAAGGAGTCCAAGCCCACAGGTCACCACAAATCAGCTTCCTGGGCTATAATGGACAAAAACCTCTCCCTCGTCAGGGTCTTATATGAGTGGTTTGCAATTGCATCACAGTGGCACCTTATGAGATCAGATCAAGAAATGGACCAGTCACAGCCGAGGTGTGGTTTGCAATTTCATCACAATAGCTCTTTATGAGGTCAGATCAGGAAATGGACCAATCACGGCTGGGGTGTGGTTTGCAATTCTATCACAATGGTGCTTTATGAGGTCAGATCTAGAAATGGGCTAATCACAGCTGGGGTGTGGTTTGCAATTCCATCACAATGGCATCTTCTGAGTCAGAGCAAGAAATCAACCAATCATGGCTGGGGATAAACCACAGTGGTTTTCTAAGTTTTTGGTCTCATGACCTTTATACTCTGGGAAAAACAAAAAGACAGCCCCAAAGAGCTTTTTGTTTATTTGGGATATTAAATATTGATATTTACTTTATTATAAATTAAAATCTGCAAGATGCAAGCATACAGACAAATGCAAAAGAAAAGTATGACTGATTCTTATGCTCCAGGCCTTAGTTCAGATATTACCTGCTCAGAGGAGATGTCCCCGATCCATCCATTCCTACCTACCTCACCCAGCTGATCAGGTTTGTCATCTTCATAGCACTGACCACAGTGTGGCTGATTCTTGCTTATTGTCCTTCCTATGAAGAGAGGAGCATGACTAATCACTGCATGTTCCCTGTGTCTAGCACAGTGAGTGGCAACAAAATAAGTATTTAATATTTTCTCACTGGATCAACAGAAAAGTTTGGGAGAACAAAAGAAAATATGGCCAACTACTTATTTAATCAAAGTGATTCATAAAGAGATCTTAAAAAAACTCAGCTTTTGGGGCAGATAAGATGGGACAGAGGAGGGCTGAAGTTTGGGTTTTGAGATATGTGTGTACTCAGTGAGGCTGAGGAAAGGCCACTGTTGGAGCCTTGCTGTAAAGATTAAAGATGATGATGTGTCCCATCAATGGTACTTGCTAAGGATGCAAAACATTTGGATCCAGCTACAGGTATTTTTACATCTTGATTATCCATTTCCAGACACAAAAGACTTCTCAAATGACCCTGAGTAGGCCATTTACATAACTTTCTATGTTACTTAAATGAACCATCTCTGTGGACAGAAGTGATGCTGAGGCTTGTTCATTTGCATTTTTATAAGCACCCTGAAATATCTGGATGAAAGAATTTCTGCTGAGGTACAAAATATGTTGGGGCAAATTCTACCCTTTATGGAGGCAGAGAGGGACCAGGCAGGCTTGAGGACATTTAGGGGAAGCATCTGGCATATTATGTTTCAAACTAATTATTTTCAGTACATCGAGTGTTTTAACCACATGTATAACTTATTATTTTAGTAATTACTTTCCTTTAATATTTCTCTCCTAAGTCTCAGCTCTGTGCATAGGGAATCTTTAGAGGGAGCCTGTGAGGTTTTAGATTGTTATTTTTACCTACATCAGTGGCACTCAGCTCCTAAGCATGACAGGCCCTGATGCTGAGCTGATTGGGACCCAAATGGGGACATTTCATCTATTCTATTCAGATATTCACAAGTTCCAGTCAGAGATTAGAATAAACTCAGGAAGAAGAAGGGAGAGAGAATTTCAACAAAAGCTTCCCGTCTATGAGTTAATTATATCCATTTATAAGTATGGTTTTAATAATTACTGAAGAAATAATACCAACCAAATATAACATTCTTCTGATCTCTTTCAGCAAGATAAACACAGAATCAAAGATAAGACATTTAATGAAAACCTGTCAAGGCAAAAGCCAAGCTCTGTTTAAGTCTAGTTTGAAATCTTCTACAGGCTGGGGTATTAAATCAGGTGAATGAAGTATAATTTTGAGGTCCTTTTAAGATTAAAAACATAAATTCATGGATCAGTGCTTTTTAACCATGCAACGCAGGGATTGGTTAGCAATATCTGCCATAATTCACTCCAGCTAGGCTGGAGGGAGTACTTGTGAAGACGATTATCCTCTCCATGCCTTCTACCCATCCAAAGTTTTGAGTGACCATATGATTATGCCTGAGCATTCAGAGCATTATACTCCCGGAGACACAGTGATTGTTTTAAGAATCAACATGTGAGCGAGCAAGAGCCAAGGAGACCGATGGAAACGTGTCCTTATGCTTTGACCTGTGAGCATGTATGCCTGCCACTGCTCTCAGCCATCTTCCCACCACCAGGAGCCTGAAAGGGAAGCATGTGACTGCTCAGAGTCAAGGATGACACCATTTGAAATCCTGAATCCAGACACAGAAACACTTGCGTTTTTTAGTGAAGTGACCCAGTAAATTTCTATTTTTGCTTGAACCATTTATTTTTGTCTTTTACAACCAAAAAGGTCCTAACAAGGTCTAGGTGAGCTATAGAATTGATTTATCTGCCAGCGGATGAGCAGTGACCAAGCTTCCTGGCTTACAGCTGCCTGCATTACTGATTTAGTAATTGTCTGCAGTGCACAAGAAGTTAGATGCACCTTTCCTCGAGGTTTCGCTTTTGAGATTTACAATCGAATTGTGCTAAAATATAACGTGTAGCTATTCAAGCTGGCAGCAAAGACACTTGGTTTGATGCAGCTAGTGGTATTAATGTCAGAATTGATATAATGGTTCCATATCAAAACAATAATAGGAAAAATCACTTGGAAGGACAATTCGAATACTTAGGCCTTATTGCTACTGCCAAAAGGATCACTAAGCCCTCGGCCTGACTGTGTTAGACCCAGTTGCTGGTGAAGCTAGCTGCCAACCTACTTAGATTAAGAAATGGCTATGGGAAATCATTGCTGTCTTAATGGCAAAAATGCTCTTGTAATGGTTTTATAAGAGGTAATGGAAGCACAGTAAAGCTTTTGAGTGTTGACATTAAGGGATTGAGTCTAGAAAAAAACCCTTACTTTGGCTTAAAAAACCATGATTGTATGTTGCATTGTGTAAATCATGCTATAATGACCAATTCCCTCCTTCAATTTCTGTGTTGTATCTCTATGGTAAACTCAGCAGAAACCTAGACTGTCTCTTACAATTCTTATTCATGATTCATAACATTTAGTGAAAGGCATTGCTTTGGAGCATCCATCAACTCCCTGGTAGTGCAAGTATCCAGATCCAAATGTGTCTTCTCATTTGTAATTTTCAGATTGAATCCTTTGTTGGATTTCTAGAAAAAAGTTACCGCTGGGTTATTGTTCAGTACTGTTTCGTTATCTCTGAAGATAAGAAGTTATTTACAACTTGAAAAATGCTTATAAAAATCACCATGTATCCCCTACCATAGTATCTTTTCCCCACAAAGAATGTGAAGGTACTCTTTAATATAACTCACATTTTTTCTTAAAGTATCCCCATTACTCCTGCCTACTTTTCTACCTGAGTTCCTGCTATTCCCACCCACTAAAATGTCACATTTCTTTAAGTTTTTGCTTATCCATGAAGTATTGGACCTTCTAATCTGCCCTTCTGACTTTCTTTTAGTTCAAGTCATTTTTGCTACTCGATTCTGATCCCTTATCAATTACTAGAAATACATGACTCTGTCAGAGTTTCATGCTCTACCTAGCTGGGTAAAACACATGGCTTTTTAAATGGCATATAATTTCTATACTATAACATTTGCTCTTCTAAGGAATACAATTTATAGTTTTTAGTACATTATCAAAGTCATGCAACCACTCTCTAATTCCAGAATATTTTCATCACCTAAAAAAGAAAACTTGTACTCATTAGCAGTCCCTCCTCATGCATACTCTCAGAAATGCATGACTTTTATCTCTGAAATTAGCTCCTTGAGGGCAGTGGCTGAGACCTGTCCTTTTTGTGTGTGTCTCTCTCAGAAGACCAACCCAATTTTGGGGCCATTGGAAGCACTGATTCTCATTCTGTGGTTTCTATTCAAAGCAAGACTGAGGGAAATGTACCATAGTGGAAAGAATGCTGAGCAGGGAGTCCGTTTTAGTTTTCTTTCTGCTCTTCCACCAATTATGCCCGTAGATAACTCTCTCCCTTTCTTTAAGTCTAATTTCCTTCCTTCTGTGAATGAGGGGCATGGATTCAGTGATTTCTGTGATGCCTTCTAGTTCAAACTGGTATTAGGCACTGTTAATGTTGAGTTCAAAACTGACTTAAGACTTAACCTAGTTTATTGAATGAAAACAGCAAGCTTCTTTCTGTTTCCACTGGGGTTTGATAGGATATGGGAAATACTGTGGGGAGGAACACTAAAGCTTCTATTGGGAGTGATAGTGCTTGGGGATATGATGTGATCTGGCTTAGTTACATCTGGACTCAGCTGAACAAAGGTGGAATGCACCAATCCAGGAAAAATGAGTGTGCTATTCTTGGTCAAGGTCTCAACCTTAGCCTTAGTTATTTTGGGGGAATGTTTACTTCTATTTGCATTCAGAGGCTTCTTTCTGGAAATTACAAGTCAAAATGCCATGTAAAATAATGGACAGAAACACAAAAATACACAAATTGTGCTCTGTACTTTATTTCTAACTTGGAGGCTGAGTAACTTTCCATTTCTACTTCATGAACCTTGTGGCCATACAATTGCAATCATTTTTCAGCTCCCCAAGGGTCCAGTGTCTTGAAGAACATCTTAGGAAAAAAAGTGATTTATTCCTATTTTCATGTTTCCCGAATGAGTGGTTCAGTGTTATGGAAATGAGGTCGACCTGGTAAACAGACAGCTGTTCTGTTTTTCTCCTTCCTGGTAGATGAAGGTCGATACACATTCCTTCTTCTTAAAAGTTCCCTCCCAAATGAATTGTAAACCAGAGTTGAGGGCAGTCCTTGCTGCACTGCGAAAAAAGAGAAGCATTTTGGAACCGTCTTTTTAGAGGTGTTGCCCATTTATATATTTGATTGTTAGCTCATCTCTTTGTGGTATCTTTCTTTCACAAAATGAAGCCACTGATGCAATGAAGTTAGAATAACTTTTGACATAGCTAACCAAAATAGATAGCGAAAGGACTGGTTGCTAAGCACAGCACTGCTGGGTTTCCTGGCTGACAGGCTGTGTTAGCTCACAGGACTTTGCAGAAGCAAAACTTTAGTTATTGGTGGCTGGTTGTTTACTGCTGCTATTGCCTCTCATGTAATAGTGAGTCAGCAGCACATGCAATGTTAAAGAGGAATTACTGAAACTATAAGCCTAACAGGATATAAACTGCTTAAGGATGTGATTTGTTAAAAAATATATTTCCAGAAACACTATTGAGCACCTACTATATCTTGGATGTGTGGTAGGTTCTGGAGATACAATAATGAATTTGTAGCTCCTATTTTTATGGGACTCAAGCTTGAGAGAGACAGACAGAGGGAGGGGAAGGGAGGGGGAAAATGGGGGTGAGGAGAGAGAGAGAGAGAGAGAGAGAGAGAGAGAGAGAGAGAGGGAAAGAGAGAGAGAGAAATATGATGGGGTCAACACTTATTAGTATAGTAGTGTCCTTAGACTTTCTTCTCCTCCTGTTCAGTGAAGAGGATTTTTGGCTTTGTTTTACCAAGGCAAAGGCATTCAGTATCTTCTTCCATTTCCTCTGAGAGCTGCCCCACATTGATGTCTGGTTTGAGGGATTGGTGATGATAAACGGGAAAAGGGGAAAAATATATACAAACAGGAGAAGCAAGAGGATACCTGGGAATGACAAGAGGCACGTGGGCTAGAGCAAAAGGAGTTTTTCTTAAAATGTTGGTAGGAGGGCAAGGGAGAAGCCACAGGATAGGAGTGAAGTGGAAAAAGATTGTAAAATGCATTTTTATGGATTTTGGTTACCATTTGTGGTTTTTAGGGAAAAAAATCCTACTAACAAAACTCACAACTGCTTATTGTTAAAAATTCAAATAATGCCGAAGTTGATGCAGTGATAAGTAAAAGCTGCCTTCCCCCCATTCCCACAGTTATATGCCAATGCCATTGTTCCAGAAGTAACCACCATTAAAAACAGTGTACTTTCAGAGCATATACATATAAATATTAATATATGTGCACACACGACATATTTTAAACAAGCGAGACTATGTTATGTATTTTTGATGCTCTGCAGACTTTTAAACTTAAAACTAATGATATATTTTTGTGTACTGGTATATATATTTCTCATTTTTTATTAGCCTAATGGCATATTATCTTAATTTATAAAACTATTTCTCAATTAATGGAAATTTATTACATTATTTCCAAGAACATCTTTTTACATATATTTTTCCAAGTTTGTTTAAACCTTTTTGTACAATAGGATCTTACAAACTGGTTTGCTGAATCATAGAGAATTATTTATTTTTGTTTTATATAATTTTTTATTTTTCAATTACAGTTGACCTCCATATTATTTTACATTAGTTTCAGATGTACAGTGTAGTGGCTAGATATTTATATAATTTACAAAGTGATCCTCCAAATAAGCCTAGCAGTTCCATTTCTGGGTATTTATCTAAAATCCGAAACACAAATTCAAAAATATATATGCATCCCTATGTCCACTGCAGCATTATTTATGATAGCTAAGATATGGAAGCAATCTAAATGCCCATCAATAATGACTGAATATTGAAGATGGGTACTTTCATACAATGGAATAATAGTAGACCATAAAAAGAGTGAACTGTTAGCTTTTGTGACAACATGGATAGACCTAGAGGAAATTATGCTAAGTGAAGGAAGTTAGACAGAGAAAGACAAATACCATATAGTTTCACTTATATGTGGAACCTAAAGAACAAAATGAATAACAAACCACACAGAAACAGAAAGCAAAGTGGTGGTCTCCAGGGATGGGTGAAAAGGTGAAGGGATTAAGAACTACAAATTGGTAGTCACAAAATAGTTATGGTGATGTAAATTACAGCATAGGGAATATAGTCAATAATATTGTAATGACTATGTCTGGTGTCAGGTACTAGAGAATGTTTTAAATTTGTTAGAGATTATTTTTAAATAAAATTTTAAATGCTTTAAATTTTTTTTATCATGGACTTTGCCAAATTGTTCCCCAAAATGTATCATGCTACTCTACAAAGGGTTAGAGAATGAATGTTTTTCACATCCTCATGAGCTCTATCTTTAAAGAACTATAGTGTTACTGGTGAATTTGCATAAACATCTTCAGATTCTTCAGTTGTTTTTTGTTTGTTTGTTTGCTGTTGTTATTTAAGGTAAGCACAATAGTTTTGCAAAGCCAGACTCACTGCTTTGTGAAAGAATAAATACTATGCTGCAAGACATGCCTTGGATATGAAGTTTTAAAGCTTTAGAAATGCTTCTAAAGCCAGCTCTAAACTTGCTTGGAGGACTCTGAGTGGCACATAAGTTGAGTTCACTTTAGCTCTGAATATTTCTTTGGGCAAAATATATCTACAGAGTCATCAACTTCATTCAGCAGCCTTCACTGGGAGATTTTTAGTCTTCCCACAGGAGACATTTAGCTAATAAGGTTATCCATGCTCATATGTGTATCTGTCAAGTCAGTGGTAATGAACCCTTAGGACCATAGGTATAATAACAACAACAATGTTCTGTATTCCCCCTTCTATACTAGAATATCTCAGCTCTGTAAAATATCTTTTCTCATTAATTGTAGGAGTGCACACTTCAGTTCTGTACTAAGGACTTTCAAATATTCTATCTTATTTAACCTTTAAACAACTATGTGAGCTAGATATTAATATTCCCATTAAAGATTGAAACCAAGTGTCAAAGACTATAATGCAGGGAAACATGTGATCTGGAGGTGGTTGCCATGCCTTCCACAAAAAGACTCACAAGACAGTTGTGTTTACATGGAGGAGTAAGGCACACCATAGATCACGGCGTCATTCTGATAATTGAAAGGAGATGTGCTGACTACTGTCTACTCTCTGCCATGGTAGGATGACCTGCATGGTCTGTTTCAATAAACTCTCCAGATTCAGGATGGATTTGGTCAATGGGGAGACCAGAAGGCAGGAGTAGGTTGAGACTGGGGACTTTAATCATCTTGCTTTTAGCTGGGCCATGTGTTGGCTCTGTCCCTGCTTCTGCCAAGCCGCCCTCTGTATATACCCACTCTCTCTGGATTCTGAATCATTCTGTGTCTTTCTCAGTCCTCATGCCTATTCTTGGAGTTCTGCATTGTTGATTTCTCTAAACTCTTCTTACACCTTTGTAAAGGTTCTTTTTATTAAACTTCTCTCAAATTCCCCAGTTGGAGTATGCCATCTGTTTTCTGCCAACACAATGGGTAAGCATCTCCTTCCTAACATATTTTCTTCTTTTTAAAATATATTTTTATTGATTTCAGAGAGAAAGGGAGAGGGAGAGAAAGATAGAACCATTAATGATGAGAGAGAATCATTGATCAGCTGTCCCCTGCACTCCCCTTACTGGAGATCACACCCATAACCCAGGGAATCAAACCGTGACCTCCTGGTTAATAGGCTGACATCAACTGCTGATCCAAGCAGGCTGGGCTTTCCTAATGTATTTTCAATTACTGCAGTAATACTTTTCCAAAATATAATGATTATGATATCAGTCAAAGGTCAATTGTCTTTACTGGCAAGAAACCAAAACTTCCCTACTCAACTTTTGATCATTTGTGATTCAGTCACCAAGTTAAGGCATTTGCAACTTGAGGACAAAAGCAATGGCTAGGAGGGATATAATGTTTTTGTAAATAATTAAGGAGGTTCCTCTGTCTAGAAATTGAACAAGATTTATTTTGACTCATCTAACTACAAATAATCAAAAGGCAAATTTTCATTTAGTATTTTTATATTTTACAATTATTTTAGCAGGAATATTTATTCTCAGTAGCATTAGTGCGGTTTCTAACTGTTAAAGGAAGAATATTTGTGTAGTTGGACAACTGGTCATTGAAGTGGAATTTACCACTCAAGTTACTGACATAAACTTTCATTTGTATACAACTTCAAATAAATGACAACCCATGAGAGCAGATTACCTAAAATCAGGTTAAAATTCTTTAAAGAAAAAAATAGTAAATATTTTATTCTTTTTTTGCTGAGATGCTGGTCTTAGATTCTACAACTGAAGATACAAATGGTTAGAAATCATTATACTAGTATTTAGTTTGGGCCATTTTACTCAGTACTGACTAGATTCAATTTTGTCCCTTGGTTTGCTCATCTCTTACTTCGGTATATTTCTGATATTTTATTTAATACTAGAGGCCCGGTGCATGAAATTTGTGCATGGGAGTGGGGGATGTCCCTCAGCGCAGCCTGCACCCTCTCCAATCTGGGACCTGTCGAGGGATATCCAACTGCGTGTTTAGGCCCAATCCTACTGGGATCAGGCATAAACAGGCAGTTGGACATCCTTCTCACAATCCAGGATTGCTGGCTCCAAACTGCTGACCTGCGTGCCTCCCTGATTGCCCCTAACCACTTCTGCCTGCCAGCCTGATCACCCCCTAACCACTCCCCTGCCAGCCTGATTGATGCCTAACTGCTCCCCTGCCAGCCTGTTTGCACCCAACTTTCCTCCTCTGCCGGCCTGGTCACCCCTAACTGCCTTCCCCCGCAGGCTTGATAGTCCCCAACTGCCCTTCCTTGCAGGCCTTATTCCTCCCAACTTCTCACTCCTGCTGGCCTGATCACCCACAACTGCCCTCCCTTGCAGGCCTGGTCCCTCCCAACTGCCCTCCCCTGCTGGCCATCTTGTGATGGCCATCTTGTGGTGGCCATCTTGTGTCTACATGTGGGCAGGATCTTTGACCACATGGTTGGCGGTCCTCTTGTGTGTTGGAGTGATGGCCAATCTGTGTATTACTCTTTTATTAGATCGGATAGAGGCCTGGTACATGGGTGGGGGCCATCTGGTTTGCTCTGATGGGTGGCCCAGATCAGGGTGGGGGTTTCCTTGTGGCATGGGGCAGCCTGGATGAGGGGCCTGTAGTGGTTTGCAGGCTGGCCACCCTCCTCCCCCACCCCCGGCAACCCAAGCAGAGTCCCTGGGACATGGGATGAATTTATGTTCTACAATTGAAACTTTGTAGCCTGGAGTGGAGCCAAGCCTTCTGCTTGCTCCATGGCGACTGCCATTTCTGTTTAAATTCTATAGTTGAAACTTTGTAGCCTAGAGTGGAGGCCTAGGTGCTAGGGCTACAGAAGCTTGGCTTCCTCCATTACCTGGGCAACCCTAGCCTCTGCTCTCTCCAGCTTGGTGGCTGCTGCCATTTCTGTTGGAATATATCTTCTATAATTAAAAATTCATAGCATTGAGTGGAGGCTTAGGCTGGCAATGGCAGGAGGAAAGCTTGGCTTCCTCCGTTGCCGGAGAAACCCAAGCCTCCCCTTGCTCTCAGTGGCTGCAGCCATATTGGTTGGGGTTTATTTGCATAATTTGCTCCTGATTGGCTGATGGGCATGGCCTGATCAGAGGTACAGTCAATTTGCATATTACTCTTTTATTAGATAGGATCTTAAAGTACCTTTTTAATGTTTGGAAACTTAAATTTTTGAATATTAAAAAAAATTAACTTGTGAAATAGATTCTTGGGTCACATTTCTTGTGACTGTTGAATAAGCCCTAGACTTTGTTTTCCTCGCTCTTTTCCCCTTGCTCACCATGTCATGGCCTCAAAGGCTCTCCTGTTGTTCCTCAGTCACCACAATTGTTCCTGTCTCAGAATCTTATACTAAAAAACAACAAGACTACTCTGATATCTCTGCTTTCAGTTTACACCACGGCTCATTTGAATTCCTTTTTATTTTCTATATTTGTCCTTTTATTCTTCATCGGTGAGAAATTCGTCTCCTTAATATGTTTTCTTATTGGCTTAAACCCTCAAATCATAGGCAAACTCATTACCCTGCTGGTCTGCTCTTCCATTTTGAATCCTTCCTTGTACAGGTCCAACCTCTGCTGGGTTGCTTTCCGAACCCTCTCCGACCTTGGTAGGGTTTTTTTTTATGACTTAGAGAAAATAAAGATGGCAGAAAACAACTTCATCTTTTAAAAAATTATCCACTTTCAGGGTAGGTTTTAGAATTAAGTAATGAAATGCTTAATACTTTTATTTCATAGTAACATTCAATTGTTGTGTCCCAACATTAACCTAATATTTACTGCATACATAAGTAGCTTCAAATGAATAATAACATATCCCCCAAATTTAATGCAGCTGAAAGCACGAGTCTGCTATCTAGTCCTAAGCATACTACCAGTTCACTAAGAATTTAAGCAACTACTTAAATAAATAAATTAATTAAAGAAGTGCAATTTAAACACCTTTTATGTTCCAGAAAGTGTCCTCTAAGGGTTAGGGAGATAAGAATTAGCAAGACAGACGTCCCTGCTGTCATAATGCTTTCGGTCTTGCTGAGAAGACAAATATCTAATGAGCAATAGCAATAAAGTAGGGTGAGTGCTTTGTTACAGCATAACATTTTGAGAACACATTGTTGGGGTGCTGAACCATATAGGCAGGAGCGGTTGGGAAGGTTTTCTGCAGAAGATGGCAAGCTGCAACCTCATGATGAGCAGGAGGTTAGCTGGGAAGAAGAGGGAGAAGCGTGTTTTGGGCAGAAGGAGCAGAATGTGAGAAGGTGAGAGAGAGCATGTTATGCTTGAGGAATTCAGTGAATTCATGTGGTAGGTACAAAAAGACTGGGGGACATGGAAAATATGTCGTTGAAGAGGTTATGAGAGATCGTGTGAGTCTGTTATAGCTCTTGAGCATTATTTTAGAGTGTAATGAAATTCAGCAAGAGGGAGACATGGGAGCAATGCAATTAGCTCTTTGAAAGCATTGTCTGGTTTCCTGACTGATAATTGCATATTGGTTGGGGCATGTGGAAAAGATGGAGGCAGAGTGAGAGATGAATACAATCACAGTCATCCAGGGGAGAGATGATAATGGCATGGTCTGCCCAGAGACCACAGGAAAAGATGGAACTGGATATCAATGAGAGATACTTAGTGGTGGACTCAACAGAAATGATGGTCAGATTTCTGGTGCAGGCTCTTCCTTGAAATAGGGGACATGGCAAGATTAGTAGGTTGAGGTTGGGAGAATGATGAAGGGGAGACAAGTTCATTCTCTCAGTTGTAAAATTAGAAGTTTAGCCTCACAACAATACAATTCTGTGACGATCTTTATTTATCTCCATGTGGCTAGAGACAGAGCAATTTTAGAGCTGTGGAGGGATTCTTTAAATATTTCCCTTTTCCCCCTGCTATTCAGGCATCTAACCAATCTAGCCTTTAGTTAACAATAAAGCTAAGGGAACAAAAATGTTTGCATTGCTTAGAATTTAAATCAAGACAAAAGAAAGGGAATAGGGAATCTAACATAAGCTGACAAATATGTTAGCTTTCCTAAGCATGAAATAACACAAAACTTATCATTCTGTGTTTTATAACTTGGATGATTTTAGATCTTCTGTGGCCAGACTAACTTTAATGTCCTATAATTCTTAATTTTGTGATATCCATTTTTTCTTAGCTTGAGCAACTCGCCCAATTGCTTATGACTACAGTTGCTATGGGGAGTTGTTATACACAGATGGCTTTTAGGAGGGGAGTCAATTTCCTTGATTACCATGCCTTCTCTCTGCACTGATTGTTATAAGAGTGAAAATTCTTGCATGTCAAATGATGAAAATGTTTCTAGGGTCTCAGGAAGGGAAGGAACATCATTTGGCAGTTGATCTCTGTATGACTCTATACTCTGATGAAAAGCTGCTTGGTTCCTTTAATTTATTCAGAATAATTTTTATAAGTGATAAAACCAAACCAGCCTAGACACCAAATGGAAAAGACGGAGCAGAATTTGCAGTTGAGAGTATATATGGATTTCAGTGTGTAATTAGATCCACCTTGTTATACAGTTTTATTTTCCTCCCCTGCCATGTTGCAAATAAGTATAAAGCTCTTATTAGACATCCTTGTGCCCATATTTTCTTTTTAGTTCATTCAACTATCTTTCCAGGAGAACACAGATAGAAAAAGAAAAACTATTTTATTTATTTGAAGTTAATTATATATTCTTATGTTACTTTTTTCTTTATTGATTAAGTTATTACATATGTGTCCTTATCCCCCCATTGCCTCCCAATCCCCTCCACCTCATGCCCTCACTCCCCTCATGTCTGTGTCCATTGGTTATGCTTATATGCACGCATATAAGTCCTTTGGTTAATCTCTCCTTCTTACCCTCCCCACCCCCTCCTCTACTTTCCTCTGAAGTTGGAGCATTTGATCAATACTCCTCTCTCTCTGGATATGTTTTTGTTCATCAGTTTATATTGTTTACTATATTCCACAAATGCATGAGATCACGTGATATTATTTATCTTTCTCTGACTGACATTTCGCTTAGCATAATGCTCTCCAGGATCATTCATGCTGTTGTAAATGGTAGGAGTTCCTTCCTTTTTACAGCATTATTTATTTTCTTATATTACTTTTAAACAACTTTTTATTGCACAGTTTATGCAAGTTTATTATAGAAACATCAAAAAATAGAAGCCAGGGTTTTTCACTCAAACTTGTCCGAGGAATGGCCTGATCCGTATGAATGGCCTTTGCGTTCAGAGCCATTGTCTCAAAGGACATTGTTAACCAGCCTGTTCCTTTTACTAGTACACTGAGAGATTTTTGTGATCAACAACATAAAACCATGTACTATCCCTGGATGGATTTTTCATGAGGATTAAGAAAACAAAGTTGGATCATAATGGGGTGGTTTTTCCAGTTTTGTTACCAGCTGCCACATTTTGAGGCCCCAGAGCAAAGCAAAACCTATTCTTGTTAGAAGAAATCTTCTTCCTGAGATCTAACAAGAATACTACCAATGACTGAGCATTTACTGCATATCAGACGTTATGCTAAGTACTGAAATGCATGTGAAAGTTTCCATAAGAGGAAAACAAGCCCATGAGGTAGGCATTACTCACTCTTTAACAAAATGGATGTTCTGGTATAAAAAGATGAACTTTTTCCAGATCACAAAGCTTGTCCATCTAATCATAAAGCTAAATTGTTTCTCCTCCTTTGTCCCCTCTTCCAGTGAGAGCATGGGCCCACCTCATCTAAGCCAGAAAGGCAATTTCTTTAGGTGTTAGTGAAAAATAGCTGAGATGAGAAGGTGTCTACTTTCTGAACACCTAAATGCCGCCATTGAGAGAACCTATAGTTGAGCTAATTAAAGTCAGGAGAAGACCATTCATTTTGTCTTTCTGGCCAAACTGTGGTGCATTCTGATGACCAGTCTCTTCTACTGGGCTCCTCTCTGCTTGCTTCTCAGTTCCATTCTTCTTCAAGTTCATGAATTTCTCCATAACTGTTCTTCATTTTCCTCGGCAATAAGTCTATGTCTTAGAAAGGGACACATAGACCCTTTATCTCCGCACTGCTATATACTACAGTCTTGCCTCCAAATGCTGTTTAAACTTCAGAGATCATGTTTACTCACCTATGTTTGATTTTGAGGTTTCTCTGATGAGTGACTTTTTTGCATTTGTTAAAGATACTAAGTATTAAAAAGAATTGTTCTGAGATCCTATTTTCTGTTTTCCAATTAGTTTCTTATAGAAATCAGTGTTTTCCATTTGGTTCTGTTATTTCCTTGATATCATGCTAACTTATAACAGTAGCAGAATGCATGGAAAATTGAAAGTGTAATGATAATATTATGGACTTAATATTATGCTTTTATATTTTGTGAAACTTTTTAAAAATCTGAAGTAATGTTATTTCCAACTTATTTATAGGGAAAAGGAGGCTGAATGAGATTGGCAGACACTTGACATTATTCCCACATCCCTATCCTTCTCTCACATTGTATTTCCTGTTGTTACACTTACTGTGGTTATTTTACAGGTATTTATCTGGATGTTTTGTTCCTCCATTTTCACATTTGGTTTAAAACCCATTTGTTCAGCTGATCCTCATTTTTTTTCCACCCGAAAATCCAGGCACCTTTCCTTGCTCTACGAAGCACAGAGAGGTATTTAGTCAAATGAGAGCTTGGGTATGGATGTGCTGTGCCATATGAGCTTTATGAATGTAAGGTGTTAGTATGTCATTTTAATCTGCCTGCCCTCTCTTTTTCTCTATTCAATGTAAGGAGGTGGTTTTCTAATATCTAAAAATGTAAGAATTACCTGGGGGAACTGGTTAAACTTGCAGATTTCAGGAATTTTACTGAAGGAATAAAGAGCCACAATTTTAAGTCCATGAAAAATACATTAATTGATTGACTCTATCCCCAGAGGTTCTCAACCATTAAGTAAGTGTGATGAAGCCCAAGAGTCTGTATATTTAATAAACACATTTAGTAATTCTGACTGAGGAGAATTGTGGATCACAGGTCGGGAAATGCTTCTTTAACCGGTCTTATTTCTAGTCTATGGATGAGCAACTTCCCTATGATGTAGAGCCCACATATCTTTATATTCAAACCTGCTATGTTGCTTTCATTTCTCTATGCGTGAATAACCTTGAACACTATAAGGAACAGGAGAACCACTGAATGTATGTAATAAGAGTTATTTATCATGACATTGAAGTTTTTTTTCCTTTTATGAAAACTTTCAATTATCTGCTCTTTTGGGAATGGGTGCTGAGCAAGTATGAAGTGGCTGCTGACATTCAGAACCAGCCAGCTGGACAGCAAAAAAACCACATTGGACAGCTGGGCTCCAGTCTTGGTTCAGTTATTGTTGGCTGTATGACTTTGGCCAAGGCCCTTTCCATTTCTGAGCCTATTTTTACATCTGTAAAGTGATACTAGATCAGTGTTTATTAAATTCTCCCAGAGAAGTGTGTTCAGGTCCTCAAAGAACTTTGACTACAGCTGAAAGTAGTCCAGTACTGGGTACAATCCCTTTGAAACATTGTCTTACCTTGGAAAGTGGGTTTTTGTTTTTTTGTTTTCGTTGGGCTAGTTGTTTGTCTTCTACTCTATCATGCATGCATGATTACTTCAGTGTACAAGTAATGTTTAAAGTCAAATACCAATGAGTAAAACCCAGACCCCCATCCATGCCTTCACTTCTCAGGAGTTTTTATACTTCAGAACTTTTATACTTCAGAATAGCCCTAGATGATCCCAAAGATTCCTTTCAGTTCTCTGATTTTATGAGCTAAGAAAATTCTTTAAGTAAAATCTGCCATTTAATACACTGACCTTTATCTCCAATACGGATGTTCTCTGATGTCTAGGGATCAGGAAAGTGTTCTGAAGGAAAAATACTGACCTGAAAGTGACTGTCGTTTTGATGTAAACTATTCAGTGCTAAATTTATTGACCTAATTCACAAATAATTTTGTGACTGTCTAAACTCTATTTGAGCTCTGTATGAATCCATTGGCCTCAAATTGAACTTGTACTTGCAAATAGTTATCAGAGTGTAGGTTTGAAGAAAGAAATTCCAACACGATATGAACACCCATACTAGAATTTAATGCAACTGAAGTTTGTTGAGGGCCCTTTGTCACCCTTGTTAAATTTATTGATCTTTCTGTGTCTCAGTTCACCTTTCTGTGAACTCATCGGTCACTAATGATTCTCCCAAATTGGACAATTCTTGACATCTTTGCTCTTAGAAAGATGATTTGACAAAAATTGTAAGCAATTTGAATTCTGTTGTCTTACATAATAAGACATCACTAAGGTTCCAGTGAACTTAAAATGAACTCTATTTAATTTTGCTGGGAGCAGAAAAGGGACAAAGCACCTCAGAGGGTCATGAGCCCCTGGTCTCTCAGACACATCTCTAGAGGGTGGCAGCAATGAGGTATAGTCCTAAACTAGGCTCTGGTGACACTCCACTCTCTAGAATGGACTCCCTTGAACTAAATACTCAAGCACCTGATATATGAGAAAAGAATGCAATATATTGATTTATGTTAATAATCCTATCTAATAAAAGAGTAATATGCAAATTTGACCATACCTTTGCCACATGCACCAGCTACCAGGAGCAAATTATGCAAATAAACCCCAACCAAGATTGCTGCCACCACTGAGAGCAGGTGGAAGGCTTAGGTTTCCCCGGCAACAGAGGAAACCAAGCTTTCTGCCTCCCTGGGCCTCCACTCAGTGTTACAAAGTTTCAATTATAAAAGATACAGAAATGGCGGCAGCCACTGAGCTGGAGAGAACAGAGGCTTGGGTTTCCCTGGCAATAAAGGAAACCAAGTTTTCAGTCTGCTGTTGTTGGCCTAGGCCTCCACTCTAGGCTACAATGTTTCAAACAGAAATGGCTGCCAACCCAGAGTGAGTAGAAGGCTTGGTTCTGCTCCAGGCTACAAAGTTTGAATTGTAGAACATAAATTAATCCCAGATCCAGGGCCTCTTCTTGGGTTGCTGGGGGGTGTGGCCAGCCTGGAAACCTCCACAGGCCCCTTGCCCAGGCTGCTTCTCACCCCAAGGGAACCCCCACCCTGATCTGGGACACTCTTCAGGGCAAACCAGCCAGTCCCCACCCATGTACCAGGCCTCTATCCTATCTAATAAAAGAGTAATTTGCAGATTGACCGTCACTCCAACACATAAGAGGGCTGCCAATCATGTGGTCAAAGATCCTGCCCCCATGTGGACACAAGATGGCCACCACAAGATGGCCAGCAGGGGAGGGTCATTGGGAGGGACCAGGCCTGCAAGGGAGGACAGTTGGGGATGATCAAGCCTGCAGGGAAGGGCAGTTAGGGGTGACCAGGCTGGCAGAGGAGGGAAGTTAGGGGCAAATAGGTTGGCAGGGGAGCAGTTAGACATCAATTAGGCTGGCAGGGTAGTGGTTTGAGGGTGAACAGACGGGCAGGCAGAAGCAGTTAGAGGCAATCAGGGAGGCAGGCAGGTGAGCAGTTTGGAGCCAGCAGTCCTGGATTGTGAGAAAGATGTCCGATTGCCAGTTTAGGCCTGATCCTACCAGGATCGGGCCTAGAAGGGCAGTAGGACATACCTTGAGGGGTCTCAAATTGGAGAGGGTGCAAGCTAGGCTAAGGGACATCCCCCGCACCCCCATGCACGAATTTTGTGCACTGGGCCTCTAGTATAATTTATAATGGTGTATATATATATATATATATATATATATATATATATATACACACACACATGTATTTTTTTTTAATAACCACAATTCTACCTCATAATACAAAACCAAATTATCTGCAGTTTGCTTGGTGAGCATGGGATTAGAGCAAGAGGTTTAGGTAGAAGATTATGATTGTTTAGAGACATTAAGTTATGATGGTGAAATGCATCATTTCTACAATAGACAGATAGTGAGCTAGCTTTGTGTACTTAAATGGGTTTTTATAGTGGTAATGACCTGACCTTGGCACACAGTTTGCTCCAAATCAAAATCTCACTCTGTAACTTACTACTGTGTGACTTTTGATACTTTTCTTACATTTTGACCTTCACCTTTCTCTTCTGTAAAAATTTACTCTACTCCATTTTATTCTTTTGTAGATTTTTAACTTGTGGTAGAAAATCCAGTCCTCCTTATTTTCTCATTTTTAAAGTTCATCTCGGTGTCACATCCCCCTTGCAACCACTCAAACTTCAAATTGAAATTTCACTGCCCTAACCTATTCTCTGAAAGAAAAGTTGATGGAAAGACAATTCTTATCTCGTAAAAGACTCCAATGACCAACTTTATGAACTATTTGACTTATGGGAGAAAGTGAAACCTCAGTGCCCCATTTCTTCCTAGACCACCTTCAAATGTGACAATTACTGATAGTGAAGTTTTCACATAGGAAGGCTCTTGGAAAGGAAAAAAAATTCCAATTTTAACTCAGTGACTGTTCTTGAGATCTTGTTAATGTCTCCATGTTTCCCATGGCTGCTACATGAAGCTATTGGCACTCTAAATTGGAATTTTACTGGCTACTGTTATTTTGGAGAGGAAGAAAGCTAGAGAAGGTGATAAAAATGTGAATTCCCTCAGGTGATCTTAGCAGATCAGTTAAATTTAAAGGGCAATGAAAATTATTGACAAGCAAATAAACTAACCTCTCTAAACATTCAGGAATCAAAAAAAGGCCTGTTTACCAGGAATTATACTAAAGAGATAAAGAGGTACAATTTAAAGTCCATGAAAAACATATTAATTAATTAACTTCTTATAGACCCAGCCAGAACATGCTGAAATTTAGGGAAAAAGAAATAGATCATTAAAATAAAAGGCCTTGTTTTCATAATGCATCTAACAGAACAGATATCTATGAATGATTTTTAAGTACTGCTTTTTAGTCCCTGAAGATAAAAGGGTGAGCAACAATTGACTTGTCTTCATAGAGAGTAAGGCAATATTACTCTCCCAAGCCTAGTGGGGAGAGTAAGGCAATATTCAAATGATCACAGAAGCAAATGTGACATTTCAAATGGAATAGGTTATGAGGGGGCAGCTGTGATACTGGGTAAGCATATTGTATGAATATTTAACCTAAGGAAGATAGTCAAGGAGCACTCTTCCTAAGGAAGTGACAAGTGAGATGAGCTGCGAAAAGAGTGAGTGAGGAGCAGGATGAAAAAGCTTAAGGCTTGCACAAAGGAAAGGTCTGGGGGAGGAGAGTACCAAAGACCAAAAGGTGGACTAAGCCTGACTGGAGCAGGATTTGGGAGGACAGGTTAGGGGCATCAAATCAAGGACATTGCCCATGTGGTGTGTATCCTTCCAGACCATTACAAAAATGTACATATGGCCCTAACCGGTTTAGCTTCGTGGATAGAGCATCGGCCTGTGGACTCAAGGGTCCCAGGTTTGATTCTGGTCAAGGGCATGTACCTTGGTTGCGGGCACATCCCCAGTAGGGGATATGCAAGAGGCAGCTGATTGATGTTTCTCTCGCATCCGATATTTCCAACTCTCTATCCCTCTCCCTTCTTTTCTGTTAAAAATCAATAAAATATATTTTTAAAATTCATATATGTTTTACATTTCCCATGTTGCTTTGTAAAACAACACAAATATGTAAATTTTTATTTACTGTGAATTTCCTCTTAAACAGAACAAAGGTTTATCTCACTTGTTTCCCACCTATACATTTTTGCATATGATTTAAAATTTTTGTTTACTTATTACTGTAGCAATAATAACTTCATGAGATTTTTAAAGTTAGACAACTATAAATGAGAACACAGAAATAGCCCATTATCTCAAAACTCAAATAATTCTTCTTGATGTATAAAATACATGTGGTAAAAACAATTGAAACAATATGGATAGGAATTTAGAAACAAAATGTCTGCCACCCCCAGGTTCTCTTCCCAAAGCAAATTACCCTTATAATTTTTGTGCATATTTACAGAAAAACATCTCATAACATATATACCATATACTCACACATATAGCACAAAGGGGAACATGCTCTGTACAGTCATCTGCAATCTGATTATATCTCTTAATAGAACATCCTGGAATCATGTTGCAGCCTGTGAGTAGCAATGGTAGCTCAATGGTTCAGGTCTGTGTAATCTGGGTTTAAACTCCAGCTCTGCTACTTGCTAGATCTATTACCTTAAGTGATGATTTAACCTATGAGTGCCTCAGTTTCTCTATCTCTAAAATGGGGATATAAAAGTATCTTTCTTATAATGTTTCTATTAGGATTAAATGAGTTAATCCACAAAATATATAACAATGCCTTGCACGTACTAGTAAGCAATGGGTACTAGCTGCTAACATATCAATATGCACTATTATATCATTTTATTATGTTTGCTATTACTTTTATTATTATCAATTTTATTATGTAGAGATATAAATTATTTTTAAATATTGCTTAAACATTTTGTTATGGAAAATGTTAAATAGATATGGAGAGAATAGTAGGAAGAATCCTCATATACTTATCACAACTTCAGAACTTATTAACACTTTTGTACCCTTGTTTTATCTATCTCAACTTTTTAAAGAGAATATTTTAAAGAATGTCCCAAGCATTGTTTTATTCTGCTTGTGAGTACTTACATTTTAAAAACTGAGGTAAAATTTAAAAACTTCTATGTCATAACCGATGGACACAGACTTGGGGGTAAAAGGGTGACAGCATGTGCTGGAGGTTGGGGGTGGCTGGGGAGAGGTCAATGGGGGAAAAGAAGACTATGTAATACATTAAATAATAAAGAATTTTTAAAAAAGTTTTTCTAAAACTTGGTCTGATGAAGTAGGTGGCAGTCTTTATAAGTGAACACAATTCCTAGAAATTGTTCCCACTGAGTGACAGCTATTGACTGCAGAGTCTAGTATGAGGAATGATGTAACAACAACAAAAAAACCCCACACACTTAAAAAGCCTCTGTCATTATCATGTCTAACTCCTTAATATTTTCTAAAATATTTAAATTTGAGATCCATATTTGAATTTTTTATTGCTTCCAAAATGTCTTTTTTACATTTATTAGCATCAGGTTTCAAACACATTCTTATTACATTTGTTTGTTATATCTCTTTATTCCCTTTTTATCCCATAATAGTCTCCCATCTCACCTTTTCTTGCCTTTAATTTTTGCCATTAACTTTTGGGAGAAGTAGAGACTTGTATAATGCCTCATATTTTGCAATTGGCTGATTACTTCTTTATTGTATTATTTAACTTGTTCCTTTATTTATCATATTTCCTGTAACTTTGTAGTTAGAACTAGAGCTTGGGGTACTTGTACTTTCCAAGTGTCCAATTTTGTTGTCCCCTCATAAGGCTCATCATCACACGGTCTTCCTTTGGCTGAATATACCATCATTTATTTAATTGTTGTTCTATGGACAGTGTCACAAGGATCTGCTGTGAGAAAATTTCTTTGTACATTTGTGTATTTCTGGAAGTGGAATTTCTGTATAAAATAGTCACCCTCAGACACTGTTTATAGGACTTGACAATCTGGCCTAGCTAGTGTGGCTCAGTGGTTGAGCATTGACCTATGACCCAAGAGGTCATGGTTCAATTCCAGTCAGGGCACATACTTGGGTTGCAGGCTCAGTTCCCAGTAGGGGGCTGCAGGAGGCAGCAGTTTGATGATTCTCATCATTGATGTTTCTATTTCTCTATTCCCTTCCTCTCTGAAATCAATAAAAAATACATATATAAAAAAAACTTGACAGTCTGGAGCAAGCATATCAAACTTATGGCCTGCATGTGGCCCACAATGAATATTTTTGTGGCCCAGCCAATTTAATGGTATATAAAAAACATTTTAATAAAAATTTTATAACTTAACTTTTACAATATTCTGTTATACATAATGTACAGTAATAAAAGCCTAGGTGGTGTCTTGCCCTTGTGTCATCACAAGATGGTCGCCCCATGTTGTCATAAGATGGCTGTCCCCATGTCATCATGAGATGGCTGCCCCCTGTCATCACAAGATCAGGGGAAGGCAGCTGTGGGCCATGAGGCTGGCAGAGGAGAGCAGTTGGAGTGATCTGGCCAGCAGGGTAGCAGTTAGGCATTAATCAGGCTGGCAGGGGAGTGGTTAGGGGGTGATCAGACTGGCAGGCAGAAGTGGTTAGGAGCCAGCAGTCTCTGATTATGAGAAGGATGTACAACTGCTGGTTTAGATCCACTCCTGCAGAGGGTGATCAGGCTGGGAGGCAGAATCGGTTAGGGGTAATCAGGAAAGCAGGCAGGTGAGTGGTTAAGATCCAGGAGTCCTGCATTATGAGTCTGACATCCCCCGAGGGGTCCCAGATTGGAGAGGGTACAGGCTGGGCTGAGGGACACCCCCTCAGTGCACAAATTTCATGCATTTGGCCTCTAGTCTTATCTAATAAAAGACTAACATGCAAATGTGACTGTACCTTGGCTCCTGATTGGCTATGCTACCAGCCAATCAAGAGCAGGGGGTGGGGCCGAGGGGTGGGGCTGAGCAGCGGGGCCAAGTGACGCAAGGGCTGGGCCCCGGGGGTGGAGACGAAGCAGTAGCGGTGGTGAGCGCCAGGGTGCCCTGGTCGCCTGTGCTGGGCAGGGGCAGAAGCTGGGAGTGCCCTGCAGCCCCTGTGCACTGCACACTGAGGTGGTGGGTGGGGGGAGTGCCCTGCGGACCCGTGCACTGTGCGGGGGGAGTTCCCTGTGGCCCCCGCACGCTGTGCGTGGAGGCGGCTCGGCTGGGGCAGCAGCTGGGAGCACCCTGCTACCCCCGTGCACTGCACAGGGAAGCGGCAGGGTGGGGCCCGGCCCCTGGGCACTGTGTGTGGAAGTGGCAGTGAGCACCCAGTCCCTGGGTCTGGGTGGTCACAGGCAGCTGGAACTGAGCTGAGCAGGGGGATGGCTGGGTGCCCAAGACTGGCTTTAGGCCTTGGGCAGACTGGGGGTGAGCCATCAGTTGGACATCCCCTAATGTCTCCCAGTATGTGAGAGGGGGGAGGTTGGACTGAGGGACCACCCACCTCCAGTGCACAAATTTCGTGCACTGGGCCACTAGTTATTAATAACGAACTACGACGTTCGTTAATGACTGATAATTATAATTATGTTGCATTCATTTCCCTTACATGCCTTACAAGCTGGCGTACTATTTCTCCACTGACACTAGCAGCGAATATTTTAGCAGCCCTTTGCCATGTCATTAGTCTTGTACTAACTTGTTTGGTGTGCACAATAGGAAATATTTCATTTTTGGACAACAGGAAAAGTAGAGTTATTTTTGTCATGCTTATTAATTTGTGCAGGTTTTCAGTGTCTGATAAGTTAATGTTCAAAAAAATTATTAATTTTTATTAAAATGTTTTGTTATTTCATGTTAACAATTACTCAATTATTTCAGCCCTTTATATTAAGCATGTCTCTATAGAAATAAACCTATGTTTCTATGCAAATTGAAGCTTATGTATTTCTGTGGGCCACATAAACTTAAACCTTTTTTTTATTTGGCCTTTTTTTTTATTTGGCCTGTGTGAGCCTTTGAGTTTGACATGCTTGGTCTGGAGTCTTATTAAGTTTCTGGTTTTTTTTTTGTTTTTGTTTTTTTCCAGTTTATGGATGGATAGAAAAAATATAGGGACATTGAGTTAAATAGAGTTAAATAGACTTGCAGAATATTAAACCTAGGAGTCTAATGCCAACCTAGGAGTCTAATGCCAACAATTGCAGAGTACAGACAAGTTATGTACTAAAAGTTAGGCTTGAGATGCCAGACAGTGAAGTCCAAATGCACAATACAATAAAAGAAAAGGCACTGTAGACTCTTAAGTGCTATTATTTTAGTTTAACTAGGAAATAGAGTAAAGTAAAAAGAAGAAAAATTCAAGGGTAATTTCATTACTTGGAGGCAACTGCTTTTATTAACATTTTGGTAAATTTTTATACTGTTTGTTATGTATTATTAACATTTTTTATAGTTGTGAACATATCTTATAAATAATATTGTATTCTTTTACTTCGGTGTACTTTCTCCCATGTTATTAAGAACTTTCTGCAAACAATATTTAACACACGCTAAAAAACAAACGTAAAGTGGATTTATCATAATTAACCATGTTACTGTTATGAGGCATTTATTTGTTGTTTACTAGAGATCCAGTATTATAAACATTTTTGTGACTATAATTCAACAAATATTTATTAAAGCTTTTTGTTATAATGTATTTGCATCAGACATAAAACTTTTCCTGTGTTTTGGAGTATGATCTTTATAATCCAAGAAAGGGGAAGAGGAGATAGAAGGAAAAAAGGTGGGGTGGTGTGGAGTGGGAGGAAACAAAACCTTCAGGTCTAGCAGTCCTCAAGTTCCAGTGTGCACGAGTCACCTGGGGTGCTTATAAAATACACATTCTTGCCTCCACTCCCAGATGCTTATGTAATAGTTCTGGATGGGGTCAAAAGCCTGATTTTGCTTTTAAGCAAATTTGTGGACGCTTCTGATATAAATGGCCTGTGGCATGTGCTTTGGGAAAAGTGGCCATAGCCAGTGAGTAGGTAAGAATGTGTTGGTGATCCTTGGCTGTGTGTGGGTCCTCAGAATGAAACTTGTAATAGATGATCCATAACTAACTCAGCCTGGCTCTGTTTCCCACTCAGACCTCACTTTGCAAAAGGCAAGGAGTGTGTCTGGCTACAAAATAGCTTCTCTTTGAGATGGGAGAGTTGAGCAACATCAAGGGGTTTGAAGAGCCCCTTTATCGTCAGGCCGTCCTGCTCCAGTGGGGAAAGGACTGCAGAAAGCCCCCTCTCTTTTTGGAAGAGGAGGCAGTTTGGCATGGCCCTCCTTTTCTCTCTGAGGGTAGTAACTCCCCCACTGCTTGTCTCTGGTTTTCTTCTCTCATTGCCTTACACTACTTGGACACTCAGTGTTCTGCTGCTCTGATTTCTGCAGGGACGTAGCTGTTTGGCTCCCTGGAGCCAGCCCTCTTATACGATTGGTCAGGATGATTTGTGGTGATGCTGTCACGTCTACTGAGTTATGCAGTGTGGCTCTCTGCTGATGGAGTGTGTGCTTTTGAGAGGAAATGGCCTTTATAAATCTTTTCTTTAACAAGGGCTTCAAAAATTTGCTTCCTTCTTTGGAGCTCATAACTGTGTGCTCATATCAATAAACTTTGCACAGGAAAGATTGGTTGCTTGAAGCACTCCTCTGTCTTTGGATGCCACTGAACACAGGGCCATCCATTCAGGCAAGGAAGCTTCCATATTTCTCCAGGTAACTCCATGAATTATAAGCAAGGATAAATGAAAGTAGGAATAATCTAACACCAATTATTTCCAGAATTAAAAAGGCTTATGAAGGATGGCAGGCAGGGTATCACACACAACTATCTTCTGGTACTCCAGACATTTTAGTAACTGAACGCTTTAAACTATTCAGTGCACTGGAACTTTCTGCTTTGGTGGAACTGTTATGGCTTCTGCCCTGTCCAATTCCATAGCCACTTGATGCACGTGTCTATTCAGCACTTGAAATGTAGCTGGTAAAACTTTAATTTGATTCAATTTTAACAAATTTGAATTGAAATAGTTACATGTGGTTAGTACAATCATATTGGGCAGTGCACCAATAAATAATTCAGTGGTCATTTCTTACAGCTTTGAATTAACTAGAGAAAAGGTCAGCCAGATGGAGTTTTCAAAATAAACGTAGTATTACTTATTGTATTTGTAACTCCTCTCCTCTAATCATGACCCCCAAAACTTGTAGATATTCTCACAATTACAATTAGATAGGAATCCAAAGATGACTCTAAATCTTTATTTTTTCAGTTAAGTACTCATTATTCTATAGGGCTCATACTCATCAGTTTCCTTTTTACATTTCTCCTGCCCCAAGCTCTCTTCAGAACACTTAATGCATCTCCATCCTTCTTGGATCAAAACATGCAATCACAAAACCATTTGGATGATCCCATTCAATTTTGACAAGAAAAACTGTGCATGAAAATTTTTTAAAAATAGACCAGTCTTTATCTCTATGAGGTGGGATTACATTAGATTTTTATTTTCTTCTTTCAACTCCTTTCTCCTTTTATAAGTTTTCTACATCAGTGTTCTTACATAATTAAAAATATTTTGAGTAAAACCATTAAATATTTATGTCCATCACAACAGAGTTCTTAGAACTTCAACTCTCTTTTTTCATTTAAACATCCAATCAGTACTTTCAGGAGGCCTGCCTGGACTCACATGCTCATGAAATAGAAAGCAAAAGGAGCTGGAGAAGAGATACAAAGTATATGATATTTTAAAAATCCATCCTTTGAGTCGCATCATTATCTGTAGGATTTGAAATAAATAGCTGTGTCCTTATTTTCAGATGAGCATTAAAGCAGTTATTTCACTATAGCCTCTAAGACAATGGTTGCCAACTAGTGGTCCATGGACCACTGGTGGTCTGTGAGGTCTAAAAGGTTGGCGGCCACTGCTCTAAAAGGCCAGGACCAGTTAATTGCCTTGAGCTCCACAAAAGTAGCCTGTTTGTTATGGCTACAAGAGAGAGGACACTGTATCTTTTCTTCTCTTTCCCTATCATTGAAAGACACAGAATACAATCCTCAGTGTTTTATCTCACATCCTATATAATAAAAGGGTAATATGCAAATAGGCCTAACGACAGGACAACCAAACATCCAATCAAAGCATAATATGTTAATGATATGCTAAGGCTGCTCAACCACTTGCTATGATGTATACTGACCACCAGGGGCAGACAGTCAACTGGTTGACCAGTCACTATGGACATGCACTGACCACCAGGGTGTAGATGCTTCAACCAGTAGGTTAGCTTGCTGCTGGGCCCCAGCCAATCAGGACTGAGTGAGATGGGCCAGACACACCATGGAGCCCTCCCACGATCCCTCCCTGGCCTGATTGTGTACTGGTGGGGTCCCTCAGCCTGGACTGTGCCCTCTTACAATCCAGGACTCCTCACAGGATGTCAGAAAGCCAGTTTCAGCCCAATCCTGCAGGCCACTTTCCTTGGGAGGACACCAGGTGCAGGGCTCATGACTGGCGAGTGCTTCTGTGACAGCTTCTCCTGACTGGGACTAAGTAGGTGCGAGACCGTGGCAGGCACAGTGGGGCCAGGATGAGCAGGAGTAGCAGGTAGGAGCTGCAGGCGGTGTTGGACTGTGAGTTTTGGCCGATCCCTGCAGGCCACCCAAAGCGACTCTGCCCATGCATGAATTCGTGCACTGGGTCTCTAGTATGAAATAAACATGAGAGTGCCTTACTGATAGCGGTGGGCACACATGAAAACATTATGCAAAGCTCTTTACTCACCAGTGCCAACCAACATGGGCAAGGATGAGTTCTTGGCAGCTACATTTCAAACCTATTGCACCCATAAAATGATTCACTGTCCAGTTGTATACAAATGAGCAAAATCACATACTTAATTTCAGATTCTCCATCCACAGTATCATTTCTATTCCAGCTCCACTGCTCATAATTTAAAATGAAGAAGGCTTATCTGCATTCATTTCTTAGATCATTGCTTTGGCACTTTCGAGATGTTATCCAAGCATGACTTTTATAACCTTGTGGAAATTGCAGTGATAAAGGATGTAGTTTTCAAACCCATTTCTTTTTGTGAAGCTGTCCCTCAGCCTCCCTTAACAGAGCAGTAGGGAGAACCACAGGTCTTTTACTGTCTTCAGTTTTAAAGAGTGTTGTTTTAGTCAATGAGACATACACTGTGGAAACAAGGCCAATGCACACTCGTGGTAATTTTTCACTGCACATCTAACTAACCTTGATTAAACATAAGCCAAGGGGCTGTTCTGCCATCTTAGCCCCTCAAATTGGTTTCAGAGGAATTGTTATAATGGAAATGTCAAGCCCTTTAAATATCAAACCTCTAAATACCATACAGGAATATAGATGTGCACATAACTTTGCCCATTCTTAGATTCTACTATGTCACTTGTCAGAATTAAATCAAGAAGTGATAAAGGGAAATAAACTATTGTTCTGGAAGCAATGATGAAAACAATTGGATATGATGAATGGGTGAGGCCAATTGTTCATCTTTAGAGTAAGATCTTTTCTCTGAAAGTCAGAGCCAAGTGGGATCTGTAGAACATTGGCAGCTATGGAATTATGGTTATGTCTCATTGTTTCTTCCAGCGCACTTCTTTTCATGCCCCAGAGGACTTATTTTCCTTGAAATTAAGCAATTTTGAGAAATGCTCCTTGCAAATGAGTTCAGGAAGCTTGCTTGTCATTTCAAAAATAATAATTTAAAAATCTCCTTATATTGGAGAGAGCAATAAAGTCTACTGTTATGTGTTTAACATATGTTAAGTACTAAAAAATATTTATTGAATTGAATTTTTCTGATGACTGGTGATTGTACTAGGATGAGAAGACATGGACTTGAGTCTCACTGTTCTTAACTAGCTGTGTGACCCCAGATAAATCACTTAAACTCTCTGGGTTACAGTAAAATAGTAGTTAAAAATAAAATATATACCTTGTAGGGGGAGGCCATCTAAGGACATGGTCACCAAAAATTCTTTGAAAATATAAGGTACAAAATGAACAAGATGAAACTGATGTGCAGAGAGAGCCATTTAAATAAAGAGCAAAGTGAAATTTTCACAAGTTCAAGTATGATTGAATCAATTGCATTTAAAGAAGATACATAGAGTGAAAAGCCACATGTCTATATTACAAATAAGGGTTCCAGGAGTTCTGAAACTATATAGGACGCATGATTCTGTGGAATGGCTGAGATAAACTTGTTAAATGCTGGCCAGAGAAGCAGTCTTGTGTAAAGGAGGCCTAGAAACACTTGACAAATAAGGTGCTAGAAAAATGTCAAATATTAGTCCAAGACCAGGAAAATAGTGAAATACTGATGGAATGGCATGTTTTCTAGGGAGAAAGTATTTTTAAATCACCTCACATAGAGAGCTGACTCCAGTTACAGGCTGGGATATTTTGTCAGACCACTGAGATTTTCTATAGGTAAAAATTGTAGGATGTGGGATGTTTAACTACTTCTGTAGTATGAGTCAGTTTGGTCTTCTCAATTCTATTAGTCCTCCCCCAGCTCCCAAAGAAACTAATGTTTATTGGGCCACGAACCAGATATATTGCATTTATTATCTTGCTTAATTGAAATAGGTTGGTTGGGTTAATTGTTGTCATTTTGCAAATGAGAAAATGAGGACTCAGGTTCAGTAGTTTACAGGTTCAATTGGCCTTATCTCATGGCTTGTATACTTTTTAGCACACCAGTGTTTTCCCAAACTCTTCTGCTGAAAGGCTCAGTGATCAAATAATTTGAGTAAATGGTGCATGTTTAGTCTCTTCTTAGAGACTTGCAATACCTACTCATAGGTAAAAGCCTCAGCAAATTCATATGTTTAAGTCAGTATTAAAAATATATTTAAGTACTTTTTCTTTTCTTTTTTTATAATCACAGACTACCTATTTCTTGTGTTTCCTAAAAAATGCATTAATGCTCAAAAAACAAATTTGAGCACTGATACTTACTTGTCTATCATGCAACACAATTTGAGAAGTGCTTGCTCTTCCTATCTTGAGTATAAACTTGTTTAGTGTAAAAGTCTTATCATCCAAGAGCAACAGTGGATGAATCAAAGGATCTAAATATGGTCCATTTGTTTTCTTTTATAATTATACTGGAGGCTCAATGCATGAAATTTTTTGCACTGGGGGGCATGTGTGTGTCCCTCAGCCCAGCCTGCACCCTATCCAATCTGGGAACCCCTTGGGAGACATCCCTCTCATAATCTGGGACTTTTGGATCCTAACCACTCACCCGTCTGCCTGTTTGATTGCCCCTACCCACTTCTTCCTGCCAGCCTGATTGCCTCCAAACCACTCCCCTGCCACCTTGATTGATGCCTAACTGCTCCACTGCCAGCCTGATCACCCACAACTGCCCTCCCATGCTGAGTATCTTGTGGTGGCCATCTTGTAGTGACCATCTTATAATGATGTGGGAAAGTCATCTTGTAATGACATGGAGCTGCCATTTTATGATGACATGAGAACATTGTGTGAGGGTGTGATTCCACATAGGCTTTTATTATATAGGATACCTTTGTTCATGATAGTTAACTTTTTCATTTTTTGCTATAATAAATACTCTTAAATATTAGAAAATTTGGAGTTCAAATTTCCACCCAGTGTAAAGATCTCCTCAGTTACAATATCCATCATGCTTGACACTTCTATGACTGCTGAGCTCATTAGTTAACAGCCACTACAAGACAATCTTAATAGCTTTTTGGGTATCTAAGACATTCAAATGGAAAGAGACTCTTCAATCAGTTCATCACCTAGATATGTGCATTGAGTTAGCAATAGACAACTCAGGTATCTTGCAATATACAAATATTTGGAATCCTAAATACAAAATTCCAGGAGGCATTATTGATTGAATCTGCTTTCATCTGGTTGTGACATTAATAATACATAGCTTGAGGAAATTTATATAAAAATAAAGAATATAGTTTTTAATTGAATTTATTGGGGTAACATTTGTTAATAAAATTCTATAGGTTTCAGGTATACAGTTCTATAATAAATCATCTGAATATTGTTTGGTGTGTTTACCACCCCAAGTCAAACCTCCCTCTATCCCTATTTATCCCCTCCTTTGCCCTACTCTATTCCTTCCTGCCCCTTCCCTCTGGTAGTCACCATGCTGTTGTCTGTGTCCATGAGTCTTTCTTTTTTTCTTTGCTTAATCCCTTTATATTTTTCACCCAACCCTTCATGCCTCCCCTTTGACAGCTGTCAGTTATTCTCTGTATCCATGAGTCTGTCTCCAGTTTGTTAGCTTATTTGTTCATTAAATTCCACATATAAAAGAAATCATATGGTACTTATCTTTCTCTGACTGACTCATTTCAGTTACCATACTACTCTCCAGGTTCATCTTACTCTCTCAAAAGTTAACATTTCTTTCATTTTTACGGTTGAGTAGTATTCCATGGTGTAAACGTACCACAGCTTTTTTACCCACTCATCTACTGATGGGCTCTTAGGCTGCTTCCAAACCTTAGATATTATAAATAATGCTGTAATGAACATAGGAGTGTATATATTTTTCCAAGTTAGTGTTTTTGCTTTCTTCAGATTGATTTCCAGAAGTGGAACCACTGGGTCCTAAGGCAGTTTCATTTTCAATTTTTTGAAGTAACTCCATACTGCTTTCCACAGTGGTTGCACCAGTTTGCATTGCCAACACCAGTGCATGAGGGTTCCCTTTTCTCCACATCCTCGCCAACACTTGTTTGTTGGTTTATTGATGATAGCCATCTGTAACCGAGATAATACCTGATTGTGGTTTTAATTTGCATCTTGCTGATGATCAGTGATGCTGAGCATTGTTTCCTATATGTACTGGCAATCTGTATGTCTTCTTTGGAAGGTCTTTTGCCAATTTCTTAATTGGATTGTTTTTTTTGTGTGTGTTGAGTTTTATAAGTTCTTTATAAATGTTGGATCTTACGTCTTTATCAGATGTATCAGCAAATATGTCCCTCATTCAGTGGGTTGTCTTTTCATTTTGTTGATGGCAAGAGGGACATGCATATGCCAATTCTGCCTCTTACAACTGGGTGACCTTGGAGAAGTCACTTAATTCTTCCAAACCTTAGTCACACAAAGGGCTAATAATTGTATGCTCCTCATAGTGTGGTGAGGAATAAATTAGATTCTGCATGTAAAACATTGAGTAAAGTGTGCACCTAGTAAAGGATCTATTTCCAGTCTGCTCAAAGAAGGTTGGTTAATCTACCTGACATTTCTTTCTTGTTTTTCACCATTCATAATTCTAGAGAAAACATCGACAATAGCATCAACAAACAAAGACACTAAAAAACTTCTATGATTTTCCAATTCTTACATAAGGTTCTCTGTCTGAGTTAAGATATTGGGCTCCAATGTATAAGGGATTCTTTTGTTTATTCCTTCTCCTGTGATGGCATCAGAAATGAGAAACAGAACTACACTTTAGCCCTAGACCCATCCTAATTCTTAGGGAGAGAGGTCTTAAGGAGTTATTTGTAGAAAAATAAAAGAGATGCCTTTTGTCCTGTATCATTCACACACCTTACATTATGGTGCTGGCAGTTAAACTGGGGTGTTGTTGAAAATAGTGTTGTTGATACTGGTGATAAGGATAATAGCAGTGGCATATACTGAACATGTGCTATGTGTCAAGACCCAACTGTTACATTATTTAATCCTTCCCCAAATCCCCTGAGGACATATTATTATTAACATCCTTATTTTGTTGATGAGGAAGGGTCTTTGATCATTCATTTAGTGAATGCTCTAGGTGGGATTAAAATGCTGATCCCACTACTCATGCTTTTACCAGTACACTATAGGCAAAAGGCAAAAAAAATAATGTTAATAATCATGACAATAGTAATCGTATCCGCAGACATTAATTGAGCACTTACTATGTCCAGACAGTGTACTAAGTATTATACATGTATTTTGTCACCTAATTTTTTACAACAGTTTTGTGCGATAGCTTCCATCATTAACTACTTTACTTTAAGGAACAAAAACAAACATAAGGGCACTAAATAACTTTCTCAAGGTCACCTGGCTAGCAAGGGGCAGAGCATGGATTTGAATCCAGGTCCTTTTTGTATTAGATTATTTTTTCTTATGATATCAGATATTTCACAGTATAACTTAGACAGTATATATTGTTCAGCATGTTAGATATATATTCTATATCTAAATAAATTTGTTGATTCAGGCTCTGTTGATCCATTTTCTGTGTCGGAGCAAAGAACTTGTATTTTCAAACCCAGCACAGAGGCTTTGCAGAGCTGGGGAGATGGCTTTGCTGTTGCACAGTTTGCAGGGAGCTACAAATCATTGTGAACAGTGAACCTTCCAGGTCCTCAGTCTTTCTTTTCTCCTGGCCGAGCTGAGCAAGGATTGCTATGAGGGAGACACATCCCCAGTGTTGGATGTGACTTGCCAAACTGTTTTTCAGGCCTTTTCTTCAATTATCAAGGTTAGGGTTTTGAACTTCCACTCTTCATGGGAAGTGCCTAATCCACATGTGCTCAGCAAAGTACAGCCTCTGACACTAGCCAGAAGTACACAGCAATTACCCATCACTTATCAAAACAGTCTCTTTTAGGTGAAAGCAAATGAACAAGTAGGCAAAGCCTTTCAGTCTGTGTTAGAATAGTCAAAGATTAGAGGCCAGTTTAACAACTCAAGATGGGAATCGGGAGGTGTCTTACCCAGACTTCCTTAATATATACAAGATTAGATGGGTTCACAAACGCCCTGAAGGATGGCTTCTGGCTTTGAATGGGTTTGTTTATGCCATGGGGACATGCAATAAATGACCACCATCTACATGATGAAGCAGATCAAAGAGCCTTCGTAGGGCAGAATGTGTATACATTGGTTCTTAGACAACAACCAAAGTAAAGGTCAGGGTTTCAATATTCTCTCAGAGAGCTTACTTCCTGTTTGAACAAACAGATTTCAAGACTATACCAAGACCTAGAGAGGGATTTAATAAAGACAAGATATCCGGATATTTGCTTTCTTCTTTCCCATTATTCCCCAATCCAGGATGGAGTGTTAGCTGCCTTTGTATTTGGCACTCTCCTAGTTTAAGACCTCTGTATTCTTCCTTGGATAACTGTAACTTGTTAGAACTGGTCTCCTGCCACTTGCCATGCCTGGCTCCAACTCATTTTCTGCTGTGCTCCAGTGGCCTTTTAAAGAAATTGATTGTATATATATGTACCAGCTGTCCATTGTCTCAATGTCATTTATCTCTGCTCTGATCTTTATTATTTACTTCCTTCTGCTTACACTCGGCTTTTCTTGTTGCTGTCTTTCTAAATCTTTGAGTTGTAGGGTTAGGTAATTTATTACCATTGTTTTTTGTTTTTTCCTGTAGGCTTGTAGTGCTCTGAACTTCCTTCTCAAGACTGCTTTCACTGTGTCCCACAGATTTTGGATTGTTGCCATGATTTTTTAAATTTCTTCCTTGATCTCTCTGGTAACCCAGTCATTGTTTAATAACATGCTGTTTAGTCTCCATGTGTTTGATTCTTTTGAATTGTTTTTATTGTAGTTGTTTCCAGTTTTATGCCACTGTGATCTGAGAAGATGCTTGTTTTGATTTCTATCTTCTTGAATTTGAAGACACTTTGCCTATGACCCAACATATGGTCTATCTTTGAAAATGACCCATGGGCCAATGTATATTCTGTGGCTTTGGGGTGAAATGTTCTGAAGATGTCAATTAATTCCATCTGGTCTAGTGAGTCTTTTAGGATTGATGTTTCTTTGCTGTTTTTTTATTTAGAGGATTTGTCCAATGGTGATAGTGGAGTATTAAAGTCTCCTACTATGATTGTATTACTGTCATTCTCTCCCTTGATATCCTCCAGGAGTTTTTTTTTATGTATGTGGGTGCTCATGTATTGGGTGTGTATACGTTTAGCAGAGTTATTTCTTCTTGTTGGATTGTTCCCTCTAGTATTATGAAGTGGCCTTCCTTATCTCTTGTTATGTCCTTCACTTTGAGATCTAATTTTTCAGATAAAAGTATTGCTACCCCAGCTTTTTTTTACATTTCCATTCGCCTGAAAAACCTTTTTCCGTCCCTTCACCCTCAGTCTGCGTGCATCTTTTTTTCTGAGATGGGTGTCTTGTAGACAGCAGATATATGGGATGTGTTTTCTTATCAATCCATAACCCTATGTATTTTGATTGGGGCATTTAACCCGTTTACATTTAAAGTTATTATTGATAGGTACTTATTAGTCATCATTTTTATTCTTTACCCCTGTGTTCCTTCTTCACTTCCTTTTATTTATTTATTTTTTATTTTATTATTATTATTATTTTTTACAGCAGTCCCTTTAGCATTTCCTGGGTTGCTGGTTTAATAAGTTCCCTTAGTTCTTTTTTGTCTGTGAAGCTCCTGATTTGACATTCAATTTTGATTGATAGCCTTGCTGGGTACAGTATTCTTGGATTCAAACCCTTCTTTTGCATGACTGTGTATTTCATTCCATTGTCTTCTCGCCTGATGAGTTTCTGTTGAGAAATCAGTCGCTAGTCTGATGGGGGTTCCTTTGTAGGTAACTTTCTGTCACTCTATGGCTGCTTTTAATATTTTTTGTCGTTTGTGTTTAGCAGTTTAATTATAATGTACCTTGGCGTTGGTCTTTTGGTATACATTTTGCTTGGGACTCTGTGAGCTTCTTGGATTTGTGTGGGGTTTTTCTTGCCAACATCAGGGAAGTTTTCTGTCATTATTTCTTCAAACAGGTTTTCTATTCCTTGCTCAGTTTCCTCTCCTTCTGGTACCCTATATGTGGGTGTTGTTTTGTTTCCTGTTGTCTCAAAGTTCCCGTAGGCTAGTGATGGGAAACCTTTTGAGCTTGATGTGTCAAAATTCGCCAAAAAACTGAGCATAACTCGGGTGGTGTGTCACTTTGGGAAAAAAAAACACATACTTTTCTGTATGTGACCACATGCGGACGCATGTCATCGAAAATGGCAATGTGTATCAGTGCTGACACGCGTGTCTTAGGTTCACCATCACGGCCTTAGGCTCTCCTTTTGCTTTTTAATTGTTTTTTTCTAGAAGCTCCTCACTTGGGTACTTTTTTCCTACCTTGTCTTCTGGCTCACTGATGTGGTCCCCTGCTTTGTCTAATATACTCTTGATGCTTTCTATTGAGTTCTTTACAGCAGCGATGCCATTTTTCATTTCTTCTTGGTTCTTCATTTTGTCTTGGTTCTTATATATATGTTGTTGAATTTGCCTTCCATTCTTTTCAACCACCTTATTTTTTCAACCACCTTATGATCATTTCTCTGAATTCTTTCTCTGACAGGTTGCTTGCCTCCATTTTATTTACTTCCTTTTCTGGTGATGCCTGCTTTTCTTTCATATGTGGGCTGTTTCTTTGTCTCCCAATGGTCTTTCTTCTCTGGGTGTCTGATTATGTAGTTCTCTCTCTCCTGCATTGATTTAAAGACACAAAATACAACACAACCAGGTACAACACACAAGACCTGAACAGAAATGTATTCATGATATTAATAACCCCAAACAAAGGTTACCACCAGAGAAAGGCAAATTAGAGGGTAGGAGAGAAAGGAGAAGAGAAAAAAAGAGAAAGGAATGCAAAAATAAAATTGGGAAAAGAAAAACAAGAGAGAAAAGAAAGAGAATAAGAAAGAAGAGGGGAACAAACTATATATATGGGAAGAAAACTCCCAATAGAACAGCCACTAATCCCAAAAAATGCAGCAACAAATATCTGGAAATGAATGCAAACTACAAACAACAACTAATATCAAATGAAGTGAGGCAAAACAGAAGCAAAAAACAAACAAAAACAAACAAAAAAACCAAAAAGAATAAGCAAAACAATCTCATAAACAAGCATAAAAAATCGATATAATCAACAATCAAGCAAACAATAACAAAAGGACAGAGGGGGAAATTTTGAATAGTAAAGAAAGAGAAGAGGGAGGTGTGAATGGACTTGGAGCAAGGGATTAGAAATTCAGTATACAAGTAGGGTGAAATTTTAACAGGGAGTAAATAGAAGGAATAGGGAAAATCTAAAGCAGGAATAGAGTAAGAGAAACAGGACAATAAAAGGGGAAAAGTTAGGAAGAGAGTGATGGCATAAAGGTAATGTTGAGATAGAGTAAAATGATGCTAAAGGAAAAATGAAAATAGACTGTAGAACACTAATCCCAAAGTAAAATAAAGAGAAAATAAAATGACACTTTTTAAAAAAAAAAAAGGTAAAATAGTAGTAGCAATAATATTGATTGAAAATAAAATGTAATAATTGAAAAGGTAAAATCAAGTGAGAAAAAAGAAAAAAATTAGTTTCTTAAGTAAAAGATAAAAAAATAAAAATAAATGTCCAGTAATGAAAACCATTTACTTCCTCTACTGTTCTGACTACTGTGCAGTCTTTTTTTCCCCCTTGGGTCTAAGCAGCCAGCTCGCTTTTAAAACTTTTAGGCTGTCCTTTTGCATCAGATCAAAACTAATTGTTTTTTACAATTCCCTTCTGTTAGCAGCTCTGGGGACTTTCTTCCAAATTCACGGATTGCTCCAGACTTCCCCAGGTTCTCTAGCTCCCATGTTTACGTTTGTCTCTCCTGCCGGGACCAGAGACCTCACTTTATCCTAGGTGAAATCTGACCTTTCCGTGATGGAGTGCAGAGCTCCTCTGAATCCGCATGCTTGCACCAATTGGGGACCAGTGTTCTCTGGTTTGCAGCTGTTCGGTGGGTGCCATATTTGTAGATTTTCTGGGCTTTTCAGATGTCCAATAACTTCCACTTTCCCCTTCAAGATGGCGCTGTCTCCACGTCCAAGCAGGTCTCTCCGGGAGGGAACACAGCAGCAGTGGGGGCTGTCTGGTCAGGGGAGCCCCGTCCAGCAGTCCCCCACAGTCTCCTGGAGTATAGCTGTCCCTCAATTCACCAACAAACACTCCCTATGCGACCACACACTCTCCCTTTGTTTTCTCACTCACACACTATCTTACAGTCTGCTTTCCCATTGGCAGCCATCTTCTGTTGCTCTATTCTAGGCATTTTGATTGTTGTCTGTGACATAAAACTTATGCCAATAGTTAAATGAAGAAAGTATACTAAGCATGTAGGTTATAAGACATTTTTCACGCAAACAAACATGAACTTTAAGGCTTGTGCTCAAATGTCTCCTCAGTGAGTCCTTTGTTAAAGCACCCAATCTAAAGCAGACACAGTTATTCTGTATCACACAGTATTTTGTTCTGTTTGTTGCTTATATGTGTTTGTTGTTCATATGTGTTTGTTGTTACCTGTCACTGCAATGTCAGACTCCTTATAACAAAAGCACTGTTTTGTTTACAGCTGTATTCCAGTGCTGAAAACTGTATCTGAGACCTAGTAAGCATTCAATCAATACTCGTTAGTAAATGAACTGTCTGTCTTTGAGGAAAAGTGACAGGCTTGTTAAATTTCATGCATAATCATAATTCTCAAGATAATTGAAATGAGATAATACACATTAAAGTACATTGTAAACCATTAAGTTGCAAGTTCTGATTCAGAATTGTGATCCAATTAAAATTCAGTTATATTCATCCTTATACCATCTTTCTAAAAAAATTCTTAATTAACTCAAAGAATGGTATTATTTTATTGTCATTCATTTTCATTTCACAGTTGAAGATGAGGTAATAGAAGTTTCAGGTACATAGTAGGCACTTGAGAAGTGCTGATTCTTTTTTTACAGCTTTTGTATTTTCAACCAAATGAAATTAATAAATTAAATCAACTATGCTCAAGCCAAGCCAGATCATGCAACACTTGTCCCCACCCAGGACATTTGCAGGTGTCCAGCTGGTTTTCTTACTCACCTTAGCAAATCTAACACCCATGCTGGTTCCTTGTTCTGAGGTACTTCGTTGTCAGATCTCCCCACCACCAAACTTGAGACCCTCCTGCCTAAGGAGGTGGCTGCTGTCTATGAAGAGGCTGTGGAGAGAGTTACACAGGGACACATTTATAGGCTTTAGTCCCAAGCCTGCTCCCTTTCTTACCCTAAGTAATAGCCGAAGAACAAGGTGATGGCAGTGTTTTCAGGTATACTTGCAGATGGTGGCCTATGAAATGGAAACACTGGGATCTGCCCAGATGTCTGGTCTGTCTCTCCAGAGCTGTGAGGCCAGGACTTGTCCCCCTTCCCCATGTCTGTTACTATTATTACTATTATTGCTATTATTTTTACAAAAACCATGTGGAGTAGTTATTATCAATGTCTCCTTAGCTAAGGTAACTAGACTCAGAGAGATGAAGTGATTTTCCCAAGGCCATAGAGCTGGAGGCAAGGTCTGAACCAGGCCTGTTGGGCTCAATGTGTACTCTTTTCATGTTAAGCTTCAGGATGATCACTTGGATAACAATAGTAAAGGTCTCCCCCTCTCCCCGCAATAGTTATCATTTGTGTACATGTGATCGGGCACATGTGTATGTGATGAGAACACTTAAGATCTACTCTCTCAGTAAATTTCAAGTATATATTGTTATTAATGATAGTCACCATGCAGTACATTAGTTCTCTAGAACTTACTCATCCTGCAGAATTGAAGTCCTTTGAAAACATTTCCCCCTTTCCCTCGTCTTCTGGCTTGGTTAACTACCATTTCTTGTGACAACTTCACAAGTCAAGGAAATTAAGAAAGACTGAATTTAGTGTTTGGTAATGTGCTTCCATTTCTTGGAATTGTACAGAGACTTTATAACTAGTTTAAATGCTTTGACAAATTTGGTATGATTGCCTCTAGTTAGCACAGAACAGTAATTAAGTCTGCAATTATATGTTCATATTTCCATATTTTTTTCTGTATGTATATTTTGACAGTAATTAAACAAGACAGTATTTGCAATATCCATTCTCAAACACAGTATTTCATTACATGCCAGATTAATTTGTTAAACTCATGTAGCAAATGAAAATTTCAGCATTGATCCAATTTTAATACAACTGTGGGACCTTTCTGCTAACATGCCTTAGCAGGGAAACTGAAGGAGATGCTGGGCCAAGTGTCTAGAAAGATTAGGAGTATAAATGGAGAATGGAGGAGAGCCTAATGGTAAAACTTATTTTTCCTTTTTCTAAGAAACTCTTCTTTTTCACTAAATACTAGTTACTTTCTTAAGAATCAGTACAATGAGGATGAAGAATAAATATTGATGAGATATGCATCTGAATCTTGAAAAGACACGGGAAATTTAATTTTCTCTTTGGCTCCCTTTTGTTTGTGAGTGAGAGTGACTGTGACTGTGTGTCAGGGGTGGGGGTTGGGGTATGTGTTTAGGGTATAACCCAAAGCAGAAAGGCATTTTGACTGTCTATGCCTCTATTATTTTCATGTATTCCAGTGTTCCTTACAAAGAATAAGTGAATTAGAACCCCTTTCACTGTGATAAAAACTTGAGATGAAAGGTATGGAAGTACTAGATGGAATAGAAGATCCTGTAAGCATAATGCTTTCTCTTGAAGACTGATGATAGGGAAGGAGACCTGCCCCTATTGGGTGAATAACCTTCTGTATAAAGTAGTATATGTCTGTCGATTTCTATCATTATAAGTTTATTTATTTATGTATTCACTAGAGGCCCGGAGCACAAAATTCATGCACAGGTAGGGTCCCTATTCTTAGCTGGCGATCAGTGCTGATTGGGGCCTTCCAGCTGCTGGCTGGGGCCTTCCTTTGTTCTGCACCACCCCCTGGTGGTCAGCACGTGTCATAGTGAGTGATTGAACTCCCCATATCGTGGTCAAACTGCTTAGGGGACAATTTTCACTATATATATATATATATATATATATATATATATATATTTATTTATTTCAGTCATCCGACAAATAGTTATTGAGTATAGTGAGCCTAAGACTGTGATGAGTGCTCAGGACACTATGGAGAGCAAAATCAGATCCCTTTTTTTTTTTTTTTTTATCTTGCAGAGAGATGTATGTCAATCACAAAGCACTCCAGCTGTGTAATGAAAATACATCTAAAAAGGTAAGAAGGACTGTGTGCTTGAGCTTCATAAGAGCTTATAAAAGGAACATTTAACCTTGTCAGAGAGGTCAGAGAAACTTCTCTGAGGAAGTGATGCTTGCATTGAGGTTGGATGGGTAGAAGTGAAAGGTTAACATGCTGAATGAGGGTAAGAGCTGGTGGTTGGGAGAGGGGCAGCACATGTAAAATTCTGAAGTGGAGCAATTATGGCTAAAGCAGAGCATGGGAGTGTGCATACAGGGCAGGATGAAGCTGGAGAGACTGAAGGAATCCACACATAGCAGTCTTAGGGATAATAACAGTTCACATATTTGTGTGCTTATTATATGCCCAGTACACTTGTGTTTTACTACATTAACTAATTTCATCCTTATGAAGGTATGTAAATTATTGATTTTATCTTACTGAGACACAGAGAAGCAGAGAGGATAAATGAGCTGCCCAGGGAGAGTTCTGAAAGTATGAGAATCTTGATTTGAATATAGTCTTGAGTAAAAGCTCTTAGGACAACACTATCCTTGGAAGGGCAAAGCATCAACTTTTGGGGCATCTTTGACTGGATCTGTATAATGGCAAAGTAGAGAGATTCAGAGAAATTTCAGGGGCTTCAGGAACTTTATGAAATTGTAAGAAAAATTTTGCATGTGCGTTTTTATGAGTCAAGAGTCTCTAGTTCTTGCTATATGTCCTTATAACTCAATAAATTAAGAACTACTGGTTATTTTAGATTATTTAAAAAATATTTTATTTAGAGATGAGAGGCCCAGTGCATGTATTCGTGCTTAAGTGGGGTCACTCTGCCTGGCCAGCTATTGGGGCCGATCAGGGCAGGCCAGCCCCCTTGGGGGAGAGACCTTGGGAGGCTGGCTGGCTGTGAAAGGTCGGCTGTGGGAGTGCACTGACCACCAGGGGGCAGATCCTGTATTGAGTGTCTGGCCCCTGATGGTCAGTGCATCATCATAGCGACCAGTCAACTGCTCATTAGGTCGACCCATTGTAATGGTTGGTTTATATATATAAATAGATAATTGTAGATTCACACCCAGTAACAGGAAATAATACACAGATAATACACAGGGATCCTGTAAATTTCCATTTAGTTTCCTTCAATGGTAATATTTTGCATAACGTTAGTACAATATCACAACCAGGAAATAGACATTGATGCAGTTTACCAAATCTATTCAGATTCCACTGTGTGTGTGTGTGTGAGAATTTAGTTCTATGTGTTTTTATGTGTGGGTTTGCATAACTGTCATCACGGTCAAGGATCAGAATTTTCTCATCACAGGGATTCATTGTACTGCCTGTATAGCTACAGAAATTCCCTTCTCCCTTCAATGCCTATTCATATTCGTTTGAAGGAAGAGTTTATATATTATTCTATCATTATTTATCATATGAATTTGAAACAATTTTTCTTTGCCATTGTTCTGAATTAAGTGAATTCGTTCCTATTTAAAGAGTGATTGTTGAACAAGACTTTTGGTTAGTTATCCCTTTGTAGTAGTACACTGCAAAAAATGAGGGAATCCCAGCTGGTATTACTTAGTGGTTGAACACAGACCTATGAACCAGGAGGTCGAATTTGATTCCAGTCAGGGCATATGCCTGGGTTGTGGGCTCGACCCACAGTGTGGGGTGTGCTGGAGGCAGCCTGATCAATGGTACTCTGTTATCATTGCTATTTCTATCTCTCTTTCCCTCTCCCTTCCTCTCTGAAATTAATTTAAAAATATTTTTAAATGAGAGAAGACTTCTCCAATTGAGAAAATGTTATTTTTCAAATAAGAGAGGGCATTTTTCCTAATACCATCATTTACCAGCTGTGTGATCATTGTACTCTAAGTGCCTCTCAGGCTCTCAATATTTTGTCTGAATCATTGCAGTATTGACTCCTGGCAGCTATTGTTATCATTGGTATGTTATTACCAATGTTATTAGCTTGATAAGTCACCCATGATTCAGTTTTACCACCCCTTGATATTTTTTTCACAGAGTGGCCAGAGTGATCTTTATAAAAACCAATTCCAGACATGTAACTTCCTTGCTTAAAATCATTCAGTAGCTTCCCATGACTTTCCAGACCAAGTTCCATCTTCTTAGCCTGCTATACACTGGTCTCTTCATGGCCCTGCCACTTACTTACTTGCTCACACCAGCCTCTCCAAGTACAGGTACAAGAAGCTACTTGCCATCTCTTTCCCCTGGGCCTTTGCTTATATTTTTTTCAGATTCAGGGAGCTGTCTTCTCCATGAAGACTTCATTGATTGTCCTTTCTTGCAGATTTTGTGTCCTTCACTGTGCTTTCTTAATAGCATTACAGTGTAGTTAAGAAAACAGGTTCTGGAGTTAGGTTCATCTGGACTTAAATTCCATCTTTGTCATTTAGTAAATGTGTGATCTTGGATGAGTCATGTCCCCCTACTCTCTGTTTTGTATTTGTGACAATAAGGATTCTATTAGATTGTAAGAATTAAAGAAAATAATAGACATGGGACACTGGACCTAGAGCAGAGCTTAATAACTAGTGACTTTTACAAATGTTATGTCACTCTGCTTCCCTTAGGCATAGCCCTAATGCTTACTTGTGTGGTAAGCATTAGCTTGCTGATAAGACTATGTTTTAATATCCATGATTCCCAGCCCTTCCCCTGGGTGGATGTGCAGAAATAGTGGAATGAATGAAATATACCCAGGAGGAAAGAAAATGGATCAGGTCTTCAAATGCTTTAGTGGTCAGTCTTTTTCAGAGACCTGTATTGTTCAGTCTCAAGTCACTTTTTAGTATGTTAAACATATCTATTGTAAGTGCCAGCCCCAAACTCATTTCAGACCCTCGAATAAATAATTGGGTTCCTACAGGTTTTTTTTTGTCTTTTTAACACTCACATACTCATTCTTTAATCATTGAGAGTAAACTGCATCCTCTGGATCTTTTAATGAAACTTAATTTTTGCTTGAGGGAGGAAGCATTGAGAGAGACACACACAGACAGGCATTGAGACTCAGGTGGCAGCAGCCAACCCAATTTGGAGATTGCAATCAGGCCTGTGTTTGCAGATTTTGTGAAAAAAGAGATGAGGGGAATCAGCTTCTCAGAGACTTCAGGTAAGAAAAACCCTGAGCTCCACATTATTTAGAAATTTTAAAAGTTGATATCTGGGGCTTTTAATATTGCCCACTCTTGGGGAAGCTTGTATTAATCACATTCTCCTAGAAATGGCTTTTCCTCTAGTTTGTCTGCAGCAGGAGAACCTTGGCAGTGTGGTTCATTACAGCGAAGAGGCTTTGGATTTGCAGCAACTTGAATTAATCTGGAGGACAATTATGCTAAGTGAAATGAGCCAGCCTCGGAAAGAAAAGCAGTGCGTGATCACACCTACATGGGATTCTATAAAAGTGGAATACATAGGAGCAGAGGGTAGGATAGTGGTTATCAGGGGTGGAGAGGTTAGGGATGGGGAGATGCTGTGAAAGGATTCAATGTTGCAGTTCTGTAGGAGAACACCTCTAGGGAGCTCATGCATGTAGGATGACTGTATTGAATATTGGAAGTTGGCTAAGAGAGTGGACTTCAGGTGTTCTCTTGACATAAAAAAGATAAGGTAACGATTGAGGAGATGATATATTAACTCACTAGACTGTAGTAATTATTTTACTACTAGAGGCCTGGGACATGAAATTTGTGTACAGAAGGGAGTGTGTCCCTCAGCCCAGCCTGCACCCTCTCCAATCTGGGACCCATTAGAGGATGTCCGACTGCCAGTTTAGGCCCAATCCCAGGGCCTAATTGTAGGCAGTCGGACATTCCTCTCACAATCCAGGACTGCTGACTCCTAACTGCTCCCCTTCCAGCTTGATAATCCCCAACTGCCATCCCCTGCCAGCCCAATTACCCCCAGTTGCCTTCTCCTGCTGGCCCAATTGTCCCCAATTGCCCTCCCCTGCCAGCTTGATCACACGCAACTGCCCTCCCCTGCTGGCCTGATGGCCCTCAACTGCCTTCCCCTGCTGGCTTGGTCATTACCAACTTCCCTCCTCTGTCAACCTGATTGCCCACAACTGCCCTCCCCTGTTGGCCATCTTGTGATGACCATCTTGTGATGACCATCTTGTGGTGGCCATCTTGTGATGATGTCATGGGACACCACCTAGGCTTTTATTATATAAGATGTGTTGTTGTGCACCTGAAATATATGAACTTTTTATTACAAATAAAATAGAAAAATAAAGAAAGGGGCTTTATTTTTTAATTGGCCTAATTTAGTTTTGAGTTCCATTTCTTCCCTTCTTTCAGTGTGGACCTTGGGCAAGCTAGTTAACTTTTTGAGCCTAGGTTTCCTCATTTGTAAAGTGAACATGAAATGATACATACTGCTTGTGAGGGTTGAATGAGATGACATAGCCCAGTGGCTCAGAATAATAAATGTTCAGTGACTGATACCATTAGTTTTGGTATTAATATTAGCATTATAGTGTTCTGGTTACTTTTAAAATGAAAGGAGGAGAATATAGCTAGCTTGTATCAAATACTTCCTCAGGCCACAGAGACTTTCCTCATTGCTCCACGTGCATTATGGCATTTAGTCCTCCCAAGAACCCCAGGAGATAGGGGTTACCATTCACCTTTTGCAGAGGAGGAAGCAGCTATCCAGATGTAGGGCTGCTACTCTGTTCCACAAAGTAAGTGACCCTGAGTGAGTTGGTCCTGAGTTATTCGATGGACCTTGGAGTTGGGCTACTTTTCTGGAAAGATCTCTTTTTGTGAGCTTATGCTGTATGCTGTTGGGCTTCCTGATGTATTGAACGAAGTCAGTGGGACTTAAAATATGTCAGCTTTTGAGTATGGGCTTTATCAAGGGGCACATTTACAGAATTATTATATAGAGAATTGAGTGGCATTTCTTCTTGCTTTGCTTCTGGGTCTGCAGCTTCTCTGAGTTACCAGTGGCTTCTATTTCTCAAATCCCCAGTTAGTTTTCCCTTTAGCTCAGTCAGGGGAGAGTTTACTCTCATCTAAGACCTCTTTTCATCTCCAGATCTCTTTGTGCTCTGGAAATGGCCAAGACGTCCAGGCGCCCCTCTGACTCCTGGCTAGAGTACCCCCAGGCCATATACTGATTCTTGTTCTGGAATCTGAACTCCATACTAATGAGAAGGGATGCCTATATGCAGAAATGGACTGAAGGTAAGTTCCAGAATCTCTGTGGCTGACCTGTAACTTGTTCCTGTGAATGTTGCTTTGAGATGGAGACTCTGACCGGTCCCTGATTCATAAACACTGGGTGAGGGGGCAGCGAGAGAGCATTATCTCAAACAGCACTGTGCTGTGCTGCAAAGGGCCCCCTTGTTAGAGAAACTTCTAAGAGGATTTGACCTGGTATTCCAGCCTGTTTCTCGGTGGCTCCTTGACCCCTGGAAACAAAAAGTCCTTTGAGAAGCAGTACAGGATTCTAAAGACATTACAGAGTAAGAAAATAGTGTGCTATCCCCTCCCCGCCCCACCCCCCACCCCCCGCCGGCATATACCCCAGAGAAATTCTTGTTATTGGTCATGTGCAGGAGTAAACATGCACCAGTGTGTTCATTGCTACATTGTTTTTCATAAACAGTTGATCAAGTGCCTAATGTAAGGCAATTCCAAATATGCCACAAATGTCTCCCATATTTTCAAAGGGAAAATTAAAGAAAAGAGGTTTGGGGCTAAGTTCAACATAAACTTTTAGGGATGTAAAAGAAATAGCCAACGGTTTACTTAACATGCTAAATATACATATTTGAACTCACACATTACATAAAATATTAATCTAGAAGTATTGTTCTTTTTTTGCAATTACATATTTTAGAAAATGATTTGACTTGAACTGCTAAGTGCCTTTGACATTCGGGTTCTCATCACAAAGAAACACCTTCTGAGTCATGTAAACAGCACCCCAGGGCACGTCAGACTCAGCAGTTTGTGAATAAGTCAGTGATGTTTTCTCTGGAAATTTTGTCCCAACTGAAAGAATGTGTATTCCTTAACATGAGACCACGTGGCTTGTTCATATGTCCTGTGATTATGCATTTGTTCTCCATACATAATCAGTGACTGTATTGATTTAATGTGATCTATACAGGGCTTCTGTATAATGGCTCATGACACTTGCAATTATGAGGTCTTACACTCATAAATAATTACCTGACCTGTGTTAAACTTCTCTTTTTCTTTCTTCTGCATTTTGAAGAGATAGTGCATTAAGTGACCCCTCTTAGCATCTAAAACTAACATTGCATAGTTATTTCTGGATAATGTGTCTTCCCCAACAATACTGTGTTTGCAACAAGGTAATAGCAATATTGCATTGTAATATGAAGACTTTGTAAAGCCTTATATATGATTACTTCTTTTGCTGATTGATAATTTGGAGAGAAGTTTTTGCATCATGTCCTGGTATATATACCATCATATATAAAGATAAAAATAAAAAGAGGTCTATTAATATGGTGGAATACTATACAGAAGTTAAAAGGAATGCTCTTGATCTTTGTGTCTTCCTCCTTCTCTCTCTCTTTCCCTCTCCTTCTTTCCTCCATCCCTTTCTCCATCACTTTATGTATCTATGGATGACAAATGTATAGGTGACTGGAAAACCATTGCAGAATGATGACATTTGTGCTAATTAAATCCCCTAAAATAATATAATATAATACTGTTTGACACATGTATTTGTGTATACAATATAAAAGGGGCTGGATCAATATGGTTTGAAGATGTGGTCTTGAGGAAAATTCAAGTTGATGATATTGGGAATTGAGGCAAAGAAATTTTATGTTCATTTGTAATAGTTTGTTTCATTTACTTAGAAAAAAGACTTAGAGCAAAAATGACATTTGAAGAGTTTGTGCTTCTTGGTGAAGGGTAGGTGTTTTAGTCTCTCTCTGGTTTTTGTTATATATTTTTCAATATCTCAACACATAGAAATGAATAAGAGAAAAAATCAGCATGGCATTTTCTTTCCCTGGTAGAGACAGGCTGTATTGGAAGGGGAATGGGTTGAATGATACTGAAATTTTCTCTAGTGGGGCCCCTTCTCATCATCAAATGCAACTTGAAACTGGTTATTTTCATACATATTGTGAATTGAAGACTTTTTCAGCAATCTGGCTCTCAGAGAGAGAATGAAGACTGAATAGTTATTGGTAATAAGGGAGTAAAGTAGCCAAGAAGATGCCACTTGGCATGACCACTTTACAGGACCTGGGTATGGCCCAGGCAGCATTTCCCACTATGGCCAACTCCCTGATCCTTGAAGAACAAAGAGGAATTATGGAGCAGAAGTAGCAAATTGATGGCCCTTGTGTGTGTGTGTGTGTGTGTGTGTGTGTGTGTGTGTGTGTATATATATATATATATATATATTTGTATATATATTTGTTTGGCCTTTATAATGGATCTCATTTAAAAATAGGGAGACATCACAACCACACTGGATGTCCATTTTTAACACGGCAGCAGTAGACTGCAGCTAACCTGAGTCTGCTCCTCTGCATGAGGTGTGAGCTCTCAGTTTGCTGCAGTGTCCCGTCCCCAGGGTTGCTAGCATTAACTGGCCCTGTAGGAATTTGAGCATGCTGTCCCTTTGTAGATTAACCATGTGACAGGCAATAGCTACGACTTGGCAATAGACTGTGCCAATTTTTTATAGAAATGCTGGCAAAGCTTTAGATGGGAAAGGTCATTTTAGCTCTCTACTATGTCTAATTACAAATAAATGGTTGAAATGTTTAAACATGCCACAAAGGAATGACTAGAATCTTAGCAGCAGGCCAGTCTTCTTTCTCTCTGGCCTGGGATAAATTAACTGACTTTCCTCATCTTTAATTTCTGTGAATTAAACATTATCCGTACCCTGTCAACTCTCTGTCAACATAAGCTCTATATGCACATTAGCTAATTTTGCCCCGTGGGAAATATCTGGAGGACTCTCTTTTCTAACTCTCAAATGGGACCACTTTTAACGGAAACTATGCTCAGTTATACAGACTCAGGAAAGAAACAAATGAACAAAGGGAGGATGTGGTCATGATTCATAGAAAGTTTATTTTTCTTTGTTCATTCAATATACATTGAGTGCATGTTCCAGGCATTGTGCTAGTTTCTAGGAATGAAATGATAATAAAAAGCAGACAATCCTTACCTTTTTGAGATTTGAATTCTAATGGGAGAAATACATTAAAATATATTTATTCTGTAAAGTAGTTTTATTGCATCATGTCCTGGGAAGCTCAGAATGGCAAGGGAGGTGTTTAGCATAGTGTGGGATGTCAGGGGAGGCTCCTGAGAAGGAAACGTGGTGGGTGAAAGGACGAGAAGGGAGTATTCTGGGGATGAGAATTGTAGGTGAACAGGTGAGGTGGAACACTGAGGGTTTGACGAACTGAAAGAGGCTATTGTGTCTGGCTTACAGTGTGGGTAGAACAGAGAGGCACAAGATGAGGCATGAGGGGTACTCCAGAGCAGATGTGGCAAATGCAAAAATTCAAGCTTGTTATTTTACCTTTTTCTTGTGGATGTTTTTCATGGAAAGATGATTCCCTGCTTTTCCTTGTCTTTACCATCAGTTCAAAAGACACTGGAATGTCTGCTTTAGAAATCACTTGGAATACCTCAGATGAAAGATCCCTGATGTCCCATCTTTCTGCAGAGCAGGCCATGAGCAGATGCCTACTTGAGTTTTCTGTCCTACATGGCAGGAGCAATAAAGAAGAATGCAAAATGCAATAAAATAAGGTAGTCTTGATTTTAGGAAAGCATTTTTCTTCTTTATATATTTACAGCCCTTAAAAGAAAACAAACAACAAACTTCATTCAAATAGATGGCTTTAGCACAGGTCAGATAGTCCAGGTTGTTACCAGGTGTGCAGATTGGTTAGAACCCTTGCTATTTTCTCACAGTTGAGATTCAAGTTATCTCTAAATGAGAGTAGCTCAGTATTTAAATTACAACTGGCAAAGTGTGATTTGGAAACCATCCTATATAATGAAAGTCCAGCAACTGAATGGTGGAATGACCAGAACAAATGGTTGACCAGTTGCTGTGATGTGCACTGACCATCAGGGGGCAGATGCTCCATGCAGGAGCTGCCCCCTGGTGGTCAGTGTGCTGCTACAGTTGGAGCACCGCTCGGCTGACCAGGATGAACAATTGCTGCCTCTGCAAACACCAGGCCAACAGGCAGGAACCTGGACTGTGATTGTAGCCTCCTTGCCCCAGGCTCCTCCTTCTTGCTCCCTGCTGCCTCCTCCAGATGCCTGCAGGACATGCAGCCCTGCCGCCAGGTTCACAGAGCTAACCCTAAGTTTGGGAAGCAGGTTTGTGGCTGCTGCATGACTGAGGCCTATTCTGCTGCCTCTCAGTGCAATTTCTCAGAGCCTGGCCCCGACCGGGTCCCCTGGAGAGGTGAGTGCTACGGCTCCATAGAAGATGTCGGACCAGGGAGCAGCCACTCAAGAGGGCAGGTCCACAGCAGCTCAGCTGATCAGGATGAGTGATGCTCCCACAACAGGCTGATCCCTGCAGGCCACGCCCCCACCAGTGCATGAATCCTGTGCACCATGCCCCTAGTATGAGTCTGTGTGTGTGTGTGTGTATGTATGTGTGTGTGTGTATGTATGTATGTATATATATATATATATATATATCTTAATGAGTTTTTTAATAATTTCATTTGAGATGTTTCAATTGTAATAATAGACTAATTCTTCAGAACTTAGCACCTCTCATTTTACTTAACTTTTTATAATCTATAATAATAAAAGTGTAATATGCTAATTAGACCAGACATCCTTCCGGACATCTTCCCTTCCAGACAAAGCTGCATCAGGCCGGGCTAGGGCCAAGGCCCTTGCATGAATTTCATGCATCGGGCCTCTAATACAAAATAATTCAATTTTGAAATGGTTTAGCACTTTCAATTAATCTTAATGGTCTGCTGCTCTCCACATCATTGGATCAGAGTCTGCAAATTCAGACATGTACCTGAGCTTTTTAATAAGCACTTAAGAACCATATGTAAGCTATATTAGATTCACACTAAAAAAAAAGAGCTCCCCCTCAATCACTTTATCCTGAGATTGTATCTCTGAAATTAATATGGTTAATAAAGCCTCATTGGAAGCAACTATATGCCTTTTATAGGCAAAGCAAGTTAAGTTTTTCAAATAGATGATCAGGGAAGTGCAAGAAAGTGAACATTAGAGGGACATCCAACTAGTAGTTGATGAGGTACATGGCTGTTCTTGACATCAACCTCAAAAATCTCGGGATGTGTTTCAAATGGCAACTGATTTCCTATTAGAAATCCATCTTCAGAAATTTAGGTTACTAGTAATCTAGGTTATTTCCTGCAATTAAACATTGTGTCTAAGTTAGCAGTTCTTTTGACAAGACCTGAAGATTACCATCAACACATTTAAGATGCCAGTTAGATTCACTGTCTTAGGAGTTGTGATTGAATTCATTTATAATAACTTCTTCTATGATCTCAACGTTCAGGAGACTCTTAAATTGTAAAATGCAAACCAGGCCAGGCTCCTGCCTCTAGGAATGACTTTAAACATAATGTTAGCTGTCAACAACAGTGCTTGTTTCCATGCACCACCATGAGAGGCATCAGTGTGCTCAGAGCTGGTTCTGGGAGGCTGCCCAAGAGTGACATGATGTTGTCATGGCAGTTCACAGGCAGTAGATGTCAGGGTGTGAGGGTCATGGGAAGCACAAAAAGGGAATACTCAAGGTCCCTGTGGCCAGAGGAGTGTTGTCAGAGGTGAGTTTACCATACAGCAAGGTTTTATCAACCTCAGTGTGATTGACAATTTGTACTGGATAAATCCATGCAGGAGCTGCCCCCTGATGGTGTGTCTGTAAGGGGTGGGGGTGGGGTTGGGGGGAAAGGATGCTGTTATCCTGTAGACTTGACCCAGAGTCAAGTCTCCTTCCATCATCATTTATCTCCCTTTTACCTCCTCCCTTCCCTTCTTTCTGGCAATCACTATACTGTTATCTGTGTCCATCAATCGTTCTTTCTCTCTTTCCTCTTTCTCTCTTTCTCTCTTTCTCTCTTCCTCTCTTCCTCTTTCTCTCTTTCTCTCTCTCTTTCTCTCTCTTCTCTTCTCTTCTCTTCTCTTCTCTTCTCTTCTCCTCTCCTCTCCTCTCCTCTCCTCTCCTCTCCTCTCCTCTCCTCTCCTCTCCTCTCCTCTCCTCTCCTCTTCTGTTTCTTTCTCTTTCGCTTAATATCTTCCCCCTGACATTTTTGAACCATTACACCCAAGGCCCTAGCTTTCTGTCTCGCATTATACTGTTATATAACAAGAAGAATTTCCTGCTTGTATAAGCCAGTCATTTGGGTTTTCTATTCCTTATGGACACTTCCTAACTGCTCCACTAACTTTGTGACTTTCTTTGTAAAATGAGGACAACTTTGTGATGACTACACTGATATGATAGTGTGAGGTTGAAAGCAGATAACACCTTGACCTCAGCACACCACGGTGAGCATTTTTTAAATTAGATATTGGAACTCTTTGACCTCTTTAGGTCCCAGCTAGCCCTGTGTGTGTGCATTTCACAGAGACAACCACATCACAAGTAACAGATGGGAAGTAGTTCCCTCTGTTCCCATGAAGACAGGCAAGATGTGCCTGCTTGCTTCCAGGGACAATTTCTACTGAGTCTACTGAGCTGGATTTCAGAAGAGCAGTTAGATTTAGAAGTTAAAGGTGCTGTTCCTTTGCATTAAGGGGCCACATGGCTGAAATCTCCTTTGAGTTTCTAGCTCCTGGTGGCATTGTTTGCCTGCATCTTGCACTACTTCCCCAGCCAGGGACCTGAGAGCCATCTTGCCTCCTGACAGATCTGGCATGTTTCGTATGGAGCTTCTGAGTCCCTAAACTGGGCACCTGGAGGCCGAGCACGAGGGGGCAAGTTTTCTAATAAGCTGTACTGACTCAGTGAGAAGACTGCAAAGGGGAAGCTACAACCTCGGCTGGAGAGTAAATGACAGACACCAAGAGTTTCCCAAGTTTAATTTGTGAGGTTTCCCCAGCATGTCCAGGGTGGGGAAAGAGCAGGTAGGGGAGGCAAAAAGATAGGGAAAAATTGGATGAAATAGGCTTTCAGGAGACCTCAGGTTTATCAACTGTTCTAGGAGATAGCTGGCATCGCCTGTGCTTTGCCTCCAGCCCTCAGAAATTGTTTTTAGCCCTGGGTGAGAGGGATTCTTTCTTCCTCCCTTTCACATCAAATGCCTTGCTAGAAAGCGATCAAGCGTATGGTCAGAGCCTAGAATTACATCAGCAGTGTTTCTGAATGAGACCTCTGCCAAAATGCATCCTTCTCTGAGGCATCTTGCTACCAGCCACTGGGAAGAGCCCTCAGTGACTCAGAGCATGAGGAAAAAGCTAGAAGCTGTTGGAGGGCTGTCTTGTCCTATTAACAGCCAACAATAGGGGAGGAGAAAGAATTCTCAACTAAAGTTCTATGTTCTCCTGAGGAGACTGGAGAAAGCAGGCTGTGGGAGGGACAAGGAGAGGGAGTTTGTTGCTTTCACCCATGAGACAACACATTCCTAGTAATCTAGGTTATATAGATGGACATGTCAACAGCATTTTTTTAAAGGAGATTATTATAAATTCAGGTTTGAGTATGAGCCAGTCACTATTGCAATTGTTTATATAGTATATTTATCCCATTTAATCCTCACAATAGCCCTGTGAGCTGGGTGATAATATTCCAATTGGACAAATGATGTTTAGAGAAGTTACATAAGGCAGGCAGGTTAAGCAGGTTATACATGGCTTCCCCAGGTGATGTAACTACTTAGCAGTGAAGCAGTTGCCGCTCATTGAATGCCTGCTCTGTACTCTGAACGCTATAGACATGATCTCAACACCTCTAAGGGTTGGATAGTATTATCTCTAAATGAAATTGAAAATGAAATTCTGAGAGTTAAGAAATCCATTAAGTAACTCTGGGCACGATGCTGGATACATCAGAACTTCCATTTTCAAAACAATAAAAAGAAGAAAACAGAATCTCCTTTATAGTGTTATGTTGTTTTGAAGAATAAAACGAAGGGGGCTGAAGAAAGAAGCAAAAGGTTGGGTTTCTATCCCGAGAGCCCAAGCAAAGCAAAGTAGCTTGAGAAGCGATTGATACAGCGGAGACTGTGCACTTTCGGAGTAGTTATTATGGTTCTGGCAGAACTCCTTTTTCAGAAGTGCCAAAAGGGAAAGGCAGAGTGGCCGTGAACCTTGGCTCCAGAAGCCTAGATAATGGATGTTCAGACATGTGAACTTTTCCACTGCTGTGCAGGGCAGACTAAGTGACCCTGTCTCTAAAAGCCTCTTCCAGTGCCGAGGCAAAAATAACAGCTTCGTGTCATAAGTAGTTGAGAGTATAGATCAGGCCAAAATAGTTTCATTCCTGGCTCTACCACTTCTAAACTGTTGGATAAGTACTTAATCTGTAAGATAAACATGACAGATCTGTTGTGAGGATCAGTAAGACAGTGTATGTAGTGTGCTTAGCACAAAGCCTGGCTCAGAGTATGTATTCTAAGCCATTATTGTTGTCATTATGGTTGCTAACCCATATCACAGATACTCAGAGCCAATTTCCTATGATATTTGCTTAATTTTTTTTCCAGTGGAGGGCGAGGGTGCCTGCTCCATTTTCTATCCATGGCATGGACCCTTTTAGATAAATGAATTCTAATGTTTGACCTTGACAGAGTGACCTTCATTTAAGCTTCTCCATGGATTGTAGCTATGAATAAGACCAGTATTCCAACAATGCTCTTCTACCTCTAATATGGACAGACAAAGCTCAGTTCTGGAAACCCCAAAAGAAGAGCACTGACATCCTCCCACAGGATGACATAAAATGACATTGCTCCCAGTCTTCCAGCCACTTGTCCCAAGCCCACAGTACCCTGCTGTCTCCTTTGGCTTACACCATTTAAACATGAACCCTTAAGATGCTGATGTCAATTCTCACATTTTAGGAAGAAAATGTATATGTTGTCTCTGATGTGGGAGCAAGTGAGCCAGGAACGTGAACAACAGGAGAAGTTAGATGCCTTTAAATGCGTACTTTACACAATTCTGTATTAATGGGTTCATTTTTTCTCTTCCTCATATTAATATATATTTGCAAAATAAATTAAAACCTACTCATGTTTTTAAAATGTAATCCTAAGAGGAAAAATTATAGTTTCTTCTTTCTCCTCAGAGCTTCTCTAATCTCTTCTGTCCTTTTGGCTCACCTATCTACATTATTATTCTGAATAGATTTTTTTGTGCAGCCTTCCAAAATTTTTTTATCATATGCAAGTTTATACCTGTTTGTTTATTTCAATTTAGAACACTGCTAAGAAAAAGATTTATCTATATATAATCTTTATACTATCATCCATCATCTGTTACCTATCTATCTACCTATCTATCTATCCCTCTTTGTTTGAATAAGAGTGACTATAGCCTGCAGTTCTAAAAATAAAAGTTCTTGGCTAAAGTAAATGTACACTTTAAATTTTGATGGAAATGTCAGATTACTCTTGGGAAAGATTTTAGACTCACATTGCCATCAAACAAGAGTAACAGTTTTCTCATATTGTTGGCACAAAACCATTATTAAACAACTAAATTTTGGTATTTTTTTTAAATGGGAGGATTGACTTTATACAAGGCCATACTAATTAGAGGTCAGTCCTAAACTAAGAGAATTAATCACATATTGTCTCAACTAGGGGAACTGACACTGGGGTGAGTTCCTGCTCTTCACTTCATCCTTTCATTAAAAACCTGAGGCCTGGTGCATGAAATTTGTGCACAGAAGGTGGGCCTTCAGCCCTGCCTGCACCCTCTTCAATCCAGGACCCCTCCAGGAATGTCCTACTGCCTCTCACAATCTGGGACCGCTGGCTTCTAACCGCTTGTCTCCCTGCCTGCCTGATGGCCCTGAACCCCTCTGCCTGCCTTTCTGATTTCCCCTAACCACCTCTGCCTGCTTGCCTGATTGCCCCCCTACCTGCTCCTCTGCTGGCCTGATCACCCCTAACTGCCTCTGCCTTACCCCGTACCTGGGACCCAGGCTTCCCTCCCTCTGGATGGCCGCAGGCACCAAGAACCCAGGCCGGCTTTGCCCGGACTGGTTGCAGCCACAGGGGACTGTGGGCAAACAGCTTCACCTTGGCCACAGCCATGGGTGCCTGGGACTGCAGGGCGGGCGGCTTGTCCCTCTCCTGGTCTGCAGGCACAGGAACTGGTGCCCGAGACCATGGGGCAGGCAGCTTGTCCCTCTCCCAGGCCTCAGGCACAGGTGCAGATGCAGCCATTGGTACCAGGACTGCAGAGCAGGCAGCTTGTCCCTTTCCCAGGCTGCAGGTGCAGATGCAGCTGCTGGTGCCTGGGACTGTGGGGTGGGTGGCTTGTCCCTCTCCCAGACCACAGCAACTGGTGCTGGTGCCCGGGACCTCAGGACGGGCAGCTTTTCCCTCTCCTGGGCCGCAGGCACAGCCACTGACCCTGGGGACCACAGGGCAGTGGTTGGCTGGTCCCCATTCCTCTCTCATGAGCTCATTTGTGTCTGGCTGGTCCCCAGTCCTCTCTCCCCAGTGTTGAGTGTCTGAGCCACTAAGGCATGATGGAGTGAGGATATGATAACCATTTGCATATTAGCTCTTTATTATATAGGATGGGACTGTCAAGTTGATTTGTTACCTACTTTATGGGAAAATTAATTCATTAATACAGTTCTTCTAGGAAGCAGAAATGATGGGCGTAGAATCCCCTGAAAAGCAAAACAAAGGTTTAATTTAATTTCATGCTCCTAAAATGTAATTTTATTAGGGTCTCATGGAAAAGTGTAACCATATCATTTAGGATTAATTTATAACTCATTTAAAAGACCTGAAGTGATGCTTAGGGGAATGGAAATTAGTTTAAAAGGCCACCAAGAGCCCCTCAGCACAAAGAAGTGTGAACAGACCACTGGAGAGTGCTGCCACTAGTCAGTGTCAACCTGAATGGTCTATGTGAAACAGGAATTAGAGGTTTGCCCATCTACTTTATTCTAGAGAAATCTGGTTGAGGCATTCAGAAGTACATGTTCCATCTGAGTCACCATTTACAAATGTTTTACATTGTCCTATAGGGCTCTCACTATCTGGGATGTCTAATCTCCCATTTTTAGCTTGGTGTGTGTATGCATAATCTCATTTAATTCTTGCAGAAAATCTATAGTTTTTATCCCCATTCCATAGATATCAACAGTGAGGCTTAGGTCATATGCTGCTAAAACTTTATTTCAAGTCTTTTGTTCTTGACTATGTTATATTATACTAGTGGCCCAGTGCACAACATTTATGCATGGGGTAGGGGTAGTCCCTCAACCCAACCTACCCCCTCTCACATACTGGGAGCCCTTATGGGATGTCCAACTGATGGCTCACCCCCAGCCTGCCCAAGGCCTAAAGCCTCAATTTTAAAAAAACCATCTGTAAAACACAGTGTAGTTCAGGAGTTTTTCATTACGGATTGAGTTCACCAAGAAGACCATGTTGCAATGTAAAGCGGAGAAGCTTGGTGGAAGTGCAAGCGCCCCTGTAGGTAGCCAGTGTGGGCTCAGGCTGTCAGGGCTCCCAAACTGTTGCCTAATAGAGCTGCTTTGTCTACTAAAGAAAACACTCTTCTCTTGTAGTTCTTTCTACATTTTTTTTCATAAGCATCCCTTTAGAGAAGACTTCTTTAATGTGTCCCTTCCTTTCCCCAAAAGAGGGATGATTGATTATTTCAAGGAGCAGCAGAGGGTGGGGGAGGAGGCAATGAGGGCCTAGGTCCTTGCAATAACCAGAGAACTCTGAACTCACTGTGTCAGAAGATAATCCTGTGGAGGGAAGAGCAGAGCAAATGGAAAAGTCTGTGTCCTTTTAAGCTTCTCCTGGACGCAAAAGCTTTGATCCTGTGATGTGTCTGACGGTAATTTTCTGCATTTCTGGGTCAGATAGGATATGAGTGAACAGATTCAGGAAGCTGTTGTTCCTTAGTGAGTTTTTCTGTCCCATTTTCACTGAATGGACCAATAATCTGAGCTCTGTGGTGAACAAGTTGGGGCTGTGACCTGGGTTTAGGCAAAACATCAATTAAAGCTGTGAACTAAGAAAAAAAAAAAGAGCCGCCGCCACCACCACCCCTCCCCACCTACTCTGCCCACTTCTGTGCTCAAGCGGCTGGGGGGCCATGGGGTGCCACCACTGCCGCCACCCCCCGCCCCGGCCGCTTCTGCATTCCACGCTCAGTACTTTAAACTCTCTCCTACAGAGAGTTCACAGCTTTAATTGAAGTTTCGCCTAAACCCAGGTCACAGCCCCAACGTGTTCACCACAGAGCTCAAAACTACATTTCCTAGAGTTCCTGCTGCTCCCGATACCCTGCGGTGCCCGCCCAGTCCTGCCTCCACATGCACCCTGCACCGCGGCCACGCCCCCGCATGCCTCCCCGGCCTCGCCTCCCGTCCTGCTGGCCATGCCCCCTGCTACTGATTGGCTGGTAGCATAGCCAATCAGGAGCCAAGGTACAGTCACATTTGCATGTTACTCTTTTATTACATAGGACTACAGACCCGGTGCACAAAATTAGTGCACAGGGGCAGGGGTGTCCCTCAGCCCAGCCTGCGCCCTGACTGCCCATTTAGGCCCAATCCTGGGATCCGGCCTCAATGGGCAGTTGGAGATCCTTCTCACAATTCCGGACTGCTGGTTCCCTACAGCTCACCTGCCTGCTTTTCTGATTGCCCCTAACTGCTTCTGCCTGCTAGCCTGATCACCACCTAACTATTCCTCTGCCAGCCTGATTGGTGCCTAACTATTGCTCTGCTAGCCTGTTTGCCCCTAACTGCCCTCCCCTGCATGCCTGGTCACTCCTAACTGACCTCCCCTGCAGTCCTGGTCCCCTCTAACTGCTCTCCTCTGCAGGCCTGGGTCCCCCGCAACTGCCCTTCCCTGCAGGTCTTGTTGCTCCCAACTTCCCTCCTCTGGCAGCTTGGTCACCCCTAATTGCCCTCCCCTGCAGACTTGATTGCACCCAATTGCCTTTCCTTGCAGGCCTGATCCTTCCCAACTGCCCTTCCCTGCTGGCCATCTTGTGGTGGTCATCTTGTGTCCACATGGGGGCAGGATCTTTGATGATATGGGAGCAGCCATCTTGTGTGTTGGAGTGATGGTCAATCTGCATATTACTCTTTTATTAGATAGGATTAAGCAATTGTTCTCTCTGATTCTCCCACCACAACACTCATATATTTATTCATTTATGACAATGAGTAAGTGAATATATGCTGAGGGACTAATATTAGGTATTTACTCAACCAAGATTTATTTAGACTTTACCCTATGCTAGGTGGTTGAAGCACTGAATAAGCTAGAGAAAATTCTGGCTTGCATTGTTAGTGAAAGGAAATATGATAAAGAAGTCAGCAAATAAATAAGTAAATTAATTTAAATCTATATATACTATGAACAAAATAAAAATGGATAATGGATCAGACAGTTATTGTGGATACATGAGCTACGGCCAAGTACACAATGTATGTACATTGGAATACAATGGCCAGTGGGGACCCCTATTAGGAACTGAAGACTAGAGTCAGCCATAAGGAAATATGGGAATCGGCCATTCTAGGTGATAGGAGCAGTCCAGTAGATGGGATTTTGGATACTAATGCTTCACTGCCATGCAATAGGATATCTATTCATCCAATTTTCCAGGTGACTTTGCAGCATCCTCCCATTGTGGGTTAAGTGTAGTTTCCTACTACTCAGATTTGGATATGATCATATGACTTATTTTGGCCAATGGAATGATCTCCAAGACTTTAAAAATGTTTGCATAGCTTAGCCTAGCCTCTTATACTCCTGCTACCTATGATGTAAAGAACATGCCCTGGTCATCACAGGTTCAAAAAGAATATGATATGTGTGGGATAGATATGACCTGAGCTCAGTCTGAAGCAGAGCTGGTCCTAGCAAAGCCAAACTGACTTGCAGACCCATACACACTGCACCCCTCACGCCCCCCAACCTTTGCAGGTTTGTTGTGGTGAGCCACTTATTTGACTAATAGAAGGAACAAGAATTCTGAAGTAGGAAGAAACTTGGAGTGTTCCAGGAACAGAAAGAAGGCCACTGTGGCTGGAACAGAGTGAGCAAGTGGGTAGTATCCGCAGTGAGGAAGGAAGGGCCAGGATTCCCATGGGTCTTGTAGGTCATGACAAGAAGTTTCCATTTTATTCCAAGGGTGAAAATTTCAAGCTGGAGATTCATATGATCTAATTTAAATTTGGAAAGATCAATTCAAGCGTATGTTTCTAATAGGATGTAGGGTATTAAGAAAAGAACAAAGGAAGTCCAGATAAGAAGTTAGGACAATAATTTTTTTCTTCCTCTTTTCAACCTTGTTTGAAACTAGCCCACAGATTACAAGCACTGTGAGGCCAGCTTCACTATTACTTTTCCTCATCTACGACCACCAAGATTGGTGTTCAGATCTGATGGGAAAGGGAACCGGAGGGTCAGGTTGTTTTCAACATCTAAATTTACCTTATTCTAAAACATAGGGGCAGCAACAAGCTGGTATCCTTAGCTATGTCATTATCAGATGCTGCCAGGAAACATAGAGGCAACCTACAAGAAAAGTGTGAAAGCTCTAAACCAAAAAGTTGATTCAGTACATCCACCTGCATGGACCCAAGCCCAGGCTCCCAAGCCCAGGTCTAGAGATATAGGAAGGGCAAATGGCAGCTGCAGGAATTATGCTGACCCGAGCTGTCAGTCTCTCCAGGTTGCTCTTGCATGAAATGGCTATCATCACTTCTTATTGGAGCTTTTAAACTCTAGGTGATGGGAACTTTGGGTTCTGTGGTATATCAGGGGCCTGCTGCCAGTAACCTTCCAGCTGGCTTTTAGCCTCCACCCCCTTTTGAATCTTCTAAAAGCTACTGGCAAAGGCATGGAAATTAAAGTTCATTTAAAAAAGTTTATACTGTGTGAGTCATATATGCCCTTCTTTCAGTGAAAGATCAAAATGGGTTTTGGGCTCCTAGTAGTAAGTCTATCTCTCAGATAAATATCATTTATTTGAAGTTATTATTAACTAGAGGCCTGGTGCACAAAATTTGTGCACTGGGGGTGTGTGTTCCTCAGCCCAGCCTAATCCCTTTCCCATATGGGACATCCCTCTCACAATCTGGGACTGCTGGCTCCTAACTGCTCACATGCCTGCCTGCTTGATTGCCTCTAATTGCTTCTGCCTGACAGACTGATCCCCCCTAACCACTACTCTGCCAGCCTGATTGACACCTAACTGCTCCCCTGCCAGCCCGATTGCCCCCAACTACCCACCCCTGCCTCCTCAATTGCCTCCAACTTCCCTCCTCTGCTGGCTTGGTCACCCCCAACTGCCCTCCCCTGCTGGCCATCTTGTGGTGGCCATCTTGTGTGAGGGTGTGATGGATCTCTTTATTATATAGGATGATATCTATACAGTTATGGCAGAAATAGAACTGGGAATCAAGAGCTAGGAAATCATTAATTTGCTTCTCTGCATGCCATTGGAGAGTACAACCATGGCCACTGGTGACCTGCTGATTATTGTTAATTAACTAATTAATGTGCTTATTAATTTATTACATATATATTGAGTGGTTGCTATTATCAGGTGCTGTGCTAAGTTTTGTGAGGGGAAAAGAAAGTAATGAGTCCTGATGTCTGCCCTTGAAAATCTTGAAATTCAGTTGGGAAGAAAATGCGTGTGCACAAATAACTTTCATTCAAGGTAATTTTCCAAATGTGTAATAGATGTGTGGCAGGGTCAAATTTACCTGGCAGTGGCTCTTACCACCTCCTCACCTTTCATATAGCTTCCTGTTATCTCTACCTTAATTTTCTTCCTTTTGTTCCTTGGAGAGTCTGCCTCTGCCAGACAATTTCGAGATGTGTGTGTGTGTGAGGGGGGAGGGAGTGGAGGAGGTGCAAAATCATAAATGTATAGAGAAGGACAAAGAAAGATTTGCAGGAAAAGTTTGTCTTCTTTACATAATTAAGATGGGAGAGAGGCAGTGAAAATCAGAGACCACCGCCATGATTGGAGTTGGCAGGCCTTTAGGGGGCACTCTCACACCCCACATCTAAGGTGGAGCCCAACAGAAAGAACTCTTTGTTTAGTTCTTTGAAAAGAATTATTTGTTAGAAGGCCCTCCCAAAGTTCTCATGTGCTTTATGAAAAGTGGCTTCTCCTTTGTTTCCTGGGACTTGCCCAGGGTTCATCATTAGACCTGAATTGCAATTGGTTGTGCTCCCAAATAAACCTATTTTTGCTGGAGAAATATCTGACTATTAATTGTTTTAAGGTCAGAGGAAAGGAGGAAATAAAGTGCTGGGGTAAAGGAGCAGATATTTCGTGTTGGAAAAGGTGACAGGTGTTAGAGGGCTTCATAGAAGTAGGGTGTAAAGGAGTTTTCTGTCTATTGGGGCTGTACTTTTTCAGATGTAGCCTCTCCCTTGGACTGAACCGTGTGGCTCATGGCCTTCAGAGGGTTATAGACAGGGCATCTTAGAGAAGTTCAGAGAAGATAGAAAACCACCTAGATAGGAATGGCCAGGGAAGCATGATGGAGGAGTTGACTTTTGAGTTGGGTCCTAAAGAATGGGTGTCTTTTTATGTAGTAAAAGCGTCTGTAGAAAGACTGTGCTCTGGGCAGGAGGCACTTTTAAAGCCAAATCGAAGAGTGGAGCAAAGTCTTCAGGAGGTACTGCTGCATGTAGCCTGGGTTTTATAGGGCGGTAATGAAATGAGACCAGGAAAGCTGGTTGTAGTCAGAAGGCATTGAAACATTCTCTAACACAACACTGATTTTTGTCATATCTTCTTCAGTTGAATGGATGGCCTAGATACTTAGTTTGGCTTTTTGTGGTTTTGAGTGACACACCAGATTAAGAGCGATTATCTTTTCTCACTGTATTTGGGCCTGTTGACAGGATAATTCTAAGGAACCATTTTCTAAGTTTTAAGGGGGCCAGGTTCTCCCTCTTCTTGCCTTTGTGAAATCATCTGAGCTACATGATCTATGTTCTGCCACCTGGAGCGTTGTAACTTGAGTGAATGGCCCAAGGACAAGAACGAATGCTGGAGGTGATTTATTGCAGCAGCAGTGGTGGTGGCATTCACAGCAGCAGCAAAATGAGCTTCTCCTCGTGGTTTCAAGGCAGTTGTCATCCTTATTGGAACTCCAGACTTAACATACTCTCTGCTTCTTTTGAAGCCTATTGCCCCAGCCGCCCTCCTCTCTCTCCTACTCTGGTAACTTTCCAGTAAGTCCCATTTATCATAAAATATTCAAAATATCTGGCAACCAAGAACGTGAGCTGACACTTGGACCTGAGGCTTTTCTTAGTCATTCTGTGAGCAGAAGACCATTAGCTTAAAGATGTGCTCTGAAGAAAGCCCTACTTACATAGCCCAGAATGTTGACAAGGTTTCAGAGAGCTCTACCTTTTGCAATGATTTTTTCCATCTTACTACATAATTTCCCTGGGAGCAAGGATAGGACAGTTATTGTATTTTTCCAGGTGTCAGAATGAGAAGTCCTGGGAAGTTAAGTGAGGAGCCAAAGGCACTAGAGCAGTGGTTCTCAACCTTTCTAACACTGCGACCCTTTAATACATCATGTTGTGGTGACCCCCAACCATGAAATTATTTTCATTGCTACTTCATAACTGTAATTTTGCTACTGTTATGCATCACAATGCAAATATCTGTGTTTTCCAATAGTCTTAGGTGACCCTGCTAGCGGTTCTGAACCTGTGGGTCATGACCCACAGAGAACCGCTGCTGTAGAGTGAGCCTAAGACCATCAGAAAACATAGATATTTACATTGTGATTCATTAACAGTAGCAAACTTACAGTTATGAAGTAGCCATGAAAATAATTTCATGGTTGGGGGTCACCACAACATGGGAAACTGTATTAAAGGGTCACAGCATTAGAAAGGTTGAGAAACACTACACTAGAGTCAGTTGGTTCTTAACCAAGATTTAAATCAGTGTCATCAGGGTGACAGGTGTGTTTGCAAGAAGTCAGCCTCTAGCCGAAACCGGTTTGGCTCAGTGGATAAAGCATCAGCCTGCGGACTGAAAGGTTCCAGGTTCGATTCTGGTCAAAGGTATGTATGTTGGTTGCGGGCAAATCTCCAGTCGGGGGTGTGCAAGAGGCAGCTGATTGATGTTTCTCTCTCATCGATAATTCTGACTTTCTACCCCTCTCTGTAAAATATCAATAAAATATATTTAAAAAAAAGAAGGTCAGCCTCTAGAATTCCACATCTGTCTCTGGAGTAAGAGCATAAAACCATTTGTTGTATGTATTTGAAAGACTTAATCTTCTTTCTTTTAAAGACAATATCAGGGCAGCTGACTCAGACCTTCTGTGATGTCATTTTGTGGCAGTTTCACAGGCTTCCTTCAGGAGGTGTATTTTTCCTATAATCCAGAGGTCCCCAGTGGCTCCTTACATCTGTCACTAATTCTTTAGCTGGGCAGTGTGGCCACAGCTTCTCCTAGACCCTGCAGATAGTGCAGGACACAGAAGGAAAACACTTAATGAAACTCTTTTAGCTAAACCAATGGGTTCTGTTTGTCTACACTTGCCCTTCACTAATACTCCCAATCTACTGTAGGCTCAGTTAGGGCTTGGAAGCCTACCCTGATCAAAGTGATGTCAATTGTCTTTGGATTACACTGAGAATTTTTTCTTTTTCATAACTAAAATATTTATTAAGAATTTATTTTATTTATTTTTCTTTTCTGATATAAAAGGAAATCGTTTTCATTTTTTAAAATTGTGAATGTCAGAGAAATGTGCAGAAGAAAATTACTGATAATTCTGCCATTCAGAAATAACCATTTGTGATATTCTTCTAGTCCTGTTTCCTATATACAAGTACATACAAACACATATATGCACATATAAACATTTACATATATATAAACATATACACACATGCATATAATGATTATCTAATATACTTTAAAATAATTTCCATACAATTCTATTTATATTTTATAATTTGTTTTACTCAACAACATGCCAAGAATATCTCTTCATGGTTTTCAGTGGCTGTGCAGCATTTTAATCATACAGGTACATCGTAACTTATTTAATGTATAACATCTGCTAGGCATTATGGTTTCTTCTATTGCTACACAAATATTATCATTCCTAATTATATTTTAGATAAATTCTTAGAAGCAGAATTTCTGGGTCCTTGAGAAGATGCTCAAGAAAGAGATTTAGCTTCTTAATTAGGCTCCTTTATCTTCCTTTAAAATTGCTTTGCAGTTTAACATGTGTCTTAGTTCATTTCAATTGCTACAACAAAATACCACAGATTGGGTGGCTTATATAAAATAGACATTTATTGCTCACAATTCTGGAGGCTGAAGTCTGAGATCAGGGTGGTGGCATGGTCAGATGAGGGTCCTCTTCTGCATCACAGACTTCTTGTTGTGTTCTCACATGGTGAAAGGAAGAAGCTGACTCTTTTGAGCCTCTTTGATAAGTCTACTAATCCCATTTATTAAGGTTCTGCCCTCAATACCTAGTCATCTCTCAAAAGTTCTATCTCCTAATTCTATCAACTTGGGAATTAAGTTTTTCATATATGAATGTATGGGGGGTCTAGGCATGTAGACCATAGCAACAAGTTTTTCCAAGATGGGATGAGGTGGCAGGAACAAGCTCTTAGCCATAGAGAATGTATTATTGGATTATGAAGAGCTGAGTAAGAGGCCTTAGAGAGTTAGCAGCGGTTACCATGAAGGGATGCTTCCAGGCCCTGATTGAACTACAGTAGATTGGAAATGTTAGTGAAGGCAAGTGTAGACACACAGGTCCAGGGCTGATTAAGGTCTACCCTTAACAACATGCCAAGAATATTTTGGAAGCACGTACTTTTGCAGTTACCATGTGGGAAGGTTATAACGATCCTCAATTTTTTGACAATATGAACAACCCTATTGATGTATGCCCAGTTGCCCAACACATGCATCCAAATGTGTGCTCCAGCATGGGCTTACTTGCAGAGCTTTTTCCCACTGACTGCATGATATCTGCATATGCATAAATTTCAGAATGTCAGCCACATGTACAGATGTCTCATGGGGTTGAGAACACAGAAATCTAAGATACTTCCTGAATGAGTACAAGCAGCTTTGTGGCCATGTGGGTTCATGGGTATTTGAAATTCTCACTTACCTGTCTACTGGCTGGTATGTAGTGGTTCTGCCTGCTTGAATGGTACCCCGCAGAACAATAACACATATAAGTTACTGTTGGCAAGTACTTAAAAAATGTTGATCATTTTCTCCCTATAATACCTATTTTATGGATTTTCCCAGAGACAAAGTTTTAAATGCAAGTAACATATTGAAGAAGCAAAGGAAATGGGCAGGTAAGAGGGAAGTAATTAGGAAGGAAGCTAGTCCATAAAGAGCATGTTATTAGTCCAGAGGCGTAGTGGGTGATAGGGGCTTAATCTTCTGGAGAAACTCTAAAATATGATGAAAAATGCAAGCCTCAAGATTATCTTGGCCTGAAAAACAGACACAAATGGAAACAGAACACACAAGAGATTTTGGGGGCAAATATCTACAAAAAGATAAAGGGAGTGTGTACAAGAGTTGGAAGAACCTTCAAACTATATGGAAGTTATGACACTTATGAAAGGGAGGATGGCCAGTATAGGAAGAGCCTCAGACCTTAGTATAGTCCTGATAAAATCTCAGCCAGGCCAGTAGATAGTCCCCAAGTCAAGTAGCCCATTTGGGCAGGAATGGGCTCATCCACTATGCCCAGACATTGGCTGGGAACAGTCTAGGCCAAGAGTGGTCTTGACTATGGACAGTTTTCTTCCTAACTTGCTGAACCACTCCCTCTCAGTTCTTTTACTAGTTTATGTTTCTCTTCTTTTTTTTTCTGTATATACTCAATAAGTTCTCTGCTTGTGTCAGTGTTTTAAATATAATTTATCTACTTATGACTTCCAAATTTATATCTGTAGCCCAGACCTCACTTCTGAGCTCTCTACTCACACATCTAACTGTGGAAGCCTTATAGGCATCCCAAAGTTAGTAAGTCCAAATTAGAGGCAAGACATAACTCAGCTTTGTATATTTTTTTTTATGTGTTTTTAATTTTTCTCCTTCATCTGAATGTAAGCATCAACAAACATAAAGATTTTGCCTCTTATGCTCTGTTCCCAAGAATTGCACATAGTGTGTTTGTGTGTGTGCGTTATATTTATACTTATATTTATATTTATATATGATAATAATATATGATATTTCCTAACTCTTGGGACAAACAAACTTTTGTGAGCTTGACCACAGTCTGGATTAAAGCTATAAAACAACTGAACATTATCAAAGGGGCTCATAAGTTAAGGTAATGGGCCCAGACAATTCTTATTCAATGAGGAAGAAGGAAGAGTGGCACAAAACCCAGGGGTGGTAAAGAGTTTAGTGCTTTAAAGAACACAGGCTGCCTTAAAAGAGATAATGAAGCCACCATCCTAGCAGACAAAAGTCCAGTGAGCACAGTTAGATCTAACAGTGCTAATGCATTGCACAAAATGCTTCATATAAATCATTGCACACAACCATCTCAACAGCCATGTGAAAGAGATGCCAAAATTATCACTGGTTTACAGGGTTCTGGGAACTCCGGACGTTGTCTAAACTAAAGGAGCTGGCATTTAAACCCAGATTTATCTGATCCCAGATTTCTTTTTATTTTTATGCTGTCTTCTAAGATGTAAATGAAAATTCAGAGGACTATTTTGAAATGTTTTTAAGTTTTGCAAGTGAGTCTGGGTCTATTCATGATGAAATAATGTCCCAAAGGGCAGTCAAGAAAGGGTTAGCACTATGTTATTTAAAACAAGATGAGGGTCGAAAGGGTAGAAAGATGGTGGCATAAGCAAACACCTATTGTTCTGCCCCGCGCAACGATTTAAGAACTACAACATAACAGCAGAACAGACAAGCACCCAGAATCGCCAGAAAGCTGGCTGAATGAAAACTCCACTAATAGGAGCAGAGGTGGGACACTGAGACTCAGGAGCGGCGGGAGCGCAGCCTTTCAGACGGAAACAGGTTAGGAGCAGCCCTGGTCGCGCGCGCACGCAGGCTAGGGCTGGAGCAGCGACTGGCCGAATTTCTCCGACGGGGAAGGGCGGAGGCGTCCCACTGCCCAGATTTCCCGAGCCAGGCGAGGTCCGAGATCTGGGGTACGAGGAGAAGTCCCCCTGCACAGATTCCCCAGAACCGGGTGAGGTCTGAGGTCCGGGGGACACACCCTGGAAGCGGGGCGCGGCAGAGGCTCCTAGTCCCAAGGATCGCGCAAACCCACGACTTGCCCCCTGGAAACTTGTCTCTTGGTTCCGGAAACCATCTATTTTACAGCCTTGGCCTGGACTTTTGGTGTGCAGGCACATTTGGGGAAAGGCAGAGTTGTCTGGCAAGGGGAAGAGACTAGTGGCTTTCTCTTGGAGGTGTCTGCAGCCATCCCTATCCAACACAGACCCGCTCGCGCGAGCGACGCATAGTACCCAGCTGCCGCTGCCGCTGCTGCGCAGCTCAGAGACTCCGCCCATCCAACCTGAACACAGTCTCCCTTCACAGCCAATTGGCCTGGAGGTCAAACCCTCCTAGGGCTAACAACAACAAACTGGGTTTAAATTCAAAAACACTGAATACAACCCATAAAGGATTGCAGTAAGAGTACCCACCTCAGGTAACTGGGGAGACTGAGCCACTGTCCCTTTGAGGATATCCACCACATAAAGCAGCCACCATGCAGAGACATGGAAAGAAATCAGGTGTGAAAGAAATGGAGGAGAAAAGACGACAAGACATAGAGTTCAAAACCACGGTTATAAGGCTTTTCAAGAGGCTCCTACAAAAGGCCGATCAACTTAATGAGAATTACCAGGAAATAAACAAGACCAACCAGCAAATGAATGAGAATTACAAGGAAATGAATGATACTTACAAGGAAATGAATGAGACCCTCAGGGAAATGAACAAGACCTCTGAGGATACGAACCAGACCCTCACAGATAAAAAAAAGGACCAACTAGAAATCAAGCATACACAGACTGAAATAAAAAATATTACACAAAGTCCTAAAAGCAGTCCAGAGGGCCACAAGAACCAAGTCAAAGATTTGAAATACAAAGAACCAAAATCCACTCAGCTGGAAAAGCAAGAAACAAAAAGAATTCAGATAATTGAAGATAGCATAAGGGGCCTCTGGGACAACCTCAAGCAAGCCAACATCTGAATTATTGGGGTCCCAGAAAAAGAGAGAGAGCAAGTTAATGAAAACCTACTTGAAGAAATAGTGACTGAAAACTTTCCCCACCTGGTTAAAGAAACTGACTTAAAAGCCCAAGAAGTACACAGAACCCCAAAATATAGGAATCTAAAGAGGACCACACCAAGACACATCATAATTAAAATGCCAAGAGCAAAAGATAAAGAGAGAATATTAAAAGCAGCAAGAGAAAAACAGTTGGTTACCTACAGGGGAGCACCCATATGATTGTCAGCGGATTTCTCAACAGAAACGATGCAGGCCAGATGCGAGTGGCAAGAAATATTCAAAATAATGAAGAGCAAGAATCTACAACCAAGATTACTCTATCCAGCAAAGCTATCATTCAGAATTGAGGATCAGATAAAGTGCTTCGCAGATAAGAAAAAGCTAAAGGAGTTCATCACCACCAAACCAGTATTATATGAAATGCTGAAAGATATTCTTTAAGAAGAGGAAGAAGAAAAAGGTAAAAATATAAATTATGAACAACAAATACACATCTATCAACAAATGAACATAAAAATCAAGTGAACTGATAGGCTGATGAACAAGATAAACTGATGACTATAACAGAAACATGGACATAGAGAGGGAATGGACTGACAATTCTTGGGGAGAAAAGTGTTGTTGGAAGTACAGCTAGAGATTGGACAAAAATCTTGCAACAATGGGAGAGGACATTGGGGAGGGGGAGGTGAGGGCAGAGGGTGGGATAGGTACAGGGTGGAGGGAAGATATAGGGGGATAAAAAAGGGGAAACAATGTAATTAATAAACTGAACAATAAAAAAAATAAAATAAGAGGAGGGTCTTGGAGCAGTTTTGCATTGGGATAAAGCTCGAATGAACTGAATGTGGAATCCATTGCCCCTTTGCCTGAATGGTTCCATCTGAAAACACATATTATATTCAGTGTACTAGAGTTCCTTTTTTTCACATCATCACCAACACTTGTCCTTTGTTGTTTTGTTGATGGTAGCCATACTGTCAGGTGTGAGGTGATACCTCATTGTCCTTTTAATTTTCATCTTTCTGATGTTTAGTGACTTTGAGCATTTTTTTCATATGTCTCTTGGCAATCAGTATGTCCTCTTTGCAGAAGTGACTATTTAGGTTGTTTGCCCATTTTTATTTGAATTGTCTTCCTTTTGATAAATTGTATGAATACTTTATGTATTTTGGAAATTAACCCCTTATTAGGCATATCTTTGGCAAATATGTTCTCCTATATGGTGGACTCCCTTTTTCAGGTACTATGAAAAAGTGTAGAGTTTCCTTAAAAAATTAAAATTGGAACTGCTATTTGACCCAATTATCACACTGTTAGGAATATCCTATCTAATAAAGAGGGAATATACTAATTGACCCTTATGCTTTTGTAAAGATGGTGGCACCCATAGCCTATAAGGAGGGAATATGTTAATTGACTGTCACAGCCTCAAACATGGCAGTGCCCACAGCCACAAGATGGCAGTGCCTAGTCCCCTCAGCCTTGTCAAGGTGGCAGGTATGTGACAGGCACATGCTTACCTCTGAAGTCCCCCAGTCCTCTCTGTCCACCTGTCACCCAGGGCTGCCCAGCCAATGCCTGAGGTGCAGGTAAGCCTTGGATTGCAGCTGCCCAGCTGCCCAGGACCGCCTGAGGCTGAGGTAATCAAGGTAAGCTGAGGCTTGTACTGTTGGCAGTGGCAGCAGCAGAGGTGTGATGGGGCGTCACCTTCCCCTGATCGCTAAGTTGCCTCCTGTCCCTGTGGGCTCTCAGACTGTGAGAGAGGACAGGCCAGGCTAAGGCCCCCTTTCCCCCCAACTCCAGTGCATGAATTTTCATGCACTGGGCCTCTAGTATCCTTATAATACAGAAACACCAATCAGGAAAAATATATGCACCCCTATCTATGTTCATAGCAGCATTATTTACAACTAGAGGCCCAGTGCACAAAATTCATGCATGGATTTGGGGGGGGGGGGAGTCCCTCAGCCCAGCCTGCAACGATGCAAGTGTTCTGTGCTTATCCTGACTAGAGGCCCTCTGTGGCATGCTTGATCGCAGTGGGGGTTGTGTAGAAGACAGCTGATCAGTGTTTCCCTCTCATTGATGTTTCTATTTTTTCTGTCCCTTCCTCTCTCCCTAAAATCAATAAGAACATATTAAAGTAAACTCTTTTTTTAGTGTAAAATAAAGTTTGGTAGGACATACTTTTTGTGCTTTCTGGATGCAACCACCTAATTTTCCACCTTGATTCATCAGTCTGGTAATGTTAGACCTTCTGCCGCTTTCTCAGCATCTCTAAACTTCATTTTCATTTACTGTAAAACAGTAGATTAGGAATAAAGAGAATATGCTTGCAAAATGTTGAGCACAGTGTAAAATTAAGTAAATGTTATCCCACAACTTACCAAGTTTTAAAAGGTTAAAAAATGTAACATGATACCTACCCATAAAAAATTTATACTCCAATAAGAGCATCTGACATATACTTAGAGTACAAGAGAATTTATAAGAGCTATTTGAAATATACCATATTTTCTGGCATATAAGATGACTTTTTAACCCAGGAAAATTGTCTCAAAATTACCATATTGAAATAAAATCTGATGTTTTTTTTAATTTTTATTTGGTATGCGTTGGAAAAGGGGTAGTCTTATACGGCGAGTGTATCCCAAACTCTATATTTTAACTGGAAAAGTTGGGGGTCGTCTTATATGACCAGCCGTCTTATATGGAGGAAAATATGGTAATAGCTGAGAACTCTGGAGCTACAAAGAAGAAAGGAGTACTTCTAATATGGGATAATCAGGAAGGCTCCATGGTGAATATGATATTCTTGAGAGTTAGGATTTTTTCTGGTAGGGAAGGAGGGTGAAGGGGCGAGTGGAGGAGCAAGAGAAGGGAAAGGAAGGAAAGGCTTTCCAGGAAGAGAGAGCAGCTGTAGCAAGGAATGATGAATAATTCCACGTAGCTGCAGCAGAGAGTAAATGGTGTGTTGAAATGGGAGGTGATATTGACAGGTGCATTACAGGTAGAGGTAGAGAGATCACGAAAGAATTTTAAAAAGTCATGATACAGTGTTTGGATTTTTGAAAAAGCAGTTGTGGAAACAAAGTTTTAGGCAACAGAATCCCATAATGAGGACATTGAAGAAATAGGTTGGAGAATGCAGGCGAAGCTGGAAGTCATATATTTGGTTAGTAGTCAGTGAGAGCAGGTCGGATGAGCCATAGTGAAAACTGCTGGGGGCATTTGGAGTTAAAGGAAGAGCAGAAATAAAGAGACATTTTAGAGGTGGATTGGAAAGGATATGGCGACCTTGGACAGAGGAAGAGATACTATTAAAGCTGATATCAAGGTTTGAAGGTATGGGGGATACAGGAAAGGTTTTGAAAATAAGTGTTGGTAGGAGGAGCTAGACTAGGGGCTGAAAAATTACATGTCTATACAGACCAGGCAGGTAAGAGGAAGGAATGAAGTAGGCTAGATTGGGAATATATCAGAGAGGCGGGGGAACCTGCCCTGTCTGCTAAAGGGAGCAGCTTCTATGCAGCCTTGACTAGTTATTACCATGGAGGAATTTCTAATAGTATTAGATCTTTCAATTTTTTAAAAACTGAAATTTCAAAATTTAAAGTGATTTCTCTTAATCGATTTCTTTAGATTTGATTATTTTAAAACACTGTGTGTGTCAAAACAAGGGGTGAGAATTGATAACTTATGATGCATTTGTAATTTTCCCGATTGCCTGATACACACACACACACACACACACACACACACACACACACGTATATATCTGCTTAAATCACTGCTTATGTTTTTATTTACAGTTTACATGCACCTTTCTAGTTATTTTAGTATGACTATTATGCATACTTACTGATTATTGTTGGTACATATTCCAAATAAATGGTCCATTTGTGTCTGCTTTCCATTTTCTTTTGCAAGATATTAATTTCAAAAGATTTTAATAAGTAATCAATACATTTAAAATATGGAATCTGAAATAAATGGATGGTTTTTCCAACTGAGGGATATATGTATGTGTAAGTGTGTTTATGTAGTTTCAGGTAAATGGTGAATTGTGAACATTGCATTTTAGAATAGACGGACTGAACTTGTGGGACTTGAAATGTGGAAGGAGAAGATCTTCGAAGTCTAGGTAAGAACATAAATAAAGGAACAAGTTCTGGGTAAAATAACTTTTAACTGGATATTAACAAGTTGATGTATCAACCCAATCACAAAAAATCCTATGCCTTCTATGTGGGGGTGTGATGATAAGTCAATTGACTTAATGTTTTAATCCTCACCCAAGGATATGTTCATTGATTTGAGAGAGAGGGAGAGAGGGGGGGGGGAAGGGAGAGAGAGGGAAAGAGAGATAAGAGAGATGAGAGAGACACATCGATCGGTTGACTACCATATTTGCTCTGATTGGGGATTGAACTCACAAGCTGGGTATGTGCCCTTGACCAGAATCAATCCCAATATCTTTGATGTACAAGATAACACTCCAATCAACTAAGCCACTCAGTTAGAGCCAAATGGCTTAATTTAACAATTATCCTATCTAATGAAATTGACCATACCTCTGATTAAGCCATGCCCACAAGCCATGCCCACCAGCCAATCAGGAGCAAATAAACCCCAACCAAGATGGCTGTGGCCACTGAGAACAGGAGGGAGGCTTGGGTTTCCCCAGCAATGGAGGAAGCCAAGCTTTCCTCCTGCCATTGCCAGCCTAGGCCTCCACTCAATGCTACAAAGTTTCAATTATAGAAGGTATATTCCAAGAGAAATGGCGGCAGCCACGGAGCTGGAGAGATCAAAGGCTAGGGTTGCCTGAGTGATGGAGGAAGCCAAGCTTCTGCAGCCCTAGGACCTAGGTCTCCACTCTAGGCTACAAAGTTTCAATTATAGAATTTAAACAGAAATGGCTGTCCCCACAGAATGAGCAGAAGGCTTGGCTCTGCTCCAGGCTACAAAGTTTCAATTGTAGAACATAAATTAATCCCAGATCCCAGGGCCTCCGCTTGGGTTTCTGGGGAGCGTTCCTGGCCGGCAAACCACAGCAGGCTTCTCACCCAAGCCACCCCATGGCCCAAGGGAACCCCTACCCTGATCCAGGACACCATTCAGGGCAAACCAGCTGCCCCCCACCCATGCACCAGGCCTCTATCCTATCTAATAAAAGAGTAATATGCAGATTGCCCATCATTCTAACACACAACAGGGCTGCCCCCAATTGGTCAAAGATCCTGCCCCCATGTGGACACAAGATGGCTGCCACAAGATGGCAAGCAGGGGAGGGCAGTCGGGAGGTTCCAGGCCTTCAAGGGAAGGCAGTTGTGGGTGATCAGGCCAGCAGGAGAAGGCAGTTGGGAGGGAGCAGGCCTGCAAGGGTAGGCAGTTGGGGACTATCAAGCCTGCAGGGGAGGGCACTTTGGAATGACCAAACTGGCAGAGGAGGGAAGTTGGGGGCAAACAGGCTGGCAGGGGAGCTGTTAGACATCAGTTAGGTTGGCAGGGTAGTGGTTAGGGTGTGATCAGACTGGCAGGCAGAAGCAGTTAGGGGCAATCAGGGAGGCAGGCAGGTAAGCAGTTTGGAGCCAGCAGTCCTGGATTGTGAGAAGGATGTCCAACTGGAATCAAGCCTAAACAGGCAGTTGGACATTCCTCGAGGGGTCCCAGATTGGAGAATGTGCAGGCTGAGCTGAGGTATACCCCCTTCCCCCACCTTCCATGCATGAATTTCGTGCACTAGGCATCTATTCTTTAATGAAATACCAAGAAAAAACAATCAGTGGTGCTAGGTAGAATATAATTATTATTTGCAAAAATTTAGATAGATTTTTCAATATAAGCATCCACACCAAACCTATCCAAAATTGGTCTTTGTATTGCAAGCTTTGATGTCATTGAAATAATGAAAATATTGGGTAGAAAATAATCTGCTGTGGTTTTGAAAAAATACGAGTGTGTATCTCATTACTAAAAGGAAGCTAATGGCAGAGAGCAGGTTCTGAGGCATATTTCTGAAAGTAAAATGGATCAACTAATTCTCTCCCCAATTATTTCATCTTCCCAATGTGCTATTCATCGTACAGCTGGTTGCCTGGTAACCTGGTGATTATCAGGGACAATCCTATCAATATTGAGGATATAGGTGATTGTGCCTGTGATCCCTTGGCTTTTTGGCCCCAGGCTTTAACTAGGCACTCTCTTTGTAGGCTGAGGTGGCTCTCAGGTCTCAGATAAAAAGCTTGTTGGTTCAGGGAAAGAATGCTGGATGTCAGATTATAATTGTACCTCTACCGCATACTGGCTGTGGCTCTTGGGAAAGTTATTGACCTCAGCCAGCCTTAGTTTCCTCATCTGTACAATGGAGATAACCTTAGTACTTAGCTCTCAAAGTTGTTATAAATCTTATATGAGATCATGTATGTAACATGTACAAATACAAGATACAATTGTTTTTAATATTAATAGCAATGTTGTTGCTACTACTAAATTGATCAGGGCTTGCTGTTGTTTGGAGGCCAGTTGGAAAAAATGAAGTTATTTGTTACTGGAAGCTGAATTAAATAGTTAATGATGATGCTTTATGAAAAGAACTGACTTGGTCCAATTAAAGCCAAATGGCATTTATTAAAAGGATATCTGTGGTGTATTCAAAGGGTCGCTCAAGCTCTTTATTTCTATCTCTTGGAAAACTGGAAAAGTACACTGTTTTTGTTAGATTAGGCTCTACTCACATCTGTCTTAACATTGTCCTTGTAGGTACAGAAATATGTGACATCTACAAAGTGAGTAGTGCCCCTAGGATTAGATCATTCCCAGCCTGCACAACTGCATGGATTCCAAGATACCTAATAAATCCTCTAAATACAGTGGAGGTCTTGTACAGTCTGCGGGACTATGGCATTAAGAAAGATACTTGGCCCCTGAAAAGCTAGACCTGAGCATAACTTCTGGGAAATATCACTGTGAATGCAGCAGTAAGACACATTTCTATGGTTGCATATAGTTTTCTTTTTTGTCATTTCCTTAACTTAATGGGATATGCACTGACAGCACATACATTGTACATGCATCTGCAATGAATTTTCTTTAAGAGCTTTCTGTTGTACCATGATGCAGCTCAGGTTCTTATATAGTGAGTGTGGTATGAGGTGGCCCGGGTTGTGATTGGCAGGAAGAATTTAAGAGCACTAGACTCATTGCTTGAATTTTAGATTGATAAAGTGTTTCTATGGAATTGCTTCATTTATTAATTCAACAAATTATTAATATTGTTCAAGACATGGGCTAGGCATTGGGGATAATGGGAGAAAAATCAATACAACTGTTATTCTTACTGATTTTGTACTGTAAGGGAAAAGATAGACTTCAGATAAATTATAATAATCAGGTGTCATATAAACTATGATAGCAAAAGCATAACCATTTATGGAAATGAGTAGAAAGAATATCTAACCTGATGGTTCTGGGAATATAGCATCATCTTGCTTTGATTTGTCTGTGTATTTTCTTAATGAAAACATTGGCTTTTTGGCCCCAGGCTTTAACTAGGCACCTAGATCAATTTCTTACTGAAAGCAATTAGGAAACTCATATAAGAAGAGAGCCACCTTTATTTCACTCTAAGCTTTAGATCAGTGACTTAGGAGGGTGGTTGAGAGTTAGAAATGTATCTGACAAGAAAAGCAGGTGTCTCTGTGTCCTTTTTATAGGCAGAGGTAGATAGATGGATGTATATAGACAATTTTTCATGGATAACATAAAATTTTCCATTATAGCTTAGTAAGCATTTAGTACAGAACTCCTAAATGAAGTTTGTCTCACTTGTGTTGATAAACACATTTTTTTCTTGGGGTAATAACCACAAACAATTTGCTTTGGCAGGAGGATGAACACACACCTTACTCTCATGAATAAAAACATGCTGGCTGATTGCTCTGAGGAGCTGAAGAGTTGCTGGTCAGGGACTGACATGTGGTGGGTGGAATGGGCAGGTGCTTTGCAGTGGTTCAGATTGCCATTTTAGCACAGGCATCCAGGGGTGCCAAGAACTTGACAGTATGACAGGTAGCAAGTGAGGAAGCCATGCCAGTTTAGGGGTGTCCTTCAATTCATGGTTGACAGCCAGTGATAATATGCGGTTAATGGAGAAGGCAAATTCACACTCTACACTGGCATACTCACTCTGATCTATGGGTAAATTATACTTTAATCAGAGTGGTCAGTATGCCAATATCTCTTTTTAAAGTTCTTTTTAAAGCCCTTATCCCACTTAAAATAGTTAGCTATACAGTACATGTGGTGGTCAAATTTATTCTAGACTTAAGCCACTCACAGTGTCCAATGGCAGGTCCTTTTTGTCAGCTGTTCTCAGTTTGTGTGTCAGTTCTTCAGAAAGTCTTTCCTGATCCCCTATTTAAAGAGATTAAACTCAGTAGCTTTTTGTCATATTACATTGTTTTATTGTTTTCCAGCATGTATCACTTTTGGAAATTATCTCAAAGTGTTTGTAATTGTATTTTTTTATTTTACATATCCATTTTCTGGTCTAGAAGCTCTATGAATACAAGAATCTTGTCTGTGTCCTTTACCTTTGGATCCTCAGAGCCTAGAACAGTCCCTGGTACTTACTTCTCAAGGGCAAGGTTCATGTCTTAGACAACGTTCTGTACCTGATGCCCAGCACAGTAAGTGGGCATACTATAGGGATTTATTTAATGAGAAATACAATTAAGCTTTATAGAAATAATTGATACTGGTCATTCATTGAGCAGCTTTTTGTAAACAGGGATGATTCTCTCTTAATCAACTTTTAAAATGATTTAAAACCAGCTCATATTTTTGTGTATTTGTATGTTCAGCTTGCATTTAAGCACTGTTCTGTGACAGGTGCTTTGAGAAATGAGAAAGAGGAAAAGCGGTCGTCCTTGCCTTTCAAAATGTTATACTATTTTAAAATAAATGAATGAAATGCATTCTTCCTTATAATCTTTTGAAATGGTGCCTTACTGTGTTCTTAGGTAATGTTTGTCGAAAGAATGAATAAGTGAATGAAAGTAAGAATCAATGAATGAATAAGGAAGATGAGTTGAGTGACAGGAGTTAGAACCACAGTCAATTGTGAGTCTATGAGGCAGGGTTGGGGGATTTAATTGCATCAAGTCTCTGACTCATGAAGTAGACTGGATTTATTTTTCATACAATGGAAGCTATTATTCATGGTTTCCTTGTGCTCCTAGTTTATGTCTAACATTTATGGGTTATTTTTGGTGTTCCCCTGTGTAGAAGGTCTCTTGCTCATAATCTTTATAAGTTTGAAGTCCATGCACTGAAGATACAATCAAGCATCATTATCTTAGTCAAATATTTTGCGATCTCTCTTACAGTAAGATATTTCTACTTCTGTATTTCTGGTATGCACTTAACCCTTTCCACCTTATATTGCCATTATTTATGTCTGTTTTTTTATCTTCCCTTTTAGACTCTCAGCTACTCAAGGGCAACTGAGGAGCCAACTTTCAGTAACTCATTTAATAAATCTTTACAGGAAGACATAGTGCATGTCAGGACAGAGCTAGTTTTGGAGAAACAACTATGAGCAACTGACATCAACAAGGCAAAGATTTGTTTGCCCTGTGTTATCGAGTTTAACAGTAGGGCATATTAATGTCTTGTTTATTGAATACTTCAGCCAATTTGATCAGATAACTGTCTTAACATTTTATAGTAGGTAAGGGCATAGGTTTTTGATTTCACATAATACAGTTTCACTCTTGGCTCCATAACTTACTAGATAGGTGATGCTAAGCTGGTATTACCACCTTGTGGAACTTTAGTCTCAGTTATTTATTAACACAAAATAATAATTTGTGTAACTATTATTAATACAAATAATAGTGTGTAACTATATCAAAGCAGATTAAAATAGAAATTTCAAATTTATGAGTCTGAGGGTTGACTAGGTGGTTCTTCTGGTCTGGGCCAAGTTAGGTTGGTTTCCTTTGGGCTAGTTCACGCTGTGGTGAGCTGATAAGTCAGCTGGAAGATTGAACAGCCTAGAAGAGCCTCACCCAAGACAGCTCTTCTGCAAATGGTCTCTTATCCATCACCTGGAAGCCTGAACTCTCAGGAGGTGATGGTGGTGATTCTATACCGCTCGTAGTCTAGGCTCAGATATACTAGCCTTGATCACATTCTCTTGGCTGAAGCAATTCCAAGGCCAGACCAGATTCACAGGATAGGAGAATCACTGCAAAAATCACATGGAATGGGATGTGGGTAGAGGGGAGAATGAACAATTTTGGGCTAATTTTTTTTACTCTATTTACTATAAGGATAGAGATGATGATAATAGCCCCTAGTTTATAGGTGAATTATGAAAATGTTATACGATAATATGGAAAGACCTGGGGATGTTACCTGACACATAAAAATGTTGGAAGTTTGTTAATATTATTATATCACTATCCCCATAGCCAACCATATAGAAATACTATAATCCTCGTCTTTCAAATGCAGAAACTCAGAGAGTTTCAAGTTACCTCTCCCTGATCATATAGTTAGTCAATTATGGAACCATGATTCAAATCAAGGTTTGACCGCAAAGCTATAGTAGAGACTTCCTAACTATTCATCATATCTATTTTGTTTTCTGGGAATATAAACAGACTACATTTCCCAGCCTCCAGTGCTATAGGTGTGATCCTATGATTGAGTTCTAGCCCATAAGTTGTGACCAGTATTGCTCAGGAGGAAAGCAGTCCAGATCTCTAAATCTTCATGTGCAAGAGAAATGCCTACAGATTATGGACACTGATTTGGGATTTAGGTGAGCAGGCAAATAAACTTTTAGTGTGAATAGCTAGTGAAGTGTTTGTTACAGCAATTACAGATTAACCACTACAATTTAATTATAGCGAACCAGTTGTAACAATGTAACACTAGCTTTAATAGGAGCTATATCAAACTAGCTGTAACAAACTAATGTAGTTTTAACAAAGTAGTACTGGCTGTAACAAACTAACCAGTACTACGTTATGAAGAGTGAAAAGTTTCTAGGTAGTATTTTGCACAAATTAGTCACTCTAACATTAATCAAAGAAATAAGAAGCTTCCGAAACCAAACAAACTTTCTAGTATTGTGCACCATTTACACTTCATCTTTCCACTCTGCCTGTGATCCCCCCATTTCCTTGCACTAAGGCAGCGGTCAGCAAACTCATTAGTCAACAGAGTGGCAAACTGCGGCTCGTGAGCCGCATGAGGCTTGTGAGCCACAATCTGACAACCACAGCAATAAGGAAATTTGTTTTTAATGTTTTGTGTGTGAAACCAGACTGATTTAGGGTTAATGTACACCTGTCCTGGACAAGAAGATCAAGTTGTCTAATTAGAGTATCAAGCATTCTGAGTTGAATAAGAAAGAGGCAAATAGTAAAATCAAGTTGAAATTAGCGATTTTGTGAAATCAAATCTTTAAAGATGTACCAGACATCAGGAACATTTTGAATAGGGGAAAGAGACTAAGCAGTAAGTCTTGGGTTGAGTCTTGGCCTTGGCAAGCATGTTACCTCTCTAATGCTCTGTTGATCCTTTTGTAAATAGGGAATAACAATAACCTCCACTGAGGGTCAATGAGATAAAGTATGTGAAGGCACTTTTCACGCTGTAAAATGTAAGTTGCATAATCATATTTAAATCAATATACTAACATTTATATACATATAATTTTATTTAAAGTGGGGTCTTGTGGGAAGAAATAGCACAACAAGGATTTCAGAAAACTTTAAAATGTTTTTGTAATGGTTTCATCTAGAGAAACACCTTGTACATCCCTGATGTCCTTTATTGTCCAATAAAAAAGCAAAAACCCACAATCAAATAAACACATCCCAACAAAAACCCAGTTCCTAAACAAAGCAAGGGACAGTATTCAAAAACATCTGCAGATGATGGTTACATGATGGCAACCGTAAATGAGGTAATTCACTAATGTATTTCACTTCTTCCAGTAAGTCATTAGATACTTATCAGAAGTGGCTTATACCAGTTTTCTTTTCATTAAATATTCATATTTTCTAATGGAAATTATTCTGACAAATTGGGAAAGTGAGCAACTTACAAATTTATGCCTCAAAAAGAAGGGTTTTGGAATTCCCAATGAGCAAGCTAATGCTTAGAACATTAACACTCCATTGATTTCACAATTAAGAAGCTGGAAAGTAAATATAGAGTGTCTTTTAAATGTTAGGACAGCTGTTTGTCTTGATGCTTTGATCATAGAAAGACCCTTTTAATTGCAGATGGCATTGGCTGTGCAACATGCTACTTACTGTGTGTGATTGCAAAAATCCCTGTATTGGGTCACCCATAGGGGAGAAAATGCAAAAGAACTACTCTTGCCATTCAGGAGTGAAGACAAAGATTATAAGTTTCAGAAAATTTGAAGACCAGAAATATGAATACAGGATATACTTCTTATTGCTGGAAGGCAAGAAGAGGCTTGAGTTTCTGGGGAACTATGACAGTAAATTGTTCACGCTCAGTTATTCAGCATTATCCAGTAACTACTTGCTGAGCACTTACCAGGTGCCAGACACAGTGCTCAGGATACAGTGGTGAACAGGAAAAACATGGCGCTTGAACTCGGGGACTTAGAAGGTAGACAGTTTAGCAGTGGTAATACAATGCAAGGAAAGTGATTACAGTGAGCTGTGAGAACCTATCTTCTTGATAGAATGAGTTGTGCTTTGTCCTGAGCATGAACAGGAGATGAGTGTTCCAGGAAGTGTTGACAATATGGACAGTGGCCAGGAAATTAGAAAGAGGATGGCACCTTTTAGCTACCAATGTTAATATGGTTTTATAGAATGAACCCCAGAATTATAAGAAAACTTTGTTAAATAGACAATCCTAATGTCTGCAAAATATATTTCTTTACACGAGATACTATAATTTTTCACTAATTAAGGTCTTTAAACATTTTTATTCAACAAATATTTATTGCACATCTACCCCTTTTCATGCACTGCATCCTGGTTTATATATTGTTAGGCCAAGTATTATTTTACTGTCTGATTTCTTTGTGATCTTTTGGTGGGCAGAATACGTTCTTCCAACCCCAAATGAAACAGATTTTTAAACTAAAAACAGAAGCAAGATCTTTTGGTTTGAAAAGTGTTTTATTCCTTTTAAAATTATGTTAGTCTCATGTTCTTTGAGAAAGAACAGTTAATTCTCTCAAACTCCTCTTTTTCTACTCCTTCACACATAATGCATATTAATTTTCTCCATGATTTTATAACTATAATTTTGGAACACTTTACACTTGATTGTCTCCCAAAATCTGACTAGAATAAATGGGCAGCCCAAGAATAAAACCACGTACAAAACTTACCCTAATGCATCAGAATTAGTTGGAATCATTATTTAATATGAAAATTCTTGGGCTCCTGTAGCTCAGAGATAATAAATTGTAGTCTTTTAGGTGGAGTCCCGGAATTTATACTTTAACCAGCTCTCTGATAAAATCACATGCTTGCTAAAGTTTTGGAATTACCCAGTGGCTTAGAAAACAATTGCGTAAGCATTCCAGGATAAAGTGAAGGCATCAGCTTTTGAGGCCTTTGTCATCATTTAAATATTATTTATCTGCTCTGGTCTACCTGATAGCAAATAATCCTATCTAATAAAAGAATAATATGCAAATTTGACCATACCTTTGCCACACCCACAGGCCATGCCCACTAGCCAATCAGGAGCAAATTATGCAAATAAACCCCAACTAAGATGGCTGCCACCACTGAGAGCAGGAAGAAGGCTTGGGTTTCCCCAGCAACAGAGGAAGCCAAGCTTTCCCACCCGCCTAGGCCTCCACTCAGTGCCACAAAGTTTCAATAATAAAAGATACAGAAATGGTGGCAGCCACTGAGCTGGAGAGAACAGAGTCTTGGGTTTCCTTGGCAACAGAGGAAGCCAAGCTTTCAGTCTGCCATTGATGGGCTAGGCCTCCACTCTAGGCTACAATGTTTCAAACAGAAATGGCTGCTGCCCCAAGCGAGCAGAAGGCTTGGCTCCACTCCAGGCTGAAAAGTTTCCATTGTAGACATAGATTAATCCCAGATCCCAGGGCCTCAGCTTGGGTCGCTGTGGGTCATGGCCGGCCTGCAAACCTCCACAGGCCCCACGCCCAGGCTGCCCCTCACCCCAAAGGAACCCCCACCCTGATCTGGGGCAATCTTCAGGGCAAACCAGCTGGCCCCCACCCATGCACCAGGCCTATATCCTATCTAATAAAAGAGTAATTTTCAGATTGACCATCACTCCAACACACAAGAGGGCTGCCCCCATGTGGACACAAGATGGCCACCACAAGATGGCCAGCATAGGAGGCCCGTTGGAGGTTCCAGGCCCTGTAAGGGAGGGCAGTTGTGGACTATCAGGCCAGCAAGGGAGGGAAGTTGGGAGGGACCAGGCCTGCAAGGGAGGGCAGTTGGGGACAATTAAGCCTGCAGGGCAGGGCAGTTAGGGGTGACCAGGCCAGCGGAGGAGGGAAGTTGGGGGCAAATAGGCTGGCAGGGGAGCAGTTAGACATCAGTTAGGCTGGCAGGGTAGTGGTTAGTGGGTGATCAGGCTGGCAGGCAGAAGCGGTTAGGGGAAATCAGGGAGGCAGGCAGGTGAGCAGTTTGGAATCAGCAGTCCTGGATTGTGAGAAGGGTGTCCGATTGCCCGTTTAGGTCCGATCTTACCAGGATTGGGCCTAGACGGGCGGTGGGACATTTCTCGAGGGGTCCCAGATTGGAGAGGGTATAGGCTGGGCTAAGGGATATCCCCTGCCCTCGTGCACGAATTTCGTGCACCGGGCCTCTAGTTATTTATAATTATCATAAACATTTCATACAGAAGAAATAGTTTCTAAATATTATTCACATATTAATGTGTGAGCAGAATATTATTCATTAATCATGAGTCAGCCTTTACATCATAATGGTTATTTATTAAATTTAATTAGAGTATGAAGTCTGTCTAACGAGGGATTAGCTAAACAGTATTAATTTAAGCTGGAAAAGTTGGGTTAATATTAATTTTTTTGAACAACAAAAATGGCTTGCTTCTATATTCTATTCTTCTATATTTCATTTAAATTCCTAAAATCATCTAAGTCAATACCATTTTTACATTAATTTGGGTTTGGAGCTTTGAAGTTTATTTAGACATTTGTATTAGCTTGCAAGAAAAAAAAACTTGACAGAATGGGTTTATGTAGCCAAAACTGGACGTGAGAATGAGATCTGGCAATGTAGATATAGCCACCTGAGCTTTATGTGCATGCTGGTATATTGTGTATACTAAGTACTAGTGGCCCAGTGTACAAAATTTGTGCACAGGGAGTGGGGTGGGAGGGTGAAGTAGCAGGGTGTCTCTCAGCCTGGCCTGCACTCTCCTCAGTCTCAGACATCCCTCTCACGATTCAGGACTGCTGGATACTAACCATTAGCCTGCCTGCCTGTTTGATTGCCCCTAACTGCTTCTGCCTGCCAGCATGATTGTCCCTAACTGCTCCTCTGTTGGCTTGATTACCCCTAACCACCTCTGTCTCAGCCCTGCACCTGGGACCGAGGATTCCCTCCTCCAGCCAGCCACAGGCGCTGGTGCCCAGACCTGTGGAGTGGGCACCTTCTCCATCTAGCTGTAGGCACTGATGCCCGGGTCTACTGGCAGGCTGCTTCGCTCAGGCCTGGCTTTGTTAGGAAGGACATGCAGATGGTTGTCTGGAAGATGTTCAGTCTAATTAACAGATTACCCTTTTATTAGTATAGATCATGTTGCGTTTTTCCTTGCCATCAATAACCATAATAACTGTTGCTTATGTATTAAAGCTCTATTCCTGCTAAGTCTAGAAGCAGCCTCAGAATCCTTCTTACCATTCATCTTAAGTCTGATGTTTAGATGGTTTTCATCTAGAGAAACATCCTGTACATCCCTGATGTGAAGCCTCTTACTGCAGATGTATCCCAGAATGTATGACATCCTCTCTGCTTTATGATTCAGCTAATAATACATTGCCTCAATCATGTTGATTGAGGTCATTTTCTCCCTTTCAGTTAGCGGCCATGCTGGCAAGGAAGGGCAGTTTAGGGATGATCGTGCCAGCAGGGGAGGACAGTTGGGGATGACCAGGCCAGCAGGGGGGGCAGTTAGGGGCAATTGGGCTTGCAGGGGAGCAGTTAGGTGTTGATCAGGCTGGCAGGGGAGAGATTGAGGGTGATCAGGCTGACAGGCAGAAGTGGTTAGGGACAATCAGGCAGGCAGGCAGGTGAGCAACTGGGAGTTAGCAGTCTTGGATTATGAGAGGGATCCCAGATTGGAGAGGGTACAGGCTGGGTTGAGGGACACCCCTGCCCCCACATGCATGTATTTTGTGTACCGGGCCTCTAATTGTTTAATATTATCATAGGCCTTGGAATCACAGCCTCCTTATGAGGTACAATACTTTGGACCAGATGCTTTTCTTTGCCATTAACATTGGAATGAAATTGATGCATGTTTTTTTCTTAGTGGACTCAAACTTTTTCCCTCACTCTCTATTACAGACTTAGGTGGCTTCCATAGATCTAGTTATGACTTGGCGCTTGGTAATGGCAGAAAAACGAATACAATTAACACACATTCATAAAATATTTTACACTATGCAGGTATTGATAATGCTGATCATTTTTGTCTAACTGGGTTATTGAGAATCCAACCTAACCGTAGGCTTCAGGTGAAACAAAAGTGATCTCAATATCCAAGTTGTGGATGCTCTAGCCACTCCTTTTAACTATGTCATGATTTTCGGGATTATCTCTCTCCCATTCCATGGTCTCCTGGGAGCAATGAATTAGGATTGCTGACGTCCCGTGATGGCAGTCACAGCTTTCCTGGAGGCCACCACAGGCCCTTCCACGGGATCCTTTCTCTTACCCGTGTGGCCACAGTGCAGGCCTAGAACCTGACTCAGCCAGGTGGGCTCTTCTGGAGTTGAATCCTCAGCACAGGACAAAGGTGGAACAAAGACAACTCAAGCCAGTTAATCATTTGCTCCATGGCAGCTCTGTAATGAGGCAGGGAAGCAGCTCCTCTAGCCAGTAAGCAGTTTGCTCTTCTAACTGAAGGTGGACTTCCAGCGGTCCAAGCAATTCTAAGGAAATTCATTCCCCACTAACTTCTCTATTAACTCGAGTGAGCCAGATTTGGAGTCTGTTGATTGTAATGAAGAAACCTTAACTATCACATACTAGCATACAAAAACATCTGCTGATGATGTACCAGTTTTTACCACATTTTCTTGATTTCAAAAATGCCATAAATTTAATATGCAACATTGATTTTTCAGGGGGAAAAAAAGCAGGCATAGCACTATATTAAATAGTTATTATAGTATTATATTCAACCTTAAAAGGCAAGAAGCTTCCTGATTTGAGAAATGTAAAACATAAAAAGTAAAATGTGAACAAAATGTGTTAGAACTGAGGAAATATGGTACTCATATAATTGTTATTAATAAATTATAGTGGGATAATAATTATGATAACTGAGCGTTTTATGCAGAAAGAAACCTAAAGAGTCAGGGCAGTATGCCAGAGGAGTTCATTCTAAAATTCTCTTGATGGCTGCTCTGAGGATTTTTGAATTTATTTGCCTTTTGGTGTGAGACGGATCCAGTTTGGACTGCCAGCTGATCTCCAGAAGTGGAAGGCAGCTGTGGTTTACAGTGAGTGGGAGACTTGCAGGAAAGTAGCAGTGCAGTGGTTGGAAGAAGTTCTCTGAAATTTGCTGATGTACAGCTAATGGGCAGTTATCTGAATGATATTTTTATAGCTTCCTACATAGAATTAGTGAAAAATCAGCCTGCGTGTGTGGAGAGAAGCTTGTCAATTTGGCTTCTCATCAAACCCAACTTAATTGCCAATTCTTAGGTGTTTTGACAATTTATTAATAAGGTAGATATGTCTGCACTGACAGCCTTGATTAATAGATTAATGATCACTGCTCCCTGCAGTGTAATCCTCACTGTTGCCCAGTAGAACTATATAAATTGACCTCTGTGTTTAGGAGTCCCTGAAGTTGACATTCAGGCAGCCCAAAGGAGGACCCCAAAGACAAAGAAATGCCCTAAATAAACAATTTTCCAAGTTATTGTTTTGACTTGAACGTGGCAGGGACTTAATTGTAAGACAGTGTCAAAATGACCTTCTGCAGAATCAAGGGGAGGGGGTCTATTAGTAACTACAAATGTACTTGCTGGGCAAGTTTTGCAATTCTACTTTGGTTTCTGCCTCCTCCTCTGTTAAAGCAAGGGCAATTCATCATAATTTGACTGCCATTTGTCTCATGCTTAATGATTTAAAGGTCCATCTTCACTGGCCCAGCTTATCACAGAAGGCTATAGATTTAATGAGGTGATGTATTCTGTGCCCTCACCTTTCAGCTGTAGAAGTAAGGGCCCTGATGTAACACTTTATGTCTAGGTGGGGAGTGGACCTCAGCCATCAGTTCGACATCCTCTGAGGATTCCGGGACTGTGAGAGGGCACAGCCAGGGCTGAGGGATACCCTTCTCCCCAGTGCATGAATTGTGTGCAATGGGCCTCTCTGTTCAATAAAAAGACATGATTGTGGAAACATGAGATTTATCTATTCTTCTGCTTTTCTTTTGCCATAATTCAGGTGATGGCACATGCACTATTGCTGTATGATGTATTGGATAGTAGACTGTGGAATTCATTGACTACACCCAGATGGTACTTTAAAAACAAGAAAATAAGGAAGTTAAGACTAATGAGGGTGTTGATCTAGTGCTAATAACTTATTATATTTCTTTAGATTTGGTACTAGATTCATTTATTATTTTTGTAGACAGGTTAAATCACGGTGGGTGGCAGGAGAGAGGTTGTAGCAGTGGAGGTGCAACTTCCTTGCTTGCTGTGAGTGGAGTGGATTGGGTGGGCGTGTTTTGGAAATCTGTCCCAAAATACTCTATATCGTAGCCATTATTATTTTCATGGCCTGCTTAAACTGGACACCACGACGATCTGTTATTAAGATGTTTTGTCCAGGGTTGTCAAGTACCAGCGTGTTCTTAGATTTTCTATTCAGTGGTTTAACCACCAGTTAATGAGCCTTGGCCAATTTGGATCAGTCGTTGTGCAGCCTGGGCATTGAAAGGTCCCTGGCACATGACTAGGTTGCAGGTTCCATCCCAGGTCAGGGTTGGGAGGCCACTGATCCATTAATGTTTCTCTCTCACATCAATGTTTCTCCCTCTCTCTTTCTCTCTCTCTAAAATTAAAAAAAGAATATAAAAATGAGATGGAAATTTTTCCTTAGTGGGAAAACTTTTTTATTTCATTACCCATGCATTTTACCTAGATATATAGATAGATTGACATATATATTGACATATGTATATTCACATATATATATTATACATAATGTAATATATATTATAACTTGACTCTAATTACTAGTGTATGTTTAAATTAGTAATTAGTGTTATTCTGATTACTATTTCCACATAGTGAACTATATTGATAAGTGCTCATTTTAATTGTCACAAAGTCTCTTATATTTCATTAACTTCTTGTATTAATCATAATGATAATCAGTATTATTTATCATCATTTCTTTTGAGGTATTAAACTCGCCAAATTGGCACACTTATATTTTTATTCATATATTATTTTCTTCTAGCAAGATGGATTCCCTATGGAGAGTATCTAGATGTTTCTTATCTGTTTTCCTTATTTTATTAATCATGACCAACTCTTAAACTGTTCAGCTTTCAAGGATTATTTTTCTCTCCAGTGTTTTTTAATGACTGACTGATTTGGAACAGCAGCAGAAAGAGAAATCTCTGAGGCGAACTCCGCTCACAGATTCTGACAAGTCTCAGTTTAGGGCCAATTTCCAAAGGACAATTATAGATGTCGTCAGGGCCGAAACCACGATGGTCAGATGGTCAGAAACTTTTTAAGTGGTATCATGATACTGTGGGAACCTCCATTTTACTTTGGAAAGGGAATGTATAACACCTGCTAAGCTGCCCGAGTTTTCCGCAGTCTGATCTCTCGACTAGTACTTTTGCACTGGTCACCTGCGGAGCTTTTTAAGGCTCTCTCTATTAAAAAAAACCCTGTGGCCGGTCACACCGTAATGACCAAACACCAAAGGACACCTGCTGAACATCATATGACTTCTTCCTGCGAACAAGTAAGTGTTGCTCTGTTCAATTCTCCTCTTCCAAGGAAGGTCGCTTTAAGTGCTCCTGAGAAGGAAAGATTATGGCAGGAAACTATTCTTATTTCCATCCAGGGGCTGCATGTGTGGTGAGGCATGAATGGGTGGGCGGAGCTGAGTGCAGCTGCAAGGCTGGGGTGGGGGGCGAGGGGTGTTTGACGCTGGGTTCCGTTGCAGGCCCGGGTGTGGGTCTCCTGTGATTTCCTGCCATGGGTCTCTAGTAAATAAATGAAAATGTAGCCACTAACATAAACTTTTGTCAGCCGGTATTTGTTATGAACTGTTGTTGCACTCACGCACTATTTGGCACTTTCCTGTGCACTTTGGGTATGGAATTAACTTGTCCTGTTCTTTCATCAAGCCTCCGAGGCAGTGACTATTATGGTGACTGCTTTTCCAATGGAGAAACGGAAGCCTAGGTTAAGGAGCTTGCCCAACATCACATAAGTAGTAAGCTGTAGAATCTGAGTTCGAACCCAGCCAGCTCAATGCTTTTAAACAGCATATTTTTGCTGCTACTCATCTTTATGACCAGATGTAGATCTGGTTTTGTTAGAAATGCTCTCAGTGATGTCGTAGGAATGAGACGAACACTCGAAAGTGGATTGGCCAAGGCGACTTTATTCCTACACAGAAGGCTGGTGTTGCCAGCTGGAAATCATGGGCAAAGCACACCCAAAGGGAAGTCCATGGGGGTTTTATTTCCTTAGGTGGGTCTGCCCTGCTCCTCACTCTGAACTCTGACTTGATTGATCAGGGCTCAGAGCTCCTCTTCCCATTATTGCATGATTGGCTAATTCAGAGGAGGGGAAGGGGTAAGGCAGAGCCTAAGATGTTGGCCCCCCTGAGAATGTGAAGGTCATGTCAAAATGGAGGAACCTAAGATGATGGTGATCTCCTTTCTTTGGCAGAAAAGATCGCTGGTTCGTTCTCATAATTTGTTAAGAGAATGTCATTAAATGGAATTCATTGCCTGGTTCTCAACTCTCACTAATTTGATTTGAATACTTTCTTTTTATCATTATTGAGTTTTAGGTGATCAGGTATATTGCTTGGTAACTTTCTAATTTACAAATGAATATAACTTTTCAGTGTGGACTGAATCAGAATCTCTGATAAGTGGTGCCTGAGTATCTTGGACTTTGGACAGCTTCTTGGTAATTCTGAGGCTCACACTACCCACCATCTAACATCAGAAGGAAGTAGATGACTCCCCTATGCACTGCAATGGGAGGCAGACTGAGACCAGGACTCTGAAAAGCATGGGAAATGCTTTGGGGCCTGAGATGGGAGAAATGATTCTGAGGGTCTCCTTAAAGCGATAGTGTATGTATATAGGGACTGTGAAGGATGAATACAAATAACAGGGACCATGACTGATACCTCCCTTACAACAGGGAAAGAGTTTCACTTGAATTCCATCCTCTACTGTAAACCTGCAGATATTTGAAGAGAGACTTCTTACCTTTTCAAAGAGAAACATTCAGTTTCATTAAGGAATATAGAGGCCCGGTGCATGAAATTCCTGCACGGGTAGATCCTGAGGCCTGTCTGGTGATCAGAGCCAGTCAGGTTCCCTGCCTCCTGGCCCCCTCTCCTCCTCCTTCCCTTGTTCCCTCAGCACCTGCCTCACTGCAGTTCACGCACCATGTTCTGCACCACTCCCTCGTGGTCAGCACACGTCATAGTGAGCGATTGGACTCCTGGTCTCCCGGTTGAACCCCTGAGGGGACACTGCGTATTAGCCTTTTATTATATAGGATTAATCTTGCCAAGGCCTGAGATTAGTACCAGAGGTCTAATTTTACTCATGAAGCTTCTAATATTATAACTGAATTGGCAGGAACTAAGAAAATCGAGAATAGTTGTTCCCCTTGTACTTGTTCAAACATTATCTCCTTAATGGCAAAGAGCCTCCAATGGCCTCACATTAGCATAACAGCTCCTCTATTTTTGCTTTACTTTTCTCTCAACTCTGACCTGAAGCATTCTTGCTCAGAGGATAAATCCTCTCCAAGAAGCAGCATGTGCATTAGAAAAGGTACAAAATGTATGGTTCTCTATCTGACATATAAAATCTAGTAGATTTTGTACTTTTGAAGTTTGACATAGAATATTGGGATGTTGCTGGTCTTCTTTTGCAATGACAGAGTCTAAAGTAAGATCCCTAGAAAATGTAAAATTCTCCCCATAATCCTGTAATGTGTTTTGTCATAGTGCTCAGCAAAGGTTGGAATGGAGGAACTATCTTATCTAATAATAGACAAACATATAAGTTGACTGTACCTCTGCTATGCCATGAGCCAATCAGGAGTGATATGTAAATTAACCCAACAAAAATGGTGGGTAAATTTGCATACCCAGGCAGGGCAGGCAGCGCCAGGGCTTGCTGGAGGGGTCCCGGTCCATCTGGGGCCGAGGGAGGCGGGGCGGCCAGCCCCAGGCCCAAACCTCGAGGTTCTGGTCCATGGGCGGGAGGAGGGTGGGGAAGCAGAGTGGGCAGCCCTAGTCCTTGCCCACAAAGTTCCGTTCCATAGGGGGCCCAGGGAGTTGGGGCAGGCAGCTCTAGGCCCCAGCCATGGGGTCCTGTTTCATCAGAGGCCTGGGGAAGCAGGGCAGGGCAAAGTCCTGTTCCATAGGGGGCCTGGGGAGTTGAGGCGGGCAGCGTGAGGCTTTTTAGGCTGCTGCAGGGCATGAGGGAAGGCCCACATTTCCTGCTGTTTCTAGCAACACAATTGTCTGAATTCTTCTGCCCCCTTATAAGGACTGTAAATTCCCTTGGGGTTGATTTTCAATGATAGCTGTTCATGGGAATTACTTGAGGAGTGTGTGTGTGTGTGTGTGTGTGTGTGTGTGTGTGTGTGTGTGTGTAAAATATTCTAAACAACAAGTCTACCCATTCAGAAATTAGTGTTCCAATTCTGTTCATTTTCTATAGATTCTGATTTTGCCTGATTAGGAGAATATCCAGCTAACAGTAAATTTTAAATGTCCCTGAATGATTCTAACCTGTGGGTTAGAAACAACTGTTTATGTTTATCCAAACATAAGAGCCTAAGAGCCAAATGTCCACGTAAAATACAGAAATCTCAATTGTACAGCTTAATAAATGTTTACCTATGTCTACACCCAGGTAGCCACCATCCAGAATGTTCTGTTGAATCTCTCTCCATTAGCAATAAAGGTAGAACCAGCTACTTATCTTGGAGAGAGGAAAAAGAGAAAACAAAGGAGAATGTGTGGGAATATGTAATAATACCTCAAAACAGTATCTCCCAATAATTTTATTTATCAGATTATAGACTCTTACTCATCTGTGTTGTACTTACCTGCAGTCAGTCATCCTCGAGGGGTTCCCAGATTGGAGAGGGTGCAGGCTGGGCTTCTAGTTGTTTTTATTAGGCTAAATAGAGCCTCTGGTAAATGTTCTATCTTAGTCAGGCTTACAGGAATACATCATGGTATGATGCCACATATAATAGAATGCTCCCCCTAGTTCCCTTAGCTGGACTCTGCTTTGTTTTGGTTTATCTTTGGGTCTTTGTTGGGTCATAACTACTAAGATATAGGGCCTTAACACTGACAATACCTTTAGCCGTAAGAACCCAGTTTTCTGGAGGCCTCTCCTTGCATTCTCTGTTTCTCTCAGAGTTTCATGCCCAGAGTGGGTCATAGTGGACGTGACTCTGATTTGTCTAGGATGCTGTCCAGAGTCATTGTAGTTTTGAAGTTTATAGGGGAGGCCATTGCATGATGATGTTCATTATTTAACTACTAGAGGCCTGGTGCATGAAATTCATTCATGGAGGGGGGGGGGGCTTCCTCAGCCTGGCCTGGACCCTCTCCAATCTGGAACTCCTCAGGGGATGTCCGACTGCTGGTTTAGGCCCAATCCCCTAGAGATCCCCTAGGGATCGGGCCTAAACCGGCAGTCAGACATCCCTCTTGCAATCCAGGATGATTGGCTCCTAACCACTGCCTGCCTGCCTGCCTGATCATCCCTAATTCCTCTGCCTGCCTGCCTGATCCCTCCTAACCCCTCTTCCTGCTGGTCTGATCACCCTTATCTTGCCCCCCTGCTGGCCTGATTGCCCCTACCTTTTCCCCCTGCCTGATCACCCCTAACATATCTGCCTGCCTGCATGCATGATTGTCCCTAACTGCCCTCCCCTGTCAGCTTGATATCACCCCCAACTGTCCTCCTCTGCTGTCCTGATCTCACCCCCAATGGCCTTCCCCTGCCAGCCTGATCTCACCCCCAACTTCCCTCTTCTGCTGGCCTGATCACCCCTAACTGCCTCTGCCTCAGCCCCCAACACCATGGCTTTGTCCATAAGGAAGTCAGACATCTGGAAGATTGCCAGTCAACCTGGTCTAATTAACATATTACCCTTTTATTAGTATAGATAATGAATATGATCACTTGTCCAATGCAACTTCATTGCAAAATTAAACTGAAAACTATATAGCAAGAGACATAGAATTCTATGAAATTGAAATGAAATTGGAGAACTGTTTCAAACACATGACAAGATTATATCAATTAAAATTAAAACAAAGCAAAGCACAATATGTGCTTCAAATAGAAATACTTCAAGAAAAAAATGTCTTGTTGAAAATTGCGAAAGAATTTCTTTTGCCAAGGTTTATAATTGTGAAAAAAAGTTTAAACAGAAGTGGATATTTCATAATAATGTCATAAAATTCTGTTGGAAATATTACACCTAAAAAAAGAAAATACTATTTTTCTTTGTTTATTCTAAAAATGATACAAAGATAAAATTACAACATAAATTCAGTTGACATAAAAAATTTCTTATGTTCATTTCATATTTTAACATAAAATCTTTCCTCAAATGATAGTTTTATTTTCAATGTACTGTGAAATTTTGCTTAATTTGTATCAGTCAAGGTCTCGGCAGGAAACAGAAGATACAGTCACACTAATAACTGAGGAGAGTTTGTTATATATAAAGGTCTGGGAGGCTTTAGAGAAACTCTAAGGGATGAAACAATACCCTGGGACCAGCAACAGTGTGAAGCACAGCCTGTCCTAGGATTCAGGAGCCAGGAGGAAATAGCATTTACTTGAAGTCACAGAGAACAGTTGTATGGAGAACACCACCTGTGGTAGGAAGAACACAGCCAAGAAGTACATACTCCGACTGCAGTCTCTCCCTGCCCTCTCGGCTTCTGCTCCTGCCTCCTCAAGTGGCAAAAACAAATCTGAAGCCTGAGTGCAAGGTGAACTTTTTCTTGGACACAGAACAGAGAGTCAGAAGATGGAGAGTAGACATTGTGAGGGCTAATGGAAAAGTCCAGCACACTTATCGACATGGATTATCTTCAAATGGACCTGTTATCTATTCTATCTAATAAAAGAGTAATATGCAGATTGACCATCACTCCAACACACAAGACAGCTGCCCCCATGTGGTCAAAGATCCTGCCTCCATGTGGACACAAGATGGCCACCACAAGATGGCCATCAGGGGAGGGCAGTTGGGAGGGACTAGGCCTGCAAGGGAGGGCAGTTGGGGATGATCAAGCCTGCAGGGGCAGGCAGTTAGGGGTGACCAGGATGGCAGAGGAGAGAAGTTGGGGGCAAACAGGCTGGCAGAGGAATAGTTAGACATCAATCAGGCTGGCAGGCCAAAGAGGTTAGGGGCAATCAGGAAGGCAGGCAGGTGAGTAGTTGGGAGCCAGCAGCCCTGGATTGTGAGAGGGCCATGAGACATCCCTCAAGGGTTCCCAGATTGGAGAGGGTGCAAGCTGGGCTGAGAGGACACCCTGCCCCCCATGCATGAATTTTGTGCACCAGGCCTCTAGTATATATATAAAAGCATAATTTGCAAATTGATTGGACAGTAAAATGACTGGTTGCTGTGATACTCACTGACCACCAGGGGGCAGATGCTTAATGCAGGAGCTGTCCCCAGCCCCCGGGCCCTGATTGCCCAAATGGGAAACTTTGATGGGTGGCTGCAGATACCAGTGGTGCCAGGCCAAAGTGGGTGCGAGCAAGCAAGGGCCCAATTGCCCAGCAGGTTGCCCTATACACAGAGGGCAAATCGCAGCAGGAGGTGGAGCTGGTGAGCTGGTAGGAATGGCCAACCTCTTGGTTATTCCCATCAGCCAGCCAGTTCCAATTGCCTAATAGGGAATGGGGAACAGGGGGTGGATGGTGGGAGGCAGGGAGTGGAGCCAATTTCCGGGGATCTAAGGCCAGGCCTAGGAACCCTATCCATGCATGAATTTCGTGCACTGGACCTCTAGTCCTCAGATAAAGAAGATGGCTTCCTGTACTTAAGGAGTGTTTTCCCAGCAGATGAGAATGGGACTTCTAGTGACTGATTTAGGACACATTGTAACGTAACATTAAACTACTTTGTAGTTACAATGTGTGCTTTTACTGAACAGTATTGACATAGTACTGTCCTGCAGAATTCCTCATACGCACTGCTGCCTCATTATGTCTCTTCAGTTTTGTATTTTGGAAGGTGACGTTTTGGAGCTATATGTAAGATGACATTTATTAAAATTAAGTTTCATGATATTCAGTTTGGATCATTGTTTTAGTCTCCTGGGATCTTTCTGGACCCTGATATTTTATCATCTAGTAGAGGCCTGGTGCCAAAATTTGTGCATAGGGTGGGGAGTCCCTCAGCACAGTCTGCACCCTCTCACAATCTGGGACTCCTTGGGGGATGTCCAACTGCTGGTTTAGGCCTGATTTCACAGGGGTAGTCTTTTGACCAATTTTTAATCCATCTGGCATCAGCAGTTGGACATTCCTCTCGCAATCCATTATGACTGGCTCCTAACCTCTTGTCTGCCTGCCTGCCTTCCTGATTGCCCCTAACTGCTCACCTGCCTGCCTAATTACCCCTAACCTCCTCTGCCTCGGCCCCCGCCACTTCAGCTTTGTCCAGAAGGACATCCAGAATGACATCCAGAAGATTGTTTGGCTGTCTGGTCTAATTAGCATATTATGCTTTTATTATAGACTAGGGCCTGGTGCATGAAATTCGTTCATGGGGGGTGGGGGATGTACTTCAGCCCAGCCTGCACCCTTTCCAATCTGGGATCCCTTGGGGGATGATCGACTGCCTGTTTGGGCTCGATCCTAGTAGGACATCCTTCTCACAATCCAGGACCGCTGGCTCCAAACTGCTCGCCTGTGTGCCTCCCTGATTGCTCCTAATAACTTCTGCCTGCCAGCCTGATCATCCCCTACCCACTACCCTGCCATCCTAATTGATGTCTAACTGCTCCCCTGCCAACCTGTTTGCCCCAACTTCCCTCCTCTGCCAGTCTGGTCACCCCTAACTGCCCTCTCCTGCAGGAGTGATTGCCCCCAACTGCCCTACCCTGCTGGCCTGATTTTCCACAGCTGCCCTCCCTTGCAGGCCTGGAACCTCTCAACAGCCCTTCCTTGGTGGTCATCTTGTGGAGGCCATCTTGTGTCCACATGGGGACAGGATCTTTGACCACATGGGGGCAGCCTTCTTGTGTGTTGGAGTGTTGGTCAATCTGCAAATAACTCTTTTATTAGATAGGATAGAGGCCTGGTGCATGAGTGGGGGCCAGTTGGTTTGCTCTGAAGGATGTCCCAGATCAGGGTGGGGGTTCCCTTGGGGTGTGGGGCGGCCTGAGTTAGGGGCCTATGGTGGTTTTCAGGCTGGCCCTGCCCCCCCAGAAACCCAAGCAGAGGCCCTGGGATTTGAGATTAATTTATGTTCTACAATTGAAACTTTGTAGCCTGGAGCAGAGTCAAGCCTTCTGCTCACTCCATGGTGACAGCCATTTCTGTTTGGGTTTATTTAAATTCTATAATTGAAACTTTGTAGCCTAGAGTGGAGGTCTAGGTGCTAGGGCTATAGAAGCTTGGCTTCCTCCATTGCCTGGGCAACCCTACCTCTGCTCTCTCCTGCTCCGTGGCTGCCGCCATTTCTGTTCGGATTTATCTTCTATAATTGAAACTTTGTAGCATTGAGTGGAGGCCTAGGCCGGCAAGGGTAGGTGGAAAGCTTGGCTTCCTCCATTGCTGGGAAAACCCAAGCCTCTCTCCTATTCTCAGTGGCTGCAGCCATCTTGGTTGGGGTTTATTTGCTCCTGATTGGCTGGTGGGCATGGCTTGTGGGGTGTGGCTTGTTGGTGTATCAGAGGTATGGTCAATTTGCATATTACTCTTTTATTAGATAGGATATCAGCTGCTTCTTATAGCACTTTACCATGCTTAAATATGATTGGCTGCTAATGATCATTTATTCATTGAAAACAATGTTACACTGGGTGTGGATGTGGATGGAGCCCTAAAACGCACTATCATAGACTATACTATAGGATGGCAATAATTCATAGTGGATTAGGTAGGTTAGACTAAGTTGTATGCCAATGATCAGTTAACCCCCTACATCTCAGTGTTTTTCCACAACAAAGTTTATTTTTTACTCATTCTCCATATTTCCTCCAGGTACTTCTGCTCACAGTTTACTGGCTGGAGCTAGTTGTATGACTCCAATCCTCCTATATAATAAAGAGCTAACATGCTAATTAGGCTGAAGAGATGAATGACCTTCTGAACGTCCTCCTGGACATCCTTCCAGATGTTCTTCTGGACAACCTTCCAGACGAAGTTAGGGCTGCCAGGGCGAGGCTGTAGGGGGCTGCTAGGGCTGGCTGGGGCTACAAGGGCTGGTCAAGGCAGCCGGGACTGTGAGGGTGAGCCCCTTGCATGAATTTTGTGCGCATTGGGCCTCTAGTCTAATTATAAGGCAGTTAAAAGTTTGGGTGATTGCAAGAATATTTGCTGAACATTAAATTTTAGTATCATCTATGAGTGGCAGTCCTTTGACTAATTTTTAATCCAACTGACACTACTCATCTGCATTTCTTCATCTTTTGACTGTTGTCCTTTATTGAGTGCTATCCTATCTAATAAAAGAGTAATATGTAAATCAACTGTCACTCCAACACACAAGATGTCTACCACAAGAGGCCAGCAGGGGAGGGCCATTGGGAGGAACCAGGTCTGCAAGGGAAGGCAGTTGGGGGTGACCAGGCTGACAGAGGAGGGAAGTTGGGGGCAACCAGGCCTGCAGGGAAGGACAGTTGCGGGGACACAGGGCTGTAGGGGAGGAGAGTTTGGGGGAACCCAGGGCTGCAAGGGAGGGTAGTTAGGGGCAAACAGGCCGACAGGGGAGAGCAGTTATGGACAGTTAGGCTAGCCAGGGAGCAGTTAGGCATCAGTCAGGCTGACAGGGTAGTTTAGGGGGTGATCAGGCTGGCAGGCAGAAGCAGTTAGGGGCAATCAGAAAGGCAGGCAGGCAAGCAGTTGGGAGCTAGCAGTCCTGGATCCTACCGACTGCCCGGTAGGATCAGGCCTAAACAGGAAGTTGGACATCCCTTGAGAGGTCCTATATTGGAGAAGGTGCAGGCTGGGTTGAGGGACAACCCCCCACACCCAGTGCATGAATTTCTTGCACCGGGCCTCTAGTTTAAAATAACAGTCATTAAACATATATACTGTAATTTGATCTTCATGACATCCATGAGGTAGGTAGCTTCATTTCCCTTTTATAGATGAGAAAAGTAAAGCTTAGAGGTTTAATATCTTGTCCAAGGAAATAAAGTTAAGTAAGTGGTAGAGAAAATATTTGAACCACTCAATTCCAAACATACATATTGTGCTTGTTATTATCTATCTGTCCAATCTCTCAGCCAATAATGGAATGAAAGAAAGGATAAAACTCAGGTAAGATTGAAAATATGACCAATTGATTTTTCATGCTGCCCAGTGATTCTTATCTTATGCTCTCACTTGTGCCAGTTTCTCTTACTTATATTCATGTACCCTAAGCTCTCATTATCTCTCTATTATCTATTTTCCTCACAAGAAGTTCTGGGAAGTCACTGATATTAAAATAAAAATTATTGAATAGCTTCTGTCTTACATTTTTGAGAGTTATTTATTTATTTATTAATTAAAGGTAGCTCATCTTGCAACTAAGAAGAATATGAAATACCTTTTACTAGTAAGGAGTTTGTTTGAAGACATATTATTGATATCCCTAAAATTGTATCATAGAGAGCGTCTTGCTCTTTTGGTCTTAGAAGACCAACTAGTATATATAGGAAGCATGGACTTTCAGTTGAGCTCATGAATTAAATCTGTATTAAATTTCAGGTAACTATGTGACTTGGACAGTTTATTTAAGTTTCTATGACCATAATTTTGTCTTATTTAAAATGAATTAAATAATGCTTTCCTTGTATATTTTTTTGGTGAAGATTAAAGAGGCATTACATATAAGGTGAGTACTCACAAATATTAAGTGAATAAATGCATGATGTCTCTATGCACTTGGCAGAGTCTCAGTGTTAAGGGCAAGCAGCTAGTGAGGTATTAACAAATGAGAAGGGAGCCAGACATCTAATTAAATCAGAGGGCAGCTGCTTCCTCTGCCAAAGGGACTTAATCCCTAAACAGGCAGGAAAGACTGGCTTTCCAATCCTCCCTCCTTCCCCACCCGCCCAGGAGACAACCAGCCCATTAGCCTGGATTATGGGGGGGCGGGGGGGGGCGGGTAAACACTAAGGGGAAATTTCTTTACTGAGCACCTGTGCAATAAAGCCAAGATGTCATAGGGGCAGATTCTTCTACTAAGCACATGCATAGCAGGAGCCTGGTGATGAAGCAGGATTTAGAGGCAAAATGGCAGCCATAGAGGGGAGGAGTGTAGCTGGGAAAATTGGGGAAAGAGACCATATAGGAAGATCCAAGAAAAAGACTGGATACGGGGAGGCACCAGCACAAGCTGGCTAAAGCAAGGTAAGAGATTAGATAGTTTGAAAGAAAGCTTACCACTTCCCAAACCCAAGGAAACATAATCAAAGCTTAATGAAGGCCTGTCTCTATAGCTACCTTATGCTCTCTCTCCAGAGCAGCCTCTTGGGCCTGATTGTGGCTGCCTGGGCTGAAGCACAGCACTGAGCGCAGGCCTGTGGGAACAAAAACCATGCTGGACTACTGAAGCTTGGAGGCTAGGCTAGGTTAGGCTAAGGGCAAGGCAGCTATGGGGCCTGGTCCTCATCTTGGGCTTGGTGGGAACAAGTGTGGCCTGAGGCGGCTCCAGAGGCTGAACTTGATGCACCTGGCTGTGGATGAGGCAGTGCACCTAAGCCTTTCTTTTATTTTCGCTCCAATAAGTCTTGTCAGATACCTCAAATCCTTCTATTCGCAGTCCCTGAAATTCTTTTCTCAGGATTTCACAGGAACCCATTTCCAGACTGGTTCAGCAGACCGCTTTGGTCTTGATTCATGACCAGCAGCATCAGTACAGGGAAGGCAGCAAGTACGTGTAAAACTGAAGCTGGGGGCTGGGTAGGGTGAATTAAGGAAAGAAAAGTTGGCAAATGGAGCCACGTATAAAATTGTTGAAGTTTGTATTTCAATCCAAATCAATATTTTTTGTATTATATATTTATATGCTAGGTTCTATCATTATTTGTTATAGCATATAAACCCATAATACAATAGGTTTAGGCAATATTATGCACAGAAAGCATTGACTTTAGACTGAGCAGATTCTGAAATGCCCAGTAATTATCTATCTATCATCTATCTATCTATCTATCTATCTATGTATCTATCTATCTATCTATCATCTATATCTATCTATCTATCTATCTATCTATCTATCTATCTATCTATCTATACATAAAAGGCTTCATAACAAATCTAGCAGCTAGAAGATCATTTATTTTTTACTCTATTAATAGAAGTATTCAAATACATGTTGTATATCTTACTATTATAATAACTGAGTACAGTTTGTTCTGATGGGATGATGTGACTAGCCAGGACTCTTTATTGAAATCACTGGCCCAACCTGAGAGACATGACCACGTGGTGTGGGAAATACTACAGAATTACTGTATTATTATAGTCAGGTTGTTGCTATCTCACTGTTTAACTTGAATTGTGATGATTCTTAGTGATTTTTACACAGTTGCAGCAACAGCTCTTTTAAAATATTAAATTGTAATTATGCAATTATTTTTTTTTACAACTTCCACTTATAAAATCATAGAAAACAAAGGGGTTGCATCCAGGAGAAGTTGAGGATGTTGATTGAGCTGTTTTATTCTCTACTAGAGGCCCAGTGTATGCAATCCATGCACAGGTAGTGTCCCTAGGCCTGGTGAATGAGCAAGACCTTCCAGCTGCTGGCTGGTGCCTTCCTTCATCTGTGCTGACTCCTGGTGGTCAGCACACATCATAGCAAGTGATCAAACTCCTAGTCTCCTGGTCGAACTTACATGGGGACAGTTTGCATATTAGCCTTTTATATATAGAGAGAATTATTGGGCATTTCAGAATCTGCTCAGTCCAAAGTCAATGCTTTCTGTGCATTATATTGCCTAAGCCTACCGTGCCAGCAGCTGTATGATACAATTTTAGGGCTAACAAATCTGGAAATAATACTGTATAGCAGAGGAAGTTTAGTTATATACATAGAAAAAGTAAATATAGTTAAATAATATATGTGTCAAGTTGTTAGTTAGTTTTTAAATTCTTTATTTGGAATCATAATTCATATCTATATTACTGGTAAATTTATGTGGTAGAGTTGACTTTATGGGAAAAAGAAATACACATTTATGTTTTCCTTTTCTCTTGGAATATTACGTGAAAGTGCTTTCTGACTCAGCTTAGGAAATCTTATCAATTGAAAATAGAAAAAGGCTGTTGCTCCTGTTAAAGGGGCATTTGCAGCACCTCAAGAGTTTTCAGTTGTGGTATAGGTAGCATTTAGAGATAAACAGGTGAAGAATAAAATATGAAAGTCATGTGTATTCCAAATTGTTGAGTCCCTAAGAAATTCCAGGATACACCTCCCAGGGGACATCAGACTTTTCTGAGGATCCTTTAGAAATTCATTCAAAGCAGCTATTAGCCCTTGTTTCTGACTCTCTGGATTGCCTCTCTTGACTGAAAATGAAGATAAGTATCTGAAGCACATAATAGCATGTTATTTTCTTCCAAAAGCTATTATTTTTATTCGTTGTTATAAAAACATTTTTGAAACAACATTAATTAAAAATTGAAAACAGAAAACAAATAACCTACAATACCACACTTTCAGGAATTTAAACAATGAACCTAGAAGGATCTAGAAGGGCAGATAGAGCCTGCAAACTGGAGCAGGCACTAAGTAGCATGCTGTGTTTTATTCCTAACACCTCAGGTGGCTGATGGCATTACCCCTTTCATTCCCCCAAGGAGTTTCAGAGCAGAAACAAAACCCCATGATAATTCATACTCATGCTCTGTTGATCCTCCTGCTTGTGCCTATGCTGACCTCATTACTGATTGACTTATTTCAAAGAGGAAAGGCAAATTTTGGATTTTTTATTTGTTATGTTTGTCTGATTATAAAAGAAAATATGCTCATTGCAGACAATTTGTTACTTTTTGCCATGGCAGGGTAGGTCAGTTGGTTGAGCATCCTCCTGTTATACCAAGGTTGTGGATCGGATCCCCATGAGGGCACAAACAAGAATCAACCAATGAATGCATAAATAAGTGGAACAACAAATTAGTGTTTCTCTCTTCCTCTCCCCAATTCTAAAAATCAATCTTTGAAACCTTTTACTTTTATAGAAATTAGAATCATTAAATTGTTATAAATGGAATATACTTCTTCCAGTGATTCTTCTACATATCAGGGATTTTTTTTTGACTTCAGCATGATTAACATTTTAGACAGAATAATTCTTTGTTGTTGGGGATGTCCTGTAAATGCTAGAACGTTTGTAGCTTCCCTCGCTTCTACTGAGTAGAATAGAAATTCTAGCAGAATCTCCCTTACCCTACCCACTCATAAAGATAAAAAATGTGTCCAGACATTGCCAAATGTCCCGTGGGGGACACAGTTGCCCCCACTTGAGAACTACTTCTAAATATTGAAAATAAAATTTTATTGTCTTTACAATTTTATAGTTTGCTTTTTATTGTTGTTGTTATTAATCATAACCTAAGGATATTTTTCTATTGATTTTTAGAGAGAGTGGAAGGGAGAGAGGGAGACACAGAGAGAAACAAAAATGTAAGAGAGACACATCAATTGGTTGCCTCTTGCTCATGCTCCAACCAGGGCTGGGGATTGAGCCTGCAAACATGGTATGTGCCCTTGACCAGAATTGAACTTAAGACCCTTAAGTCTAAGGGCCAATGCTCTATCCACTGACCCAAACTGGCTAGGGTTATATTATGATTTCTAGGCTAACATTGTATAGAGGATATTTTCCTATTTCATTAAAGGGCCTTGAAATGATTCATGGGCTATATTACCTTGCAGAGATAGAATATAATTTATTTACTTTACCATCTTCTCATTATTGACTAGTTGGGTTGTTTCCTAATTTTCTTTTTCCTATGGAGAAAAGTTTAATAAACATCCTTGTATATAAATATTTTACTCCATCACTGATCAGCAAATCTCTTATGTCTTTCAAAAGTGATACATTTATTTTCAAGTAACAAAGTACCTTTGAAACTAATAAATAATTTTCCAGAACTTTGAGGTCTTAGTGGAGTGATAGACATCTTTTACACAAAACAATCAATGGTTAAAAATCTCTCTGAATATGTTATTTATTTATTTTTTGAGTAACAATTCAAGGGGCTGATAATCCAGTGAAAGCAAAGGACGTTAATGCTTGGAGAAAACCTACTATTATACATGCACACACAATTTTGTGTAATATTTTCAGGAAGTCTTGGATCTGTCAAGAATAGCCGCAGACCTTAAGTTAAGGAGTCCTATTATAAAGATACTCACTCCCCCCTACACCTTTTACTGGTACTATGGCCCATAAAGTGGTGAGGAAACCAACATTAAGGGGCACGTCCATGAACACAGGTGTGTCAGAACCAGAAGCCTGGTGTCCTTTGAACCTTTATAAATTTAATGAACACATTCAGAAAAATTTGGAGCCAGAAGAGTGAGTCTATTTTTTGGGAGGGTGGGGGGATGTCATTTAGGCCTGTAGTAGTTATAATCAAATGAAGTCATAAGTTTTCTAAGCTGACCCCTACCTGTGAAGTCCTTTTCTAATACCAGCAGGAGTGTCCAGTGAAGGTAAAACCAATATTGAGCACTAAACTTTATAGAGCATTTATCTACATCTGTCCTCATCCATTAGCCTCATTATAATCTACTCCTCTGTGTAGACTGAGAGATAGTCTATGAGCAGTGAGTTATAATACAGTGATGATGGTCATGACAATTGCTTTTCAAAACAGAAGTGGAGCAAGAAGAAAGGAAAGGGAAGTAGCATGTACTGAGACTGAGCACCCACTCTTTGCCAAACATCACTCAAGGGACTTTGCTTCCATAATTTTGTTTAATCCTCACAATTACTCTGGGAGATAATTGATATTACCATTATTTTACTGATACTAATTCAGATGGGTTAAGCCTTTGGCCCATTGTCATGTGGAGTAGGTGGCATGTGAACCTGGGGAAAGCTCATGATCTTTTTATTGCATTGTGCTACCCAAGGAAAGAAGAATCAAGATTCTTCTCATCTCTCTAATACCCTACTACCCTCACTTCCAATAAAGTTTTTCCCTAGCATTCTGTATCCTCTTAAAAAAAGATATATAATTTTTTGGAGGACCTTCTAAAAAATTCTTAGGTAGTTATGTATCTACTTTAATAGACACTAATCTTAAATTTAGAAGACCTGGCTGGCTTTGTTGTTTTGCCCTCTATCAGTTATGAATGGTGCTGGGTTGTCACTCATTCTCTTTGAATGTCAGTTTCCTTCTCATCACAGATGCTGCACTACTTAATATATAATATTAAAAGCTCATATTTATGAAATTGCTTTCTTTAAAGTAAAACAAAACTCTAAAAGATTGCTACATTTGAGAGACATTTAAATTCCATGAGTTCAATTCCTTATCTTTAAAAATATAATTACAACTCCCACATCACAGAGTTAAGTTGTTTATACAATAAATACTCGTACATCTACTCTGTACTAAGCATACTTTGTCTTGTTAGGAGACAGATAGCAGTGACATACATAAACAAGTGGAAAAAAGCAAATACAACAATTGGCAATTGTGATAAGTCCTATGAAAGATATAAAGAAGCAGTTGGGTTGGAGGTTGAGGGTGCTGCTTTTAGGTAGGGCAGTCAGGGGAAGCCTCTCTAAGGAGTTGATGGAAACTTGAGAACTAAAGAATGAAAACTCACCAAATATAATGCTATCTTAAGAACCTAAAGTATGAAGAACTGTGTTGCTCCTAAAATATATCAGAAGGGTAGAAGGCTATACGCATTGTTATTCAACATGTGGTCCATAGACTAGTGATATCTTCACACACCTAGTTACAGGCTGCAACAAGCTTAGGAGCATGCACAGGAATGTAAAGCAATATAATCCTTCATAGAGAACATCTTGCTAAAAAAAGTTAGCTGAATGTAACACTATGCATAGTTAGGCAGTTGATATACTAGTACATTCTACCAAAATATATGTGACTTGATTTGAGGTTACTTTTTCCATTTCAAATGAAATTCCATTCTTCGGAAGTAAATAAGTTACATGCATCTAGCATAGGGGTCTCAGATCTCAAAATAAATCTCCTTTGGCAGTGCTGTATTCCATGTTCACACCTACCAAGTTTATTACCAATTTGCACATATTTTGCTAAAAAGAACAGCTGCTTAAAATATAGAAAATTTTTTATCTGTACTTCATTCATGGAGGGAGTTTTAGTGTTTTCTGCAACAGAAACTGGTGAGTTCATTATCACCCAGGAAATGCCTACATTTTCAGGAAAAACTATGGCATTCATTTGTTTGCTCCATAGTGATAATTTATTTCCCTTCTTCTCCTTCATTCCTTCCTTTTTTTCCTTTTTTCTGACTTTCTCAATCCTTCTCTTCCCTCCCTCCCTTCCAACTATTTACTGAGCATTTATACTATAGGCTAAAACTGTGCTTGGCCTAGGAAATTAGAAAGACACAGTCTCTGTCTGAAAGGATATGATAGTCTTAATGAAACATAAAGGAGACTGAAAAATTTCAACCCAATGTTGTCTGTACCACAGAAGAGGGACATATAGAGTGTATATCAGAGAACCTAAGTTAGGCATTTAAATTAGAATTAGAGTCAGAAGTTTAGGTCCAAAGAATTAAAAAGTTATGTTAAAGGTTTGGTGATGGCGGATTATTCTTGGTAAAAAAAATTTCATGTGTCAAAGCTTGAAGATAATGCAGTAAATAAATAAAGTTCAGTCTAACTGGAGCTTTGAAGTGAAAGGGGACCATTGGATTAGGGAACAGAGCCTTAAGGGTTTTATACACCATCTAATGAATATGGACTTTATATTTAAAGTGATAAAGAACCATTGAGGGATTTCAACGGGCAGTTGACGTGATCATGCCTGCATTTTAGAGAAATTATATTGGATCTGGGAAGGAGGATGGACTGAAGGTATAAGGTTGGAGTCAGAAAGGCATGTAGAATGACATGTCTGTGAATAACATCACAGAATGAACAAATTAGAACACGGTGCATGCAGATGGTGAGATATTATGTTAATTAGATGCTTAGAAAACTGCTTACTGGTATTCTGGGGGTCATGGGCACTTTGGAAAAGCAAAGGCAGAGGCCAGGTCTTCCAATCTGTCATTGCTTTGATACCAGAGCTGTTTTAATACCACTCATTACTCATTTTTTTCTTTGACCCTTTATCCAAAAGAGCTTTAATTTAGTGTGGGGAGTTTCTCTTTGATGATAATTTTACTCCTGGGAGCTTCCCAGTGTTCTATTGCTACATTAAAATATAAACTGACTTTAAAAAATAATGAAGAGAATATAATGCAGGCAATGTCAAGGAAATAATTGAAATTAGTTCCAAAATTCTGTTGTATCAGACCCTGCAGATTTTAATCTGTTCTACTAATGTTTTTCTCAACACATAGCCATAGAAAGAAGGGGGGATTAATCAGAGAATAAGTATGTTCAGCACTATAGTGAGCTCAGTGCAGAATGAACCACTCTGGGGGACAATGAAGAAACATAAGATACTGTCTCTGCCTCTGAAGTTGTCTAGTTCTAAAGACAAACACAAGTGAATAGATAAAACCACTTAAAACAATATATAAGTGTGCATTATAGTTATGTGCTTAACAATGAAATGTTCTAGTTTTTCAGAAAACAAAGAGGACCAAGTAGTCAGGAAAAGCCTTCTGGGAGAAGTGGTAGTTAAACTATGGCTTGGATAGGCAGTGAGGAGAAGACAGTAGACTGGACGGCTTGCCCGGGGAAGACATGCCTGTATCATGTTGATGGTATTTTAGTTTGGGGCCTACAAGGGTGGTGGAAAAGTCCTAAGAAACAGTGGGAAGGAAGTTCATCCAGGGAGGGTGTGGGCAGTAATGGATGCTTTTGGAGTGAAGACATAGACATTTTGAGAAATGAAGCCTCAGTTGAGGTTCTCAAGTAGAACTATCATGGGAAAGAATAATAAGAGGACCAGATGAATGGGGGAGAATGGTGATTTCTAACTTCTATAATAATTGAATTCACCTAACTTTCATCTATCCTGACCAATTCATGCCTATGCTTTCTCTCTTCTATGAGCCACCTTGCTGGCTAAATGAGATAAATGATATGAAAGTGCTTGGTGGATCCTAAGTGATTATCATAATTATTGTTGCTACCAGTATTTCTGCCTTCATATATTACACGTCTTTGGCCAAGACCCTCTCCCAAAATTCAGCCCCAGTCGGGGTTCCTATTTGGCTTTCTCTGCTTCACTACATTGGCTCTCAGAATTCTCTGTCCAGCTTGTGTCAGTTGTGCCTGATACATTTTCATTTTTAATTTCTTATACATATCTAGCATGAAAGAATCCAGTCTGATTAAACAACCCAAAAGAACGAATCATAAACTGAATTTACCGTTAATAACAGTGTGGTGATTTGTTCCAAATTAATATTTCATGCTTTATCTGAGCATAGTGATTTTGTAGTCATAGTCTGAATCTTCTGTTTTTTTGAGAGGTCCCAACACAGCCTTAGTAACTGATGGCTTTTTATTCAAGTTACTGACTTAGTCCAAGAGGTAGATTATTGCTTTTCCTTGTGCTGAAAAGTGAGGGCTTATCAGCTTTTCCATTATGGCCTTTAGCTAATATTTTTAGATGGCTAAGATGTTATCAAAAATAGTATTTAGTGGGTGACTTCAATTACTGTATTCCTTGACAACAGGACTGTAACTTCTTGTGCTCAGCTGTGTCTGAGTCCTCTATTTCTGTACATTCTTTGCAAGGTGCTGCTCTGTGTGTTATGCAGTAATAGGCTGTGCATTTTTCAGTAGGTTCCCTATGTAATGAAGATGCACAAAGACATGACTTTTGACTGATGACTATATTTAAGAAGCTATTTAAGGAGTATTAGGTTTCCATGTTCTTTTGCTTGGGATCAGCTTTTTACACTGATCTTTCTCAGCAACTTCATTCTGACAGGAACATTTTGTTTGCATTTCATTTTTATTTTTAGGCATTTGCAAATGAGCCTACCCTGAAACAGCAATCTGCTCTATCCAGATGGGGGCAGACCAGTGCAGCAATTCATGTATGCCTCTCACAGATATTCATCGAGCTAGTAAAGCATGGCAGGCCCTTTTCTAGTCACTGAAGATACAAGAATGTGACAGGACAGCCCAGTTCTTGCCCCTCAGGTAGTTTAATGGGCTTATGAGCATGTAATTATCTATACTAGTAAATATAAAAAGCTAATATGCCAAGTGTCTCCGTGGGAGTTTGACCAGGAGACCTGGAATTCTATTGCTCACTATGATGTGTGCTGACCACCAGGGAGCAGTATGGAACAAAGGAAGGCTATGGCTGGCAGCTGGCAGCCAGGGAAGGGAGGCCCCAGCTGGCAGCCAGAATATCCCGATAGGCCCTGATTGCCAGCCAAGACTAGGGACCCTATCTGTGCAAGAATTTTGTGCACTGGGCCTCTAGTTTAATTATAATGGTGATAATTACTGTAAAGGGGAACTATTGGGAGCTATTATAGTTTCTGGGAATTCATCTAGTCTGGGTGGCTCTAGGAAGGACTTCTTGAAAAAGTGTTAACTGAATATTTGTCTGAATGACACATAGAATTTAATAAGATAGAGGAGAAAATGGGGAAAGATTAGAGGTGGCCAGAATTAATAGACTAATGAATTTCTTGAGGTTGGAAGGCACTAAAATATAACTTAAAAGAGGGGAAGGGTAACATGTATAGAACTTAGAGAATGAGGGTGAAAATACCAAGAATTGCCAAGAATTGAGGCTGAAGAAACTTAGAGAATGAGAGTGAAAATACCAAGAATTAGGGCTGGATCATAAGGATCCCAGGGGGCTACTGAAAAGATTATAATTTTTCTCTTCAGAGCAAGAAAGAAACCATTGAAGAGATGTAATCAGTGGAGAAACAACATCTATAGGATAATCTAGATTTCTGTTACAGTCATCTGGATTAGAGCTGATGGTGGCTTGGAGTGGAGTTTTATGTGGAGATAAAATGATAGGCTGTGAGATAATTAGACAATAACTTTGTCAGCATTTAGTGATCGAGTGGATATAGTGGGTGTGGGAGAGGGAAGTATCAAATACTTTAAACTTCTTAGTATACAGGGGTAGGGAAATCAGGTCTGGGTAAAGGCATCAGCCTTTTTCCTGACAATAGGAAGAATTCATAGCCGATTGTTAATGCATAGTGAGTGACTCAATTCCTTATTGTCAATAACCTTATATATAAATATAGCTTCTGCAATGAGAAGGGATGCCCAGAAGTAGGAGAGCTGACAAATAGATAGCTACTTTAATTTTTCTAGGTGTCTCTGTTGGCAAAATTATTTCCTGATATTTTTCTGTTTCTTTTAGCAAGATGTGTTGCATCTTCTTCTGAGTGTCCGCAATCCTCTCAGCACAATATGACTTAGCCTTTATCAAATAACATTTTAATCATCCGTTGATGTTCTAACCCTTTCTTAGAACTAGCTTGTTACTATCTCTTCTTTTTAAGCACCTACAGAAATCACATCTCTTTCTTTGGGAACTACCTATTCTTCACTCTGGGCTTACAAGATCTGAAAAATTGTCCCTCCTCTATCTCCATGGTCTCATTGTTTGGCTCAAGGACTCTGACTGTGGGACTCAGTCTCAGCACTTTAATCAGAATTACTGAGGTTGCAGAACCAATAGCTATATTGTTATTGAAAAGGAGTCGTCCTGAAAATGAACACTACACGGAAGGGAGCAGAGAAACACAGAAAAAGTGTCCTGATGACATCATTTAAACTTCTGAGCTTCATGCCCTTAGCTTTGCAGTTATGATTCATTTAGTCCCTTCTGTTTGAGTGAGTTTTGAGTTGGTATTCTGTCACTTGCAAAATAAGAGCTCTTTCAAATATAGTTCTTTAAAAGATTGAGATCTATAACCAAAATGACTGACTGACAATGAATATTTTTTTTAGTTCTTACTATGTATAAGTTGACATGACACCTAATACACTTTATCTAAATTTAATCTTCCAAACTACCATATGACATAGACATAATGATTCCCAATCAATGGACGAGATAACTGAGAATCATAGTTAAGATTCAAACCTAGGTAGCCTGACTCCAAAGCCCATGTTCTACTATACTTCCCAAGAGTAAGAAAAGTCTCTGTTATAACATATTGTAAAAGCACCTGTTTGAGAATCATGACTGGTTTCTCTACTTGTCCAGTATCTTTCCTAGATATGGAAAGGAAAAAGCAGCAATGGAAGCCATCACTCATATTTTCTAGGTTAAGTATCACCATTTTAGGTCTTAACATGATCAGATTTTGACTATTATAGAAGGTAATAGTCAACCCCATTGAAGGCAGAGATCTCTGTATCTGGTTTCAGACCTGTATGACAAACTGTCTCTTTGATGTCTCAAATTAGTTGTTTCACAAGAATCTCAAAGTTTTCATGTCCAAAATGGGGTTCCTGATCCCCAGATGCCATGTCAACATGTTCCTCTCGCTGACTTTCCCATTTTAATCAAAGGAAGCATCAGGTACCAGCTTCTCAAGATGATAACATAGGAGAACTCTGTGATCTCTCTCCCTCTTTCTCTGAGTCACATCTATCATCAAACTAGGGGCCTGGCGCATGAAATTTGTGCACTGGGGGTGGGTGGTCCCTCAACCCAACCTGCCCCCTCTCACATACTGAGAGCCCTCAGGGGATGTCCAACTGATGGCTCACCCCCAGCCTGATGAGGCTTTAGGCTTTGGGCACCCAGCCATCGCCCTGCTCAGCTCAGCCTCAGCTGCCTGCGACCAATCAGGCCCGGGGGCTGGGTGCTCACTGCCACTTCCGCTCACAGCACCCGGAGGTCGAATACTCCCTGCCGCTGCCACCACCACAGCTGCTGTCGCTGCAGCTTCCCCTCACAGTGCCACCCTAGGGCCGGCACTCATGCCACTTGCCCGCCCCCCCCACTCCTGATTGGCTGGTAGCATAGCCAATCAAGAGCGAAGGTATGGTCAAATTTGCATATTTCTCTTTTATTATATTTGATTGCCAGTCCTGTATAGACTATATCTAAAAACCATTCACCAACCGCCTTGGCCTCCTTAGATTCTCAGAACATCCTGAGCTCTTTTGTGTACTGGGATATTTATTCTTTAGTACACAGGTTTCTGCTGCCCCAATGCTATTTCCCTAGTTCCTTCTATGACTAGCTCCTTTTTATATTTCAGTTTATCGCTCTTCCCTGAGCCCTTCCCAACTATTTTGTTTGAATCAGTACTTTTCTCCACTATCAATCACTTTCAATCACATCATTTTCTTTATGGCTCTTAGCTCAAATAGGGATTCTTTATATCATTAATTTGCTTACTTATTTGCTGTGTTTCCCATTAGAATTAAGCTTCTTTAAAGTAGCTTCCCAAATGCAACACCTGGCACGTTGTTGGCACTCAATAATCATGTAAAATGAAAAGGTAAATAAGCACATGATAGGGACTATACTAGTATAGCTGGAGAATCAGATAATCTCTGCATGGTTTAGATGTACATCATTGGCTAAATCATTGAATTTCTCTAGATTTTATATTTTTAATCTGTTAAAAAAAGAGGGAGGGGCTAATGTGCCCATGTTTTCCTCCTCAACCAGCAGGATCGCAAGGCCATTGAGTGGAAAGAGCTGGATCAGTGGGAATATCCAGGGAAACTTGCTAATTCATGCATGACCCATGACTCAGGAGGCAGGCAATCAGAGCTATGGAATGATGACAAAAGTGACAGTGTGGGGAGAAGAAAAGAGCCCACTTGTAACAATTGAAGAGAAATTAGTGCCAAACAGAGCAAAACATTATCTAAATTTATTGCAGAATACACTCAACCACGGGGAACTTTCTTTAAGTATTGGAAAAAGTGTTCCAGAATCCAATGCTTATGTGAATATCTAGCACTTGAGTCCGGGTTCATGGTTCAGGCTCTTTTCACTCAATATAAGTTGTATGCTCAACAAATTTAAATTCTTAGACAGAATAATTACATGTAAATACTGCTGGGCTATTAGTCTCAAGGAGCCAATTGTTGCCATCTGAAATGTCAAATTTATTACTGAGGATGTACAACATCCTCTCCTAAGTAAGATATGAAAGGCACCAATAAGCAATGTGGCTGCAAATAGTGAAGGTGGTAAAGATGTTGTTTTAGCTAAAAAGCTGATCTAAATTAATTACATGGATTATTTTAAGAAAAAAAATGAAGCACACTTGTAATGGAGTGTCTACCTGAACACAGGTTCTTCAGTTCAAAGATTGTCTACTCTCATATTCATAAGATTTCCATGGCTCAGGAGAAAAGGCATTGGACAAAAATAGAAGCTCTATCTTCAAGTCCTGGCTCTAGTATTGCTTAACTATGTGACCTTGGACAAGTCACTTGCCCTCTCTGATCTTCAGTTTCAGTTTCTTTACCTTAATTATAAAGCCTGTGTTGTTTTGGAGGCATCCTTGAAGACTCAAAGGAGGGAATTGGAAGTTCAATAAATTAAAGGCTGAAAATATTACACCAGTGTAGAGCTAACTGTGCTTATGCAGTGGACATTTGCTGACTTCACCTGAAGGTGTCATTTCATCTGCTTTTATTAAAGGTAAAAGACTCTAAACTTCATTTGGGGGAATGTGTGCATAGTTCAGTTTTTTTTCTAAAAGTTCAGAAATGGTTACATGATTCTGGCTTTGCCAATTGAGCATTCTGCCACCTTGGCCTCAGTGATTGGTCACAGATGGCATGTAACTTAGGCTAGGACAATGAGACTTAATTCTGGTAGATATAGAAGGATATGATGGAAAAGATAACTTTTGCTTTGGGGAATATAATCAGGAAGGGTATAAAATAGAACAGAGAGGTAGGGTGATGCTGAATTATAATGACATCTTTTGAGCCCCTGATTCTAGCCAGTGGCTCTAGATGGTTTGCTGAGTGCCTTATCTGGGCCAGACACTATAAAGGCATTGCAGATTCATCATTGTATGGGACAAACTAGTCTTGCTATCATGGACCTCACATTTCAATGATATGATCCAATAAATTTCACAGTTGAGTTGTTTTTATCATTTTTGTTTTCTCTTAACACTGAAAATTCAGGATTTTATTTTCAAATTTATGAATGGACAAAAAATACCTGCTTTGTTGAGATATTATGAAGATAACATATATAAGGTTTTTGGCATATAGTAGGTGCTAAATAAATGATTTTAAAGTAGACAATATTTTTAGCCACCCAACATCTGAATATCTTTCTTTCTTTTTTTTTTTTGTTGAAAATCTCCTATCTTATGAGTCATGGCCCATTTTAGAAGCTGTCAATGCCAGTCCCTACCCCACCCCTACTCCCATTCAGGTAGGAATGGGCACCTGGCTGAGGTTTCATAAATTGCATGCATTTAAGACAGACATTGAGTCTGAATCATATTATGCAGAGAAATACTACTCATGCAGACTTATTTCTGGTGAAAATGGTGCTAGTGGTGCTAACTGCCTGTGATCATACTCAGCAGAGGCAGCACTTGTAGCAGCAAAACCTAAAGCCCTGCCTCAGAAGTGCAAACTGTGAAAACTGCAGAGTGTGGAGGCTGTGTGCCCTCATCAGACTATCCCCAAAGAAAGGATTCCTGACTATGTAACTTTAGATTCTCTGGACTTCCTTGGAAGTATAAAAACTATCCAGTATTCATTAAGTATAGCTTAAATTAGCCAGAGTGCATTTCACTTGCTTACAATTAAGACTTGACTGATATTTAGTTATCCTATCTAATAAAAGAGTAATATGCAAATTGACCATCATCCCAACACACAAGATGGCTGCCCCCATGTAAACACAAGATGGCCACCATAAGATGGCCAGCAAGGAAGGGAAGTTGGGAGGGACCAGGCATGTAAGGGAGGGCATTTGTGAGCGATCAGGCCAGCAGGGAAGGGCAGTTGGGAGGGACCAGGCCTGCAGGGGAGAGCAGTTAGGGTTGACCAGGCCTGCAGGGGAGGACAGTTAGGAGCAAACAGGCTGACAGGGGAGCAGTTAGGCATCAATCAGACTGGCAGGGCAGTGGTTAGAAGGTGATCAGGCTGGAAGGCAGAAGTGGTTAGGGGCAATCAGGAAGGCAGGCAGGTGAGCAGTTGGGAGCCAGAAGTCCTGGATTGTGAGAGAGCAGTTGGACATCCCTTGAGGGGTCCCAGATTGGAGAGGGTGTAGGCTGGGCAAGGGACACACACCCCCGTGCACAAATTTTGTGCACTGGGCCTCTAGTAATAATATAATTTTAGTGGTGACAATGGTGATAAGACCTGTGTTGAAGGGGGAAAATCTCTATCACTCAGTTTGTAATGTGGAGAATAGATGGGGGATGAAAAGCTGAGATTAGTCTGAGGCTAATCATAGTGATGTAGGGCAGTAAGAGATGGTGAGGGATGTTATGGGCTGTTAGTAGGTCTCTAGCTATGGAGATGGGTAAAAGGGAACATATTCAAGAGAGATATTAGATACGAGTTGACACGACAGTTCCTTTAGCCTTTGGACCATCCATAGCATAGACATATTGAGGATTTTTTACTTTAAGTGCTAATGTTTTTTTTTTTTTTGTCCAACTAGAGATATTTGGACAGTAGAGCAAATAATTCAGCTGAATAGCATTTAAATGGAGTCAAAGAACAGGGAGTGGTCAAGATCAAGTTGGATTCCCTCATCTGGGAGGGATGACTCAGCCATTTCCATTTTTGTCCTTTCAAGTAGGTGTGCTGGATGTTTTCCAGCACTCCCTATATGTTGATGACAACCCAGTATTTTGCATAATGAAAATGAAAGAAAAGTGCTCATCCTTCATAATAAAAAGGCAAAATACAAATTGACCATCACTCCAACACACAGGATGACTTCCCCCCTGTGGTCAAAGATGGCCACCCCCGTGTGGACACAAGATGGCTGCCAAAAGATGGCCAGCAGAGGAGGACAGTTGGGGGCCACCAGGCCTGCAGGGGAGGGCAGGTAAGGATTACCGGGCCAGAAGGGGAGGCCAGTTAGAGGTGACAAGGCTGGCAGGGGAGGGCAGTTAGGGGCAATTGGGCCAGCAGGAGAACAGTTAGGCATTGATCAGGCTGGCAGGGGACTGGTTCAGGAGTGATCAGGCTGGCAGGCAGAAGCAATTAGGAGCAATCAGGCAAATGAGCATTTGGGAGCCAGCAATCCTGGATTGTGAGAAGGATGTCCCAAATTGGAGAGGGTGCAGGCTGGGCTGAGGTTACACTGGGCCTCTAGTGAATAAATAATAGGCATTACCCATCACAATTTTCTTTGGTATTTTTTCACAGTCCCAAATGCTGTAAGGCATCTAATGAGCCATTTGTGACCAGAGGGTGAGCACAGGTGAGAAAGAATAATCACTTTTTATTGAGATGCATAATTTCCCCCTTAAATTCATTCAATGTTTTTGAGACAAATAAAACAAAATCAATACCAATCCACTCTCATTTCCTTCCATAGATCATTAAGAAGTTGTAATTGCTTCACAACCCCAGGAAGCTATCATCTCTAAGAATAAAGTGTTAGTGTGCAACTCCCTGGCAATTGTTATCATTCTGAGGTATTAATTTACTCTAATTAGTTTTGAGCCCATTAACAGAAAGTAAAAGCTGAGCAAGGAATGGGAGGTCTGAAAACAATACTTTTCTCAATCAGTTGTAAGAACTATTCATGTACTTAACAATTTGGCCACTAAAAATCAAATCTTGTTAAAAATAAAACCAAACACATAAATCAGGATATAACTAGTATGATTCCTAAAAGTCGCATTAGCCTTTTTTTATTTTCTGAAAGTAAGAAACCAATCATAACTTTTCTTTCCCAATGAAGTCTCCAAATTGAATTCTTCAGGACCCCCAAATCAGAAAAATGACCAAAACTGAGGTTCATAAAGGGCAAACTTTACTTAGGGAATATTGGTGCTTGATTGAAATGATTCAAGAGGTTTTGAGAAAGTTCTATCCTTTCCGGAAATAACATTCCCATTCCAAATCATTGTGGATATGTGGGAACATAGTTCCTTGTTTATCCTCTGTACGCTGCCCCATTGTTGGAGTACTTACTCCTTGAACCCTAGGTCCTTTATCCTGCTTAACTACACCAACTGTCAGGTCTGAGTCCCCCTGCCAGGGACTGGACTTCTTGAATGCCAGGTATTCAACAGAGAAGCAATGAGAAGTTGTGGGTATGTAAGAGTCTTTATTGTAGTCCAAGTAGCCATTGCTATGACAGGAGCTATTAGACAAAGCAATTCTTCAAAGTGAAGCTCCATATAGTAGCAGAACACCAGCTAGCTAATAATACATCTTTCCTACAAAGCAGTAATAGTCTCCAACATAGGAGTTATACAGAAGCCATCATAGGAGCTACAGCCTCACATAACAGTAGTCTCACACTAAGCAGTATCCCTTCTGGCTGCCTAGTAACATACTTTAATACTAACTTAGACAAAAGAGGCTTCTAGCCAGAAAAGTGACATCAGTCTGTTGGGTTATAGAGGGGCATGCTTGCACAGTATACAAACAGTAATATAGCTGTGTCATTGCTTCTTGCACCTGCATATAGCAACTTAGCCTTGAACACTTTTGATTAAGATTCTCATGTTCAGAGTGGCCTTAAACATCAGGCATACTCTGAACAGGGCCTCCATACTCCAATTGGCCTTGAGCAACTCTGACGAAGTTCCCACAGGGATAGAATTCCATTATAATAGAAAGCGACATCTTTGAGTTCCTTTCTCTAGGTCTTTAAATCGTCCATTTATCCAGAAGAGGCAATACCTCTTCTTAATTCTCATAGAAGTTTTTGCACATGTTAGAACTCAGCATTGGGGTGTACTGGGGCAGTCTTGGAGACGAGACATAGTCTTCTAGGATGGAGTTGTCTTTGTAATGCACAGAGCTGGTCTGGCCCTCATTAGACAAATAATGCTGGTGGCAAATTGGAGGACATGGGGCTCAAACTTGGTTTTGTAGGCAAAGGAAAGATTTTGGAGTTTTCAAAGAGAGGAGTGACAAGTCAGAACTGTGCCTCTGGTGTAACATGAAGGATGAATTTGAAGAGGAGAGACTGAAGAATGAATTAAGAAGATAAAAAGTATGAACTGTCAGAAACCAGGGCAGTGGAGATGGCAAGGAAGTGATGGATTTTGGAAATGTTTCTGGGTTGAATGGAGAGGATTTCTTGAGGGGATGGGGTATAGCTAGAAAGACCCAGAGGCTTGGGTAAATCAGGTAATGAGGCCAGCAACTGAGACCAAGGGAACAAAAATCAACACATTCCCAGAGTCTGAGACAGTGAATCTGATTTTAGTCACAGCTGCTAATACAAATATTACAAGTTATAGGCTTCTGTGGAGAACATTCTTACTTTCCTGTAAAGCACATTGGTCAAACTTACATACCTTGGAACCAGCCAGAAAATAAATAAAGGAAGCTGAGTGGGACTTAGGGGCACTGAGTTTGAGAACGTGCCCCATATAAAAGAACAGGAAGCTACTATCCCCCAGTTCTGGTGAATTGCAGCTGCGCAAGAATGGGGCCAGGATTGCCAAATCATCCAGTTTCTTAAGAGAAGCCACAATAGAATGCTATATAAAGTCTCTAGACTCTTTAAGTACTGACAACGTGCTCAATTTTCTTTCTCTTGAAATTCAAAGCAAGCCAACCCCAGGCAGGTCTCCAGAGCAGCCCAGGGGCCATAAGTTTGAGATTGGATGAACTAATATGACTTTTCATGGAGTGGAGCAAAAGAGAAAGACATCCCTTCTGTGGGCAAGTGTTTTTTGAGTAGCTGTAAATGTGCTATCACAGTGCTAGATACCATGGGAGATGAAACCTATGGCTGCTGCCCTCAAGAAGCTGACAGATTAGCTAGGAATGCCATGCAGCACACTATGTGATTACTAAGGGCTACAGATTATAAGATTACAAGAAAGGGAGAGATCTGCATCAAGCATACTGCAGGTCTCAAAGAGGTGAAGGAAAGCTTTCAAGAGAAGGCAGAAGGTACACAAAGAGCTAGAGGATTTTCTCCAGAGCTCATTTCCATTCAACTGCAATTCAACAGGTTTTGCGATTTCTCCAGGGAGGGAAACGTGAGTTTCAGAGAGCAGATAGAAAGAACAAATTACAAATAGAACCTGGTTCCACACTAATGATCACTAACATACCAGTTTGGACCATTTATTTTACACTAGAGGCCTGATGCATGAAATTCATGCAAGAGTAGGCCTTCCTTCCCCTGGCTACTGGCACCGGCTTCCCTCTGGCACCTGGGGCCTGGGCTTACCCTCGGCCACCAGCAGGCACCCGGAACCCATGCTTCCCTCGCAGCCTCCTGGCTTTCTCTGGAAGGACGTCCAGTCTAATTAGCATATTATGCTTTTATTATTATAGATTATTTTCAGAAGGTTTACCCTTCTTAAATTCCGAGGCCCTTGGCATCTAGTTTAAGAATTAAGAATAAAAAAACAAAACCCTGACAGCTTACATTAGGCAAGGACACGTCTCTATAAAATAGTGAGACAATCCCTGAAGCTGGACCATTTCATCCAGTTTCAGCTTGTTTGGGATTGCCCACAGAGTGTGGAAAGAGGTTAACACTACAGTGAGTTTCTTAGGAAGATGGTACAAAAGAGATTTGCATGGTTTTTAAAACTGGGTTTGGGCAATACAGCAAAATGTCAAATAGATTTTTCCCTGATAATATCCTCTGTGTTTGCTTCTTGATTTTTCTGTTCTTTGCTATTCCCCGTCCCCAAATCTCTGACATTAGCAAAACAGACAGAGATACTTGTTGGGGGATAAATAAAATACTCTTTGTCCTGAGTTGGTATCAATCATTTTATTTAAATGAGCTTTTTACTGATAGGCAGAATCAATTTGTAGACCACATTTTAATACCTCAGTTCAATTACTGCAGAGCTGCTTCCAGGCTCAGGTCAGAAGACATTTTTTTTTTGCATTTCCACACCTGCAAGAGAGGGCATGAGAGTGTAACAGCCTTCCAGAAAGCACCATGACATTTGTCTGACTGTTCAGCTTTGGGGATGAATAGCTCTGGGGAAGGAAGCATTTTCAAGTCTAAGATGTGCTGTTTTCCATAAATAGGTAGAGATTTGCATCTTCTGCCTTTCCAACCAGTTTCCATTATGTTTGGGTGAAAAAAATCTAGACCACATTTTTTCTCACAGCAGCATGGGTTCTCATACCTGTGCAGTCTTAAGATTACTGGGCTCTTATCTCTGAAAGCAGAGGGAGTGGGAGGGAATGGACCAGGGGAGGAGAGCCACAGTGCAAAACTCCAAAGGGCGCCATTCCTCCCAGATTCCCCTGCGACTGTCATTTGCCTGTCGAGTCATGTGGTTGGTTGAATTCCAGCTTCTCATATGGGTCCTTAGAGCTAAAATAATATCCCTCCTACATGATACTGTCGTCTCCATTATAGTGGAGATTGTGCTGGTGGTGTGCAGTCAACAGATACTTGTGAGAATGGTTAGAAGTATCATTTCAGAGGCTAAAAACTAATGGCATTTCATTGCTTTCTGGCTGACTTGGAAAAGTCAAATTTCAAACATTCTTTGGGGATTGGTGAAACATCTCTTCTTCAGTTTCTTCTTTTAAAGGATTCTGTTTCTTCATTAATGATAGCATTGGAGCAGTCACAGGATTGATCCTTTGGGTTATTATAAACAGTGAATGTGACACAGTTCAAAAAATGGTGCAATTATGTGCCTGCATTAAGTTATAAACAACAAATTAAAGCCATTTCTTATTTGGGTTGTATAGTTTTCTTTTTCTTTCCTTTCTTTAAGCTCCAGCAAGGGCTGCTGTCTCCAGATAGCTACTGAGGTATCAAAGTCAGAGAGTATTGATCAGTGGCCAGTGCCCAGTTAAGAAGAATTCATAGCTGAATTTATCAAGCATGTTGGGAATTTATTATGTTCAAGATATTAGACTCTGTATGTGGGGTGCACAGATAAATGAAGTACATTACTTGCCATCAAGAAGCTACTAAAATAGATGGGTAGACACAGGAAACATGAAATTTCAATATGGTGTGGTAAGTGGTAAGCCATAGAATAATGGGGGCTCTTAAATCAGCCTGGAAACCTAGGGAAGGCATCCTCCAGAAGATGACATATGACGTGAGTCCTGAGTGAGTAGGAGGAAGTAATCAGAAGAAAGAGGGAACATCAGTAAATAAAGAACCACCTACCGGTAGAATTTATTGAGTACCTTCCCTGGGCCATACTCTGTGCTTTACACACATGCATTCACAGAATCTACAACCCTGTATGTTAAGTTTGTTCTCTAGTGAAAAGTCCTAGGCTTGGAGAAGCTAGATAACTTGCCCAAGTTAATATATCTACTGCCTTAGAGAGAGAGAATTCAAATTCAACACCCGATTCCAAAATTCCAATGGCTTATTCATTGTAGTACCCTTTATCTCTGGCTCACAAGACATAAATTGCTGTGATTATTTTAAAAAACACACAGGGAAACATCATGGAGTCTCTTTATAGGTTACTGTGTGCACCTATTAGGTAAAGAGTGAATAACAGAATTTAAAGGAATACTGGGAAGTCATTTACCATGTGATGTTAATAAGAAATTATGCCATAAGAGACTGAGATCTCAGAAAGAGTAAGCTAATGAGAATAGAGCTATTGGTTTAGTAAGATGTGTGAATTATGTCACTCTGAACAGATGACAAGTTACGAGTAGTTATTTTTTCTATAGAGCCAACCTGATCTCTCTTTCCCCATCAGTCACTCAGGTCCAGCTGCATTGGCCCTCTTTTCTGTTCCTCAGAACAATAAATTTCTTCCACCTGAGGGCCTTTGTACTCAGACTTCCCTTCTAGAATGTTCTCCTTCTGGTCTTTTTCATTACTTCATATATCAGCTCAGTTGTCTGCTCCTCAAACAGCCTTCCCTGACCTCCTGACCTAAAGAACCAATCATTCTATCAAATAACTCTATTTTATTTTCCCATAGCATTTATTGCTTTCTGAAATATCATATGTATTTATGTTTATTTGTTTACTGTCTTCCTCTTTCTATTAAGAGGTAAGCTCTGAGAGGGTGAAGATTTTGTTTTGCTTATTGCTGTGTTCCCGGCTACTAAAACACTGTTTAGCTCACATAGTTGTTGCATGAGTGCATTTTTTAGTTAAAAAATGAAATAGTTATGAAATAGAATAGGGTTTTGTTTTGTTTTATATTCATTTTACAGAAAATAAAATGGGGCACTTGTGGTAAAATCACATGTTGAAAATAAAATAATGAAAAAAAAAGTCAGGAATCGAATCCAAGTATCCTCCTGCTGCATGTTTCTGTTAGCTGCCTCAGAAAAATGCCTATATTGTTGCTGTTTTTCTGCTTTCCTTCTCTTCCTGATGCTCATATTTGGAATGGAATTCCCGTAGGTTAAATACAATTTCTGTAATTTATACATTCATTACTCATTGTACCTCACTTACTCATCTTCCTTTAATTCTCAGGGAGGTTTCCCTATCTAAGATACAGAGCCCAGACTGATTAGGTAGATGTTGGTCGGAAGTTTAGACTGGATGTCAGGAGCCTGGGTCATGGCATGACTCTTGCTCTATGACCTTGGGCCCATCTGTTCTCTCTGGGTCTGTTAAGTGAGGGGAATGAATTCAACAATCTGTGATCAAGTGAGTATTAGATGAGTATTTTAGTGTAAGGTTGGTAATGCTTGGACTGGGTATGTTGTGTGTGTGTGTGTGTGTGTGTGTGTGTGTGTGTGTGTGTGTATGTGTGTGTGTGTGTGATGTTATTAGGAAAATATTTAAAAAATGGTACACTTTTCTGGCTTTTTAAAGTTTGAACATAAAGTCCTTGGGGTACCTGGGGTTGATTTCATTTGTCTCAAGTGCAGTGCTCAGTGAATGCCTACGGATGGTAAGATGAAGTAAATAAAGATGTTTGCTCACACTTTCCTGTATAGTTTCTTAGTGTGAAGTTTCTTAGTGTATAGTTTCTTTTCCAAGTCAGCCAGAAAGCAATTGCCAATAGAATATTGAAAAATATGTATGTGCCCATTTTATTATCTTACAAACAACAGAAACTAATTATAGCTAAATAAGAGGATTGAACTATTGAAAGTGAACACCAAGGCAACATAGATTTAGTAACTGTGGGGAGAAGCTCCTATGTTTGGACTGGGACACAAGAGAAATAGTTAATGTTACCAGAATCTAGAGCTTAGAGAAGCATGGAGGAACTGAGTCCCAGATTCTTGAGGGGAGAGGACTAACTGGCCTTTGCTGGTATTTCAAGGGTTAGAAGAGGTTCCCCAGGGGGGAATGGGCTCATACCTCCAAGGAACAGGTACTACCTGGCTGGTACCTTGAGGGGAGTGATGCAAGGATGGTTTTAGGACTGTGGAAAGAATCTGGAAAGGAACCAGTTGCTGTTGGAATGAACCAAATGAAAACCAGTAAATGGGAAGAAGCAAGTTGCTTTTCTCCTCCTCTGGCTGTCAGTTTCCCTACTGGGAGAAGGGATCAGGAATCCCCCTAGACAGTAGAGAAATATGGTCTACAGAGCCCCAGGTCCAGCATTACAAGGCTGACTAAAAGTGAGTGTGGAGCTGAGAGACAGTACCTTCATAACCTGCAGAATACCTCATTGGCAGAACTTAGTCCAAATGCTCATCCCCGGCTTAATGGTGCATGGCACAAGATCTGACCTTTCTCTTGGTCATTGAGAATGGCCTAGGGAAGAGGTAATTCTCCATGAGGAGATACAGGCAATATTAGAAGGCATGAATGCTGGGAAGGCAAAATGCAAAATATCTACTGTGTCCTCTTTAGTAAGAGATACTCTTGGTGGAGCCCTGAGTGTTGGTATCATTTCCCCTCCCACATAAATATATGGAATTAACCCTCTTGTTCTTGCATAGAATTAAAGCTGGTCATTTATGCCAGTCTGCAAATTGCAGATGCCCTGTTTAGATGGGGATGATAAATCCCTTACATTGACCTTTAATTGGGACCAAATAAAGACAAAAAGTTAGGAGTTATTTTCTTCCATGGCTGGGAGATTTATATAGTGTGCTTAGAACCTGATTATCTGAGCAGACAGAAAGATAGTTGCATAAATGGATTTTCATGCTTGTGCCTTCACAACAAAAAGCCCTCAGCAGCTCGGTGTTTGTGTTGCAAATTCTTATCACACTCCAATTATTTTTTGTAGAGGGAGCGAGGAGAGCAGCTGCAGCAGTGTCCCTCACCTCCCCGAGTTCTCTGTCTTGTGCCTAAACAGACACACAAACATGGAATTGATCTGTATTTGGAGGAATTCAATGCACGGTAATTAGTGCACCAGCAGCTTTAAATTTCTTGAAATTAAGAACATTGATTCTTTGCTGAAATGCAAGTTTCTTGTAGATACTTATCTCTTTCCATTCTGGCTTTTCTAAAATAACTTGAGCTTATGTTCTAAGTAAGGTTTCTCATGTATGCTTTACGCTGCTTGACTCTGAAGACTTGACAGGTAGTTCCTTAAAATTAAAAGCTCTCATGAATTTCTTCAATGGTGGCTGCAAAGAATTATTGATTGGCTGAAGTACAACAGCCATAGGAAGGTCAATTGTCAATCTCATATATAACATCCAGTCTACCCTCCGACCAATTTGAAAAATACTGAAAAAAAAAGGAAATTGCCAATAGAATACTGAAAAATATGTATGTAAAATATATCAACAAGTATAAAATATGTAACAAAATAAATATGTAAATACATTATAATATTTATTAAATGCATGTACTGTAATATATAAAAGTATATAAAATATATAAAATACATACATAAAATATATAGCAATTAAAACTTACATTTTCCCCCTACCTGGTTTGGATCAGTAGACAGAATGTTGGCCCATGGACTGAAGGGTCCTGGGTTTGAATCTGGTCAAAGACATGTACCTCAACTGCAGCCTTGATCTACATGTACCTCAGCTGCAGCCTTGATCTTGGCCCTGGTTGGGGCCCGTGCAGGAGGCAAAACAATCAATGTGAGAGCTCACATTGATGTTCTATCCCTCTGTCTTTCCCCTTCCCTTCCACTCTCTCAAAAATCAATGGAGAAAAAAAATCCTCGGGTGAGGATTAGAAACAACAACAAAAAGAAATACTTTTCTTCTCAGAAGTAAGCTTGTTTGTATTACAAGATTTTTATTTACATAGACGTAATACACACACACACACACACACACACACACATATTAAAAATTGAACTATGCTGTATATATTAGTCCATAATATTTTTTCAGATAATAATATGTCAGAGATATTTTCCTGGTCAATACATACGGATTACCCTCTCTTTTACAGGGCATGGTTTCTCCACTATGATGATGAGTATTGAGATTGTATTCTTATTTTTTGCTTCTAGAAACAATACCACAGTGCACATCCCTTTGCATATATCTTTACATGCAGCTGCATTTATCTTTACATGGTGCTATAACTTCTATAAGACAGATGTGGATCACTGGCTTTTGCAGAAGGATCTGACTCAGAATCATATATTGCATTTAGTTGTCTTGTCTCTTGTCTCCTGCAATCTGAAATGGTTATGTAGTCTTTCCTTTATTTTCATGGGACTTATACTGTTGAAGCTACAGAAGACCAGTTAATTGGGTTTCCTGCTATCATATTTTTATTTCTTACTTTATTTTATTGTGAGGAAATATCAAAAGAGGTTATTTGGGTGATGGCAGTAATGCTCAACTCTGGCTACCTATTAGAATCACCTGGATGATTTTTTTGTTAATATGTTTCCCAGGGCTCCATTGCATTTTCTTTCTGTCCCAGGCAATACAGTGGATTTGGATCCCTGAAGTCAACATACCTGAGATCAAATCCTGGCTTTGCAACTTCCCAATTGTGTGATATTAGCTAAGTGTCTTTACCTCTTTGAGCCTCTGTTTCCTTGCCTGTAAAAGAGCAATTAAAGTAATAGTCAAGGTCATATAGGATTGTGTGAGAATTCAATGATGAATGCAGGTGGCTTAGTAGTGTACCTGACATTTTAAGAAGCATTGCCATATTGATGATTGTTATTATATGGAATGTTCCTTCTATATTACACATGAGAAAGAAATGGGTGACATGAGTCCTTCCTCAGAGACAGGTCTTCCTTGGAGATTTCCTCACTGAAATCTGTACCTATTTAGGCATTTGATTTATGCTAGAATGCTTGCCATTTAATATGAGGATGAAAGCGAGTTTGAGTCCAAGAACTATTTTGCACTTCTCCCAGTTTCCTGTCTTTTCCTCACCAGAATGTAAATTTAATGTCTGAAGGAAATGTCAGTTATTTCTATATTGATCTTGAGAGACAACTTGTTTCTGCTTTAGAGAGCATAGATGTTTGGGTTAGACATCATGGAGAAACATGAGGAAACCTAGACCAATCCTGCAGGAAACCAATCACAGGATGGCTTTAAAGATGGATTTTATTTCTCTCTCCTCTGCCAGCTCTAGTGGTTCTGATGGAGGCCTCTTCTTTTCCCAGTGATATGTTGGGGAAAACAATCAGCACATTTAATCAGAGAGGGAAGGAAGGAGGAGTGGGTGGGATCTGAGCTCAAGGTAAAACAATAACGCTGATGATGTGGTGCCCTGGCGGCTTGCCTTTTTGCTTGTGGTCTCCAAGAGAAGGCTGGGCAGGAGCTGGAAAGCAAAGTTAGTTTTTGCAACTTGTGCTGAATTAATGCTGCAAACATATCAGGCAGAATAGACTAGTCTTTGATTCACAAGTCTGACAGAGCAGAGATTTGGATTCATCTTGTACTCAATCATTCATTCATTCACTCATCCATTTACTCAACAAATATGTATTGAAGATGTAGCCACTCTTCTACACACTTGAAATTACATAACTAACAAGAAGACAAGTGTTCTGCATTCACAGAGCAAATAATAATAATAACAACAATAATAAATTCAATAGTAGGACAACTGCAGATTCAAAGGGATATGCTGGATGATGGGACAGATTTTCAAGAAGAATGAAGGTCTGCTTTTAGTGAGGTAGGTGGTCATGGAAGGATAGTGTCACCTTTGACTACATCAAGAGCAGCCAATCAAATGTAAACCAAGATTTTGGAGGAAACTCATATTAGAAAACATGTCCTCATAAACAGTTTAATTTCATATGGTCAGCAATTTTGAATTGTGGAAAATTCTCAATTTAACAGTCAAATTCTCTGGCCCTGGAGAGGAGGCAATTTGAATGTACTGTTGATATTTAAGACAGTCCTGATGTGCTAAAAAGGGTCAGGGGGTATAAGGGCAAATAAAAATTAAAAACAAGAAGCTTAATTCTCCTGGTTAAAAATAAGGAAAGATATGTTTCCCCTCTCTTTTCTCAGCTCATTTATTTCAGAAAACTTCCATAGTAATTGGGACTTCTTGCTCTGCCCTTTGACATATAATTTTTTTGACATGTAAATCTTTCTAAAAGCTTCTTGTGGAATTTTATAATTCAGGATTGCTTTTCCTAGGGACCAGGAGCCAGCCCTTTGAAATGTAAACGTCACGGGAGATAACATTCTCCTCCCAGTGTCTGTGGGATCCTAACTTCAAAGGGCACCTTGCTCCAAATTGCAGAACTCACTCCTGTCATAAACATCATGAGAGGTTTATTTTTCCTTTGTATAAAACCAATTAACTAACACCAACAGTCACCCCAGACACCAGGCGAATTGAGGATGAACTATGTGTGACAAATGATGCTCTCAAGTGCTCCGACTTGCATCTAATGAGTTGTATTTACTTGGCGTCTGAAAAGGTGAGAATTCTCTTAGTGCATTATTCTGCTCTAGTGTTCTTTGCCTTCTGTCTTTGTGAAGAGGTATTCTAGGTTGGGAGGTTTGGTTTTTAATTATACTTTCCAACAGTAGCAAAGATATCCCCTTTCTGGAAGTTTCTCAATTAGATTTACAGCCCCACCTTTTTTCCAGAGAGCTTTTCTGAATTTGTGGAAGTAGGATATACCGTGGCTCTTAAGCTTTTTGTTTGTTGAACCCTTTCTTCAAATCAGAGCTTAAGTGGATCTCCGATGTATAAAACCATGAAAAGAGAAGCCTTTGCAGCATGTTCTGCAGTCCAGTCCTGCCTACATCGCGCCTTCACTCTGCACCCACTTGGGGGCGCTAGGGGAAAGGCCAGAGGTCCTGCAGAGCATGCCGAAGTGTAATAAATGCCAAGCATGTCAGACTCGTGGCCAGCGAGGCATGTGGCCTTCTGGCCATGAGTTTGACGTGCTAGGAGATGATCTCCCAGCCCTTCTGCCTTCAGCTCCTTCTACATTTTCATTTCACTCTGAGATTTCCATTAAGTTTTTCACTTAAACTGGAACATTCGGTCATTAAATGCCTTCTATCTCACTCACATCATGGTAACACCTCACACCCATCTTGTGAAATAGGTTTTTATTTTATTCCTAGTTTACAGATGAGGAAACGGAGGTTCAGGGAAGCAGAATGAAGTGCCGATTGTCTAACACACATATTTCTCTCTGCATTCCTCACACTGAATCATGTCTGTTCATTTGTCTGTCTCTTCCACTGAGTCCTACTCTTTGAGGGAGAGGACATAGCCTTCTTCAGCTCGGTGTCCAGTTTGCCTGGGGCAATGCTGGACATGCCACAAATATGTTTCCAACATCACGCAGCAGGGGAAAAGCAGAGCTGATGTAGGAATCCCTATCTGGTTGGTTCCAGAATATCTGTTGCTTGCAGTGTCCTTGATGTTCCTTTTTAGGACAGCTCTTCAGCTGGTGCCTGGGCTGAGGGAGGTGCATAGACTGTGGGAAGAGGAAAATAAGCCATCTTTCTTGCATAAGCAAAAGCTTCCGATATATCAAACATGTTACTGCTCTGTGTTTGCTCTATTACTCAGAGTGAACGTGTCCATTGCTTGGTAGTGGTAAAGGATGATGCTGAGAATGTTACATTTCATTTATGCTGCCAGACTTGGGCAATCATAAAAATCACAGGTTCCACTGCCAATGGTAAATTCCCTTCAGATCAGGGTGGCTGCCATCTATCTACAACGAGGCAGTTCAGTTTGGTACAGACATTTCTTTCAGCGCGCGGGCCGAGGCAGTTTAAAGGACCAGCCTCGTTCCTGGAAAGGTTGCACTGTCCTAATAAAAAGGACAGACTGGTGTGGCTTTCCTGGGAGCTCCGTGTGATCATTATGAAAATGCAGTCTTTTGAGGACTTTCTCTCTGGGATGAGACAGTTTATTGAGTGCAGGTTTGGGCTCTGATAGGCATCAGTTTAAATCCTGGATCCCCTACTCACCATTAGAATGATGTTGGTAACATACCCAGCCTTTTTGGTTCCCAGTTTCCCCATCTGTAAAACAGGACACTTACACCTATGTCACAGGATTGTTGAGAAGATGAAATAAGAATGGGGTATGATAAGCGTTCAGCAGCACAGCATCTGGTTCCTTATAATCAGAAAGAGGAAAAAGGACACTGCAGATCCACCTTAGACAAGTTGGGTTCTCTAGTGACTCCTCAACAGTATTAGAACTTTTGTGGGTTCTTTCACATCTGCAAGCCCCTCCCCAGGAAAACTCTGCCTTCCAGAGGGAGAGTTTTCTAGTAGAAAGAAAATATATGGGCCAAAGAAGTGGATCCAGATCCCTGGTGTGCCGTTTAATCCCAAAGTGAGCCCTGAGCAGGCTGTATCTCCCGGCTCCAAGTCCCCTTCTACAAACTGGTGATAAGAACCCCTGCCTCAGAGTTTATAGTATCTGGATGGCCGAGCATGGCTGCTTTGAATACGCTGCTGTTTACTCTCATGTCCTAGAAAAGACTTCTCTGCAGGAAGCCTGGATCAAACATCTGGCATCTACCCAGGTTAGCATACCACTTTCTGCTCACCTGCTGATCATCACCACAGGGCACCTGACCTTCGGTGTCTACTAACGCATGCCCTTTTCTGGCTTTCTCTCATGTAATCCCATCACAGACCCTATTATAATAGTAGATGGTATACACTGTTATTACATTCATTGTGAATGTAAGGAAACCAAGGTTTAGAGACATTAAGCAATTTTCTGAAGGTCACGCAGTCAGTGCAAATTGGAATAGAGATAGAAACCAAGAGGTCTGCCCTGGAGCACACACTTGGCCACCCTAAGCATTTTAGCTTTCCTTCATGATTTTCCTGGGTCCTATTCAAACCAAGTCTTAAATATCACCTGGCATAAATTCAGTTTTGCCCTGATTTAAGGGTATACACTGAGTGGCCAGATTATTATGATCTCTGAATGCATAATAATCTGGCAACTCAGTGTATATCCTATATAATAAAAGGCTAATATGCAAATTGTCCCCTCGACCAGGAGTTCGACCAGCAGGAAAGCTGGCCAACTGCCCATGTCCCCTCTCCCTGGCCAGCCGGAGCTCAAAGTTGTGGTATGAGTGCTTAAGTTTCTCTGCTCTGGGCAAAATGTGCTGAGTCTTGATGAGTTTACTCTGGAGACCAAGGAGCAGACAGCTCCCCTTATCTTTTCCTTATCTGCAGGTAAGCCAGTTTTGCTGGGGAAAAGTCCATGAATTCTTGAGACAGGCACTCTACCTCTCTGAGACTCTTTTTTGTTTCTTCCTTTAACAGGGATATCTCCCTGTCTATCCTTCCTTTGGGAGAGAAGGGATTGAAAAACCTCTCTTTCCTGTGTTTCAAATGGGCCAAAGAAACAAAGCCAGACATGCTTCTTCTCACAGAGTGGGGCATAAAACTGCATGTGCACAAGGCAGAATGAAAAATGCCTGTTATTTTCTGCAGGCTAGAGAATGATGTATGTTCCTGGAGATAACCTACTACCTCGGAATTAGTCATTTCGAATCGTGTTCTCTCTGCTGTTTGAAATGCCTCATTTTAAAAATGTTAAGATTTTTTTTACCTTCTCACTTAACTGTAGGAACATTAAACGCACAACTTTATCAAAATGACATAAGATATATGCTTCTGCCAACAGCAACAGGAGAGAATTAACAATTCAAATGGGAACAGGGAAAAGTTGCTGTCAGAGATGGGAAGAAGAAAGTTTGATTGGGGTTTCCTGCTCTTTCCTCAGCCTCAAGCACAGTATTACATGTTTGGAGTCCCTGAGGCCCTGGTGGAGGAAAGTTTTATGTTACAAGGAAAAAAGTTTTTCTTTATGTTATTTTGTTCTGTCACTTTGACATCAGAACTAGCTGTACACATTTGTTGAGTGTACAACTGTAGATAGATATCTCAAAAATAATCCCCACGTGTCCAATTACTAAATTTGATCAGGGCTCATTCTTCTAGCCATCATAGGCCCTGACACTTTAATCCAATAAAGAATCAGAAAGCCAGTATGGGACAGAATCAGGGGAGGTAGAAGAGTATGAAGGTGTAGAGCCCAGGAGCGGAGTGGGTGGGAGAGAAAAGGTTTGCTCAGTGGGTTAGCTGCTCTGTGGGTTGGCTGTGGTGCACCAGAAACAGGAGTCTATCACATAGACGGCAGATGGCCTCCTCTATCATTCGGCTGATGAAAGCAATTCATGTTAGATTCAACTGGAAAGTTTTGAGGGAGAGAGTTGCTAAGTTTCTGGATGAACTAACAAAATAGCCTTGCTCTTAAAAAGAAGTTGTTTTTCAGAATTTTATATCATTCTAGCAGGATAAAGGAATGAATCTTTTGACTTCTCAAAGTGCTTTTCTGGTATGGGATTTGATTTATTTTCTACAATTCTAGTTTGCCTATCATCTTCTTAAAGGCATGCCTTTCACATTGGTTTTTCCTCTTAACCAAATCCCATGTCATTTTTCTATCACCACTGAGCATGAGATGGTAGCTAAGGCACTGACTTAGAGGAGATTCATAGGGAGGAGGGTTCCATGGAATCACCTCTACATAATGGCTAAGAGGAAAAGTTCCCCTCAGGGGAAGAGTGCAGAGTGATGAACTTGACCCAGTGCTGGAAGCCAGTTCCAGCATGTCAGAATTGCAGGAGTTTCATCAAAAGGTAGATGGAACTTGGGGACTCAACAAGGGCTGAGTCACATATGTTATCACCTGTTGGGAATGGCTGAAGGCATTTCCCCAAACCTGAATAGGATGATGGTTTGCTGCCAGACAGTTCAGGGCATCTTAATCGACTTGTTATTGCCTCTTACTGGCTAAACACCTGAACAGCCATAGGCTATTCCCCCATCTGACAATGCTTCTGTACAGAAACCCTACCCTTTGAAATGAATATCTCCACCTTGCCTTAGGACATTTTGTGTTAATAAAAAGCAAGGGACACTGAGACAAGAAGAACTTAGCTCCTTCACCTAGGTTCCTCTGACCCCCAATGCCTTTCAAAATTATCTTTCATGTCTGGACTCTTACTTCAGTCACACACAGCCTTTCTCCAGATTGCTGAACCCTTCTTAATGCCAGAACAAGAACCCCAGGAGCCCAGTAAGAATATTTTGGTGATTTGAGAAGAGGGGTAATTCTGTATGCAGTCTGGTGTTGGCCACTTGGATTAACCCTCCACCTCTCCAATCTCAGGGCATGCCAATCTCCCACTTGCTCAGTGGACTCCAGGCATGCTGTCCCTAGAATTTATCAAGTGTTTTCTTCACTCCAGGCCTTTGCACTCACTGTTCTTTTTATCCTAGTATCTCTTGTTTTAAGATCTTCCATGTATTTCACTGCATGTGGTAACTTCATATTCAGGACTGAGCTCAAATGCCACCTCCTGATTAAGGACTTCCTTCATTATACTATCTAAAAAGTCACATTTCTCTCACTACCACATTCATTTTCTTTTCATTATTCTCTGAAATGACCTCATTTATTTGTTTACTTGATAATTATTTGTTTCTCCCTATTTGAATGCAAGCTCTATGTGAACAGGAACAGAAAAGCTTTCTTCAGAGCTCCTTGGATAGATATTCAGCTATCAGAAAAGGATGCATTTTGTGGAGGAGTTACCAGTAGTGTCAAAAAAGGTGTGGATTTTACAACCTGGAGGAAAATTGCAAGGATGCAAGATGCAATATATTTTGACACTACAGTTTATTGAGTAAAAATATTTTTCTTCTCTTTTCCCTACCTAGATACATGATAAATGAGATAGCCTCTTCCTTCTGGTCCCACAGTGGACAATGCGATAACCATTTCTTGACAGCAAGCAACATGCTATTTCTTTTGGTGTGTGCTTTGTCAAAATGTTTCCCTAGGAGATTCTCCTGTATCTCAGATTTTTATTTTCAGAGTGTTTTGGTGATACTTCTAATTCTATCTGAAATGTCTGAACTCATCAGGGGGTCTTAAAACCATGAGAAAGGGAATAATGGATGCTTTATGGATTTGAGAAGGCCAAGGCCCCTGTTGGACTTGTGGTGCTGAGATCCAATAATATCCCCCTTATTTCACTCAACAAGTACCGTTATTACAGCCTCCCATTCAGGATAGGGTCTGACTCATTTGTCTGGGGATGCCCTAACCTTAGTGATAAGCATTACAGATAGCAGTGGATTCCAGTTCTAGTTGGTCCCCACTGTCCTCAGGATAGCATCCAAATAGTTTTCTGTATATAAGTCCTTTCATTTCAAACCTTTATTTACTTATGTAGCCTTAAGTCACAATGGTATTCACCTTGCACTCTGATCTTGATTAGATCACTTAGATTTTCTCAAACTCCTCATATTTTTTTCTTACTGTGAACTAGTTAAAACATCCTTGGATCAGGCAGTACATGAATTCTAGATGTTATGACATTGCATACGTCACCTAATTTCTTTTGGCCTCATTTTTACATGGCAAGAAGGTGGTTCCTTCCATCTTTAGTGTTCTATAATTTTAGCCAAGAACCACAATTTTGCTTCCTTTACCTTGTACATAGAATTTCACTAGCTCAATGTAACCATGTAGCTGCATTCCCGTTGGAGAAATAAACAGCTTTGAGTTCACAAATATTTGGGGATTTTTTTGACATATCTTAGAGCAACCTTTGCGTTATATTGTTCAGGTTTGATGATATGGTAAATTGTATCATTTCATAAGTATATTTGGTTATTCAGATCATCTAATCAAGTAGAATTTACAAACTAAGTGCTATGTAAATACTTATCAACATGTTGACTATTGTTGCTAGTCTATATAAAACAATTTTGAAGAAATCATGAATTATCAAGCTATGTAACTTATCTTTAGAAATGTCAGGGAGCTTATCACTAAAAATGAAATGGCTGACTGACTTCAGTGAGAGAAACAAACTGGGCATCTGATTTTGTTTGGACTGCTTCCAGGAAAGTGGATGTTATAAAGTGATGTAGGATAAGCAATTCCCTGAAATGCAAAGTTATGATTCCAGATATATCAAAACCCCTCTACTAAAATAATATAGCACGTGCTCATTAATTATTTCAAGAAGAATTCAGAATTTATCTATGAGCCATTTGTTTAATAGAGATACAGCTTCTATACCTCTAGTGAGATATCTAAACTGAGCAAATAATGCCAATAAAATACAGAAAAATGACGACCAAGAAAAAGAGAGAGGTGTTCAGAGAAAGAAAACTTGGTTTCCATTTGTAGAATATCTAAAATGGTTTTATGCAGGATTCATGAAGGTGGCATTTGAGTTGGGCCTTGAAGGGTTCCATGCCATTTATGGTCTAAATAGAAATAATTCCATTTCAAGAGAAGAGTTCAATAGGGTGAATTTACAGGAATGGAAATGTAAAATGCAATAGCTCTCCAGGACTATAGACCAAGAGTCCTTGGTAAAACAGGAAACAGTCCTACATTATTTACTACCATATGTTACAGGAATAAAAAATGGATGACTTGCAAAATTTAGATGGCTAAGATTTCTCATTGCTAAAATGAACTGGTTTTCAACCTGGATCCTATCAGACAGGGTGGTCACTTTAGATTCTTCCTCCTTTCAGTGTTGCCCAGGAAACTATTTCCTCTGATGGAAGATGCCATTAGAGCAGCACTCCCCAGAGCGTTTTCTATAGAACATTAGTGCTTTAAGATGCTCTGGAAGAAGAAAAAATTTCTTAAGACAAGTAGCTCTGGGCAATAATAAAGACGATATTCCTTCACAGACATTTATAATGCATGTTTGTCTTCTTAAAGGCTCTGAGAATTCCCTGTTTTAATTTTGGCAAACATGCTGTTTTCCAATTTAAATTTCATCAAAAGGCAAATTTTTAAATTTTAAAATACTTTTATTGAGACAAAATTTACATGCAGTATAATACACAGCATAATTTAGTAAATATTGGTAAATGACTACATTTGTATAATCACCACCAAAAACAAGATGTAGTACATTCTTTTATCACCTCAAATTCCCTCTTACCCTATTCCAGTCAATACCTTTCCTCCATTGAAAAACTACTGTTCTGATTTCTGCCATCATTGATTATTTTGCCTGTTCTAATGTTTTATTTAAGTGGAACCATATGGCTGAAATATTTTGCTTCTGCTTTATTTTTCTCAGCATATTTTGGAGAATCATCCAGATTTTTGTACCTATATATCATTTATCTTTATGCCTAGGAAAGTATTCCACTGAATGGATTTGCCACAGTTTGGTTATTAATTCTCTTACTGATGAACATTTGATTTTGTCTTCAGTTTTGGATATTTTGACTAAATTAGTTTTGAAAATTATTGTGGATTTATTATTTTTTTGTGGACTTAAGATTTTTATTGATCTTGGATAAATGCCTTTGAGATAAATTTATAGGAATATGTCCAGTTTTACATTTTCTCTAGCAATGTTTGTAAGCCCAAGTTGTTTTATACTTCACACTCATATCTAATGTTGCCAGTCTGTTCAATCTTATCTATTCAATTGGGCATAAAATGATACATTGTTGTGAGTTTCATTTACTCGATGGATAATGATTTTGAGCATCTTCTCATGTGCATACTGGCCATTTGTATATATACTTTTAGGAAGTGTGTTCTCAAGTTTAAACTAGTTTGTCTTTTTATTAGTGATTTATAGTAGTTTATTATGTGTTCTGGATATATATCTGTGGTCCTCTTTAAATTTTTTTTGCATTCTCTCTCCAGTATATCTCTCTAAAAAATCTTTACCTACCCCAGCATCACAAAGGTATTTCTGATCTTATGCTATTCTAGAGTCTTTTAATTTGTAGCTCTTATGTGTAGGTCTATAATCCATCTCAAATTAATTTTTGTGTATAGTGTGAGGTAGAGATTAAGACTTATTTTTCCTATATTATTAATTGTTTTGTATTATTTGTTGAAAATATTTTCCTTTTCCTATGAAAGTACATTGGATCCTTTGACAAAAAATAATCTGACTGTAGTTTATACATAGGGTTGGGTTACCTGTTTTATTCTGCCTCTCTATTTGATTATCATTATGTTAATGCCACACTATCTTAATGACTCTACTTTTATAGTACATGTTGGATAAAGTAAAATGAGGTGAGTATTCCAGATACTTTTTTCTTTTTCAGTATAACATTTTGCTATTGTTGGTGGATGTTTTTCTTTCTTTTTTTTTTTTCCTCATGTTTTAGAATCAGTCTGTTAATTTTTAAAAAGTTTGTTGTGAAGTTGATTGGAGTTATATTGAATCAACAGAGCAATTTTGAAAAATCAATGTTTTAATAATATTGAGCAATCCAATTCATGGATATGGTATACATCTCCATTTGTTTAGATCTTTTAATTTTCTCTTCCCATTGTTTTAGAGGTATAGAGCTCTGGCATATTTTAGTGTATGTTTTAGTACAGAGCTTTGACATATTTTTGCCAAATATTACCCTAAGTATTTAATGCTTTTTCATGTTATTTTAAAATGAGATTTAAATGTTTTCATTTTAAGTATAATAGAAATATTAATTTTTACATGCTGACCTTGTTTCCAGAAGCCTTGCCTATTCACTTAACTAGTTTCACTGGTTGGTTTGTAGCTTTCTTAGTATATTCTACTTATATACTATTTAGATACTATCTTGTTAAATTTGAATAGAGATAGTGTAATTAACTTTTTTTGTATCCTAAAGCCTTTTATTTCTTTTTACTGCTCATGGCGCTGTCAGGCCCTCCGGCGTAATGTTGGATATAAGTGGTGAGATCAGACGTCTTTGCCTTGCCTAATCACAATGTGGAAATAGTCACTATTAAATATGATCCTAACTATAAGCATTTTATTGATGTTCTTTACTAGATTAAGAAGTTTTTCCTTTATTCATTGTTTTCTTTGATTTTTTTTAAAAAGCACAAATGAATATAAATTTGCCAGATTATTTATTTCATGTCTGTTGAGTTGATTAAAAGATTTTTCTGCTTTATGCTTTTTTAGAGGTAGTTTATATTGATTTCCTTTTCAAATGATAAACTAATCTGTATTTCTGGTCAAACCAGATCAAAATATATTATTCTTTCACCAGTGCTGGATTTGATTTGCTAATATTTTCTTAACTAATTTTGGATCCATGTTTGTGATAGCATATATGTGTAACATTATTTTCTTATTTAAAAATATTTTAATTGATTTCAGAGAAGAAGGGAGAGGGGAGAGAGATATATAAACATTAGTTATGAGATAGAATCATTAATTGGCTGCCTCCTGCAAGCCCCCTACTGGGAATTGAGCACTCAACCTGGCATGTGCCCCTGAATCAAACTTGGGATCCCTCAGTCCTCAGGCTAATGCTCTATCCACTGAACCAGACAAGCTAGGGCTGACATTATTTTCTTATTTAACATGTTTTCATTTGAGTCTGTTTTCTGAAAGGTTTGTGTAAAATAGGTATTAGTACTTTTCTTTAGGTTCCATTTCTCTTCTATGATTCCTCATTCATTCATTGATCTTCACTGTGTCACCCTCCAAAACTACTTACTACATTGAAAGTAATTTATGCTAAATCAGCAACTGAAAAATCTCAGGGTCTATTTTTATGGGTTTTTCTCATGATATGGATCCTATTTTGTTGTTGTTGTTGTTTTGTTGTTCACATGTTTCATTATTTTAATGAACACAGTGGGTGTTATCTTATAAAGACACTATATTGTTTGCAGAATGTTGATTTTTGTCCTATTAGGCCTATCATATGTAACTTGTGGTATCTTGATTTTTCTCTCTCTCATGGGGTATATATTTTATTCTGATAGGAAAATCTCTGGATCATAGTGTTTACTCCTGAAGTGTGGCCCTTATGGAATTTTAATGGAGAGCTTTGGACTTTGAAATACCAAAGCTCTCTAACTGGCTGGGATTCAATTTTGTCTCTACCAAATTATCTCCTAAGCTTTTACAAGCTTCTAGCTGTTATTTTCTACTGAGCTTCTTATGGTATCTCCCACACATGCACAGTGCAGGCATCAACCAGGAATTATAGAAAAGTTTATATGTAGATTTTGTGTCTCTACACTCTGTGGCTTTTTATTTCCAGGATTTCTTTTCCTCATTTTTCAGTCTTTCTGACAGTCCTGAATGTTCTTTGTTCACACTTCAACTCATTTACAGTGATATGGAATTCAGGAGGTGGACCTGGTTAAAGGCATTGGTTTGGTTTGACATGATGCTCTGGAAGTGCCTTGATGACACCTCTGAAGACAGTAAGTAGAAAGTAGTATGTAAAGTTTTGCAGCTAGAAGTGGCTACTTCTCCCATTCTCCCTCCCTGATCTTTGACCAACTGGTAATTTGGTGAGCTTAGAACTCTAAAACTTTCTATTATGACACCCCTATCTAACAAATTCAATAAACTATTATTTATGGAATGCTATGTATATTCTAGTCATTATAGTAATTGTTGAGAATTTGGCTTTGAACAAGACAAAATTAGTGCTCCAAAACTCAGATTCCAGTTGGGAGAGACAGGCAAGAAATATATAAACAAACTAGAGGCCCGGTGCATGAAATTCATGCACAAGAGGTGGGGATGTCCCTAAGCCCAGCCTGCACACTCTCCAATCTGGGACCCCTCAAGGGATTTCCAACTGACCATTTAGACCCAATCCCAGTAGGATCAAGTCTGAATGGGCAGTTGGACATCCTGCTCACAATCTTGGACTGCTGGCTCCAAACTGCTCACCTGCCTGCCTTCCTTATTGCCCCTAACTGCTTCTGCCTGTCAGCCTGATCACCTCCTAACCACTACCCGGCCAGCCTAATTGATGTCTCACTGCTCCCCTGCCAGCCTGTTTGCCCCCAACTTCCCTCCTCTGCCAACCTGGTCACCCCTAACTGGCCTCCCCTGCAGGCTTGATTGCCCTCAACTGCCCTCCCTTGCAGGCCTGGTCCCTCCCAACTGGCCTCCCCTGCTGGCCTGGAACCTCCCAATGGCCCTCCCCTGCTGGCCATCTTGTGGTGGCCATCTTGTGTCCACATGGGGGCAGGATCTTTGACCACCTGGGGGCAGTCGTCTTGTGTGTTGGAGTGATCTTCAATCTGCAAATTACTCTTTTATTAGATAGGATAGAGGTCTGGTGCATGGGTGGGAGCCAGCTGGTTTGCCCTGAAGAGTGACCCAGATCAGGGCGGGGGTTCCCTTGGGGCATTGGACGGCCTGAGCGAGGGGCCTGTGGTGGTTTGCAGGCTGGCCATGCCCCCCAGCAACCCAAGCAGAGGCCTGGGATCTGGGATTAATTTATGTTCTACAATGGAAACTTTGTAGCCTGGAGCAGAGCCAAGCCTTCTGCTCGCTCCATGGCAGCAGCCATTTCTTTAGGAATATTTACCTTCAATAATTGAAACTGTGTAGCCGAGAATGGAGGCCTAGGCAGGCCAGGGCTGCAGAAGCTTGGCTTCCTCTATTGCCCGGGGAACCTTAGTATCTGCTCTCTCCAGCTCTGTGGCTGCCACCATTTCTGTTCAGATTATGTGTCTTTTATAATTGAAACTGTGTGGCATTGAGTGGAGGCCTAGGCCAGCAAAGGCAGGCCGAAAGTTTGACTTCCTCCATTGCCGGGGAAACCCAAGCCTCCCTCCTTCTTTCAATGGCAGAAGCCATCTTGTTTGGGGTTTATTTGCATAATTTGCTCCTGATTGGCTGATGGGTATGGCTGTAGGCATGACTTGATTATAGGTATGGTCAATTTGCATATTACTCTATTATTAAATAGGATGATTGAACAATAAAATTTCAGACAATTAGTGCTTTGGGAAAAGTTAAACTAGGACAGTAGTCATTTGGGTTGGAACAATGTGCAACTTTGTATAGAGTGGTCAATGAAGGCATTTCTGAGGAGTCGGCATTTTGTCAGTGACCTAGATAATGAGAGAAAAGAGTCATATGAAGATTTTTTAGCAAGAAATCCCAGATACAGGAAATATCTGTGAAAAGATCCTGAAGTAGGAAGGAGCTAATATTAACTGTGTGGCTGGCTTTCAGTGGAAGAGGGTAAGAATGGGAGGGATCTGCTGTGGTCTTCTGGATAAAATGTTCTCATCAGACTACCTGTACAGGTGATGACTTGTGTAAACCTTTTGACTCCTGTGCACATGCCAATCTGGTAAGAGAGACGTGTTTCACTATAATAAGGAATATCAGAAATACCACTTCTGAGCATTTTCTTGAGATTGCAGTAAATTCCATAAAATGAGGCATCTATGAATAGCTCTCTTTCTGAGTCATCCACATGTCCCCATTTGATTGAGAAAAGAGAAGACAGGATTGGTGACCAAGCATCGTGTGTGGTTTTATAGGACACAGAGATATGTTGAGGTTTGTGAGAACATATATAATTCCAACAGAAATAGTCAAATATGTCAATAGTCTCAGAGCTGTATGGAACAAAAGATGATGAAATAAATTATAATGGAATATTTTTTGTTCTGTTATGTTACTTGATGCGATTTAAAGTAGGAATCCTCCTACCAGGAGATGTCAAATCCTCTCAACAATGCTTAGTGACAACTGAGGTTTGCTCTTTCTTCCCAGACTGTCACTTAGTTAATTTGGGAAGGTGGAGGAGTTGACAAATCACATGTTCTCCAACTAAATAGTGCTCCAAATTCTTGTTATTTTCTCTCTCCACTCATATTTTTCAAGTGTCAAAATTTGCTGTGGGAAACTATTGGACCTATTCGGAAGGCATAAATGTGCATGCAAATCAGAGATACAGACATGAATATAGAGCTATTAGTGTCTCATGGGACCTGTTTAGGTTATTTATGCCCAAGTTACTCCTTGGAAACAAGAATAAACTCGGAGGGAATTTGTGGATGGGAAACATCACAAAAACCTAGTCTAATAATTGTGAAACATGTCTTCCCATAGTTTTCATAAATATTCTTTTCTTTCCCTCCTGTGCTCAACATATCCACTTAAGTTAATTTAGGTAAAGTCTGCACAGGTAAATTGAAGTACAGAGGTGAGATAAATCATACAGATATTTTAGAAATAGAAAGTGGTTATTTAGGGGAGGGGGAAAGCACCCTTTTGGGCCTGTGTGTGTGTGTGTGTGTGTGTGTGTGTGTGTGTGTGTGTATAACTATTTTTTTACATCATTTGTATTCATCAGAGAACCACTGAATTCTTTTTATACTTTTGTAGGGTAACTTTTTGTGTGTGTTAGTATCTGGGGGACTTGGGCCACCTAGGCAGTGTATTTTCATGGATCCCCCCAAAAAATCAACCCTGGAAAGATTGTGAAAGACCATTCCATCTTATTGTCTTATTTAGGGCCAAATGTTGAAACCTTTACTCAAGACCACCCCATCTGTCAGTGGTAGAGGGAGGCCTAGGATTAGAGCCTCGTGCTTTGTCCTCTGTCCTGGAAGAAAATAACTCCTACTAAAAGTTTGTGTCCAGACCCCTTTGGCTCTGGTTATTTGGATGCGTTCTTGCTGCTGCACGCTGAGCCTGAGTATTATGGACAGTCTTTATGACGGGCATCTAAGCCCGAATTGGATTAAACTTTCCCTTCAGAGATTCTCTTTAAATCTCCACATGTGACTAATTGGCTCTATGTGTAAGTTACCATTAAGTGTAGAAGTCTGCACTCAGTTTTCTCTAGAAATACAGCAAGAGTCAGTCAATAACAATCTTTTCAGATTCCTTTATGTAGTCCCTCAATTTTATGTTCACTTCCTAGATTTATTTACCACTGACAGGTTCTAGATTAATCGAGGCATATCTGTAAATGCTTTGGTTTAAGACTTTCTAGTTGAGGGATTTCAGTCAGGTGGTAGGGCATACAGAGACGCAAGGAACAGGAAGAACTTTTACCAAATAGCAATCGTTATATGCAAGATATTATATAATCTGTTGATATCTACATGTTGTCTATATATAATATTGGAGTTTTAAACAAATACATGAAAGGCTTAAAAGTTTTCTTTAAGAAATGATCCTCTCTCCTTCCCCTTCTGTTGTAGTAGCCGGGTCATTTAATCTACTACTCACACCTTTCACTTCATTTGTTGACATGCAACCAGTATTTATTGACTTCTTCTGTTTATTTGACTTTTAGAAGCTGGAGAAAAAGCAAATTCCCTCTCCACAGGGAGGGAGCTTGCCTTCTAATGGGGCAACAAGAAAGGAAAGCACGGAAGCATAGTCAATAATTAAAAATTACTTCAGTCCATATCTTGACATGGAGGATTTGTTTAGAGTAGTGGTTGCCAACCGGTGGTGTCGGAAAGATTGGCAACCGCTGGTTTAAGAAAACCTTGGAGCAGTGGTTGCCAATTGGTAGTCCATGGACCACTGGTGGTCCATGAGGTCCGAAAGGTTGCCGACCACTGGCTTAGAGCATGGAAAATTAGCCATTTTCTAGAAATTGGAATCAAATAGCTATAACACATTTCCCCAGATGTCTAAGTCTAATCCAATCATCACTAGAATGTCAAAACTTAAAGGAACTATGAAATGAGAAAGCATTTTAATTTGGATATTGACAGAATACTTCCCTTTGCATTTGTTTTAAGCCAAATAGCTTTCCTTTAGTTTTGTTTATATTTTGTATTTGTATTAAGCTCTTATTTTCTTCTGATAACCCATTAACTTAAAAGTAGCTCTTACGAAGCAATAGTGAATTTTCCATTATTGAGTATTTGTTTCAGAGTCATTTAATCTTCCTAGTAGAATTTATTGTGTGAAGTTTTATGCAGCTGAAAATAATTTATTTTCAAATGTAGCAATAGCATACAATCAGCCAAACAAGATTTAGTGTTTTCTCCAAATAGTATTCTACTGAAATTTTAAATGTTTCTAGCCTGTGTTTCATTCGAATTTGAATAAGTATGTGCAGCTACTAGAAATGTCCTCTGATAGTGAAATATTATTTGGGAAACAGAATCCTATAATATCAGCACCTTCAAATGCCCTACTCAAGGCAAATACTATTTGCAAAGCAACTTGGCTGAAATGGAAGAATAAAGTTCAGATTATGGTGATAGCACCGAGTACTAAAGAACTAAATAATTTGGCAAATCCTAATATGTAAAAACCCACGGTCCATAACAACCGACCAAAGGCTCTATTGAACACCGCAAGTCAGTCCTGCAATCAGTGTTGGGTTGCCATGGTGACCCACTACTGACTGCGAGGAGGCCCAGAGAGAGGCCTAGAGAAAGGCAGGGTCTGATTTGCAGCCTCCATGGCAGCTGTTGATCAGCCATTGCCTCTCTTTCTATGGGCTTTGCCAGTAGCTGTGTCTCTGTTTCTCTTTGGGCCTCCATGGGGGCTGCTGAACAGCCCTGCCTCTCTGATCAGGCCAAGAGATAGGCCTGGAGATGCTGACTGGCACAGAAACTCACCAATCAGAATCAAATTTGGGTCAACTGTGAGGAGCCAATGGCTGCCTAGGATGCAGAGCTTTTGATGCTGACTGGAATAGAAACCTACCAATCAGAACCAAAATGGCCAGTAGGGGAGGGCAGTTGGGAGCAAGATCAGACCAACAGGGGAAGGGAGGACAGATAGGGGTGATCAGGCAGGCAGAGGCATTTAGGGGCAATCAGGCCAGCAAGGGAGAGCAATTGGAGGCAAGATCAGGCTGGCAGGGGAGAGCAGTTGTGGGTGAGATCAGGTTGGCAGGAGAGGGCAGGGGAGGGAAAGTTGGGGGCGAGATTAGGCTGGCAGGGGAGAACCTTTGGGTGTGATCAGGCAGAGGCAATTAGGGGTGATCAGGCAGGCAGGCAGGTGAGTGGTTAGGAGATAGTGGTCCCAGATTGCAAGAGGGATGTCCAACTTCCAGTTTAGGCCTGATCCCTGTGTCTAAACAGGCAGTCAGACATCCTTCAAGGGGTCCCAGATTGGAGAAGGTGCAGGCTGGGCTGAGGGAACCCCAGGCCACTGGGCCACTAGTAAATGTATTAAGATACATATGCATTTTCTTACCACTCTATATAATAAAGAGCTAATATGCAAATGGTCATTATACTCTCCCACTGTCACCCTGTAGTGGCTCAGACACTCAACACTAGCAGGACAGGAATGGGGACCAGCCAGGCACAGATGAGCTCATGAGAGAGGAATAGGGACCAGCCAGGCTGTGGCCTAGGAGAGGGACAAGCCACCTGCCCTATGGCCCCAGCTACAAGCGGCTGCACTTGCAGCCTGGGAGAGGGACAAGCTGCCCATCCCCTGGTCCTGAGCACCAGCGTCTGTGGCCCAGGAGAGGGTCAAGCCATTCACCCTGCGGTCCTGGGCACCTGTGACTAGCCCAGGTGAAGCTGGCTTGGGTCCTGGGTGCCAACAGCTGGCCAGAGGGAGGGAAGCCCGGTTCCCAGGTGCCTGTGACTAGGTGGAGGAAGGTATTTGGGTCCTGGGTTTGGGGCAAGGTAGAGGCGGTTAGGGGTGATCAGGCCAGCAGGGGAGCAGTTAGGGGCAATCAGGCCAGTAGGAGAACAGTTAGGAGTGATCAGGCAGGCAGGCAGAGGAGTTAGGGGAGATTTGGCAGGCAAGCAGTTAGGAGCCAGGGGTCCCGGATTGTGAGAGGCATTAGGACATCCCTGAGGGGTTCCAGGTTGGAGAGGGTGCAGGCTGGGTTGAGGGACACTTGTCCCCCTTACCACCTCATGCATGAATTTCATGCACCGGGCCTCTAGTAATTATTAAGAATTTGCACTCTGCTTTAGCACTGCTATTCAGAAAAGGTTGTAATAAACCTTAAAAGCTTAAGGAAAATTTTTAAAAAATTAATTATCATCTGAGGATATGTTTTTTATTGATTTTTAGAGAAAGAGAAAACAGATGTGAAAGACAAGCATTGACTGGTTGCCTCCATATGTGTCCTAACCAGTGATCAAAACTAAAACTGGATTATATGCTTTGACTTGGAGTCAAACTCACAACTTTTTGAGTGTATAGGACGATGCTCCAACCAACCAACCAAGCCACTCAGCCAGGAATTAAGAGAAATTTTAAAATGATCTATGAGGTTATAACTCTGTCACAGCAATTGCACAATTAGCCTAAATGAGACAGAGGGATCTGCTTATTAATGTATTATAATACCAGTATGAGTTTGCCTGTTTTGCATGGGTAGTCCTGCAGTAGCTGTTATGAGGCCATCTTTATTTAGAATACAGAGAAACTATCACAATAGACCAGTAACAAATAAAAAAACTGGAAGTAACAGTTTTCTTAATTTGTATGTATATTTTTGTGGGGGCCCTTGAGTTATTGTTCCCATAACTTTGATAAATCTCATGGATATTGACAGTGGTAAGTCAGCCAGGTGATACATTCACTCGTCTTTCTTGTGCTGAACTAGACACATCATTTTCTCTGGTTCCTCTTGTGGTCATCAATGGCTACAGACAAGAATGCCTGCTTATTTGGAGAGCCAATTGATCTCTCTGGTTGAGGAAAGAAAACCACATCCATATCTTTGAATGTTACAAGTATAAAGTCTGAAGATAGAAATTAAGGGGGAAACTTGAGGAAGGATGATCCATAATGTGGTGTTGAAATCCATAGGGGTAAATTTATAATTGTTGTCTACTTTATGTGGATGCTAATTTTTAGCCATTAAGCATTGTCTCCGTTTCTTAATAAGATATGTTTCTTTCATGGTAGCAAAATAGCATTTAAATAAGGGCAACTCTCAATGACTGTGCCCAGGATTCATCACTGATACATCATTGGAACAAGTGTGAGACTGTGTCTATTTGCATGGTTTTCCTGGTGACACAAAAGCACTTAGTAAGCCTAAGTTCATCAGATGACTCTCAATTTTCTCCCTTCATCCTAGATCCTTGACCTATAACAGTCAGATTTTCTCATCAGTAAAATATGCTCTATTAATCATTTATCCAACCATTTAAGAAATATGGATTCAATGCATATTATATACCAGGCTCTGAAGTGTGCTTTGAGGACACAAAAATGAGCAACCAGAAACTAGCTTTCAGGGAGCAGGGACAAACAGACAAGAAGTGAATCATGATAGCAATGACACAATGTTGTGATAGTGGTATGAATGTGGCTCTGGGAAAATACTCAGCAGGGTCTGTTTAACTATGTCTGGAAATCTCAGACAAGACTTCCCACTATGTGAGCTGAAATGTGAAGGTTAGGTATGAGGACTCTGTTGATTATCTTATCACCAGGTCTCTCCCTTTCCAACCTCTATTTTTTTCTATGAAAGCCTTCAAATACTATTTCAACACATTTTCTTTAGTAGGAGGTAATTTCCAGTATGGCTTTCATTTTTAAAATTAAACATACAGGGTGAGCCCTAACTGGTATGGCTCAGTGGTTGGAGTGCTGACCCACACACTGCATGTACCTGGGTTGCACGTTTATCTCCAGCCCCAGTGGGCCCTGGTCAGGACATGTGGAAGGCAACCAATGCATGTCTCTCTCACATCAAACTTTCTCTCTCCCCTTCCTCCCCACCCTTCCACTATCTCAAAAAATCAATGAAAAAATATCTTTGGGTGATGATTAACAAAAACAAACAAACAAACAAACAAACAAACAAAAAAACACATACAAGGTAGGGCAAAAATAGGTTTACAGTTGTTTGTATGACGATCTATACTAATAAAAGGGTAATATGCTGATTAGACTGGGACACCTTCTAGATGTCCTTCTGGACAAAGCCATGGTGATGGGGCCGGGGCAGACGCAGTTAAGGGTGATAAGGGCGGCAGGGGGGCCTAGTTTAGGGCAATCAGGCTGACAGGAAGGGCAGTTGGGGGAGATAAGGCAGGTTGGGGGGGGAGTTGGGGGCAATCAGGCTGACAGGAGGGGCAGTTGGGAGCGAGCAGGCTGTCAGGGGGACAGTTGGGGGCATTCAGGCCAGCAGTAGGGGTAGTTAGGGGTGATTAGGCTGGGGGGGGGGCTGTTAGGGTTGATCAGGCTGGAAGGGGGGGGGCAGTTGGGGTTGATCAGGCCAGCAGGCAGAGTGGTTAGGGGCGATCAGGCAGGCAGGAAGGTGAGTGGTTAGGAGCCAGCAGTCCCAGATTGTGAGAGGGATGTCCAACTGCCAGTTTAGGATCAGGCCTTAACCAGTAGTTGGACATTCTCTGAAGAGTTGCAGATTGGAGAGGGTGAAGGCCGGGCTGAGAGTCACACCCCCCAACCTGTGCATGAATTTTGTGCACCTGGCCACTAGCCCTATCTAATAAAGAGGAAATATGCAAATTTACCATCATGCTGTCACAAAGATGGCAGTGCCCATGGAGGAGGCAGGGTTTCCATAACACAAGATGGCTGCACCCACAGCAGAGGCCGAATTTCCATAATGAGCCTTAATGAGCAATCAGCAGGGACCTGAGGCTATATGGCATTGGGTGGGGCATGGGACCTGAGGCTGTGCCCCCTGCCCAGTGGTGCTTGATGGAGGATCTCAGGCCACATCCCCCACCTGGTTGGGCTTGATGGGGGACCTCAGGCCAAGCCCCCCATCCCAATGCCAGGCCAGGGGACCTGAGGGTGTGCTGGGGGACCTGAGGCTACACCTCTCACCCAGTGGGGCTTGACAAAGGTAGGGCCGGCTGAGTCTGGATCTCTCCCAATGGGGGTGGGGTCTTGGGTCTCAAGTGATTTTGAGGTGCCATGGATGGATAGGGACTTTACTCTGGGTCCCGTGGCTTACCCCATACTCTGAGAGGAGGAAGATTTTCATATACATTTTACTAATTTTCTTTCTTCTCTGATACTTCTGTTATAAAGAGCAAATAGCAATATTAAAATATTTCCTCTAATTAATCCCCTTTTAATATGCACGAATTTCATGCACCTGGCCACCACTAATTAATAAATAATAGTACAAGAATAAACTCTGTTTTTCGTGTTCTCACACTGTACTTGTTTAATCATGACTGTGTTGAGAGCTATGCACAAGAATTACAAGATGCTCTGAGCCCATGTAACAGTGGACCTGTCATAATCTGGGGTCAAAGTAGTTCCTTGATATGCTTAACTTTCAACTTAAATCAGGAACATGCTTTGAAAATTTCCAGAAAAAGTGGTGAGGGGGAACAGAGTTTGTACCAAAAAAAATAAGCCTTTTGGGACATTGATTATATTTAGCTGGTTATTTTCAAGAAATAAAAGACTCAGGAAATCCTTTGTGCTTCCCACTAGCTTCCTAAATAAATTAGGTAGAGGACCTGCTCCAGAAAGGGAGGATTATCATAGATATTTAGTTTAATATGAGCAAGTGTGATAGGGAAGAACCTAATCAGGTCAATTTGTTGTCCTGTCTCTGTCACATTATTAAAATAAAATAGCCCAGCAAACATTTTTGTTTTTTTGTAACCAAAAAATTTGCATTTCCATCTCTATGTGAATTGCCTTCCTGCCCATTGAAGTCCCGAACCGCAATCCCCTCTTCTCCTAAGTTTAAGATGGCATAAAAGCCTTCACTATCCCATACCGGCCTATCCGTCCTGGGGTCTCATGGAACCCCCATACTGGTATATACATATGTAATACACTTGGACATTTTCTCCTGTTAATATCTGCTGTTAATTTGCTTATTAGCTCAGCTAAGAGAACTTAGAAACAGGAGAGGAAAATTAATTTTTATGTTCCTGCAGGAGGGTGGATGAGTGAAGACTCCATAAACAGAATCAAGGACACCCCTGTGGAAGCCAGAGCTCAAAGATTAAGGCATGGCTCCGGAAGGACCCTGTGCAGAACCACAACACAGGAGCCTGGTGTGGGCCATGTCAAAGGAGCTGGACTAGGGAAAGCAGCCCTTGAGGGTTGGGTGGGGAAATGGGAACCACAGGATGATATCTCCAATTTGCATTTAAAAAATAGCCTTATGGCTGTTGTGTGGAGATTTGGTGGAAGGAAAATTCCTCTGAGGCCTTTAACACACCAGGCTGTGTGCCTTAAGAAGTCCTGGATCTAAGAGAAAAGCAATCAGGTCTCAGCAGGGATGAGGGCTGTCTCTGCTGTGCCTTGCTGTCCCCAGCTGTGCTGAAGGACTAGCAGTGAGCAGAAGACACCCTTGGAGGCAGGCTTCTTTGGGAAGCCTCCTGGAAATGGTGTTAGTGTATATGCTCATTGTTTTTACACTGCCGCTTACTCGGCAGCCTTGCTATTACCTGCTTTCTTTTGGAAAGCACTCAGAGCTGCTTTGATAACCAAATAAGCCAGAGTACCTGTATGTTTCTGCTTTCTTACTAAACAATTGCAGTGCATCCTCTCCACAGACATCCAGCCTCTGACACTAAAGACATCTTTTGGACAATGGATGCATAATTGGGCACTGTAACTGTCTGAGCTGCCCAGTCCTGCTTTCACTCCAGCAGTTCCTTTTGTAAAAATTTTATTTATTTACTTTTTTCTTTATTAATTATGGTATTAAATATTGGTCCTTATCCTCCCCATTGCCTTCACACCCCCTCCACTCATGCCCTCACCCCCTTGGTGTCTATGTCCATTGGTTAGGCTTACTAGTATATGAATGCATACAACTCCTTTGGTTGATCTCTTCTCCTTACCTCCAATCTCCCCTACCTTCCCTCTGAGGTTTGACAGTTTGATCAATGTTTCTCTGTCTGCCACTATGGAGAACAGTATGGAGTTTCCTCAAAAAACTAAAAATGGAACTTCCATTTGACCCAGTGATCCCACTTCTAGGAATGTATCCCAGGAAACTAGAAACAACAATCAGAAAGGATATATACACCCCCCCCCCCCAATGTTCATAGCAGCACAATTTACCATAGTTGAGATTTGGAAAGAGCCTAAGCACCCATCAGCAAATGAGTGGATTTAAAAACTGTGGTACATCTACACAATAGAATACTACGCTGCAGTAAAAAAGGAAGGAATTCTTATCATTTGCAGTAGCATGGATGGAACTGGAGAGCATTATGCTAAGCGAAATAAGCCAGTCAGAGAAAGATAAATATCACCTGATCTCACTCATTTGTAGAATACAATGAACCACATAAACTGATGAACAAAAACTCCAACTGTTCTTATTGACAAGTGCTACTCTCAGCTTTAGCTAAGGTGTATTTGAGGATGCAAATTTATCACAAGACTCTAATTATGGGAGAGGCCTTATTTAAACGAACATTTAGTTCATCTCAACTTGATTACTGGAACAGGCTAATTGGTGTTCCTGATTCCAGCTGCCACCTTCTCTGAGGCATTCCACAAAATAAGCTGCACTGCTGTAGTCAAACCAATCAATGAGCTCCTTCTGTACCTCACTCCTTCCTTCCATTTCTTACTTTCAGCCAGGCACAAACTTCCTATAAGCTGTCAGCTGAGGATCCCAGAAGGATAGTCAGTCCCTGGCACCATGGACTGCTACCTTCCGCCTTTCTTACCTCCAACATATTGTTTTGTGTCTCATTCTCTCGATCTCTATATCTTAGCAAGATGAAACACTTTGTGATTTTAAGCTGAGGTATTAAGGGCTGGTTATAATTTATAATGCCACTTTCTCAGCAAGCATTTGAATTTTTAATCAGCTTTCAGAGTTTTAATAGAGCGTTGAGTGCTATGGCATTATCAACTACTGTGGCATGAACATAAGGGAGGTGACTTGGGAAGAGAAGAAATGTTCCCAGTGTCTCTCATATAAAAGCACCATCAAACATTTGGTTAGTGTTTTAAAGTTACAAAATATTTTTATCCTAGAATTTTATCCTTGTTAACAATCTTGTAGGTGGATAAATGAGAGGACTGAAGTTAGAATGTCTACTTGTTTCCTTCCATAGGGAAAATAGTAAATTACAGATATGATTATATCTTGATGAAATTTAGACTACCATGAGTACTATGCAATAAGAACATCGTATTTATTTCTGTACTTGCCAGCTCTTATAATAAAAAAGACACATGGAACAAAATTAATATATAATCACATTATAAAGAGAAATCATGAAGTTGAAAGAGTTGTGGAGATGTGTTAATTCAAAGGATTATGATTATGATGATGACTGAGTATAAAATTGAGTTATGGGCTTCTTGGAAACCAAGTTCAAAAGAGAAATGTGATGGATCTCTTATAGTCAGGAAGAATAGATGATGTTAAGAGATGTCACCGTTTTTTATTTCCTTGGCACTAAATTTTGAAAGGTCTTTGTCACACAACATTTTATAGAATGGATACTGAATGATGAAAAGGGCAGTTGATTCAGTAGCTGCTATTTAATAAATAAAATGTAACAGATACTGGGCCTCTCCATTTTTTCTTAAAAAATCAGTGTTTATTAGGGGTCATTCTAAACGGTATATACATTTATGTTTTCTTTTTTAAAAAATTTCTTTATGTTTAAGGTATTACATATGTGTCCTTTTTCCCTCGTTACTCCCCACCTCCCATTCATGGTCCCACCCCCCTTGTTGTCTGTGTCTATTGATTAGGCTTAGATGCATGCATATAAGTTCTTTGGTTGATCTCTTCCCCTACCCCCACTATCCTCTACCTTCATGAGGTTTGGCATTCTGATTGATGTTTCTCTGTCTCTGGATCTATTTTTGTTCATTAGTTTATGTTATTCATTATATTCCACACATGAGTGAGATCATGTGATATTTATCTTTCTCTGCCTGGCTGATTTCACTTAGCATAATGCTCTTCATCTCTATCCATGTTGTTGCAAATGGTAAGAACTCCTTTTTTTATTTTTATTTTTTTACCACAACATAGTATTCCATTGTATAGATGAACCACAGTTTTTTAATCCACTCATCTGCTGATGGGCACTTAGGCTGTTTACAAATCTTAGCTATGGTAAATTGTGCTGCTATGAACATATAGGTGCATACATCCTTTCTGATTCATGTTTCTAGTGTCTTAGGATATATTCCTAGAAGTGGGATCACTGGGTCAAATGGGAGTTCCATTATGATTCCAGCTCAGGACACTTTAAGTGTTTCTTACTATGTCACCTGGCTGGATCTTAGTCTGTTCTTCTCCTTGCATCTTTATGGCACATCTTATGTATTCTGTGCCACTTACACTGGTTCACACCCACTGTTCATACTCACTGCCCTGTTGTCTGCTCTCACTCTACCTCTTACCTTAGAGATGCCAAGACTGACCTCCTTCTGCATTTTTTCTGCAGGCTGTTCCCATGGCTGCGCTGACCTACGCTTGAATCCAAAGTATCCTCTGGTTAGTGTTCCCATTAGTCACATTGTCCTCTTTGTTTTCACCTTAGTCCATACTTTCCTATTGTGAAACTTGTTTTTTTGAGGGGAAGGATTCCACTAGAGAGTGGTTGAGCTCCCAGTGAAACAGTTTTTCCAACTTTCCTGGTGTTCCCAACCTCTCTAGAAGGCCTGATCATCATCCACCCTGCCATGCTTGACTTCTTTTTCATGTAGAGCCCTTCTCTCAGGAGTTCTGTTCAATGTAGCTATTGCCTTGGTTGATCCCATATGTCTGTGTGTGATTAAACCTCATTGAATGTGCTTGAAATCTATTCATGTGAGGCTCTTTTGGACCAAGAGAGCATATTGTTATATAACTTGCCATACCAACATACCTGAACCTCAGCTCCACCCCAGCTGGAATCTCATTGTAAAACCAAGCAGAAGTGGATTTCAAAATTCTATTTTTTGTAGCAGCTTCTTATAATAGTCTGTAAACAGCAATGCAGTGAGGAGTGTTCTATGGGACTAATGTGGTACAAATACATCACCTTCTAGCTTTTCAACTTGCTCCAAGAACTGGCTTTTTAACAGTCAGAGAAGTGAATGGATCATTCTGAAACTGGCTTACTTTCACAAGATTGGGGAAATTGATTCTGCATTGAATCTGCCAAGTGGTCATAACTGATGTTGTGATAAGCATGGAAGAACAAAGGATACTTTTTGTTTCCTTGTTGAACATCTTAGTAGTCATTTTGTTGAGGAATTCTAAAGTTTCTTCTTTTATTTTTATTGTTGACATTATTACAGATGCACTGGTCTACATTTCCATCAGCAGTGTACTAGGGTTCCATTTTCTCCACATCCTCACCAGCAATTGTTTTATGTATTTATTAGTTCATTTAATCTGATAGAAGTTACACCATATCTTTCCCTGCCCTAATTTTTTTTATATATTTAAAAAATATTTATTTTTAATTTTATTCATCCTCACCTGAGGATATTTTTTCCATTGCTTTTCTTAGAGAGAGTGGAAAGGGAATGGGAGAGAGAGAGAAACATTGATATGTGAGAGAGGCACGTCAATTGGTTGCATCCTATGGCCGGGGTCTAGGATCGAGCCTGCAACCAAAGTACATGCCCTTGACCAGGAATCGAACCCTTCAATCCACAGGCCGACACTTTATCCACTGAACCACACTGTCCAGGGCTATTTTTTATAATTTTTTAAAAAAAATTGATATCAGAGAGAGGAAGGGCGAGGGAGTGAGAGATAGAAACATCAGTATGGGAGAGAATCATCGATCAGATGCCTCCTGCATGTTCCCTACTGGGGATCTAACCTGCAACCTGGGCATGCGCCCTGACCAGGATCGATCAAGAGCAGGGGACATGTCTTTTGGCGATCTGTATGTCCTCTTTGGAGAAGTGTCTCTTTAGGTCCTTTGCTAATTTTTTATTGGATTGTTTGTTTTCCTTATGTTGAGTTGTATGAGTTCTTTATGTATTTTGGAAATTAATCCCTTATAAGATGTGTCATTGGAGAATATGCTATGCAGAAGCTTTTAAGTTTGACATAGCCTCATTTGTTTATATCATCCTTTGTTTCTCTTGCCTTAAGAGGTGTATTAGAGAAAATACTGTCACATGAGATATCTGAGCTTTTACTGCCTATGTTTTTTTTCTAGGATTTTTGTGATTTTTTTGACTTACATTTAAGTGTTTTAGTCTTATGTAATGTGTAAGTTAGTGGTGTAATTTCATTTTTTGCATGTACCTATCCAATTTTCCTAGCACCATGTCTTGAATAGACTGTCTTTACTCCATTGTATGCTCTTGCCTCTTTTGTCAAATCTTAACCTACCATAATGTTGTAGTTTGATTTCTGGATTCTCTATTCTGTACCATTGACCTATATGCCTGTTCTTGTGCCAATACCAGACTGTTTTTAATATAGTGGCTTTATAGTATAGTTTTATATCTGGTATTGTGACCCCTCCAACTTTGTTCTTCTCTCTCAAGATAGCTGAGGCTATTTGGGATCTTTTTGGTTTCATGTAAATTTTTGGAATATTTGTCCTAGGTCTGTGAAATATCCCATTGGTATTTTAATAAGGATCACAGTGAATCTATAGATTGCTCTGGGTAGTATAAACCTTTTAATGATGTTAATTCTTTCAATCCATGAACCCAGTATATGCTTCCACTTGTTTGTATCTTCCTCTTCCCCTCCCCCCAATAACCTGTAGTTTTCCAAGTGCAGGTCTTTTACCTCCTTGGTTAAGTTTATTCCTGGGTACATTAATCTTTCTTTTGCAATTATAAATGGGATTTTTTTAGTTTCTCTTTCTGAGAGTTTATTATTGGTGTATCAAAATGCCATCTACTTCTGAATGTTAATTTTGTATTCTGCTACTTTGCTGAATTCATCTTCTTAATAGATGATCTCCTTTCCTGCAACCTTGCACTTGATTGAATGTGGTACATCTGAGAACAGGGGAGAGTAATAGAGGATGGCCATGGTTCATTCTCAGTGGGCAGCTGTGATGGATTGAAGGCCACTGGCTCACTGCAGTAGGTTTTATGGCAAATTCTCTTTCTGAGAATACACTGTCCAGAGTATTGATTATGCTAACCTATGGTTGTAAATTTATGTCTGAAGTGAAGACTTGCAATAAAGCTCATTTGTCAAGTACAGGCTTAATCACAGAAGATAATTGGCATTAATGAGTCCTTAGTAAAAGAACAGGATTGGAATGCCAGTAAAAGATTGGTCTAGGTTAGCGCATCCTGCCATCACCATTTGCAAAGAAAGCTGACAGCTGTGCAGGGAATTAGGGGTGTTACTGCTGGGATACGTCCCTTCTTGATGGGCAGGTGCCTACAGTCCTCATTGTGAATTATGTTTGGACTGAGTAGATTATATTTTTTGGCAAGGCTCAGTCCTGTCATCTGTTAACCATCTCTTGTGGGAAATCCATTAAAATATAATTTCAAAACTTGCAGAGTATTCAGAGGACCAGTTTATACTTAATTCTAAAACCTTGGCTCTTTCAATCACAATTTTGCAAACACTTTGCGTGCATATTTGGGAAGCAAAATCAGGATCCATCTCTACCTCTCCATCCAAGGATCAATGTCAAAACCATGGGTACCATCCATGTATTAGTTCCATTACATTAAGGAAGAGACATGTCTTTTGTTCTTTGGCTTTCATTTCCTCTCCTTTTGGTCACACTCATCATGCTCTCGTATAAGTGGGCGAGTAGTTGTTTCTACCTAGGAGAAGGCTCAGACCTACCTTTTACTACTCTCTGATTGTGGTGGTGGTGTTTTCATGCCACCAGTGAGAGACAAGACAGTTGACCTTCTCGATCTTTATAAGAAGTAACTTCCCTATGCCTTTCTCGCCTTCTTTGAAAGGCCAGTAGAAGACAGATTGAGGCCTAGGGAGAGGAAACCTTAACCCTTTTAAACTGTCACAAAAGGCATCCTTCCAACTTCATGCAATGTAGTATACTAGTTTCATTATTTTTTTGTAGGTAACTTTCCAATTTGAGAGAAGGGAGAAGGAGAGAGCGAGAAGCATTGATGTTAGAGAGAAACATTGACCAGCTGCCTCCTGCAAACCTCCCCCTGGGGATTGGGCCTACAACACAGGCATGTGTCCTAACCAGGAGTTGAACCTGCCACCTTACAGTGCACAGGGTGATGCCCAAGCAACTGAGCCACTCCAGCCAGGGCTAAAGTATAGCTCTTTCTCTTAATCTCTGCATACATATATATGCACATATGGAGGGAGGAAATTGTTAAAAATACATGTGAATACAATATTTAACATTTAATACTTCTATATTACATATGAGCTTACTGTAATATGTCAGAAGGTTTATTCAGAATCCATTATATCAATGTTGTGTTTAATCCCCTGGCACCTTTCTCCCATGTTTTTTGTTTTTTAAGTTTCTTCTGGGTAAAGAAAGAAGTGAGTGGGTTTTTGTTGTTGTTTGTCTTTTAAAAACACCCCAAATTATAGATTATTTTTACTCTTTAGTGAAAAATATTATTAAATTCTATTGCTGTTAATATACTACCATACAAAACCCCAACTATGTAGCCCATCTGGAAATAAACCACCTATTATTATAAATCATGAATATTAAACACTATCTTTAATAAAAAGGCTCATTACATACTAGGTAGTAGTGGTTCTAGTCACTGAACAAATTTTTATTCCATCAATTCTGTTTGGTCTTTAATAGCACCAGTTGAGAGACACTTCATTGTTAGCACCAAATAAAAGAAGAGCTTTTTCAATTATTTGAGCAGCTTAAATGAACAATGTAGACATTGTGTGATAATTTAATTTGCCTAGTTGATTAGGTCTCACTAATCTCCCTCTCTCCCTAAAGTGACATAATGAAAAAGTTTAAGAATGATTCATGATTTCATTAAGGATTATATAGATCCATCTAGTCATCCCTCTCTCTAGCATACCATGGGTCTAGTTTACTTAGGAAACCAAATATGATTTCATGAAAAAGTCACTGTGCTTCATTTATTCAATAAGTATTTGTTGAGTATTAGCAAAACCAAATATAAATTCTCTGATGTAGATTGTAGCCTAATGAGAGCAGTGATCATAATTCAAATAATTATAAAAATGAGTATACTTTTTCAAGTGTTGATGTAAGAAATGTACAAACCTGTAGATACATTTTGTAAGAATTTATTTAAGCCCAACTGACAATATGTACCAGGGAGCAAGATCTCAAATGCTCTAGAGAATAACAGTTTGCAGTTTCTTTTATGCATTGGAGATTAAGGAAGGAACATAAGGAAGATTACATGGAGGTGGGAGGAGGCAAAGTGGGGATTGGATTTTAGTATGGTTAAGATAATGTGCTCTCTTGAGAGTGGTTAAAGCTTATTTCAAAGGTGTGTTACTCTACATTCACAGAAACAATGGATAGGGCTTGTTTAAGGCAATGATAATATTTATATACTAAAGAAGTTATATGCATGTGATGTGACTAGTCACCATGACAGGCCCAGTTAGGAATTTATGATCAGATGACACTGTGAGGTTATTTTCCATAGAACTCTCCCTTTGTTTTTGTTCAAGTAAATTACTAGTAAGTGCTATAAAATAAAGGGACACAGCTATAAGAGTACATTGTAATAAGGACATCTGGCTTTTGCAATGCTGCAGATGGGGAGACAGGTCCTGTGAAAGTGACATTTGAGTGATAAAGAATGAGTGGGGTTTAATTAAGCACATAAGAGGAGGGAAGAACATTCGAAGAAGGAAGATCATGCACAAGGGAATCAAGATAGAAAGCAGCATGATACGGTGAGTTTGAGGATATCACTATGCTTAGAGTGCTGAGAATTAGGGGAAGTCTAGAACTGTAGGTAGGAGCCAGACCCTACAGGGTCTTGTTGTCTATATTAAAGTCTTTAGTTTTTATGCCAAGGACTGAGAAGTTATGAAGATTTTAAACAAGTCATAAATACTTTAGTGTTTTTGAAAAGATCAATCTGGCAACATTATGGAGAATGAATTAGGAGGGAGCAAGTCTGAATGCATTTAGATAATTAAAAATTTATTGCATTAATTCAGGTGAAAGATAATAGTAGTTTACTATAGGATGGTTGTGATTCTATTAGAAGTGGGGAAAATGCAGCTCTTTTTAATTACAATTACAGTTGACTTCAATATTAGTTTCAGGTGTACACCATAGTGGTGAGACATTCATATAATTTATAAAATGACCGTCTCCCCCCTCCCCCAATAAGCTTTCTATCCACCGGCACCATACATAATTATTATAATACTAGAGGCCTAGTGCATGAAACTCATGCACTGAGGTGGGGCGTATCCCTCAGCCCAGCCTGCACCCTCTCCAATCTTGGACCCCACAGGGGATGTTCGACTGCCGGTTTAGGCCCAATCCCATCCCTCTTACAATCTGATACTGCTGGCTCCCAAACACTTGCCTTCCTGATTGCCCCTAACTGCTTCTGCCTGACAGCCTGGTCATCCCCAACCATTCCCCTGCTAGTCTGATCGATGCTAACTGCTCCCCTGCTGGCCTGATTGCCCCCAACTGCTCTCCCCTGCTGGCCTGATCACCCACAACTTCCCTCCCCTGTTGGCCATCTTGTGACCACATGGGGGTGGCCACCTTGTGTGAGGATGTGATGGTCAATTTGCATATTACTTCTTTATTATATAGTATTATTGACTATATTTCTTATGCTATACTTAACATCCCTATGGCCAATTTTTACTTCTTAACCCCTTCATTTTCACCCAGCTCCTTAGAACCCCTTCCATCTGGCAACTATCAATTTATTTTCTGTATCTATGAATGTGTTTCTGTTTGTTTGTTTGTTTATTTTATTCTTTAGATTCCACACATAAGGGACATCATATGGTATTTGTCTTTTCCTATCTCAGTGGTCAGCAAACTGCGGCTCGTGAGCCATGAATTGCCGCTCAGTTGACTAATGAGTTTGCCGATCACTGTGTAAGGCATTACCCTTACCCAGAGGTTTTGACTTCAGGTTAAAGACATTAGTACATTATTAAAATGTTTTTAAGTGTTTTTCCCTAAGGCAGTGGTCAGCAAACTCGTTAGTCAACAGAGCCGCAGTTTGCTGACCACTGCCTATCTGATTTATTTCACTTAGTTTAATACCTTCTAGGTCCCGGGTTCCTATGACATATTTCCATTATTCTGGGTGGTTCTTCCTCCTTTTCCTTCTCCTTCTTTTGTTCACTTCCTTTCTTTCTGGCTCTACAAGATGCCCCAGACTTGTATGTTTCCTGCCCTAGTCTTAAAATCAGTCATTTTCTAAGAAACTCTGGCTCATTTTATCAGAGAATAGTACTAGGCATTAAGGTACAGATGTTGATGTACTCATTGCTATTGCGTATTATTTCTTTTAGACCCTCTCAGCTAACCAAACAAAAAAATATATCTGTATACACTAGCCCATGTATATACGCATATCTATAAATATTTCTTCATAAAATTATCTGTATCAATATTAAGCTAAACAAAATTTCTTATTGGTGTCTCTAACTCTAATTTATTCCTACCTCTATCAGTCTGGTTATTTCCCTTGCTAATCTGTAAATAATTCTCTTGTCACAGACTGCATTCTTCCCTGGGATTCCTGATCTCCTAAATAATTTTTTCTAATTTGCATACATTAATTTTCACTCTTTGTGCTATAAGTTTCTATGGGTTTTGAAAACTGAAAAATTATATATCCACCATCACAGTATTGTACAGAATAATTTCACAGCCTTAAAAATCCTCCAAACATGATATTTTCATTTACTTAAAAGAAAGTGAAAGCTTCTAGTAAGAGGCAGAAGCCACTGAACACTCACCTACCACTACGCTGCAGCTCCACAAATGAGCAGAGATAACTAAAATTGGAGGAAAGCTCCAACAATAGTAAAAAAGCCATATAAACCCCTATTACAAATGCAGAATATATTTAATTGATTTTAGAGAGGAAGGGGAGAGAGAAAACAAACATTAATGTGAGAGAGAAACATCCATCAGCTACCTTCTGCATAAGCCCCTACTGGACATGGGGTTTGAACCCAAAACCTGAGTATGTGTCCTGACTGGATCAAACCTCCACCTTTTGGTCTACAGGATGACACTGCAACCAAATAAGCCACACCAACCAGGGCAAACCCACAATATTTTTGAGCCACAATGAAATGTGGTTGAGCAAACAGCCTCTTTCAGAAAAGTTCCCTGAAAGGCAATCTAAATGTACTCAGGACTACTCTAGACATAGATGAACTAGGCAACAAACAGAGAAGCAGTGCCCTTGATAATTATTTCCTCATCACCAAGCTTTCAAAGAGGTGGGACTGAAAAGACATCCTGGAAATTCAATTTTAATTTTTCCTACCCAGCTCCCTAAACGGGAGTGACAGCCTGGAGGCCAGACTCCGCAGGGAGACAGATCCAGCTTTGCCACCACTGGACCACACTGGAGCAGAAGGTTCCTGAGATGTAGCCTTTTGCACCCACCCCATATCTATCCAGGAAGATCTGCCGCTCTGGAAAAAGAACAGGGATGGGCTTTCCCCCAGAGAACCAGACGTTTCCCTCTGTACACACACGGAAGCTTTAATGCCGTGAAAGCAGGTGGAGGGTGGTGGAACCCTGTGATCACTCTGGAAATGGATCCATTTCTTTCTCAAAGTCAAGCACCACCGAAAGCCCATAGTTTAGGTATGCTCACAATCAGTTTGTTTGCTTTCTGTTTCATCTCTCTTAGCCCTACACTGGTGTTCTCACCATCTGGTTCACACATAGGAAATGCAAGTGCAGAGAAATTACCAATGCTTTGAAACCAAAGTCAGCTTCTCTCTCCGTTGACAGACTAAAGCATATCACCTGCTCAGAACCAGGGAGTAGTGCTCTCTTGCAGAGGGCCAGATGGTTGTATCAATAATTTACTCTTGACAGTGTAGAAATAGCTGGGCTCTAGGAAAGAGATCCAGGTTTCTGATGCTCATTCAGCTATTATAACCCCTCTAAATCTTATTCTTAGCTGCTATTAGTTTTAAAGCCCCTAAAATGGAACAGGCCTGTTAGACTATCTTTAGTCAATAATTCTCTTCCCATTCTGAAACAATTCAGTGCATTATCTCACTCCAAAGGGAGGGATACTATTTTCCTTAAATGACGTTGCTAATGCAAAAGGCAGTGTTAGTGATCCCGCTCCTCAAAATGTTTCTTGAGAAGAAGCTGTAAGCACTGTCAATCTTACACATAAGAGCATCAAATAAATATGATATTAAGATCACTGAGCTCTCTTTGAATGTTGCAATTCAAATGTAAGCTTGACTCCCTCTGAGTCTTTCCGAGTCCTGAGTTTTTTACCTTTAGCTCTAGAGGAATTATGAAGGTGAGCACTGAAAAATTAACTCCTTGGGTGTGTTAACTGCTGAAGGGCTTTTGATATTTAGGTCATTTCCTTCGCTTTCCAGATAAGTAAACCGCAGTTCAGAGCTGGTAAGAGGTACCACAGAGTATATAGAGTGTGTTGTAGGCTATTAGAGAAATGTTTTAATTTTTTTATTATTACATCTGCATAAGCCTAGACACCAGCAGATTCCCATTGATGCTGCAATTTGTCATTTGCTCATTTGTAGCTGAGCCTCAGTTTATATAACTTACAGTTGGGGTAAAAATGCCCATGTACTTGTGATGCATGTTAGAAGTGTGTGGAATGGGTACCTAAATGCAGATGCACGTGTGCATGTGTGTGTGTGTGTGTGTGTGTGTGTGTGTGTGTGTGTGTGTGTGTGGCGGGGTGGGATGGTGGTGGTAATTTTGCAACTCCATTAATCTCAAAGCATTCATATTTTACAAGTCAAAAGCTCCAAAGTAGCCCAGCATTCAGCAATTATTTTCAGATTATGTTAATGTGGTTTTTATTTTTCTCAGAGCTCTTCACTTGCAGAAATTACAAGCTGTCTTACTTGTGATGCTGAAATGAGACAAATATTATTAGCTTGGAAGTAAGCATTGCTGGCTAAAGACAGTTTTCTTGTACTTGGATTTTATAAACTAAGATGCTAAGAAAGGCTCAGTGTGGAAGCTGTCTGACTTTATTCTCAGCTCATCCAGTATAAGTACAGTGTTCCTAGAGAGGGGGAATGCTACATGTTTCTAAGTTTCAAGGTTTTCATGCCACTTCTGGGTCATTTTGGGCTCTTTGAATTCCAAGGTCTCAGATGCCTGAAGAAATGGGTTTTGTGGTTATAAGAGTCACACAATGAGGAAGCAGACACACAAGAGAGCCCCTTCCCTCAACAACCTGAGTTTGAAGAGAGAAGCTTTGTCCCATTACCCGTTGTGTCCCCAAGGCCTAGTGAGAATGCATCAATAAGTATTAAAGTAAAAAGAATGACATGTCTTTACCTCATACCTAAAAATGAAATGAATTCCAGATAGATAATTAAAGATTTAAATGTAAAAACAAAACAAAAGTGTGCCAGAAGAAAATATTGGTGATCATCCTATCTAATAAAAGAGTAATATGCAAATATGATTGTACCTTTGCTACGCTACCAGCCAATCTGGAGTGGGGGTGAGTGGGGTCGAGGTGTGCATGAGGCGAGGGGCAATCCCGCCCCTCGTACCCATTCCACCGCTCCTTGGGGCCTGCAGAGGGATGGGAACATGTCCCGGGTGGCCCTGCCCCTCGCGCCTGTTCCACCACTCCACGGGGCCCAAGAAGCTGAGGAGAAGGTGAAGGAGAAGCTGCCCAAAGAGTGGAAGGTGCTGGGGAGGAGCAAGCAACCAAGAAGAAAGATTGAGCCCCTCTTTCCTTAATTATTTCAGGAATAATCCTCCCAATAATCAACCCCATCACCAACCAAGCAGTTGAGTCCCCAATAGTATATGAATTAAAGTTGGACATTAAATGTTATGCTATGACTTTTCTCCTTATACAGAGTATCAGTTTGCCTGCAGAGTGGCTTCCTGGCTTGCTGCCAGCCTGTGCATGGTCCACACTTATGAGTTCAGGATCTATGACAATGTGAATAATTCAGATGTTTACAATAAAAACACATGAATACACAAATTAACCAATGTTAATGCTAAAATTCATGGAAAAAATAGTCCTTTGAATCTTTGGTGGTTAGAAATTAAAGACCTCAAATTATGTGCAATAAACAGTAAATAAAGTTACACTGAATGGCAAAAAAAAAAAATACATTAGGGGCCAGGAAATGTTCAAAGACCTGGGAACCATTCCCAGATCAGGAAGGGAAGTCACAGAGTGTATATTATTGCTACAAATACTCTATTTCCTACTACTTACACCATCCTATCTAATAAAAGAGCAATATGCAAATTGACCACCAGCCACACCCACTAGCCACACCCACCAGCCAATCAGGAGTGGGGGGCAGAGCCAAGGCGGCCCGGGCTGCACAGGGGGGCGTGGCTGAGGCCCATGCTATCTGGGCTTGAGCTGGCTGGGGCGAAGGCCCAGGCCTGGGGGCGGCGTATGTGGCTGGGATGGAGCCAGCCATTGGCTCCATTGCAAGGCGATGGCTAGGTGCCCAAGGCCTAAAGCCTTGTCAGAGGCTTTAGGCCTTGGGCAGGGTAGGGTGAGTGGTTAGTGGGACATCCCCTGAGGGCTCCCAGTATGTGTGAGGGGGCAGGTTGGGCTGAGAGATCACCTACCCCCAGTGCACGAATTTCGTGCACCAGGCCCCTAGTATACAATATAATGTGTTAGATGCCTTCCTATCTCATGAAGTATGTCTTCTCATAGGTAATATTGGCAGATATGTTACAGTTATGGCAGTATGTCATATTTTATCTATATTAATAAAAGGTTAATATGCTAATTAGACCATGAGATATTATAGATGTCCTTCTGGACAAAACCATGGTGGTGGGGCTGAAGCAGAGGTGGTTATGAGTGATCAGGCCAGGAGGGGAGGTCAGTTGGGGGTGATCAGGTTGGCAGGGGGGTGCAGTTGGGGGCAAGCAGGCCAGCAGGCAGAGTGGTTAGGGGAGATCAAGCAGGCAGGCAGGTGAGCAGTTAGGAGCCAATAGTCCTGGATTGCGAGGGGGTTGTCTGACTGCCCGTTTAGGCCCGATCCCACAGGGGTCCCAGATTAGAGAGGATGTAGGCCAGGCTAAGGGACACACACCCCCTCCAACAGCTCCCAGTACATGAATTTTGTGCACCGGGACACTAGTTTTTATATATTTGAAATAACACCATAGGCAGAAATCACAAATGAAGGTTAGTATTTCTGATCAGGTAAAACAAATAGTTATTGACTAGAAAAACTCAATAAGAAAGGAAACTCTAAATTGGGAATGAGATTTAGAACTTACATAGCATAGGTTAATACTCATTATGAATGAAGAATCATAAAATTCAGTAAAATATGATGAATATCCTAATAGGAAAAAAAGAAATAAGGACACAAATAGGGTAATTCACATTTAAGTACTTAATAAACATGGAAACATTAAATCTTATTAGTAAACAAGGTGCCTGTCAAAGAACAAGGAGCTACTATTTATAGCTATTAAATTAGCATAGATTTTTGATGGTGCAATAATGCCCAGCACTAATAGGAATGGCAGTCTCTTATACTACAGGTAGGGGTGGGTGTGGGGTAAATTATTTTGCATTGTTTAATCAGTATCTTAAAGCCATATTTTCCTTTTGATCCAGCAATTATACTTTCAGTAAGTACTTGGTATAATATGCAAAGATACATATGTAGTAATATCTACTAAAGCATAGTTTATAATATAAAAATAGAGCCTAAATATCCCATGATAAGGGATTGTTTAAAAAATATGATATATTAGGATGTATTAGAATCTTAACATCATTATATATTAGAATAACTTAATGTGATCTTATGCCACCATTAACAGTGATGATACAGAAGTGTAATTATTGATGTAGAATTTATTTATCATCTATTACTACATTGAAAAACCTTCTTATCTACTTATATTTATATAATGATATATGAATTGAAAACATCTCAAAGGTAATATACCAAATACTCCAAAATATTGAAAGTAGCTATCTCTGGATAGTGAGGTATAACTAGTGATTCTTGAATTATTATAAAAGAAATAAATTGATTATACATACCCTCTAACTTTTTTCTACACTGAATATAAAAATGCATTTAACAAATAAATAGTAAAGGTTAAAAAAATAAAATAATAACATACCATTCATTCATGAATATCATTAAAAGACCATTGGATCTCTCACGGGATTATTTTTGCTTTTCAAAGGCCAGATGTTAGAATAGAGGAAGCTTTAATTTGGGTTTCCCAGAACCAGACTTTCAGATAAGATCAAGTACAATTTGTTCATTTGGGAAAATGAGAGAGGAATGAAAAGAAAGCTAATAATGTTTCCATTCTGAAGGAAGTTACTATGGTGAGCAACTAGAGCTCAGTTCTAAGGAACTTGAGGAGATTAGGAGGAACTTCAGAATTATGTCACTTAAGAGGAAAGGGAGCTGAGAGAATTATTCATCAGCTACTATTGGTTGCTGGTGGAGAGCTGTTCCTGGGCTGTGTAAATTCCCAGAATTCCTGGCCTTCTTTACTGCAAGGCAGGTCCTGACATGTGTCAAAAGAGTAAGGAGGTCGAAAGCAACAGGCTCTGCTACATTGAAGTTGGCAATTAGTTAATTAATAGATGCAGACACCGGATCATGAAAGGGAAAACATTTGTTTGCACCAAGTCAATATAGTTAGTGACTGAGCCAGCCTCAAATATCAGGTCTTCCACCCAGAACCTTTTTTGTTGCCTGATGATATTGGAGAGGTAAATTTTTCTCCTCTATCTTTTTAGGTTTTTCTGGCTGGTTTAAGAGTTAGAGATATGAGACAGATTAACAAGTGAAAATCAAGTTTAATTTTATATGTACAGGACTCCATAAGAATAAGGCGGCCCACAAGCACTCAGGTAATGGGGGAGAGGGGCATATTTGCCGTTCTGAACTAAGGGTAGGAGTCTGGAACTTCAAAGGGGAGGAAGGGAATTTACATGAAGATGAAAAACAAATGCTTGCTGTGCCATGCAGAGACAATGAACACAAAGAGTTCTTTGGTCTCCAAGCCCTGCGCAGTTCCCTCTACCACACCTAGCCCATATTCTTTGTAGATATCTCTGGTAACAATGCTCTTTTGGAACCACTCTCTTCATCTAAATTCTTCTGGGCAGTTAAGGGGGAGGTAAAAAGCTCTTCTGAACCATTTGAACCTCAGTTATCTTCAACTCAAAATTATCTGCATGCCAGGATAGCATATTTTGGTATGAATTTCTACAAAGACCAGACCCATCTTTGTCAAGGTCATTTCTAAGTATGACAGGCACCCAAGGTCTCTCCATTAAAGATATAATACAGATGTTTGTGATCTTATTCCTTCTGTCATCCACCTTCCCACCTAAGTATAGACTCTAGGCTAAATGCTTTTAAATGTATAAGCAATGTTACCCTTATTGCTAATGAGAGTTTATCAAGATGACCACTACATAAAAGAACAAATATGGTGTTACTCAGATAGAAAGAAACAAAGGGTCTTCATTATATTAAGAATCTTTTGAAAGGATTTCAAGTAGTACCATTCAAAAACAACCATTTCCCCTCTATTCTGGCCAGAGAATAAAGGAAATTATTCTAAGAAGTCCTAGACAAGCAGTAGTGTTACAGAAGAGACTCATGCAGGAGAAGAAATGACTACAATGCATGTGACACCAAATGGAAAGTGACAGATTTTCTTGGAGAAACCACCACTTCTGTGCTTTTTCTGCTAATTGCTCTTCTGTCAGCTGTTCAACTAGAATGACTGGGCCTAGACTTCCCCAAGAACTCATTTTGTATTAGAAGATTAAAGGGTAGTCACTGTTTTGAAAGTGACCAGCTCTGCATAGTGCAATTGTTTACAGAATGCGTTTTTTAAGAGCACATTTTTCTCTTTGGGCGATTTGTTTATGTTAGAATAACAAGTACATAAGAGTAAGAAAAGCCCACAGTTCTTGTGAAATTTTTTAAACTGGGTGACTTAAGGAAGAGTCATTCTTACTTTGTTACTAACTCATTTTCTTTTTAAAATTTATTTTATCATCTTTTTAATAAGCTAGACAGAGAAAGATAAATATAACATAGTCTCACTCATTTGTGGAATATAATGAACAACATAAACTGATGAACAAAAATAGCTCCAGAGACAGAGAAACATCAATCAGAATGTCAAACCTCAGGGAAGGCTGGGTACAGTGGGGGTAAGGGGGAGAGATCAATAAAAGGACTTATATGCATGTATATAAGCCTAATCAATAGACACAGACAACAGGAGGGTGGGGGCATGAATGGGAGATGGAGGGTAATGGGGGAATAAGGACACATATGTAATACCTCAATCAATAAATTAAAAATAAAATTTAAAATTTTTAAAAAGTGATCTTTATTATGAAAGTATTGCATATGTCTCCTTTGTGCTTTTGTTGTTGTTGTTTTCCTATTGGCCCCATCCTTCCTGCACCCACCACTCCCAAACCTTTGCCACACTATTGTGTGTGTAATTCATTTTAAAATGCCACATCTCCTCTGTCCATATTTAGGAGGATGATGAAGCAGTATGTTTAAATATATGACCTGTCTTTAAAACTTTGTTAAAATTGAGCCATTTTCATAATGTAGATCATTCACTTGAAATATGTTGATAATCGTGGAAAACTAGTATCCACTGCAATCTCAAGCACTAAGGCTTGATTTAACCGATAGTTTACATCGGCAATTTGGTTTCACATATGACACTGTTAAAAGCATGAACATAGGAGCGTAGTGGTTAAGTACATAGGCCCTGGAGCCAGAAAATGTGGGTTCAAATTGAACAACTGTGAATTAATAGCTATGAGATGTTGGGCAAGTATTACCAGTATTTTGAGAATAATGTTTACTGTCATTGAAAATCAGATAGGATATGCTCAGCATGGTAGCTGGCACAGAGTAAAAACATAAAAAATGATAGCTAGTAAACTTCGTTTGACATACACAGGCCTAGATGTTGAAATAAAATATCATTTTCAGTATAAAAGGTGATGAGGTATTAAAAAAGTTTCTTAGGCAAATTTATTTCAAGCACAGGTCAAATGTTAGGCTAGCAAGAAAACCAGTATATTGGCTAAAAAGTCTGCCTGTTTAAAACTGCTGGGTTACATAGCTTGTATATGTATATTTGAAGAATGACTGCTGGAATTTTATTGGAATTGTGTTGATCAATTTGAAGAAGACTTGGCATTCTAATAATATTGAGGGTTTTTTTTATCATGTCTTTTTCAATGTTTGTCAAGATGTGTTTCATATATTTTGAGAAGGCTTGTGTGGTACCAGTTATGCTGTCATGGCAGAGATAGAAGCTGACAATTCTAATTATAAACAGAATTCTATACAGGCCATCACTAATGATATTTTTTCTAACTTTAGTCAGAGTTGGCCCACTTTTAGTTTTGATATTTTCCCCCTCTCTATTTGATATAAGGGAATATGAAAAAAAAACACAAAAAACAAAACCAGAAAAATCAGATTAAGGTAGACCATCAGAGTTCATCAGCAAAGAGGCAGGCAAAGTAAATGTGAAAGAAAAAGACAAAAGTTTGAGTCCCGGCTTCATTTCAAATGGGTATAGTCTTGAACAAGCTCCTTAATGTCTTCTAATTTTAAGTTCCTTCTTAGAAAAATGGATCTAATCCTACCCTGCTTTTTCCCACAGGGATACTTTAAATCCCTTGTAAATTAATGCATGAATATGAAAACCTTTTCTAAATTCTAAGTCACAAAACACAACTAAGAATTTATTATTATTTACTAAAATGCAATCCTGTCCTTTCAGACTACTCTAGTTTTCTCTCCACCTCCCCAGTTATTTGGATATTTGTTTCAGGATTCTTTTATAGTCCCTCCTTCCCCTCTCTCTCTGTTGGTTTGTAGTTTTCAGTAAGAGAGGGGCTCTGAGCACTAAGCTGGAAAGAAAGGCTCTCTACAACATTTACCTTGTAGGGAAAATTTTTCTCCTCTCTGTGGAATTATGCTTAAGAAATCATACTTTGAGTTGTCAGCCAATCAAGACAGCAATAAAACCTGTTTACTTTCACTTAGGGAAATGATGATTATAATTTTATAAGACTTCTTTATTTTAAAATATTTTTGCATATTTTAACAAAGTTTAAAATGAAGCATTTAAAAGATTATTGCTTATAGGGAGTGCTTGACTGAATCCATTGCTGGCAGAAAGTGTTCTGTCTCTGGTATCCTAAACCCTCTGACTTTTCAGAAATGCTCACTCATGAGACAAAGAGCTAACCTTGTCTCAATATATAAAAGAACGGAGACCCTACATATACCCTGCTTTCTAAATTACTTTTATATAGTCTAGTGGGGGGGAACATCTGGCTTTTGGGCCATATAAGGCCCACAAACTCATTTGGTCAGGCCCTGCCAAGGCATTAGGGGTGAGTTAATTAAATGTTTGACCAAATATGGCAGGCTAATTTTTAAGTTGGTAATTTTGTATGGTCTGGAAATTATTTTTAAATATAAAATGGTTCCCCATCCATGTTCTAAAGCCTAGAAGCCAGGCTCCCTTCCTTCTAGTCTTTGTTCTTCCTCTTACTAGCTATTTAACCTCAAGCAGTTATTCAACCTTTCTGTCTCCGTTTCTTCATTTATGAAATGGGTTGATATGAGTACCAGCTCACGGAGTTGATGTATAATTGAATAAACTATTAATATAAAGCACTTATAATAGTCCCCTGTATGTAGTATGTCTTGTGTACAAGAATTTAATAAGCATCGTTATAAAAAATGTTCTCTTGGTTTTGTGCTATTCATTAGTATTTGTGATACAATATTTATTGTACCACAAAATTTATTGGCACGAACTATTCTAGTTTTTGAGTATCTGAATTGGGTGGGTAGGAATCTTGACATTTCCAAGCCAGTTTTGTCCCAGAACAAAGGAACTCCTAGAATTTGTTTAGAGGAATATCTAAGTTTATGCAATTTACAATTTAGAGCCTGGATCTTAGAATTGAAAGTTCCTCTTTTAGTGTTAGGCATTGCAGCAGCTTCTTAGGTGGGAGGTAAGAATACCTGTGCATTTCTGGAGAAGTATTCATCATGGATGGGAGTTTGTGAAAGGGGAAGGAGAGGGTTCCCTCCCGACAATGCTGTTATCTACAGTGTTCACAGTGATCCCCTAGCACCTCATAAATACCTCCAATGAATGACATTCCTCTTTGTGAGTAGCAATTGCTTGTTTTAGTAAGTCTGGCTTCCCTGTAATTTTGAATTATTTGTGAAGTCATTAGAACCCTTAGCATTTAACACAGCTCATGGCACTTAATAGATATTTAGTAAATATTTAACTAATGTTAAAAATCGAATTGTGGTTTTACATTTCAGTCTCTTTTTGTGTCCCTTTATGTTGACTGGCCATTTCAATGAGTGTTTAGATGAGAAAAAAATTGGAAAATGGTCCTACCCTTTGTTGAAACCAAAGCCCTTCAGTGTCTTGCAAGTAGAGAGTTGGGAATCATGCAGACCTAAGAAGAAGGAACCTAATGGCATTATCTCAACAATGTGTTTTTAACTAAGACCATGACTTTGATGAAAACTTCTACTCCTGGCCGTTTCTAAATATATTCCCCACTCATCAGCCAGAACAATCCTTGAAAAATGCAAGTCTGATAATACATCTTCTTTGCTTAAAACTCTTTTGTGGCTTCCCATTGGACTTGTAGTCAAATTCGCGTCACCAGGAGGTCCAGGGCCCTGTGCTTCAGCCCTTGCTGACCTTCCAGTTACATTTGACGCCATTCTCCCTCTCTTTTCTCTGTGCTCCAGATGTTTTTAACTTTCTCTCAGATCGTCTAATATGCTCTTTCAAGCTGCAAAGCTTTACCGTGTATTTCTTTCTCTACTGGTACTCTCTTTCTCACTGGTTTTCACGTTTGCTCTTTCTTCTTTTTAGTTCCCCCGGAGAATCAGTCCACAGGAGAAACCCTCCTCTAATTGGCATCACAGGCACTGTTTGCATGCTTCTTAGCATTCACCGCTATTTGTTAATTATGCATTTGTTAATGAGCACTTTTTAGTTTGTTTTCTAGCTGGAAGCACATAAGTTTTTGACATATTTGACTGAAAACATTCCCAATTAAATACAAATATATAAATTTATGAAGTTATAAAACTTCTTAAGTTCTACGTTTGTCTCTTTATTATATTCGCAGTGCTAACTACATCCCTGGTTTCTTTTTCTTATTGAGATAATTATGGATTAGTGAAGTTTTCAAATTGAACTTGAATCCTTTTTCTTGTCTCACCAGGCAAGGAGGTGAGTGTTTGGAAATGACATACATTAACGTGAAAATGTGCTGGCAGATGTGAGAGATGGAACTCTGAGGTATGTAAACTCACTGTGTAGAGTAAACTCATTTTGGCTGAGCCATGGGGGAATTGTATCTTGAGAGAAAGGAATGGATCAGATCAAAGGGCAGTTATAAAGGGACAGGTTAACCAGGTTTCCAGTATGGAGAGCTGAGGGTTTATTCCCCCAGGCCTAGAAGAGGTCCTGATGTGCATGGAAAGTACAGTCTGGTATCCAGTTCCAAGAGGGGTATTGTGGGATAATCCTATGTAATAAAATCCTAATATGCAAGTTGACTGTATGGTGGAACAATCTGTAGAACTACCAGTCACTATGACATACACTGACCACCAGGGGGAAGAAGCTCAACACAGGAGCTGCCCCCTGGTGGTCAGGGCACTCCCACAGGGGGAGGGCCACTCAGCCAGAAGCCAGGCTCATGGCTGGTGAGCAGGCTCATGGCTGGTGAGCAAAGTGTTGGTGGCAGGAGCCTCTCCTGCCTCCACTGCAGGTGGGTGGTAAGAGCAAGTGGTCCCAGACTGTGAGAGCCCCAGACTGTGGGAGGGATGTCTGACTGCCAGTTGGAACATTCCCCAAGGGGTCCTAGACTACGAGAAGGTGCAGGCCGGGCTAAGACACCCCCCCCCCCCAGTGCATGAATTTTGTGCACTGAGCCTCTAGTTAAATATAATTTTTAAAAGTATTTTATTGCTTTACTAGAGAGAGGAAGAGGGGGGAGGGAGGGAGGGAAGGAGAGAGAGAGAGAGAGAGAGAGAGAGAGAGAGAGAGAGAGAGAGAGATTGGCTGCCTCCTGCACTAGGCAAGGTCAGAGATCAAACCCACAACCTGATTATATGCCCTGACTGGGAATTGAATTTGCTGTCTTTTGGTGTACAGGATGATGCTCCAACCAAATGAGCCATACTGGACAGGGTGTGAAATGTAATTTTTGTGTTGAGTGCTTTCAAATGCACTACAGAATGGTAAGGAAACATACTATGATTAGCATTATTCCAAGATAATTTTTTTGATCCTATGGTATTTTTGGCCACTTTCAAATCATTTCAGCAATTCACAAAGATGGTCTAATGTTTATTCAAAGTGGAAAAGCACATGAAAGTAAGTTAGAGTAATACATCTCTGTAGAAGACCTCAAACTATAATATGTTCTTTATACAAACAAAAATCAATCAAAATAAATCTCATACTCATTGTACATACATACTTATGTCGAGGGTGACGAAATGCAAAGGCTCATCATGGTGGACTCTCCAGATCGCGCTGGCCTGTCTGCATGTTAACTCTTTGTTACACTGGGCAATGCCTTCTGGATTGCATTTTGGTGTATTAAGTTATTTACATGAGGGAGGGCAGCACAAATCATCTCCTACCATGGAGAGCTTTTCTCAACATAGAGATAGTTTGTATTTCTACCTTAAGTAAAAAACTGGGCAAATTATAGCTTTGAAAAGCTTAGTTTTATCAAGGGAGCAATTGCTATGGTTTGACAAGATTAAATCAATATCCACACCTCAGTGATTTCCCTTCCCTCTTAAGTGCAGTATAACAAAATAGGGTCCTTTGGGTTAGTGAAGAAGAAACTGAAGCATTTTAAAGAGAGATCTTTCAGTGGAGTAACAAAATGTCGTCTTGCTCTCAAACTGATATTGTTAGTGGGCAATAAAAATTAACCGGGCCCAGTATTTACATAGCACAAGCTAACATTTATTGGAACACATGCCCAGTATCTTTAAGAAGGTGGATCAGACAGTTTTTTTAAAATTATGTTTATTGAGGTGAACACATGTGTTTCAGGTGTGGGTTTCTCTGTTACAAGATCTGTATATTGCACCATGTGCCCATGCCCCAAAGTCAAATCTTTTCTTGTCACCATACATTGGGATCCCCTTCTTTCCCTGCCCACTTCACTCTGGCAACCACCATACACACTGCTATTTGTGTTCACAGGTTCCTTTTATATCTCACATATGAGTGAAATCATATGGGTCCTAGCTTTTTCTCTCTGACTTATTTTACTTAGCATAATGTTCTCAAGGTCCATCCATTTTGTTGCAAATGGCAGAAAAGGTCTTTCACATCTTTGGTTAAGTTTACTCCTAAGTGTCTTAATTATTTTGTTGTAATGATAAATGCGATTTTTTAGTTTGTTTTTTAGTTTTTTTTCTGAGAGTTCATTGTTGGTGCATAAAAATGCCATATTTGGATATTGATTTTGTATCCTACTACATTGCCAAATTCATTTATAAAATCTAGTAGTTTGTTGATGGAATCTTTAGGCTTTTCTATGTATAATGTCATGTCCTCTGCGAATAATTACAGTTTTACTTCCTCCTTCCCAATTTGGATGCCTTTTATTTTTTCTTCTTCTCTGATCACTGTGGCTAAGACTTTCAGTACTCTTGTTGAATAAGAATGATGAATGTGGGCATCCCTGTCTCTTCTTGTTTTTAGGGGAAATGGTTTTAGTTTTTGTCCATTGAGTATGATGATGGCTCTAGGTTTATTGTACATGCTTTCATTATGTTGAAGTATGATTCGTCTATTCCCACTTTCCTGAGAGTTTTTATCAAAAAAGGGTGTTGGATTTTATTGAATGCTTTTTCTGCACCAGTTGATTTGATAACATCTTGTGATTTTTGTCTTGCAATCTGTTAATGTGCGTGCTGCATTACTTATATTGATTTGTGAATATGGTACCAGCTTCGCATCCCCGGAATAAGTCCCACTTGGTCATGGTGCATGATCTTTTTAATGTATTGCTGTATCTGATTTGCTAATATTATTTGGGAATTTTAGTATCTATGATCATCAGGGATATTGGCCTGTAATTCTTTTTCTTTAGTGTGCCTTTATCTGGTTTTGGAATTAAGGTAATTCTGGTCTCATAGAAAGATCTTGCAAGTGTTCCTTCCTCTTGAATTTTTTGGGATAGTTTGAGGAGAATAGGTGTTCTTTGAATGTTTGGTAAAAATCCCTTGTGAAGCCCAGACTAGGGCTTTTGCTTGCTGTAAGTTTTTTTATTTTATTTTATTACTGTTTCAATTTCATTAGTAGTTATAGGTCTATTCAGTTTTTCTGATTATTCCTGATTGAGTTTTGGAAGATTGTATTTTTTAGGAATATGTCCATTTTGTCCAGGTTGTTGGAATATAGTAATTCATAGTCTTTTTTCACGATTCTTTATATTTCTATGGAATCAGTTGTTACCTCACCTCTTTCTTTTCTGATTTTGTTTATTTGGGTCCTCTGTCTTTGTTTCTTCATGAGTCTGGCTAGAGGTTCATCCATTTTTCTTTTTATTTTCAAAGAATCAGCTCTAGGTTTTACTGATCATTTGTATTGTTGTTTGTTTGTTTTTTAGTCTCTATGTCATTTATTTCCTCTATTATCTCTATTAATATTCTTTTTTCTACTTACTCTGGGCTTTTCTTTCCTTTTTAAAAAATGTATTGATTTCAGAGAGGAAAGGAAAGGAAGACGGAGATAGAAACATCAATGATGAAAGAGAATCATTGATCGGTTGCCTTCTGCACACCCCCTACTAGGGATCGAGCCTGCAACTCAGGCATGTGCCCCTAACTGGAATCGAACCTGTAACTCCTCAGTCTGCAGGTCCACTGAGTCAAACCAGCTAGGACTGGGCTTTTCTTATTGTTCTCTTTCTGATTCTTTAAATTGTAGGATTAGATAACTTATTAAAAGTTTTTCTTATTTTTTGAGGTTGGCCTGTACTGCCATGAACTTCCCTCTCTAGACTGCTTTCACTATGTCCCATAGATTTTTGGTTATTGTGTGTTCATTTTCATTTGTTTCCAATATGTTTTTATTTCTTCTCTGATATCTTTGATGACCCATTCATTGTTTAATAGCATGCTATTTAGCTTCCATGTGTTTGAATATTTTTTAGTATTTTTATTGTAGTTAATTTCTAATTTCATGCTATTGTGATCTGAGAAGATGCTTGATATGATTTCAGTCTTCTTAAACTTGTAGAGACTTAATTTGTTTACTCACATGGGGTCAATCTTTGAAAATGTCTCATTTGCACATGAGAAAATGTATATTCTGTAGCTTTGGGGTGAAAGGTACTGAAAAAATGTGAATTCCATCTGATTTACTGTGTCATTTAAGATTGCTGTTTCCTTGTTGATATTTTTTTCTAGAAGTCCTATCCAGTGATGTCAGTGGAGTATTAAAATCCCCTAGTTTCATTGTATTGCTGTCAATCTCTCCCTTAAAATCCTTCAAGAGTTCTTTTAGATATTTAGGTGCTCCTATATTGGGTAAATATATCTTTACCAGGGTTATATTACTCTTGTTGTATCAATCCCTTTAGTACTTTGAAGTGGCTGGCCTTGTTATGTCCTTATTTTTCAAGTGTATTTTGTCAGATATGATTATCTGACAAAAAAGCTACCCTAGCTTTTTTTCATTTCCATTTGACTGGAAAATTTTTCTCCATCCCTTCACTTTCACTCTATGCAAGTCCTTTGTTCTGAGGTGGGTCTCTTGTAAACAGAGTATATATAGGTCATGTTTTCTTATCGATTCAGCTACCCTATGTCTTTTGATTGGAGCATTTAAGCCACTTACATTTAAGGTTATTATTGACTAGTGGCCTGGTGCACGGATTTGTGCACACTGAAAGGAAATTAATTAGAAGAAATATTTAAATATCACTATTCACCCTTTCTCTATAATAGAAGTGTCAACCAAATTCAAGATAGACAATGACAGATGGAAACACATGCATGCGATTGGCAGCAGCAACAGCTTTATATGTATCATGCATGCACAAGTCAACTTAGATTTTTATATATATGCTAGAGGCCCAGTGCACGAAATCATGCATGGGAGAGACCCTAGGCCTAGCCTGTGATCAGGACCATCTTCTGTCTGCTTGCCAGTCCCCAGACCTGCCCCGCCACCTCCACCCACCCTTGTTTCTCATTGGCCAGGCGATCAATCTGAGCCTGCAGGCCAGGGGAAGGGACTAAGAGGTCTGCCTTTCACCCACTCATAAATCCCCAGTCCCACCGCACTGCCACCCCTTGGTTCCCCATGGTTCCCTGTTGGCCATCCAGTGATCTGAGCCTACAGGCTGTGAAGGGAATGAGAAGTGGTTAATGCTCCTCATAGTGACTGGCTGATCGGTTGTTAGGCTATTACAGTCACTGGCCTTTTATTATATAGGATAGACACACTTACTTAATTAGACCTGCTTTCTGATTTACCTGACTTTTTCTAGCTCAGTAAAGCACCCCAAATTCTCTTTCAGGTAATTGTCAGCAACACAACAGTAAATATCAACACAAAGCAAATTATTATTGTAGATGATACCGGGAGAACAAAGGGTAAAATAGTTAACTACAACAGTGATTGACTATATTCTCTGCAGTGGGAAAACCTGAAGTCATTTTCAAGGTCCACCATTTCTTACTTCTTTTCAGTCGGGTCAAATTTTTAAATTTTCTAAATTTCTCTTTTCTGGTTAATAAAAAGAAAATAGGATTCCACTGAATTTCCTTTTTACCCACTCCAGGACTTCTGTGAGGGTCAAATAAGATGAGCCATGGGAAAATTCTTCACAGACATTTGGTTAAAGTGTAAAATGTTTTCCCCTGGGATAAAGCAAGTCATGTTCCTGGGCTGAAGAAACTTTTAAGGAGGCTAGTCACTAGAGAGAGGAAGCTGGTGTGTTGCTACGTGATGTCATTGCCTGGTGCCCAAAGTGACCGATTCTGGGTTGAGCTGGACTGTGGGTCGCATTTTGCACCATGGGGTCTCGGCAGTGTCAGCTGTGATTTGGTGGGCTCTCACTCCAGGTTGGTGGTGGGGGCTGTGTCCCACTTGGGGGAAGCTGAGTGTTTCTTTGTGGTACCAGGTCCGTGATGCCGTTTCTCTTGTAAATGGCCAGTGTGTATCCCTGTAGCTCCTTCACTGAGTGTCTGCTCCCTGGTGGCCAGTGTCTATCATAATGACTGGTCGGACGGTTGGACACTTAGCATATTTGCCTTTTATATAGATAGATGGGTACTTTTTGATTACCATTGTTATCCTATATGATTGTATTTGCAGTTTAAAATGGTTTCTGTAGCATAATCATCTATCTAAGAAGAATTTTCAAAGAAATTTATCATCTAAAATAGCTTCTCTATAAATGGAATTCACAGTGCCTAACTCTGGATTTCTCATAATATGTAATTTCTCTTTCCCCATAGTAACTTTGAAAAGAAAGTCAAGAGAGTTTGAATGGTTTTCTTGAATTTCTGATCACTGATAAGTCTCTTCTTAATTGATGTCAGTTACTAACACAGCCACTTTGCTATATTGACCCATTAGAGGAGGTAATAGTGGGGTGGGGCTTGAAACTGGGGACCTGCTTTTAATTTCAATTCTTTTCTTAAATATATATTTTTTTAATTTCAGAGAGGAAGGAAGAGGGAGAGAGAGATAGAAACATCAATAATGAGAGAGAATCATTGTTTGGCTGCCTCCTGCATGCCCCCTACTGGGGATGGAACTCACAGCCCCTGGGCATGTGCCCTGACTGAGAAGCTAACTATGAACTCCTGCTTCATAGGTCAATATTTAACCACTAAGCTACACTGGCTGGACTTAATTTCAATTCTTAAATTAAATAGTGGTGAGACCTTGACTGATTTATTTAATCCCCCAAGCCTCAATTTTTGCTTCTGCAAATAGAACTAATAGTACTGACTTTTGGGGGTGAAGTGAAAAATAACTGTAATAATGCATTAAAGTGTTTGGCACAATGCTGGGCATGTAGGGAGTGCTCGACAGATAGTACTTAAGTTTAGTAACAATGACCCTGGACACCTTAACTGAGTTAACATTTTGAGCCAAGTCAAATATCTAATTGGATTACAGACATAAGTAGACCCTCACTACTTGACATAAAACTGATCAACATTTGTTTTTTTCATTTTCCAGTTTCCCAATTATGTTACAATTATTCTAAACTATAATATTGCTTTTTTAAAAATTTACAATGACAAAAAAAGCAAGGCCAATTTCCTCCAGCACCATTCACAACAATACAGGCAAAATTGAGTAGAGAAATGTCATTGTGACGAGCATTGGGAAAGGTGTATCCTGTATGTGAATTATCCAGTTATAAATTATTCTTTTTATGCTAAACTACCTATCAAGTCATAGTTCAGCACTTCGCATCATTCACCCATGTAGACAAAGCTGATGTGTCCAAGTAGTTTGATATGTCTCAACTGTAGGCAGGAAATGTCAAGTGCAGGTAGCTTAAGGAACATTCATGAAAACTATTTCCTGACTAAAAACACAATGAGACATTGCCTCTTAAATTTAATCTAGCATGTAACCAGAGTAAATGGAATAGAAGAGAAAAATCTATTTTATTCATAATGAACTGAGACTGCACATAAAAAATCTTTTAAATATCTGAATGGTTAAAAATGGGTTATATTTCCCTTTGGGAAAGGAAGTAGTTAAAGGGATAAGGCTGATAAACTGAGCTTATTAAATTGGCTTTTGGAAGTGATGTAAATGGTATTGACAAAAAGGCAGTGGTGTATATTTCTTACATGTTTGTAGGGGTAATGAACATAAAGGGCTGCACTGGAGAAAGTTGAGATGCTTTACCTGCTGACACCAGACTCTGGTGGCATGCTAATCATACAGACTAGAAGCTCAGCTTCTAGAAACCAAAGCAATTTCCTAAATAAACACCTTTAATCACTGGTGAGCATTGGTGAGGTTGGTTTACAATATGAGGTTGCTCTGCATTCCTGGAGAAAAGAGTGGGGAATAGGACAGGTGGACACACCTATTTCAGTTGACATTACTAGGGAAAATTCAGTCCTTTTGGTTTGGTACCAAGGAATTCATGAGCTCTATGATGGAATGCATGGCATGTGAAGGTGTGTCATTGACCTCATTCTCAGAAACTCCCCTCTTCCAAGAGCTTGTTGTAATATACATGTAGGACTAGATTGTCAATTATTCTTTATGTATCCCATTTGACTGAGACCTTAGAAATTGATGAAACTATTGGCATTATTAGCAAACTCAGATCTAAAGTGTTGTAGCAAAAAAGGCAACAACTCATTTAACATTTTGAGCCAAGTCAAATATCTACTTGGGTTACAGACAACAATAGACCCTTATGCATGCCCCCTCCTGGGGATCGAGCCCATAAACCCCAGCTGGTGCCCTGACCAGGAATCAAGCCATGAACTCCTGGTTCATCGGCCTTTTGTAGGAGCCTCTTGAAAAGCCTTATAACCGTGGTTTTGAACTCTATGTCTAGTCGTCTTTTCTCCTCCATTTCTTTCACACCTGATTTCTTTCCATATCTCTGCATGGTGGCTGCTTTATGTGGTAGATGTCCTCTAAGGGTCAGTGGCACAGCCTCCCCAGTTATTTGAGATGGGTACTCTTACTGCAATCCTTTGTGGGTTGTACAGTATTTTTGAATTTAAACCCAGCTTGTTGTTGTTAGCCCTAAGAGGGTTTGACCTCCAGGCCAATTGGCTGTGAAGGGAGACTGTGTTCAGGTTGGATGGGCGGAGTCTCTGAACTGTGCAGGCAACCTCAGTGTCAGCTATGTCCTATGTGGCACTCGTGCGGGTCTCTGTTGGATGGGGATGGCTGCAGGCACCTCCAAGAGAAAGCCATTAGTCTCTTCCCCTTGCCAGACAACTCTGCCTCTCCCCAAATGAGTCTGCACACCCAAAGTCTCACCCAGGGTTGTAAAACAGGTGGTTTAAGGGACCAGGAGACAAGTTTCCAGGGAGCAAGTCACACGTCTGTGCTGTCGCACAGTTTACTTTCGCACAAACTTCTTTTCCCAGCTACCCGGTTTCTCCCCAGCCTAGGAGACCTCTGCCGCGCCCGGCTTCCAGGGTGCGTCCCCCAGACCTCGGACCTCACCTGGCGCTGGGGAATCTGTGCAGTGGGACGTCTCCACGCACCCCAGATCTCAGACCTCGCCTGGCGCTGGGGAATCCGTGTAGTGGGACATCTCTGCCCTCCCCATTGGTGAAGTCCAGCCGGGGTTGCTGCTCCAGCCCTACAGCCCATGCGCGCGACCAGGACAGCTCCTATCTTGTTTCCATCTTCAAGGGTGTGCTCCTGCCGCTCTTCTGAGTCTCAGTGTCCCACCTTTACTTTTATTTGTGGAGTTTTCACTCAGCCAGCTTTCTGGTGATTCTGGGTGTTGTTTGTTTTGTTGTTATGTTGTAGTTCTTGAATTGTTGCACGGGGCAGAACAATAGGTGTTTACCTATGCCGCCATCTTGGTTCCCCTCCCCTCTGACACTATCACTTATGGAAGTAGGCCAAGCATGAACCTGAGAAGAGGAACCCTTTCCTCCTCTCTCAAATTAGAAATGCAAACACACTGGAAATGCAAAGGAAAACAAACTGGCTGCAGGATAGACATCTCCACCAGAAAAAAAAAACAACAACTTTATATAATATTTTTTGTAATCAGAACAAACTTTAAACTCTTTTTAATCAGATGAGTATTTATCAGAAATGCCTATATATATATGAAAAGAGAGAGAGAGGGAGAGAGCATTAATTGCCTGTGTGTGTGTGTGTGTGTGTGTGTGTGTGTGTGTGTGTGTATGTGTGTGTGCTGTGGCATTACCTAGAACCTTCCAACCTACAGTATGGTTCTATAGGTGGGTAACAATGGAATTATTTGAGAGCTTGTTAAAAAGGCAGAATCACAGACTGTCTCTCAAAAGTAGAGTTAGAATCTTCATTTTAATCAGGAGATTTGTATGCACATTATTGTATGACTAGAGGCCCCATGCACAGATTTGTGCACTGATGGGGTCCCTCAGCCTGGCCTGCAGAGATTGGGTCCAGTCCAGCTTTCCAACACCTCCCGAGGAGTCTAGGATTGTGAAAAGGAGCAGGTCAGGCCAAGGGATCCCACCAGTGCACCATCGGGGCCAGGGAGGGACCGCGGGAGGGCTCCAGGGCATGTTCGGCCCATCTTGCCGAGTCCCAATCAGCCAGACCCCAACAGCAAGCTAACCTATCGGTTGGAGTGTCTACCCCTTGGTGGTCAGTGTGTGTCATAGTGACTGGTCGAATGGTCAAAAGAAGAGTCGGACACTTAGCATATTGGGCTTTTATTATATAGGATCAGGACTATCCTATATATTAAAAGGCTAATATGCAAATGGTCATCACATCCTCATGTGTAATGACGGACCAGTAGGAGGCTGCATGTGCAGCAGGCACACACAGGTGGGCAGGGCTGCGTGCACAGCGAGGTGTGTGCGGGTAGATGGTGCTGCATGTGCAATCGGTCACCAGGAGATGCATGGAGCACCTCTTGCTCCCTCCCCTCCCTGACTCCCTTGGGCGGTGGCAGCTTGCTCCTGCCTCCCACCTGCGGAAGTGGCAGAGAAGGAATGCTCCATTTTGGTTTCCACCAGCTCCTACAGAATGATGCAGCTCCCAATGGCTCTTCTGGAAGCATAGGGTGGCCCACTGTGCACAATTTCACACACTGGGCCACTAGTAGAATATAAGCTTCTGGACAGCAGGCACTTCACATCTTTCTGTGTTCTTCCGTATCAGCTAGCACTTGGGCTAGCTGGAATCACTCAGCATCCTGGGCTGCTAAGATATGAATAGAGTGTTCCTTTATCATGCTATTAAATTTTAAGCAGAATACCTTTCCCTATTGTATTATCGCTTAGGGAAGTTCACATGGCAGGGAAAATACTACATGTTCACCAGAAAATAGTGTAAAACTATATTTTCCAGACATCTTTGCAAAAGTCAAGGCCTTCCCTGCCTAAGCACTGGCCAATACAGTAGATCAATAGATAGAAGGTGTGGTCATAAGAGTTCCTGTGCAACCCTCTGGATTTACAACATAATCTGTGGGACCTGGTGCAAAATGAAAATGTAAGGCCTTTTGTTAAAAAAAATTAAGAATTTTGAAATGCAACAGCAAAGTATTAAACCAAACTAGGCTTTTCTATGTGGGGAATGGGTGGGTGATTTGGGGGCTGTACTATGAAATAGTCCTGGAAACTCTTCAGCTCCTCTGTTCTCTGACCCTGGAAACCATGTATGAGATGGAGGCAGAAACATGTAGCAGTCTGTTTCTTCAAACCACTGAGATTACAGAGTTCATCTGTTACTACCTTATCATAAGACCATTTTAAAAATTGTTATTAAATTTTATTGAGATGACAGTGGTTGATCATATTTTATAAATTTCAAGTTTACAAATCTATAATATCTCATATGTGTGTTGCATTGTGTGTTCACCACCCAAAGTCCAGTCTCTTCTGTCACCATATTTTTGACCCACTTTACCCTTTTCTATTTTCTTTCCATCTCCCTCTTCCTGTGGTAATTACCACACTGTTGTCTATGTCTGTGAGATAAGTTTTTTAAAAAATCTTTATTGGTGAAAGTATTACATATGTCCCCCTTTTCCTCATTAATCCCTTTTACCTTGCCCCTGCTCCCTGCCCAGACCTTCACCACCCTATTGTCTGTGTCCAAGGGTTATGCATATATGTATACAATTTCTTTGGTTGATCTGTGAGATGAGTTTTTTGTTTGCTTGTTTTATGTATTGTTTTATTTTTTATACCCCACATATAAGTGAAATCCTATGGTTCTTGTTTTTTTTTCTTCCATTTTATTTTTGACATCTATCTGAGTTGCCAATCACAGAGACTCAAATTGAGAAGCAGTCTAAACTGAGAAACTAAGGAGTTAAAGGTAGGAAGAGTTGGCATGAAGAACATAACTGGAATATCCAGCCTTATAATAAAAATTATTCAGGAGAGGCTTGAAACATTTACTTAGTGTTTGAAGAAGAGAGATAGGAAGAGGAGGGGAGCTTTCACCTGATGCCTCTTTTCTTCATTAACATGGAAGAACAGTCACCTGGTAATCATGGAGAGAAAGCTTCACAATATATGAAGATGAACTTTGAAATAGCTACCACTGAAAACCTCCTAGGAAACCAACAGGAGATGACTAAGAGGATGTGTGTCAGAAAAAAAAATCAAGATTAATGTATCCTTTGCGTGGGGCCAAGAAATCCAATTGATAGAGCTAGAGGGGATAGAAGGAAGAGATAGCCCAATATGGTGAACAGAAAGTAGTCTGAGTTAAATTTTACAGCATATCTGTCTGTCACTTCTGTAGTTAAGAATTGATTGCTCCATTAGTATAAATCATGACCATTTCAACAGTTTCAGATAGGACCACAGAGGCACACATGGTGATTGTCACTTGGGTACAGGCATCTGGTCACTCAGACAGACTTCCCAAAATGGCATGTTTGTGGGTTTTTTGTTTGGTTGGTTTTGTAAAATTACCACAATGCACATTATGATTTTTATCCCTGCAAACTTAAACGTTGATATTACAAGGAAAAATACAAATGTCAGGCAGATGAGGATAGAGTCATAACATTTCTCTCTCTACTGAAACTACATCGGAAGTCAATTTAAAACTGGATTGCTAATTGATTAAATTTCCCCCAAAGAAATAATGATAATTACAAACACTTACTTAATGCTTGCTATGTGCCAGATACTCTTCTAAATGTTTTATACATTTTTTTTTATTTTCACAAGTACCCTAAAAGCAAGATTTATTATCTCAGGTTTTCCAGATGGATATACAAGGAACAGAGAGACTGAGTTACTTATCCAGGGTCACAGCCTAGTAAGTGGCTGAGCTATGAATTGAACTATTTGTCCACATTTTTATTTGGGGGGTAAGTGAAGCAGTCTGTATTACACGTTGTCAAAAAGACACCACATCAATTAGCCCAGAGCCAGCCTTTTCTTTTAGGGAAGCTACAAGGGAAGCCTTTTTCTTACAAGGTTGCTTTAAAAGGTAGATGGCTTCAAGGTGAAGAGCACAGGTGTTAGAGTCACACTTCTCAGGATCACATCTTTGCCTCAGCCTCTTGACCTTATGTAATTTGGTCAAATGATTAAACCTTTAAGTTGTAAAATTTGGAGCTCACAGCATAATTGTAAAGATTAAATGAGATAGAAAGAGTGATCATAGCACTTGGCAAATTAAGAACTCAGTCAGCATTAGTTGTTGTTATTAGTGAGCATGCAACCAGATCAGAGGTAATTATTGATTATTTTGTTAGGCCCATCTCATACCGTTGTTTGAAATCCTTGTTTAAATGCTCAGTGCATCTGGCTCCCACAATTACAGGGACTTCTTTCTGTCAGCAGGGCAAAACCTTACTCTTCACCTTAGCGGTTAAATTCTACAATATTGCATCATTTTGTCTTTATCTTTTGCTATTCTCCAACGTGAACTTCAATCCAGTCCCTCAGACAAGCCCCATTGCTTTTGCTCATGCCATTTCTCTTTTTAATCCTTCAGATGTAGCTCAGATCTCACTATCTCATGAACCCCACTTAGAAGACTCTGTTCTACAGTAATGTCTTTTCTCTTCTGAGCTTCAAGAACACCAGTCTGCTAATATTATGTTGATTAGTTCTTATAGTATTTTCTCTTGTCAAAGTTTGTTTATAAGTGTATAAGAGAGATATAGTCCTAGGCATCAAGCACTACATTTTTTAAAAAATATATTTTATTAATTTTTTTACAGAGCAGAAGGGAGAGTGATAGAAAGTCAGAAACATCGATGAGAGAGAGACATCGATCAGCTGCCTCTTGCACGCCCCCTACTGGGGATGTGCCCGCAGCCAAGGTACATGCCCTTGCCGGAATCGAACCCGGGACCCTTCAGTCCGCAGTCCGACGCTCTATTCACTGAGCCAAACCGGTCTCGGCAAGCACTACATTTTAATGCAGCTAAATAAGCTCTACTATTTGACATAACCACTTTGAGGTAGAGATATTTTAATGTGTCAACATGTAAGAACAATTTCTAATGATCCAGTTTGATGTATTCAAGATATCTCAGACCCTACTGCCTCAGACATTCCTGAGTCCTATTCCATCCTCTGAGTGCAGTTAAGGGTGGAGTGGGGCTTGGGAAATGTCTGTACTGCCCCTTAGTTTACATAAAGGAAATAAATTTGTGGTCAGCAGGGCTTTGTGAAAGCAACTTTGTAAAATGACAGGTGCCTTTCATAAAGTGTTCATGTCCTAGTTGAATCCTGAGTTGGCACTCATGTTTAACTTCCTTCCAGAAGCTATAGTTCAGCTCCTACTATGTGTGAGGACTCAGCTGGGAATCCTGAAACTATTCAATGCTTAGTAAATGTTTGCTGAGAGAATATATTTTCTTAGATAAAGAAATGCCTCTCAACTTCTTAAACTAAAAATATCTTTATCTATCTATGTATCTATCTATCAATCATCTACTATCACCTGTCTATCTAAATAGATATATAGATGCATAGATCTATAGGGTGACAGTTTGTGAGAACACTCTTGAGTTAGTGTGCCTGCATTATAGTGGAAGAAATTCAACTTGGAATTATAATGCATGAAAACTAAAAAGTAAGCATAGGCAATAAAAATATTTTAAAACATTACATTACAAAGAAGGAAGGCAGAGTGACCATTACAGCTGGGAAGATTGATGATTCTTTCCACAGCTTAAATCTTTGTCGGTTAGCACATTTATTTTCCTCCTGGAGATATGTTTGTTAGCACTAAATCATGGACCCATCCATACAGACAGGATATACATGTATATATCTTAGAACTGCTGGGCACCCAAGTTCTATGCTGGGCTGCAAAAATAATAGCTGATATAGGTACGGGACCATCAGTCATTTCCAGGTACCCAGAGCCCTCTCTAAGACTGATAATGGCTCATCCTCTTAAATAGAGTACTTAGTGGTGGCTGTTATGAAAGTTTATTACTGCTTTCTCCCTTCAAAAGACCCTTTTATCACTGTGCTGTACTGCTCACTTTAATTAGGCTGAACACACAGAGAGAGTGTCAGAGCAAGGAACAGCAAGGAGGGGAACGTGTACATTAAATAGCCCAGAGATGGGGCACTTAGACCAGCTCTACCAGGAAACCCAGTAAATGACCCACATAGATGCTCAGGGCAAGGCTTTTTCTCTCAGTTCTGGAAAAAGAAATGGTCAAAACAAATGGGATCTGAGCAAATCTCCTCCCTTTTTCCCCTGCCCTACTGGTGCTGCTGGTTCTGATTGTCCTGTCCCTGTGACTCAGATTCCCGACTGAGGACAAATGGGCCACTGTTGGCTACTGTTATTAGATCATCTCTCTGGTCCCAATCAGAGCACTCTACATGGAACTGAAATGACCTGGGGACCCTGCCTCAAATGCCCATATGCCAAATGGAGCTAATGTACATTTTGTGGGTAGAGGTTAGTGTAGTGGTGTGTAATACTTAGAGGCCTAGGAGACAAATGATATTTTATTTTATGGGCTAGTTTCTGGGTTAAGGAGGGAGTGGGTCAAGTTTGACCTATTGGGGAGTGAGGTGGTATTCTCCTTCTTGCATCGAGTAACAGGATATCTCTGGCAAGCATATCAGACTCAATTTAAGTGTCTTTCTAGATTCACGTGGCCCCATCGCCCACAGATATTATGTGCCCTGGAGCAACTCAGGCTGCCAGCTGTGTGAGCTTCCCTCAGGTGGAGGACTGTGCTGTGTCCTGGCCTCCATTGTATCTTCTGCAGAGGGAAGTCTGGAGGCTCCAGCACCCAGGATTGTGCCCACCAGACCCAGCAGGCAATGGCTCTTCACACAGTGCCAGCCTAAGAGGAAACATCATGCCTGAGCTATGGGATCTGGCTTCCTGGAGGCTTCCTGGAAAGACTAGCAACAGAACACAATAATAGAAAGTCAGGAAAATGAGTGTCCTATGTGGCATTTTTTTTTTACACCAAGTCTGCCTTTAACAATTGCAGGGCCTTGCAAGACCGTTATTTCTAAATGTGTAAAAATTATAGGCCAAATTAACCAATTGTAAAATTAAAAACATGTTATATCGCCTATTGATAGCATGCCTTTATAATGACAAGACTGAAAAATTTTGAATCCAGCTCTATTACTTATAGGAATTAATATTGCTAAAATATCAATGACGACTGACTGAATTTAATAACCAAGACACATACTTAGGTATTCTGTAGATGAACTAGTGATGTTTTGATGAGTATTAAAATAAAGATATGTAATTCATAAAGTAAATAAAACTGATTTTGCCTTATTTCATCAAAATCACTAATTTACTATAATTAAGATGTTCATATAAATTGTGTTGAACTGATATTAGTGCTCTAAAATATGAAAAAATAAAGTATAATTTACTCAAGTGTACATGACTTGAGTGTATTTCATCAAAAAGTAAATTAAAATAAATATAAAATAAAGTTACTTTCCACTTCTGTATTTAAAATATTTTCTTTGAAATAATGAATATAAAGTTAACTTTATGTTTTTATATTAAAATTAAAAAGCAAATATAAATTAATATTAGGTATTAAATCAAATGTATTTAAGTAAATCTTAAAACATTTACTTTATTTTAAAATTTTGTATTAAATCAATACATATATTTATTAAATAAAACTATTCTCAGTGGAAGGTTTTAAACTTTTTTCCAGTTGTCAATGTAAACAATTAGCAATATATTTTACATACTGTATATCCAGATGTACATATAGTTTATACAAGCTTCAGAGTAATATGCATTATTCACCATTGCAAAATACCTTTTCACCACCAGGAGTGGCAGTTGTAACTACTGCATTGATTTTGGGGTACTTCTAGGATGCAGACTGGATACTCAAAGGCAGTGGAGGATGCTCAACACTTCCAGGAAACAATACTTTGTCAATGAGTCTGTTGCACCCTGCTCCAGTGTTTCCGCTGATCAAATTATGTCACATCCTGGAGTGTATCATGTTTGCACCTGCAGTGGCCCACCATGGGGTTCTGCATAATGATGATACACAGGGTAGGCAATGCAGAGAAGAATTTCTCTGGAGCCTGTGTAGTATTAGCTATGACAGCAAATGTTTAGAGTTAAGGGTTGCTCTGTGCCAGAGCTGAGTGATAGAGGTGGTCCTATATTTTATAATGAATTATTTTTCTTGTGAGTGCTTATGCTCTGTGGAACCTTAAAAAAAAGTAAACAGAGTCCAAAATCAGAGGCCTTTCTTGCCTGAACCAATGAAAGGAAGAAGAAGAGAATGAGCCTATAGATATATTCCTCTCCTCATGGTTCAATTCCTGGTCAGAGAACATATCTGAGTTGTGGGCTCAATCCCCAGGGTGGGGTGTGCAGGAGACAGATAATCAATAACTCTCATCATTGAAGTTTCTATCTCTCACTCTCTCTTCCTCTCTGAAATCAATCTATAATAATAAAAGCATAATATGCTGATTAGACTGCACAGCTGAATGACCTTCTGGACATAATTCCAGATGTCCTTCCGATCAAAGCCACGGCGACGGGGGCCAATGCAGAGGTGGTTAGGAGTGATCATGCAGGCAGTCAAGCAGTTAGGAGTGATGAAGCAGGCAGGCAGAGGCAGTTAGGGATGATCAGGCTGACAGGTGAGTGGTTAGGGGCGATCAAGCAGGCAGGTAGAAGCACTTAGGAGCGATCAGGCAGGCATGAAGAGTGGTTAGGGGCAATTATGCAGGCAGGCGAGCAATTATGGGTGAGTGCAGTGGTGGTGGCAGGAGCCTCTCCCACCTCTGCAGCAGCGTTAAGGATGTCCAGCTATTGGCTTAGGCCCAGGGAGCAGGCCTGAGCTGTCAGTTGTACATCCCTTGAGGGCTTCTGGACTTTGAGAAGGTGCAGGCTGGGCTGAAGGACCCCCCTCCTCCCACAAGTGCATGAATTTTTGTGTACCAGGCCTCTAGTAAATATATATTTTTAAAAAGAAGAAAACTATGTCGTTTTTTAAAAAAGAATGCTAGATAAACTACCTGTTAACAAAATTCCAGAATTTCATCTGAATAATAGAACTCAGAGTTTAGAGTAACACCTCTGATGTAGGGAGAAATGTGTTCTATGATGGCAGACCTAGTTTGACCCCACCGATGGTGGATCTATAAGAGGGAGAATGACTCAATGAGTAGAATCTAGTTTTGGTGTCTAAGTCTCACATCTCAGCACTAACTGTAATATTGGAAAAATGAGTTAGTCTATATATTGGAAAGACTATATGCTTTGGAGTTGAAAGTTCATGGGTTAAAACTTCGGCTCTGACACTTACTGCTCATATGACCTGGAGCAAATTAATCAATTGAATCTTAGTTTTGTTATCTTTATAACAGGAATGATTAAATTGACTTCAAAAATTTTCTGTAAATATGAATAGAAATAAAGAATTTAACTTCGCTAGCACAGTCATGATACAAACAAGATAGACATAGAAGGCAAAACTGTTAAAATATTGAGTGCTTGTCTCTGGAAGGTGGGGTTATGGCTAGATTTTTGTGTAACTGCAACAAATTACTGCACTTCTCAAAGCCTTCATTTATGTACTATACATAGTGAATAATGATGACAACAACAACAATAATACTGCTGCATTCATAGGGTTGTTATGAGAATTTAATTCATAAAAATTAAAAAATGAAGCATTAGGCCCTTTCTGGTTTGGTTCAACGGATAGAGTATCGGCCTGTGGACTAAAGGGTCCCACATTTGATTCCAGTCAAGGGCAAATGCCCCATGTGCAGGCTTGATCCCCAGTAGGGGGTGTACAGGAGGCAGGCAATCAATGATTTTCTCTCATCATTGATGTTTCAATCTCTCTCTTCCTCTCCCTTCCTCTCCCTGAAATCAATATATATATATATATATATATATATATATATATATATATATATCTCCTATATAATAAAATGTGAATATGCAAATTTGACTGTACCTTTGCCACACCCACAAGCCATGCCCACAGCCATGCCCACCAGCCAATCAGGAGCAAATTATGCAAATAAACACCAACCAAGATGGCTGCCACCACTGAGAGCAGGAAGAAGGCTTGGGTTTCTCTGGCAACAGAGGAAGCCAAGCTTTCTGTCTCCCTAGGCCTCCACTCAATGTTACAAAGTTTCAATTATAAAAGATACAGAAAAGGCGGCAGCCACTGAGCTGGAGAGAATAGAGGCTTGGGTTTCCCTGGCAACCGAAGAAGCCAAGCTTTCAGTCCGCTGTTGCTGGCCTAGGCCTCCACTCTAGGCTACAATATTTCAAACAGAAATGGCTGCCGCCCTGGAGCGAGCAGAAGGCTTGGCTCTGCTCCAGGCTACAAAGTTTTAATTGTAGACAAAGATTAATCCCAGATACCAGGTCCTCAGCTTGGGTCACTGGGGGGCGTGGCTAGCCTGCAAACCTCCACAGGACCCTCACCCAGGATGCCCCTCACCTCAAGGGAACCCCCACCCTGATCTGGGATACTCTTCAGGGTAAACCAGCTGACCCCCACCCATGCACCAGACCTATATCGTATCTAATAAAAGTGTAATTTGCAGATTGACCATCACTCCAACACACAAGAGGGCTGCCTCCATGTGGTCAAAGATCCTGCCCCCATGTGGACACAAGATGGCCACCACAAGATGGCTAGCAGCGGAGGGCTGTTGGTGGTTCCAGGCCCTACAAGGGAGGGCAGTTGTGGGTGATCAGGCCAGCAGGGGAGGGCAGTTAGGAGGGATCAGGCCTGCAAGGGAGGGCAGTTGGGGGCAATCAAGCCTGCAGGGGAGGACAGTTAGGAGTGACCAGGCTGGCAGAGGAGGGAAGTTGGGGGCAAATAGGCTGGCAGGGGAGCAATTAAACATCAATTAGGCTGGCAGGGTAGTGGTTACTGGGTGATCAGGCTGGCAGGCAGAAGCGGTTAGGGGCAATCAGGGAGACAGGCAGGTGAGCAGTTTGGAGCCAGCAGTCCTGGATTGTGAGAAGGATGTCCAATTGCCCGTTTAGGCCTGAGCCTACCAGGATAGGGCCTAGACAAGCAGTTGGACATACTTCTAGGGGTCCCAGATTGGAGAGGGTGCAGGCTGGGCTAAGGGACATCCCCTGTCCCCCATGCATGAATTTTGTGCACCAGGCCTCTAGTATATATATATATATATTGAAAAATAAAGCATTAGGATACCAATTGGCATGTATCAAATGCTCAATATATGTCAACCATAATGTGTTATTTTAACTTCTTTTGATGTTTTTCTCTATTTTGCCAATTTTCTACAAGTAGCCTGCTTTCTATTCTTAATCAGAGAGAAAATGAATATACTGCTTTTAGAAGAGAATGCCCCTTTGCCACATATTTCTAAATTGAAGCCAAATTAGGAAGGTGAAAATGAAGCAGTATGTCAGTTGCTCCAATTCCATCACACCCTGATGACAGTCACTGAGTGTAATTACATGGTCCCGACAGAGGAATCATGAGTGCTAGAAAATGGATAAAATGATGGACATGCAAAAATGATGGTCATTTCCAACAGACTCACTTGTCTCTGAACACATCCATCTGTGGAATTTTAGAGGACAACCATCATCACAAACTGGAGTTTTCATAATTATAACAATACACTAGTCTCTTTAACAGTGCTGTCATACTTTTTGTAATTAGTAGAATTTCAGTTAATTAAATGTTGGTGACCCTAGAGTGAATTCTATTAATTAATGTTTCTGTATAAAGACATACCAGACCATACAGTGCTTTATATCAAGCTTGCATGTGGCTGCCCAATTATAGCTATCACATTCTCCATGTTGTTGGAAGAGAAAGGCAGAATGATACAGTAAACCCTGATTACCAGACCATGTTCTACACATGATCTCAGGGGACCATGAACTCACTAAGAATCTTTACTAATAGCCTAGGTTGCATCATGTCCTCACATTGTCACAAGATGGCTGTGCACACACTGGAGGCAGGGCCCAGAGGCTGCTCCATGTGGTGAGGCTTGGGGTTCTCGTGGCTCTGTGCAGCATGGAGGAGGGTGGTCCCAGTGTCTCTGCCACCATGTGCAGAGGAAGCGGGTCCCAGCAGAGGAAGCGGGTTGTGGCAGGGGAGGGCAGTTGTGGGCAATCAGGCCAGCAGAGGAGGGCAGTTGGAATCCATCAAGCCAGCAGGGAAGGGAAGTTGTGGGCAATCAGGCATCAGGGAAGGGCACTTGTGAGTGATCAAGCTGTCAGGGGAGCAGTTAGGCATCAATCAGGCCAGCAGGGGAGCGGTTAGGGGGCCATCAGGCTGGCAGACAGGTGAGTGTTTGGAAGCCAATGGTCCCGGATTGTGAGAGGAATGCCCCAGATTGGAGAGTGTGCAGGCTGAGCTGAGGGACACCTCCCCCCCATGCATGAATTTCATGCACCAGGTCTCTAGTTGCATATAAAAGTAATGTAAGATTGGGAATGTTCTGGATGACAGCATTAAATGGAGTACTATCTCACAGTTGTAGTGTCTCTCTTTGTGCTTGAAGTCATATCAGGGTTTCCTGGTTAACTTAAGGTAGTGGTGTTGACTTCACTGTTTCTTGTAGGTGGGTGACAGAAACAATTTAACACTACCGCTAAACCAAATGTAGCAAATATTGTATTTTTCTTTTACTTTTTGGGATACTTTCTAAGTGTTATTTAATTCTGGCAACACTATCAGGATTTGCTTTTTTTTTCAGTTTAGAAGCTCAGTGAGATAAATTTACTCTCCTGGATAACACAACTACTTATAGAGCTAAGGTTTGGATCTATGACTGCTTGACTCCAAGACTGAGCTATTCCCAATATTACCTGAGATTATAGAGCTTAAAAAATCAGGGGGTGTGGGTGGAATTTGCATTGTGTTCACAATACAAATAGTGTTAGGGCCAAGTTTTCATCAATGGCTTTTAATAGACTCAAGTAAATAACAAGAAACCAATGATGGCTTGAAAAAATAAGTAATTGATTTGTATCTATACCTTTGGAACCATTACTATGATAGGAAGGATTTGGGGATACACAGCTATTCATAATATTTCTTGAATATGCCCAGAAAAATACATTACACTTCATAGAGTCATTGTCATTGAAATGAATCTAGTTTGAATTCTCTTTCAAATTATTTTACTTGTTCAGAATAATCCTGGCTACCTGATTGGCGTATGTCTTATGATAGATATTTAATGCCCATGGTTGGTAGTCTTTGCAGTAGATATTACTAACCCCCATTACAGACAAGGAATCTAAGGCTCACGGAGCTGAGTTAATTTGCCCATAATCATATAGCTGGTAAGTAGCTGAGTCAGAGAGAGCAAGAGAGCTGGTACTGTGTCATTTTCTTCATACCATCCCTGTTTACTCTGTGCCAGGGATGTAGATATATATGACTTTACCCCAAATGCAAGGGCCATGGGAAAAAAGATCAAACCTGATCAGGCCTCAGGATGTACCACAAGATGACAGCACATACGGAGCGAATGGGGATATATTAATATGATGAGTATGCAGTCAACAAAATCCAAACCAAGAGATTTGATATTCTGCAGCTCCCTAGTTTGTTCAATAATATGCTGTAAAATTAAAAAACTGAAAGTGATGAAGGGAAACTATTGATTTAAAATGACATTAGAGTTGCAGCAATCCATCTCAATGTGTTTGCCTTATTTTTAGTCTGGTTCAAATAAACTCTAAAAGATATTTATGAGACAACTAGAACTTTGGATATTAACTGAATGTCTAATGATACTAAGAACATCTTATTAAAAGGTGTGGAAATGATATTGTAGCTATGTTAACAAAGAGCAAATACAGATAAATCTGGGGTTATTTTTAAAAAAGTATATCTTTTTTTATTTCAGAGAGAAAGGGAGAGGGAGAGAGAGATAGAAAAATCAATGATGAGAGAGAATCATTGGTAAGCTGCCCCCAAATGCCCCTTGCTGGCCTGCTCACTCCAAACTGCCCCTCCTCCCACTGTCCTGATCACCCCCAACTGACCCCCCATTGATTGCCTGCTCACCCCCAACTGCCCTCCCCTCCACCAGCCTGATCACCCACAACTGCCGTCCCTTCTTGGCCTCTAATAGCCTCTACTTCGGCCCCTCCGCCATGGCTTTGTTCAGAAGAACATCCAGAAGGTCCTGGAAGGTCTCCAGTCTAATTAGTGTATTACCCTCTCATTAGTATAGACAGAGGCCTGGTGCACTGGTGGGGGCTGGCTGGTTTGCCCTGAAGGGTGTCCTGGATCATGGTGGGGATTCCCTTAGGACATGGGATGGCCTGGGCGAGGGGCCTATGGTGGTTTGAAGGCCAGCCATGCCCCCATGGGCTGAGGGTCCCTGCTGGGGGGGGCATGGCCAGCCTGAATCAGGGGCTGAGGGCTATTTTCAAGCTGGCCACAGCCTCCTTCAATGTGGAGGTTCCCCCTGGGGTGCCTGGCCAGCCTGGGTGAGGGGCTGAGGGCCATTTTCAGGCTGGCCACACCTCCTTCAGGGTGGGGGTCCCTGCTGGTGTGCCTGGTGAGGGGCTGATGGCTGTTTGCAGGCTGGCCAAGCCCCACAGCGGGGACCCTCACCTCATGGGGGTGTGGCCAATGTGGTAAGGAGCTTTTTTATTTTGTCTTTTTCTTTTTTCAGTGCCTCCTTGAGTGAAGGCCAGGGCCGGCCAGGTCGGGCAGGAAGCTTGGCTTCCTCCATCATCAGGGGAAGCCCAAGCTTCCTGCTCACTCCAGCTCCATGACCGCTGCCATCTTTGTTGGGTTAATTTGCATACTTGCTCCTGATTGGGTGTAGTGGAGTGATAGTTAATTTGTATGTTTCTCTTTTATTAGTGTAGATTGCACCATGTGCTCACTACCAAAGTCAAATCTTCTCCTGTCACCATATGCATTAATTTTAACTAACCGATTAGAGACAGTAAATTTTATTATCATGCTTCTCTCTTTTTTACCTAATTGCTGTTTTAAAAATGAGTCTTTACAATAAAATAATTGAACATAAATTTGTGATTAGAGGAACTTAGAAATCAGTTTTGGAGGGCTATACATGTAGAGATTTCAACATAATATATATGTTTTGATTTGTATAGTGCTAAGTTTGAATAATATTAAGTTTACTTCAATATGGCATATTGGGGAAAATGGATAAGGCTCCTCATAGCCTATTGCAACCAGCCCAGGATAGGCAACTGGCTGAGGTTGAAGGACTCAGTATCTAGACTTCCTGGTAACTCATTCACAGCAAAATGATTGGGAGGCCCTGATGCATTTTTCTACTCTGATAGAATGAATAACATGTTTGTTGTTTGGACAGCAGATTTTCCAATACGTCCATCAAAAGAAAATCCCTCCACCCAGGAACTCACGTTTAGGCTGGTGTGCTGCGACCTGCATGGCTAGGTTTAGGTGCACAAATGAAAATGTTATCCAAGAAATATTAATTTAGAAGGCATTGGAGGCCAGGTGGAGACCTCTTTCCTGGAGAGGCACACTGACTTCTGGCCTGGTCCTCTTTTTATTTACTTGAATACACATTTGCCCTTTAGCAATGCATACAGGAAGATCAAAAGTAAAGTTTGGTAAACAATGTAAGGTTCATCAGGTCAGGAAATTGCCTTGAGTCACTGAACCCGCAGCAGGTCAATTTTATGCTGATTTTCAGCCATGATGAATAACAAAGTCCATTGGCCTTTCAATGTTTCTTTTTGCACTTTTATGCACTAGTATAGTTTATTGGTATCCCCAAGCAGGGTTTCACCTATAAGATTCCATAGCCTCAGGAAAATATGGCATTAAATGCAGAAATAGAACATCATAGTAGAAGTTCATGGCTTTCTCACCTAAACTGCATGAGTCAGGTAAGTTTATTCCAAGTAAACAAATTACTTGCATAAGTTACAAATATATGGCTAATCACAAAATGACATTTTTATGCCCTGCAATATTTGTGAACAATGCCAAGCTCTAGCAGCTACCTCATAAAAGTTGAGTTAATAATCTTGACTTGGAAACAAACATGGAAATCTTAATGTTGTGAAGTTGTTAAAGTGATATAATATTGCCCATGCAGAGTTAGCAATGAATTATAGCACTGCCTGGATACAGAATTTCTGGTTTCAAATAATTTAACAATTCTGTCATTTGGTCTTATCCCTATTCTTGGCAAGATTATTTCAGTTATAAGGTTTGTCAACTTTCCAGAAAAACTAATTCCTTAGTATACTAGAACTTTTACTACTTCCGCTGATTAGTCATTATTGGTGTTAATAATAAAAAAAGGTGTTTACGGAGGCACATTATATCACTTGTCCTGTTTGTGGCATTTCTACGTGGAAGGAAACTGTTACAGGTTGAGTTTCCCAAAAAGCAGATTCAGACTCAGATTCTATTTTGCATGATTTTCTTTTAAGGTAAGTACACTTGGTATCAAACCTATAAAAGAGGGAAAGGAGTTGAATTGTGATGCTAGCCCAAACATTTCCTTAGTTGACCAAGTGGAACTTTGAAGCTAGAATGATACTTTAGCACAATCAGGTGTTGGCACGGATGGCCAGGTGTTAAACTGACACATCAAGTAATCACTGGATGTGGGCCTTTGGACGATGCCCAGGAAGACATGACCTTGGGCCAGGCAGCTCTTTGAAGCTGAGATGGTCCCTAATGGGGACTAACTTTTTAAAGATGAGACACTTAAAATATCCCTGTGACCCAGATTCAGTACTTGGTCCACTGGTTATTATCCATTTTATTAGAGTACTAGTGCCCGTTTCATGGATTCATGAACATTAAAAGGAAATTAATTAGAAAAAATATTTAATATCACTATTTTCCCTTCTCTATAATAGAAGTGTCAACCAAATTTACGATGAACAATGACAGATGGAAACACAAGTGAGTGATTGGGACCAGCAAGAGCTTTATATACCAGTATATAGATAAACTTATTTAATTAGACCTGCTTTCTGATTTAGCTAAACTTTTCTAGATCAGTGAAGTACCTCAACTTCTCTTTCAGGTGATTGTCAGCAACACAGCAGTAAATATCAACACAAAGCAAATTATTATTGTAGATCATACCAGGAGAACAAAGGGTGAAATTGTTAACTGCAGCAGTATTTGACTATATTCTGTGCAGTGGGAAAACCTGAAGTCATTTTCTAGGTCCACCATTTCTTACTTCTTTTCAAGTTGGGTCAAATTTCTAAACTTTCTAAATTTCTGTTTTCTGGCTAATGAAAAGAAAATAGGGTTCCACTGAGTTTCCTACCTACCCACTCTAGGACTTCTGTGAGGATCAAATGAGATGAGCCACGGGAAAATTCTTCACAAACATTTGCTTGAAGTGTAAAATGTTTGCACCTGGCTATAAAGCAAGTTATATTCCTGGGCTGAAGAAACTTTTAAGGAGGCTAGTTGCTAAGGAGAGGAAGCTAGGCATTGCTATGTGATGTCATTGCCCAGGGCCCACAGTGACCTTTTCTGGTCTGGGCTGGACTGTGGGCTGCATTTTATACCATGGGGTCTCAGCAATATCAGCTGTGATTTGGTGGGCTGTCGCTCTGGGGTGGTGGTGGGGGCTGTGTCCCACTTGGGCAAGCCAAGTATTGCTTTGTAAACGAAAAGTCTGCAGTGCTATTTCTTTGTAAATGGCCAGTGTGTATCATGGCAGCTCTTGCATTGAGTATCTGCCCCCTGGTGGTCAGTGTGCATCATAGCAACTGGTCAGATGGTTAACACTTAGCATATTAGCCTTTTATATATATACTAGGGGTCCAGTGCACAAAATTCGTGCATTTGGAGTGGGTGATACCTCAGCCCAGTGGGGCCCATGGCTGGCTCTGCCCCAGATGCCTTGGCCCTGCCCCCCGGCCCTGGCCTTAGCCTTGGCCACTGTCAACCACTCTTCCCCAAAGGCCCCACACTTGCCAGATGCCTCGGCCCCGCTCCCTCAGCCCAGGCCTTAGCCCTGGCAGCGACCACCCAGCCCTGGGAGCATCCCTTGCTGGCGCCTCGGTTGCCCCGCCCGTAGTGCCTTGCACTGATCGGCCCCACCCCTCACACCACTCGGCCCCGCCACCTGCTCATGATTGGCTGGTAGTGTAGCAAAAGTATGATCAAATTTGCATATTACTCTCTTATTAGATAGGATTTTTTCAAGCTTATGACATAATTTTTTTAAAAATCCTCACCCAATGATATTTTTCCATTGATTTTTAGAGAGAGTGGAAGAGAGGAAAAGACAGAAACATTAATGTGAGAGAAACACATTGATTGGTTGCCTCCTGCATGAGCCCTAACCAGGGCCACGGCCGCAGAAGAGCCTGCAACAGAGAGGTACATGCCCTTGACTGTAATCAAACCTGGGACCCTTTGGTCCGCAGGCCAATGTTCTAACCACTGAGCCAAACCAGGTAGGGCTGACATCATTTTTATTCAACAAATAGTTGCTGAATTGTGATTGTGTGTGTGTCTTTGTACTCTGAACAGAAGATACAATAATTGCAGAAAGATGAGTTCCTTACCTTTTGAACCTTGCTTGTATGTTAACTTGTGTGTTTCTCAAAGTATTTTGTGTGAGAGGAGGAGAGGAGGAGTGTCCTATTACTATGGCATTTTCTTTTTCTTTTAAAAAATATATTTTATTGATTTTTTTTTACAGAGAGGAAGGGAGAGGGACACAAAGCTAGAAACATCGATGAGAGAGAAACATCGATCAGCTGCCCCCTGCACACTCCCTACTGGGGATGTGCCCGCAACTGAGGTACATGCCCTTGACCGGAATCGAACTCGGGACCCTTCAGTCCGCAGGCTGACACTCTATCCACTGAGCCAAACCTATTTCAGCTACTGTGGCATTTTCGTGAAGTGATAAAATGAGTAATCTGTAGGGCAGGATCTCATATTTAATAATAAATCCCTTTTGTTCTGCTCCTTAATGCAAAATTCCTGCACAGCTGAGGTAGAAAACACATATCACAACATTTAAAAAAAATTTAATATCTATTTTTCTAAATCTGTAACTCCAAAGAAGAGTTTATATTTTTCAGCTCCTGGAGGTACAAATAAGAAAATGATTATGAATAATTTTCAGTTGATGTAAGAAATTTATATCACTGTTTGTGTGTAATGCCTTGAGAAATTGAAGTTTGTTTTTTTTTTCTCATTTTGATGAATGATCTAGAGGAAAGGAAAAGCAATAAAATCTGCTATTGCAAACATAAAAAAATTATGAAAGAATTTAATGTATTATATTATATATGTAAAAAAACAAATATTGAAGAGTGTAGCTCAAAATAGGCAAAGGACCTGAATAGACATTTCTCCAAATAATACATACAGGTGGCCAATACTAGTAGACATGTGAAAAGATGCTCATAGTGTTTAATCAGAGAAATGCAAATTAAAACCAAAATGAGATACCACCTCAGGCCTATCAGAATGGCTATCCTATATAATAAAAGAGAAACATGCAAATGTGGCTATACCTTAGCTACGCTACCAGCCAATCAGGAGCAGGGGGCGGGGCTGAGGCGTGCAGGAGGCCGGTGGGGCGGGGGTGCGGCACGTGGTACAGGAGGGCTGGCTGACACTCCACTTGGGACGGGAGGGGCCGGCCTGCACGCCACTTGGGACTGGAGCTGCGTGAGATGGGAGGGGCCAGCCAGCATGCTGGGTGGGATGGGAGCTGTGTGGGATGGGAGCTGCACTGATCGGGAGGGGCCGGCCGGCAATGAGAGGGACTGGCCTGTGCACTGGGCGGGACAGGAGCTGCGTAGGATGGGAGGGGCCGGCCTGCTCGCTGGGTGGGATGGGAGCTGCAGGGGAAGGGAGCCGCATGGGACAGGAGGGACAGGATGGGAGGAGCTGGCCAGCACGCTGCGTGGAGGGGAGCTGCGCAGGCCAGGAGCTGCATGGGATGGGAGGGGTGAGACGGGAGGAGCCGGCCAATGTGCTGGGTTGGACGGGAGCTGCATGGGAAGGGAGCTGCCTGGGAAGGGAGCCGCGAGGGAAGCAAGTGAGGCCGGTGTGTGTGGCTGCCAAGTGTGGGGTGCCCCCAGCACTGGAAGTTGCCACCGGGGCTAAGACCAGGGCCAGGTGGGCGGGGCCGAGGCAGCCGGGGCAGAGCCAACCATCAGCCCCGTTGCACGGTGATGGCTGGGTGCCCAAGGCCTAAAGCTTTGGCTAGGGGTTAGGGGTCAGTAGGACATCCCCTGAGGGCTCCCAGTATGTGAGAGGGGGCAGGTTGGGCTGAGGAATTACCCACCCCCAGTGCACAAATTTCATGTACCGGGCCCCCGTCTATCTATGTAGAACTCTAATATGAAGATAGCCTGAATGGTGGAACAACAGAACAACTGAACAACCAATCACTATGATGTGTGCTGATCACCAGGGGGTACATGCAGAACATGGCAGGTATCCACAGCAGGCTGTGGAGCACAGAACATTGTGGGCATTGGCTGCGGCAGGATGGTGGAGCAGGTGAGCAGGGATCCAGACCAAGGCAGGGTGCTGGTCACTGTCACTGGGGTGAGCCTCTGGTGGCTATTGAAAATTTTTTGCTCCCATGTGTGACGGTCCTGCCTGGGGCTTGCACCTGCTACTGGTGCAGGCCCTGTTCACACCCACTGCCAGCGCCAGCCCCAATCACTTCATCAGTGGGTACGAGTGTGCCCAGTGCCATCAGCACATGGGAGCAGTGGCAGCGGGAGCAGGGCTGTTGGCAGACAGGGAACTGGGAGCTGCGACAGGAGGGGCTGGACCAGGGCATGGAGGATGGGCCGAGACTTGCCCCTGTGCCCACCAAAGCCTTGCAGCACATAGATTCTTTCAAGATGCACAAATTCGTGCTCTGGGCCCCTAGTTCTAATAATAAAGCATAATATGCTGATTAGACTGGATGTCCTTCCCGAAGAAGCTGAGGCTGCAAGGGAAGCCCTGGTCCCAGGTACCTGCCGACAGCTGAAGGGAAGCCTGGGTCTTGGATGCCAAAGGGAAGCCGGTGCCTGCAGCTGGAGGATGGAAGGACTACTCTTGCTCAAATTTCATGAATCAAGTCTCTAGTTGTAAATAAGTAAATGACAGGTGTTTGGTGAGGATGTGGAGAAAAGGGAATCCTTGTGCACTGCTGCAGGGAATGCAGATTGCTGCAGACACTATGGAAACATTGTGAAGCTTCCTAAAAAATTAAAGCTAAAACTATCTATAACCCAGCAATTGAGAAGATATACAAATAAATCCAAAACACTAATTCAAAGAGATATATGCAGCCCTATGTTCATTGCAGAATTTGCAGTAGCCAACATATGGAAGCAACCCAATGCCCATCAATAGATGATTGAATAAAGATGACATGGTACATATAAAAATGGACTATTACTCAGCTATAAAAGAAAAAACAGACAATGAAACCTTACTATCTGTGCCAACATGGATGAACCTAGAGGGTATTATGCTAAATGAAATGCCTCAGACATAAAAAGACAAATGCCATATGGTTCACTTGTATGTGGAACCTAAAGAACAAAATAAATGAACAAATAAAACAGAAACAGGCTGCCGAAACCGGTTTGGCTCAGTGGATAGAGCGTCGGCCTGCGGACTGATAAGTCCCACATTCGATTCTGGTCAAGGGCATGTACCTTGGTTGTGGGCACATCTCCAGTAGGGGGTGTGGCAGGAGGCAGCTGATCGATGTTTCTCTCTCATAGATGTTTCTAACTTTCTATCCCTCTTTCTTCCTCTCTGTAAAAAAAATCAATAACATATATTTAAACAAACAAACAAACAAAACCAAACAGAACAGGCTAAAAGATGCAGTGACCAAACTGAGGGTTGCTAGATGGGAAGGTGGTGGGAAGGTAGGTGAAAAAGGTAAAGTGAATAAGAAGTTACAAAGTAGTCCTGGGAATGTCAAGCACAGCATAGAAAATATAGCCAATAATATTATAGTAACTATGTATGGTGCCAGATGGGTACTAGAATTATCAGGGAGAACACTTCATAAATAATGTAGTTGTCTAACCACTATTCTCTACACCTAAAACAAATATAAAGTTTTTAAAAAGTGGCTCTATATTTAGTGTAGAATACTTTCTTATACGAAGAGTACTATCAACAGAATGCAAACCAACCTGTTTCCTATTTGCTTTGTAGACTCTGGTCAGGATGAGAAATAAAAGAAAGAATAGGCTGCTGAGAATTAAGATAACTATACCATTGATTAATTGTTTTAGTCTGAATTTGCTTCCCAGACTGGCAAAATGGAGTTCCTCCTCCCACCCCTAGGGTTTCATCAGATAGAGGCTCTTTGTTTCAATAAAATAAGAGCAAATAAACTTTTTGAATGATCTCTTGCCTCTTCATCCATATTATCCAGCATCTGTTAGGCAGCCAGAATTGATGCCTTTTGGTGTATAGACTGATTATGGCAAACATTCCTTCACAATCTCCTGGTGTTGTGTTAGTTTTCAGTATACAGAGCATGTCCCTAAATATCGAAAATCATTTAGATCACGCTTTCCCTACAGAACCTAAAAATATTATTAAAAGCATGAAAAACTACATTCCATTCATATTGCAGAGCTTAACTTTGTATTCACGAGTGATAATTTTTATAGCATTAGAGTTTATTGAATTCGTGCTATGCATCAGACCATGTGCTAATCACTTTATGTGTGCATTTATCATTGGAATGAACGTATGAGGAATAACTCTTATTATCCTCATTTTATAAATGAACACTATGCTTAGAGAGATTAATAACTTCCCACAATCAAACACTTCAACACTGGTGAGCTAGGTTTCAAACCAAAACCTCTTTGACTGTAGCATTCTTACTTTTAACTACTTGCTTTCTGGAGACTCTGGAAATGAGGCAGTACTGTAAAACAACCACCACCTCTCTTCTAAAAATGAAAATAAAACCCAGAAGGAAATTTTTATAATAAGAGCTTCCTGATGAATTCAGGGATGGTTTTTAGCTGAACATACATAATTATTTTCCTCTCAAATCAATTTAACATATAAATAATGCAGCCCCAGCTAATGGGCTCTCAGCTGACCAAACATGAAGAGATATATTGCTCATATACACATTATGAAGAATGAAGATAAACCATGTGCCTGGTTATATAACATTGTCGTACAACATAAATAAAAGATTCTCTTGTTTTGGCAATTGTTATGCACTATTCTAAGTTTTGCTAAATCAGACTTCCTTCTAATCTAACAGATGCCAGCAGTTTGAAAGCAGTTCAAGAATCCTTATTTATATCTGGTGTTCATCTTGAATAAAATGGGACAGCAAATGCAGAGGGAGAGGACAGGGAAAAGCATAACTTAAAAATGGAATTTATTTCCAGCCTTCTAAACACAGATTTCCAATAAATATCCACTTAGAGAACCATTTCATTAAGCTAACTGCAGCCAAAAACAAGTTCCCTGATGTTTCTTTGAGCGTTTTATTTTCTAAAATGAGTCATTACTTTCTATGTTTTGACTTGACAATCCTTTCCTCCCAATTGTGTAATTTTGCATTTGTCACTCAAAGTGCTTGCACTTCCAGAGAATTGTTCCGAGACATTTATGCTTTGGAATGAAATTCTTAGTATCGTGGCATGAGTTTGGTGAAGCCCCAAACCACTAAAGTGCATTGCTTTGTCCTTTAAAAAACTGGAAGGGGTTTTTACTTCCTCATTTCAATTAAAGTTTAGCAGCCCCTTAAGGCTCAGTCTGGGGGTGGCAGCAATGAACTTGTAATAAATAGGATGGGTAGCTGTGACCCTGTGAGATTTCAGGGGAAATTGAAAACATGGCTTCTGAATCTCTCTTCTGTCTGCGACTGGGTAAATAACCTACATATATGCAAACTCATTCTTAACCATTCCACTCTCAAGTGATGAACTTTTACTAATGGAAAACAAACAGAATGTGAAGAAAAAAATGCAGCAAGGTGTTAGAGGGGATGTGTTCAATATACAAACTTCACTCTTGTGTATCCAATGATACATAAGAATAATTCTCTCAAAACTCAACTCATCCCAATAGAATTTGGCTTTGGTGTCTTTCCTTAAACAGTCAGAGTGAGAGAAAACATTGTATTCAATTTACTAAAAAATGGTTATATTTCATACATGGTAACAAATGTAGAAGGTGCACTGTTAAGGCTGTGTGTATTTCATCTTAAGGAGTGACTCTCAGTATAGTAGCTACATATTCATCCTACCATTAAAAAGATCAGAAAAAAATAATAAACCCTAGAGCCATTTATCTAAATTTACTATATGCCTTATCTTACTGCTATAGGGTCAGTTATTAAAAGGTAGAAGTTTCAGCATGCATTAGAGGTGACTATAGTTTAAGATGGTTATGGACAGAAACAACAATCATGGAAGGTTAGGGGACTTCCCTTTCTCACTGCCCGCTGTACCTCAGAAGAAACCCTCTCTTTCTCTAAAAGACTCTCCCCATTATAGATCACATGGGTTTTGGTAGTGGAAGCTGATTACACCTTCAGGTCCAGAAGGTAAACATTTGATCCAGTACTAATGAATAGGACCAGCTTATTTCCATGCTGGGTGATTTTTTTCTGGGTTGGACATTTGGATCTAGCTGGTGCCCATTAATCCTTGAATTATTGAGAAAAGAGCATGCCTTTCCAGCCAAAGATGTTAGGCTGTGAGGCTAGAACCCTGATCTGCTAGTCGCCACCTTTGCCACTTCTTGGAGAGCCAACAAAGAGAATGCTGAATGGAGAGTTGGAGTGAGAATTCTGATTTCTTAACTCAAGGCTGTGGATCGCACTGTTCCTAAAGGTGACTCCCCCTGGGGTTTTTCATAATGTGAGCTAATACATTTCTCCTGCTCCCACCCTTACCCCTGCAAAGCCAGATTTAATTGGGTTGCTGTCATTTGGAATAAAAATTCTGTGTAATTCATCAAAATCAGCAAAACTATATAGGAAAATATTCTAATCTATTTTTTTTTGTCATGAATTAAGTAAGCTACATCTCATTTTTAAGAGGGTCTACAAGTAAGCCAAGGTCTAGAACTCCCATATCTATACTTCCTTTTTCTATCCAGACAGAAGAAGTATATTAAAATACAGGCATTTCCTGACCCACCACTACCCATGCACACATATGTATATGTATAAACAAACAGCCATACAGAGCTGCAGGATCATTCAGTGAATGCTTGCCCTGTATAACCACTCTAATTAAATCTACATTGGGAGTATATATTTTTTTAACAACATGAGCAAAGAAATTATTTCCAGTTGCATTTTTACAAATTACTCTCAATTATGACATTTATCTTCCATCTCAATCAAGTGTAATTTGTCAGAAAGACTGCAGAATGTTTGAGTATTTAAAATATGTGAGGTTTTCCTAAAGCCCCATTCTGCTCCCCTTCAAATTTTCCTATTAGTTAGAGATGGGACCGACATGGTTCCAGGAAGCTCATCAACTTAAAATGGCTTCCTGAACCACATAAACCACAAAAATAAGATGACCAATTGCTAAGAAGCATCACTGGTTCAGTTCACAGTGAATCAATCAAAATAGCTTGAAAGTTTGAGGCCTTGTTTGATTTCAGGTATCTTAATGAAAAACGTATGTTGTTGTAAGATGCGCCAGTCATTCATTTAGTGATTGAGATACAAGAGGGCAGTAATGTAAGTTCTGTTACTCAGGTCTGATAGGACCTTGGCTTCTAATCCAGCTTGTGTCAAACCCTGGGCTGTAGACCAGTGGAAATCCATGATGAATTTTTCACCATGCTGTGGCAACATTAGAAAAATCAATACTGAAGAGAGGTGGGTTTTGTTGTTGTATTTTTTAAAAGTTAAATTTATCCATTTAAAAGGACTTTCTCCTATGATGCTCCACTACAGTGTTTTGTTCTGGATAACAGTGAACAAAGCCATCTCTGCTCACATTTTCTCTCACTGCTAATAGATCTCTGATTTTCTTTCCGACTGTAGGCCAAATATTCCAGAAAGATAAGAGCCTAAAGGATCGCTGAAGCATTTTCCCCCACTATTGATTAGGGTAAGAAAGAGCTGTTCTAGCTAGGACAAATAGGAACATAATGTAGCTCAAGGAAGGTGGGTAGATTCTAGGTTGGTGGACATGACTTGCCTTCCTGCTAGTCGCACTCCTATGGACGGACCCCTCTCCATGAATGATGATGGCTCCTCTGACTTGCTTCTGAATATGGCAAGGATGATGATGGGATGTCATTCCATAGGACTGCAGCACTTGTCTTACTAGAACTCCCTTAATGGCTACCAGGTTTTAGGAAGCAAACTACCATATTGTGAGCTGCCTGTGGAGAGGACTATGTGGTGAGGAACTGAGAATGTCTTATAGTCACTAGCCAGCAAGAAACTGAAGGTCTCCTTCCTGCAACCTGCAAACAGCTGAGTTCTTCCAGTGACTGCATGAGCTTGGCAGTGAATTCTTCCACTCCGATTGGACTCCAACCCTGGCCAACACCTTTGCATAGGATCCAACTGTGCCACAAAATAAGCACCTTGTGTTTGATGCCAACCACTCACCTTATACAAAACTCATTTAACTCTTTAGCCCTCTTTATTTGCCACTGTACAACCTGAAATGGGTTATTTAAGTCCACCAATCTCAGCTCCTACATTTGTAAAATGGAGAAATAACCATTATCCTGCAGTGTTGCTCTAAGGACTATTTCTGATTCATTAATTCAACAAAAATGTATTGAGTGCTCAAAACATGCCAATCTTGTGTTAAACTTTTTTTCTGAAAGTTTTATTATTGCATCTTCAAAGCATAAGTGTACCCCTTGCAGGACATTTGGTCCTATGCAAAACCTCCACAAAGACATTTGATCCACATTGGACCATCTCCCTAATGCTGTATACCCTTATCAGGTAGACTATTGATGCAAGAAAAGTTATTATGAGCAATACAGCCACAACACAAGGATTAGACCAATAAAACATGATAGTATTTTTATGTATTAATCCTGTAATACATAAATACAAATAAATGTTCTAGGTTATTTGAACCCAGGGACATTTTCTTAAGTGGGAACATTTTAAAAATTATATTTATTTTTATTGATTTCAGAGAGGAAGGGAGATAGAAAGAGAAATGGAAATATCAATGATGAGAGCTATTCATTGATTGGCTGTCTTCTGCACCCCCTTATTGGGGATCGAGCCCACAACCTGGGCATGTGTGCTTGACTGGAATAGAACCCAGGACCCTTCAGTCTGCAGACCTATGCTCTATCTACTGAGCCAAACTAGCTAGGGCAAGTGTGGACATTTTGGACAGGACCAAATATTAGGGACCATTTGGCCTGGATTAAAGGCTTTTGGAGACATTTTGGACAGGACCAAATGTTCAATAATCAGTATACCATACTGCCAAATAGGAATGTTTACTATTGCAGAAAGGATTTGATGACAGTATCACAACCATTCATAAACTAACTTAGATGAGTCAAGCAGTCCTTTGTAAACCAGTGAGAATATGAAATCAAGCTGGCATTTTTAGGAATGAGGAATTTGATAACACTATTGTCTGACAGAAAATTAATGCCAGGGTTAGAGTTTTGCACAATGAATCCTACCAGCCCAGGTGATTTCAGAGGACCAATATTTGAGTGATTCTCACTGGTCCCTTCCCATTATTGTCTTTCTCACATCAAATATGTACACTTTGACAATGTGGAATATATACACAGATAACAGACTAGACTGAAAAGAGAAAATTTAAACTGCTAAGGGGAAAGAGAGGCAGTGACCGTGAAACATTTTAATGGAATGGTGTGGTTGAAAGGCGTTTAATCCTTGAGACCACTGCTTAACTGATGCACATTTGTTATCCATGTGCTTCCACCTATTTCTTTAAATGTCTTAAAGGAAAATTGTTTCATAAATAAAAATGTTATTTGAGAGTGAAAGAGGATCTGTTCAATAAGTGCTTGCTGAATTGATCGCTAAAGGGGAGTTCAAAATGGGACTAGAGGGCATTATGGTAAGGAAAATAAGTAAGTCTGGAAAGACAAATACCATATGATTTCACTTATATGTCGAACCTCAAGAACAATATAAATGAACAAATAAAACACAAACAGACTCATAGATATGGAGAACAGACTAATGGTTGCCAGAGGGATGGGGAATTGGGAAACAGTGAGAAAGGTGAAGGGACTGAGAAGTACAAATTGGTAGTTACAAAATAATCATGAGGATGTAAAGTGCAGCATAGGGAACATAGTGAATAAGCTATATATAAAAAAGCCAAGCTACTGGAATGACTGGTTGCTATGATGCACACTGTGGTAGCCAACCCGGTGTGGTCCAGGCCCTGATCATTCCCCAAACCTCCAGCGGCCCCTCCCTCTGGCCAGCCTGGCCCTGGATTGGCCCCACTCCCACCTTAATGGGGGCAGAGTCAGCTAACTGCCTGTGGCACCTCACCCCCCATCAGCCTGGCCCTGATCAACCCCCATCAGGGCAGGCTGGCTCGAATCCACCTGTGCACAAATTTGTGCACCAGGCCTCTAGTATTGTAAAAACTATGTACATTGCCAGATGGGTACTAGAACTATCAGGGGCATCACTTGGTAAAGTATATGATTGTCCAACCACATGAAATTAATACAAATTAATATTGAATGTAAACTTCAATGGTAAAACATTTTTACATTTTAAAAAAGAGTTTGGCTTTTTACTTTTATCCTACCTTCCATTGACATTTCCATATGCCATGTGGATTTTATCTCCTGTCCTTCCTCCTAGTGATAAAAGTTGACAGGCATTAAATGTTACTGTGAGTCAGGAACTGCTCAGAGTGCTTTATTTCATCCACTCATTTAACTCTGTTTACAGGCTGTGTGCCATGATTAGTTCCAATGTGCAGGAGGGGAAACCTGGACACAGAGAGGTGAAGGTACTCACCCAAAGCCGCAGTGTTGGTCAGCGGTAGAGCCAGGATTCAAGCCACAGTGTGGTCCAGAGCTCTCGTTCTTACCCATTGTACTAGGTAGCCTCTCAAAATTATTGCAGTTGTCTCCTCATTTACCTCTTAATGCACCAGTAGAATGTTTACACTAGCATGTGCCACTCTGCACATGCTTCGTGACACCACAGCAGTTATATTTTATTTTCCCTAAATGGTCTAATCCACATTTATGGCTCCAGACTCATTGCACAGCTCTCTCCATTTCCTCTCTTAGTCCTGCTGACTTCACTCAGTCCCTCCAACATATGGTGATCTCTTCTGCCTGTCTCCAGGAAATGGCCTGTTTTCTCATCCTTGGTATCTGTATCCCCTTCTTCTGATTCATGCCTGCACCCTGTTCTGGACTTGGCTTAAAGCTTCCTTCCTTCAGACACCTTTTCTGCAACCTTTCCTTCCCACCTCTACCCCCCTCATTCACATTCTTCTTTGTAGCATTTGGCACTGGTAAGTTCTTATCCTATATAATAAAAGAGTAATATGCAAATTTGACCATGCCTTCGCTACACTACCAGCCAATCAGGAGCAGGGGATGGGACCAAGCAGCATGAGGCAAGGGGGTGGGGCCAAGGTGCACTCAAGGTGAGGGGCAGGGCTGCGGCACACAGGAAGCTGGTGGGGGGTGGGGTCCCCATCGCAGCCCCAGCCCCATCCCCAGCAGGAGGTGGGCAGGAAATCCCCATCTGACAACCCAGGAAAGAAACAGCTCTGATTCAGGCCAGCGGTCTAGGAGAGGTTGCACAGAGACTTGGGGGGCATGGTCTTCTTTCCAGGGGTGTGCACTGGAGTCTTTTGTGCGCCCAGGTGCCCCGAAAAGTGGATTTCCATGACAAGTTTACTGCCTGTGGGGAACTCATCACACTGCGCGTCCCAGAGGGGACGGGGGTGTGAGAAATCTGTCCATGGGCTCCTGCACTTCACTTCTAGAAGAGGCATATTGGCTCCGAATTAAAGCCATAAAAAAGGCAAAGCAGTTTGTGTCTTTGTTTCAGTCTTCACTGGAGAAAGGCTTTTGGTGAACAATGAGATATTCCTCTGGGATTACTGAAACAAAGACGCAAACTGCTTTGCCTTTTTTTTTTTTCTTTTTTTCTTTTGGAAGGGGAGGAAGTCATCCTGTCACTGTCCAGCAAACTTCGGCTTAATCGCTTAATCACTGGAAACTAGTGTGGAGCAGCTGGTACTCTGCTCATTCCATGGGTTGTTTTGCAGTTCCTATTGTATTGTGTGGGATCTGGGTGCTCTTTGTCTCACGATGTGTCTCTACAGCCATCCATCAATACCAGCCTCTGAGCAGGAGGAGCCCCAGCCAGAAGTCTGTGAAACTCTTAAGGATTTGGGAGGCTGGCAAATGTCTGATGCTGTAACAATAAATTTAGAGAAGAGAATGGGTGACAAAGGATGAAGTAAATGAATAGGATTCTCTACCCACTTTTTCTTCCTAGATCCAATTTTCTCATTTCCTACAACTGGAATATTATTATGAAACTCCAATACACAAGAGGGCTGCCCCAGGTGGTCAAAGATCCTGTCCACATGTGGACATAAGATGGCCACCACAAGATGGCCAGCAGGGGAGGGCAGTTAGGGGTGACCAGGCTAACAGAGGAGGGAAGTTGGGGGCAAACAGGCTGGCGGGGGAGCAGTTAGACATCAATTAGGCTGGCAGGGTAGTGGTTAATGGGTGATTAGGTTGACAGGCAGAAGCGGTTAGGGGAAATCAGGGAGGCAAGCAGGTGAGCAGTTTGGAGCCAGCAGTCCTGGATTGTGAGAAGGATGTCCAACTGCCCATTTAGGCCCGATCCCGATAGGGGTCCATCCCTCTAGGGGTCCCAATTGGAGAGTGTGCAGGCTGGACTGAGGGACATCTCCCTGCCCCCCATGCATGAATTTTATGCACTGGGCCTCTATATATAATCTCATATTGAATGCCTCTCTTCCCCATTGGCCCCCAGGATCCCTAAGGACAGGACCATGTATTCTTGTAGCCCTCGTGTGTTGCATGGCACCCTGCACAGAGCAAGGGTTCAGGTGATATTTTGAGATATCTTATGGGCTGAATTGTGTCCCCCAACACAAAATTCATTTGCTGAAGTCGTAAGTCTCATACCTCAGAATATGACTGAATTTGGAAATAGGACCTTTAAAGAGATAATTATGCTAAAATAAAGCCATATGTGTGGGCCCTAATCCAACAGGTTTGGTGTCTTTATAAGAAGAGATTAAGGCACAGATAAAAATACAGACCGACACACCACCATGTGAGCACACAGCAAGAAGGCAGCCATCTGCAAGCCAAGGAGACAAGCCACAGAAGAAACTAAATCTGCTGATATCTTGATCTTTGACTTCCAGCCTCCAAAACTGTGAGAAATTACATTTCCATGGTTTAAGTGACCCAGTTTGTGGTATTTTGCTATGGCAGCCCAGGCAGACTGATACACTGGGTAATTGACTGGCACGCTCCATGCCAAAAGGGCCTTTCTTCAACTATGAGTTCCATTGCTTTCTGTGTATCAAGCTGAGATTTCTTTACTGCATTCTGCCCATCGGGCTTGGTCTTCTTTTTCTCTCTTCTTGACTCAAAGTAAGTAATAGATTAGAATATATATGTAAATGTTTTTTGTCTGCATAGGTGGTATTTATTACTTCCAGCACCCTGATTACAAGGACATAAGTTTCCTTGCCATGGTGCCTACTTTTAACCTCTATCTCAAATATTTTTTTAAAAGGAGGCATGGAAGCTGTTAAAGAGCCAAGGAAAGAACTTCTTCCTGCTACTGTGGGGTCCATAAATTCAAGTGAGCTCATGATTTTCTTTTCTGATGCATAATGTCGCCCTAGAAAATTATGATTTAATCAGCAGTAATGACTCTCATATTTCTACTGCTGCCCTGCTTATTAATCTCCCTGCCCAGTAAAAAGAAGTCTTTAGCAATGCAAATAAAATTTCAGCTTGGAATTAGAGTTAAGAAGAAGGATGGATCTTACTCCATTCTTCCATTGTCATACCTACAGCCTTTGAAACAAGACAGTAATTGTACTCCAACAAATGACTAAGATTTTCAATGGAAGGTGGTCAAAAATAGGAATTTTATAATCATATAAAATGCATAAATGCTTGCATCCCTTGGCCTATTTCAAATGTTAAACATTTACCAAAGCCTGAGATTTCACATCCTGCAAACCCTTACCTCTGCCTCCTCATTGTGCATCACTGTCTGACCCTCTGGCGCATTATACTCGAGTCACTCCGTTGTTCTTTAACCCCTTGAACATTGAACCCTTTCCAACCTCCATGCCTTTGTACGTGCTGCTGCTTCTGCCTATTAAATAGGACCTTTAAAGAGGTCATTAAGCTAAAATAAAGCCATATGTGTGGGGCCATATTCTTTTCCAGATGTCAAGTTCTAGAGCTCATTTCACCGCCACATTCTGTAGGAAGCCTTCCTTGAATGCTCCTAGACCAGTGGTTGGCAAACTGCGGCTCACAAGCCACATGCGGCTCTTTGGACCCCTGAGTATGGCTCTTCCACAAAATACCACGGCCTGGGTGAGTCTATTTTGAAGAGGTGGCATTAGAAGAAGTTTAAGTTTTAAAAAGTTGGCTCTCAAAAGAAATTTCAATTGTTGTACTATTGATATTTGGCTCTGTTGACTAATGAGTTTGCGACCACTGCCCTAGACAAAACAGGTCCCATATTAGGTACCAAAATATGCATGGTAGTTTTTTTCAGAGTTCTATGTCACAATGACATTAAAATTTGTGTTCATAATAAATAACCTATTAACTATGTCCCTAATATTAGGAAGGACAAAAACGTAGGCCATTTCTTTCAGACTATCAATCTTAAATGTGTATCCAGAAGATGCTGCAAAACATTTCTGTCCTTTTCCTATATGCATTGTGCCACATTACAGTAATTTATTATGTTTGTTTGTGTCCTTTATGTGACTGAGTGCCCCAAAACTAAAGAATATTTCTGCTAAAATTTTCATAATGTTAGACCATCCTGACCATTCATTCTATATAGTAAAAGTCTAATATGCAAATTGACTGAACATGGAACGACTGGTTGCTATGATGTACATTGACCACCAGGGGGCAGACACTCAATGCAGGAGCTACCTCCTGGTGGTCAGTGCACTTCCACAGTGGGAGCACTGATCAGCCAGAAGCTGTGCTCACAGCTGGTGAGTGTAGCAAAGGTGGTGGGAGCCTCTCCTGCCTCCGTGGCAGTGCTCAGGATGTCCAACTGCAGGCTTAGGCCCACTTCCTGTGGGCTTCTGGACTGTGGGAGAGCACAGGCCATGCTGAGGGACCCCTCCCCCCAAATTTCGTGCACCTGGCCTCTAGTGTAGTAATATTTTCTGAGTATATCTTGGGTGCAGGTTGTACAAATTTTGGAAGCTGGCTTTCTTGCCTTGATTAAGCCCCTTGGCTTTCATCTTATCGTCCAGTTAGGTTTGGAATGTTAACCTTCTCAGTACAATCAAATTTAATTATTGCAGTTATGTTTTTGTGCCCAGAGGTGGAAAATTTTGTGCTATCAGTAAGTCAGAGTAATAAAGAACATAGTACAGTTACAAGGTAGGTCATCTGATGCTTTTTGAAATAGAAAGTGCCCCCATCCTGTCTTCCCAGATTCCAGGACTTTCACATCAAAAGGGCTAGGAATCCACAGGAGAAGGAGCCACCAGAGAAATGTACTGTGATCAGGGATGTAATCCACAGGGAGTTTATTGGATATGGAATAAACCCTGCTACTTGCATATCAAGAGTCTCTCAAATTAACTAAGATACTTTAAAGATATTCTCAAAATTGGTGAAATTTGATGGATTAGTGAAATATTTAAGAAGTAGTGTTGGGGATGGATTGGATGTTGGGGATATCAGAGAAGTGGTCTGTTTTCTGGCTTTGATTGATTGGAAGGAAGTGATAATAATCAAGAAAGGATATACTGGAGGAGAAGCATATTTTTACATTCCCCAAACCAGGAAGGAGGGCAGAACAATGGAAGAAAAAGTAATGGGCATGACAGAAGTCAAACTGGAAGTGATTAAGCATAAATTTGGACTGTGTTGGCTCTGGTAACCAGATCTTAATAAGGATAGGTGTTGATTGGCCTCAGGATAATAGAAGTGGGAACTCACTTGAAATTTTAGATATATTTTGTGTGTAGTGACATGCCAGGATATTAATTGTTCAGTTCTGTGTAACACACATGCCCATCAAGAAATAGGACATTACCATTAACCCAGAAAGTTCTTTAATATCCCTCTTTGTGACATATGCTCCTGAAAACATTTAGAAGTATTCACAGCAGCTTTAATAATAGTAGATAAAACTTACTATTCCAATTTCTAAAAACATGACATTGTTTTGCTTATTGGAGAACTTCCTATAAATCAGATTATATGATAGGTACTCTGTAATGTCTGGTCTCCTTCACTGAGCACATTTTTCGGATTCATCCACATTGTTGTGCTTGTGAAATTGTGTGGGTTTTTTAAATTACCAATATTATTCCACTCTGTAAATGATATAATTTACTTACCCATTCTCTTACTGATGGCCACTTGGAAGATTCCAGTTTTTAGCATTATGATTAAGGCTCCTATTAATATTTTTGCAAAATGTTTTTAGAGGCTTATGTTGTCAGTGCTTCTGGATAAATATTGAGGAATTCCATGGGTATTCACAATATGTTATGTTTATTTTTTTTAAACTAGTAAATAATTTTTAAATCAGTCATATCATTTTATAAACTCCTAGCAATAGTGTTTGGGAGTGTGGTTGCTTGTCAAAACTTAGTGATATCAGTCTTTTAATTTTAGTCACTGTGGTCTCTGTGTAGTTGTGCTTCATAGTGTTTTTTTCTTTTTAAAATTTTTATTTTTTAATTACAATTAATGTACAATATATTTCAGGTGTTCAATCCTGTGTTTAGATATTCAAATAACTTAGAAAGTGATCACCCTGATAAATCTAGTATCCATCTGGCACCATACATAGTTATTATAATATTAGTGACTATTCTCTAAGCTGTACTTTACATGCCCATGACTATTCTGTACCTACCCACTTGTACTTCTAAATCCCTTTACTTTTTTCACCCATCTCCCCAATACCCCTTCCCATCTGACAACTGTCAAAATGTTTTCTTTATCTGTGAGTTTGTTTCTTTTCTGCTGTTTGTTTACTTTGATTTTTATATTCCACATAAAGTTAAATCATTTGTCTTTGTCTGACTTATTTCATTCAGATCTTTAGTGAAGCTACCTTGTCCTGTAGTTTTCTTTGTGGAAAGTTTTAAAATTGAAAGTGCACATTCTTTAGCAATTAGGAGGCTTCTCAGATTTTCTATTATTTTGTGAGTGTTATTGACTGTATTGTGTTCCCCCAGAATTCATATGTCATAGTCTTAGCCCTCAATGTGACTGTATTTGGGGACAGGGCCTTTAAACAGGTAATCAAGGTTAAATGAGGTCATAATAGTGGTACCCTAATCCAATACGCTGCTTGACCTCAGAAGAGAGGAGGAGATGCCAAGAATTCATGCGCACAGAGAAAAGACCATGTGTGGACATGGACAGAAGGTGGCCATCTGAAAACAGAGGACAGGCCTCAAGAGAAATCAACCACCCTCCTGATCTTACTTTCTGCTTCCATACTTTGAGAAGATAAATTTCTGTTGATTAAGCCATCCAGTCTGTGGCATTTTATTATGGGAGCCATAACAAACCAATATAGTCAGTTTCAGTAAGTTTTTAAATGAATTTATTTTACCTAAGGCATGAAACATATTATCATAAGATTTTTGCAATAGCCTGTTTTTTATACTTTGTTCTGTAGATTGTTTTCTCTTTACTTTCTGAGATCGCTAATTAAGGTTTTTCTTATCTGTTCTAATAAGATATTAATTTTCATATAATCTTTATAAAAAGTAATATGGCTTTCTTTATAATCTCCAATTTGTTTTTTACATCATTAAGTTCTGCTTTTTTTTCCTACTAACTTTGGGTTTAATTATTGATCTTTTTTGAGTTCTTATGGAAGAGTCACTGATCTTATCAATTTTTTCTTTTTTAACACATTCATTTAAAACTATGCATTTCCCCGTGAGAGCTGCTTTACCTGTAACCCACAAATATTGATATGTTAGTTTTTCTTTTTATTCAATTGAAAATATTTTCTAGTTTCTCTTGTGATTTCTTCTTTGATTCATGGTAAGTTACAAGGATTGTTTAATTTCCAAAATTTGGAGATTTTCAAAAAATCTTATTGATTTTCAACTTCAAATTCTAATCATACTCTATATATAATTTAAATTCTTTGAAGTATATTTAGACTTTTTATGGCCCCAAATGACCTATCTCATATGTACTTGAAAATGTTTATTTTACTATCATTGGATATAGTGTCTTTATATGTCAGTGATATCAGTTGGTTGAGAGTTATTGTCCAAGCCTGCTGATATATCTTATTTTTTTTCATTTTATATATTTTTGTGGAAGGGGTGTCAAAGTTTCCAATTTTGTGTGTTTTTCTTCTTTTCTTTCTCTCTCTCTCTCTCTCTCTCTCTCTCTCTCTCTCTCTCTCTCTCTCTCTCTCTTTTTCGGTTGTTAATCCTTGCCAGAGTATATTTTTCCATTGATTTTTAGAGAGAGTGGAAGGGAGGGGGAGAGGCAGAGAGAAACATTGATGCGAGAGAGACACATTGACTGGTTGCTCTCCCTGAGCAGGTCCAGGGATCGAGCCTATAACTGAGGTTCATGCCCTTGCCTGGAATCGAACCTGCAACCCTTTAGTCCATGGGCTGAGGATCTGTGGGCCCACGCTCTATGCAATGAGCCAGAATGGCTAGGGCTCTTTATATCGTTTTCTCAAATTTTACTTCATAGGTTTGGGAGCCATTTTACTAAGCACATATGCATTTAAGATGTTTTTGTCTTATTATCTAATTGACTCTATTATCAATATGAAATGCCTTTCTTTTTCTCTTGCTAATCCTCTTTATTTTGAAGTATATTTCTGATATTAACAATATCAAACCAGTTTTATTATGCTTAATATTTGCATGGCTTTCTTTTTCTACTTTCAAATATTTTGTATACTTATAAATAAAGTGTATTTTTTTATATTCTCTACTGTTTGTATCCTCAGACAATATATATCTTCAGTTTGATTCTTTACTCCACTTACAAGATTAATTATTTGTTTTTATGTTTAAGTCTGTCATCTCAATGTATAAATTTTCTAAGTCCCATCTATTTTTTGTTCCTCTGTGTTTTTTTTTTCTGTTTGTGTGTGTGTGTGTGTGTGTGTGTGTGTGTGTGTGTGTGTGAGTTAAGTATTTTTTTTTTTTTAGTATTCTTTCTTATCTCCTCTATTGACTATATTTCATTCATGTTTTGCGACAAAAAGCTTATTGTTTCCATTTGGTCCAAGGCATGGAAGGGGTTTCCAAGGTTGTTAAAAGGATGCCTAGCGGTTTCAAGGACAAGTTCAAACAGAAACCGGAAACTAGGGTTTACAAAGGGGCCCATTAAGGGTCTCTGGGCTCCAAAGGCTCCTACTTGTGCTTAAAGGTGAGCCTTTTGAAGAGACACCTGCCCAGCCAGCCCAGCCAGGGCCAACCTGCCTGCAGAGGTTAGTTAGGTGGCCCCCATCTTCTTGATGAGTTTCATCTTCTCACCCAGGAAGTGACTTCCCAGGAAGTCACAGAGATGAGGGTCTGTGCTGGTAGAACTCAGGATGTGCAGATCCAAAAGGGCCTGGTTCGGATTTTTCTGCCAGACCATGGCCTTCTGAGTTTCACCCCACTTGTCTTGGGAAGGTTTCTGCACCTTCTGGAAGTGGGCGTGGCCACCACCGTGCTGGTTTTGCATCCTTGCAAGCCCTGAGCTTCTTGGGAGCTTCTCCTCGGCCAACTCATGGAAGAAGTAGCAGTTTTCTCCAGAGTCACATGTCCTGGTCAAAACAGAAACCCAGAGGTAGGTGTAGCAGGCCTACAGATATAGGTTGGTCAGGCAGTTTACAGTGGCCTCTACCTTAGTGGAATAATTCTGACAAATTTTGTGATGTGATGGTTACTAAGCACTAAGGAGTTAAGGTAAGGGGGGAAAAAAGGTGTTGGCTGGTCTCAGAGCTCAGAGTCAGAATGGCCAAGATAGTTCTGAGATGGTGACTCATTGCCTGGAGTGGGCAGGCTGAAGTCAGGCTGAGACCTTGGTGCTGGGTCTGGCTGGCTCTGACCCAAGTCTGGTCCTCTAGTCCAGAGTGCTGCCTGCAGTGACCTCTGTTGACTTTTAAATTATATTTCCTATTGTTAATTATTTTTAGTAGTAATTTTATGGTTTACAACATACATCTTTAAATTACTACCATCCACTTGTACAAAATATTCTACTTTTTAATAATTAATACAAGAATGTTAAAATGTATGGTCCATTTAATACCCTGATGACCTGTGTAATCTTTTTGTCATGTATTTTACTTGTACACTAAATGTGTACACACATTACACTATTAAATTATTTTTAAAGAGGCAATAGTCTTTTAAGCAGATTTAAAAATTACATATACAGTACATTAAGAATGATTTTTTAAGTGGCTCTCTTATTTATTGATGTATTTACTCTTTATAGTGCTTTCATTCCTCCCTATATGAGCAGTTTTCTATCTGATATTATTTTCCTTCATCATTTTATATTTTTTGTGATGTGTTGTTTGTTGAAACATGATGTCTTTTAGTTGTTTTCTCTGAAAAACATCCTTATTTCACTTTTAATTTTGAATGGATATAGAATTCTAGTTTAAATGTTTTCCTTTAAGCACTTGAATTACCTTTTCATTGCCTTCAGCCTCCACTACTTTTCTGATTAAAAGTCTGCTGCAATTCTTGTTTCCACAGATGTAATGTATCCCTTCATACCCCACTCCTTGGCAGCTTTTAAGACTTTGTATTTCAGTTTGATGCCTAGGTATGATTTGTATTTGTCCTGCTAGGAGTTTGCTGAGATTTATGGATGTATGAATCCACATATGTGACAGGCAGAATAAAGTCCCCCAAAGATTACTAGGTTCCAATCCCTGGGACATATCCTAGCTAATAAAATAGTAACATGCAAATGTGACCATACCTTGGCTCCTAATTGGCTATGCTACCAGCCAATCAGGAGTGGGGGGTGGGGCCAAACAATGTGAGGCAGGGGGGCAGGGCCAAGGTGCACAGGAGGCTGGCAGGGGGGTGCAGTGCATGAGACAGGAGGGGCCGACCTGTACGCAGCTTGGGATGGGAGCCACACAGGAAGGGAAGGGCCTGCCAGCAACGGGAGGGGCAGGAGCCACAACAGACTGAAGGGGCGGGCTGGGAGGGGCTGGCCAGTGCACTGGGAGGAATGGGAGCCTTGTGGGACGGATGGGGCAGGATGGGAGGGGCCAGCCAGCAAGCTGAGTGGGATGGGAGCAATGTGGGACGGGAGCCATATGGGAAGAAAGCTGCATGGGACAGGACTGGCGGGATGGGAGGGGCCAGCCTGCTCACCATGTGGGACAGCAGCTGCGCAGATAGGAGGCAGGCGAGGCCAGCACGTGTGGCTGCCGAGTGTGGGTGCCCCTGGGGCTGGGCAGTCGCCACTGGGGCTAAGGCCAGGGCTGGGTGGGCGGGCTGGGGCAGAGCCAACCAACAGCCCCATTCCAGGGTAATGGCTGGGTGCCCAAGGCCTAAAGCTTTGGCCAAGGGTGAGGGGACAGTAGGACATCCCCTGAGGGCTCCCAGTACATGTGAGGGGGCAGGTTGGGCTGAGGGTTCACTCACCTCCAGTACACAAATTTGGTGCACCAGGCCCCTAGTGTGTGTGTGTGTGTGTGTGTGTGTGTGTGTGTGTGTGTATGGTTACCTGACAAAGATAACTAAGTTTGCAGATGGAACGATTGTTAGTTAACTGATTTTACAACAGTATCAACCTGAGAGAGAGAGAGGCTGGGTTGCCAAGACAAACAGTGGCCATGAACAAAAGCGAGGTTGAAAAGCAGAAAGGAGGCCCAACTATCCCAGCACAGGTGGCTAGGGTTAAAATAATCTACCAAGACCATGAGGAGTATTAAACCAAAATGGAGATGCTGATGTAGCCTGATGGAGTGAGTTAAGGGCAGGCTTGACCACCCATCATCATTTGAGGGGCACAGCCCCCCTCTCCTGTGAATGAATTTATCAGCGAAGCATTAAATAGGCAGAGGCCCCGACCCCTGAGACTTTCTAACACGCAGGGTACAGCTTCGGAAGGGCAAAGTTCAGAGGAATACTCCAACAGCAGCTTGGGAGTTTCAACCACTTGAAAAGTTTGCTTGGCCTGTAGGATTAGCAATGATGCTACTGTGTGTTCTATAAATGCAAAATAATTGGTTTCCCAGCTTAAAGGGACAATTAGGAATATAATTCCTTATGCCGAGCAAATGTGTTATCAATGATATATGATCCCAGCATGGAGTATGCGTTCCATTGCTCTCGCTGCTGTGCTAATAATGGAGACTTGCCTACACAGTCTTTAAGATCACATACTTGATTCATTCTTCATAACCTCCTCTTCATCTGGCTGTACATTTGAATTGGGGAAGAGATCTATCAGCTATAGAAAGCTAAGCCATTCTTTATCATCTCTTACAATAATCTCATTTCAGAAACAGATATATTTCTAAATACCTTTTTTCTGATTGCGAAGTCACTATGTGTTTGTTGTATAAATTGGATGAAACTGGATGGAACATGAAGGTAATTTACTAAGTATTTCAGATACAGTGGAGAACAGATATTGTCATATCCCATAATCCTATCTCCCATAAGTAATCACCAGAAACTTTATTTTCTGTTTTATTTTACTTTGGCTTTATCCGAATCACGCTATACATCCTGTTTTATAGTCCATTTTTAATTTAACAATGTTTCATAAAACTATCGCCGTATCATTACCTAATTATTTTATGATTGCATAGCGTTTGTATTCCATCTCAGAAATCTGAGCCCTTCTATTACACTTATTAACCAGTTTCTTGACCCTTCTTATCTAGAACATCTATCTAAGCCTCTCAGTCCTCTCATACTGTCCCTACAGCTCATAGGCTGTAACTGCAAGTCCTTTTCCACTAGTATTCTTAACTTCCCCGTCTTCTTATCAGTTATCTGATTGTAAGTAGGTCTTCCAGGTGGCTTCTTTATAAGACAACTCAGATTCTCTCTAAAGCAGATGGCTTGGTTCAGACACCTGCATTTTGAATGAAGTTAGACTGACAACCATTGACACAGGATAAACTCCCTGCAAATATGATAAAAAATATTTCTGGCTGTAAAATACTCTTTCAGTCAGAAAGTTTATTCGAGCAAATAATTACCCATTCACTCCATTGCAAACCTGATTCTTGCTCCCATGTAGTTCATGAGGATGAGGTTCGTGCATATTTAAGAACAAATTTCAGCTTTCATTACTCCAAAAGAGAAGTGGTTTCTTTGGAAAGAACACAAAATGTGATACAACCTTGCCTTTCTAATTCAGGTTGTGGAATTTTATTTAACTACTGGTAATGGAGTGGGGGGGGGGGGGAGAGGGAGAAGAGAGAAAGAGAGAGAGACCTGTTAATGGAGTTGAAATAATGGTACCCTTGCTTCAATTACCTGGTTATTCATTGAGGCCAATGTCCAAGGATTTTATCTATTTACTAGTGACCTGGTGCATGGACTTCATGCACATTAAAAGGGGATTAGAGGAAATAATTTAGTATTGCTATTTGCCCTTTCTCTATAAAAGAAGTGTCAGAGATGAAATAAAATTAGTAAAATGTATATGAAAATCTTCCTCCTGTCAGAGTCTGGGGTATACCACAGGACCCAGAGTCAAGTCTCTGCCCACCCACATGCACCTCAAAATCGAGTGAGACCCAGACTCAGCCATCCCGTCCCCCACATTGGGCTAGGTCAGTGGTCAGCAAACTGCGGCTCTCAAGCCACATGGCAGCTCTCAAGCTGCAGTTTGCCGTTCTGTTGACTAATGAGTTTGCTGACTACTGACCTAGACTCTCGATTTCAATAATTACAGGCTATTGTTGTTCCTTGTGATTAATCCCCTATCCCAGTGGTCAGCAAACTCATTAGCCAACAGAGCAGCAAACCGTGTCTCTCAAGCCACATGTGGCATGCAAGCCACAGTTTGCCAACCACTGGGCTAGATCCAAACCTGGCCAGTCCCACTGTTGTTAAACCCTGCAGGGCAGGGGGCATAGTCTCAGGTCCCCTGGCTCAGCCCCAGGATGGGGGGCATGGCCTGAGGCACCCCAGTTCAGACTGGTGCCTTGAGGTACTTCATCAAGCCCTGCCAGGTGGGGGACACAACCTGAGATTTCCTGTCAAGCCCAGCCAGGCAGGGGGGCACAGCCTCAGGTCCCCTGGCCTGGTATTGGGGAGGGGAGTGTGGCCTGAAGTCCCTGGTCAAGCCCCACCTGGTGGGCGGTGCAGCCTGAGGTCTCCTGGCCTGACACTGGGGCAGGGGTGTAGCCTGAAGTCCCCCAACCTGAGTCCAGGTCTGGGGACGTGGCCTGAGGTCCCCTGTCAAGCCCTGCTGGGTAGGGGATGCAGCCTGAGGTCCCCTGCCAAGCCCCTTGGAGCGGGGTGAGGGCATAGCCTCAGGTCTCTGCTGATTGCTCATTAAGGCTCCTGATGGGAACTTGGCCTCAGCTGTGGGTGCAGCCATCTTTGTGTTGGAGTGATGGTCAATTAGCATATTCCCTCTTTATTAGATAGGATTGGTTTGTTTGTTCGTCTATGTTTATGTATTTTATGTGTAGACAGTGTCCCAGTCTCTTGCCCACACCCTTCCTCTGGCGAATGAGAAACGCTTGATTGTCCCCAACCATGAGCTGAATCCCTGCTCCCTTCACAGGATGGCAGGGATGGAGAGTTGCTGAAGAGTTCCAAAGGCATCTTAGGGTCAGGCTCAAAGTAGTATCTCTGAGCTAACAAAAAGCCTCAAAACCAGTTTGGGTAAATAATGCTAACCAATCAATCAGTCAAAATCAATAAACATTTCCCAGCACCTTCTATATACAAAGGCCTTTCTCAGAATATTTGAGCTGGGGCGGGACTCTGGGGGCTATCTCTATGTTGCAAATAAAGATGAGAGTCCATCTGTGAAAGGGAAAGGAAATTCATTTTTGCTGAATGAGCATCTATTTTCCAGGTTATTTCATGAAACTACTAGGTTTCTTTTCTTTTTCTTTTCTTTTCTTTTCTTTTCTTTTCTTTTCTTCTTCTTTTCCTTTTCCTTTTCTTTTCTTTTCTTTTCTTTTTTCTTTTCTTTTCTTTTCTTTTCTTTTCTTTTCTTTTTCATTTTCATTTTCGGATGAGGAAGCTGAGACTAGAGTTTCAGAAATGTATCCAAGGTCCCCCAGCTAATCACTAGCCCCACCATGGCTTGTAAGAAGTAGCTCATTCCTCTGCCTCTTAAAGAAACAGCGGATACATCAATAAGGACAAACAAATGAAGGAAGCGCTGCTCAAGAAGAGGGACTGGGTACTAACTTGACCAACTACCTACAATACTCTAGGACTCTTTCTTTTTTTAAAAAAATCTTGAATTTATTGAGGTGACATTGGTTAATAAAATTATATAGTTTCAGGTGTACAAATTATACTTCAGGGTTTTTAATTATACTTTTGTCTCTGGAAAGAATCATAAGGTTCCTTTAGGCATTCCAAAACAGAGAACTGAACTTAAAAGTGGAAAGTAGACCCCTGAATCTGCCTTTTCTGGTAGCTAAATTTAATACTTTTCCTTTAAAAATAATTTTGAAGGAAGGTGAACCGTTAAACCTATAGATTTGAGGCTTAATTTATTTCTCCTGGCAATTTATTTCCAGCTTAATTTATTTCTCCCTGTAATTTATTTCTCCTGGCAACAGTTGCAGTGTTCCTAGATTTATGTAGAGAAGAAAAAAATATAATTCCTCTATCTCAAATGGACAAAACTCTAGAAAGGAAAAAAAAAAGGATTTTGACCTTTACCATTAAAAGAGGAAAATAGACTTTGGGAATGAAACATTCATTTTCAAGTTATCTGAGAATTTTGGAAGGTAATTATAGAAAAGCATTTGTATAATCAAAGTACTTAACATTAAGTATAAGGCTTAGACAGCTCCAATACTACTGAATTAAAGAATCTTTTCAACTCACAGTAATGGATGGATGAAGGCTTAGGATTTGGGGAAATATGGAAGGGATGACAGCAAAGTGCTTACTGACTAGTAGGAACTTGTCAGTTGGGAAGTGGGCATGTTATTAATCAGCTTCATTTCTTTGAGGCTTACTGCAAAAGCCAAAACAGAATTCTAAATTTCTGTATTCTTCAGCAAATTGCTAATTTGGGGCTAATTTATAATGTGTTTAAAATGAGGCTCATATCATATTTCATATGAAGTGTGGTGATACTTATTAACATGCCGGAAAATACTTTATCTGACAACAATGTGGGGGGGGGAGACTTTTGAATCTGAACAAACATCAGCACAATAGTTATTGAGCTTATGTGACTAGAATACATGATGGCGTGAAATAATGGATTGGCCCTGAGACATCTTCTTAAATTTAGTTGTTGGCATCTGCTATTGCTCCAATGGTTTTGGCTCCCTGGTGTTTAAGAGAGAACAGCCAGAGGACAGATCAACTTCTCAAGATTTCAGAAGGACCAACCAAAGATAAACTTAGAGCAGTGATGCTATTTACTCCTAGATTCTCTTCTCCTTGAAACACAGACCTGGCTTCTCATTTTATGCAAATACATTATGCTTTTTATCATTATGATTTTAATTACAATGTTAAGTTATTAAAGAAAATATGCTTAGGGTACAGAACCCGAAAAACGATCTAAACAAAGATAACAATATAAATATCTTAGTATTTTTATTCTATTTTATCAAAGGTCTCCCTGCATCCCCTCTCTCTTATTCCCCACCACATAATAGTTGGGAGGAGGAATGGAAATTGAGGGATTTTAGTTATTATATATAATATTATATCCCAAGTATTTCCCCATGCCAAGATTCTGTTGAAATATTGTTAATGACTATTTGATATTTTATTGCAATTTATTAGGCTATTTCTCTATTCTTGGATACAGTCAAATACTTAACAAGGCCTATGAGTATTGATTTTCTCTATAGACTCCTGTGACCCCTGCTATCTTTCAAAATGTTAATATTACTTAAAAGTCTATCCTTGGCTCCTCTTATGTTTAGTCTTCTCTTTCATTGATTTTACCCACTTCCTTTTTTATTTTCAATCAACCCTCTTATATGCTAGTGACTCCCTATGAGCTTGTGCTCAGACTTCTCTCCTGAGTCTAAAACCCACATGAGAGAATAACATGGAAATAGTGTAGAGAGCCTGACTGACATAAGAAAGAACTTGACCCTCTTTTTGTGGATAGCAGGGAGTCACTAGCAGGTTTTGGTGTTTGGAAGCGCCATGATGAAAGCTTTATGAGAGAGGAATGTGGTGAGGAATGTAGACGGCTCAAAGAAGGGGCATGCATCTGAACGCTCTTGTGGGCCACAGCTGACCTTTGTGGCCTTTCGTTGAAGATCAGCCCTACTTCAGGGACCAGTTTCATGCCCATGCAAATGAAAGGGCATTGAGTGTGACACAGACCCCATACCTCCAGCTTTGCCCAGAAGCTTCTCTCTGCTGCAGGCACTGGCAGGTGGGTTTGCACTCAGTACTAGGCACTCATTCGTGTGCAACCCAGAAGTGGGAGAGTTAGCACCCCAGGGAGCAAACTTTGTCTAAGGTGGGACAGAAGCTCATAGACAGGTGGTGCTGAGAAGCATTCACAAGACTTCTCACCTGGCCCTATAGGGCTAAGTGTCAGTCCAGTGGTCTCTGGGTTAGTGGCAAATCTGATATGCATAGCCTTGTTGTCTATCTCACTCCCTGTCTCTTATGCCTGCCCAGCATAAACTACTGCTGCATTAGCCTTTATCACGGGGTGTAGGTGCTAAGAGAATTGTGCTAAAGAAGGAAGGACTACTCATTACTTTTCTCTAGAGAGGCCCTCTCAGTTAAAATCAATACCTTTTAATGCTTCACACTTTTCCTTCAGAGTAATGGCTGTGTTTTTATTTGTGTGACTGTATAGTTACTAATGCCCTGGTGCACAGATTCATGCACATTGAAAGGAAATTAATTAGACAGTGGCCATGGGACAGGACTGGGCAAGACAGGCCAGACATGCCCTGGCCAACATCCCTCTGTCTCCCCCTGGCCTGCCACACCTGGGTGGCAACATGGCTCGAAAGTTGTCTACAGAGTGAGTGGGGTCCCTCAGTGTGGCCTGTGGGGATTGGGCCGAAACTGGCTTTCCAACATCCCCTGGGGCATCCCATATTGTGAGAGGGCAGTTCTTGGGTGATACACCCCAGAATCAGGCTCCCTCCTCTATGGTTCTGGGGTACGTCACTAGAGAACTGCCACTGCCAAGTCACTGCAGCTTGGCAGCTCCTGTGTTGAGCATCTGCCCCTTGGTGGTCAGTGCATGTCATACCTACCAGATAGTCGGATGGTCACTTAGCCTTTTATATATATAGATGACTTCCCCTTCATCCTATCTAATAAAAGAATAACATGCAAATGTGACTGTACCTTGGCTCCTGATTGGCTATGCTACCAGCCAATCAGGAGCAGGGGGCGGGGCTGAGCAACACGAGGCAGGGAGGTGGGGCCGAAGCGCATAGGAAGGCTAGTGGAGGGGTGCAGCATATGGGATGGGAGGGGCCGACCTGCATGCTGCTTGGGATGGGAGCTGCATGGGACGGGAAGGGCCTGCCAGCAATGGGAGGGGCCGGCCTGTGCACTGGGTGGGACAGGAGCCACGCAGGACTGAAGGGGCGGGATGGGAGGGGCTAGCCAGCACGCTGGGTGGGATGGGAGCCACACAGGACAGGAGGGGTGGGATGGGAGCTGTGCGGGACAGCAGCCACGTGGGATGGGAGGGCCAGGATGGGTGAGGCCGGCCAGCGCACCACACGGAACAGGAGCCGCATGGGAAGAAAGCTGCATGGGACAGGATGGGTGGAAAGAGAGGGGCCGGCCTGTGTGCTGGGCAGGGCAGAAGCTGCTCAGGACGGGAGGGGCAGGATGGGAGGGGCCAGCCTGCGTGCCACGTGGGACAGGAGCTGCGTGGGATGGGAGGGGCCAGCCGGCACAGCACGTGGGACAGGAGCTGCGCAGACAGGAGGCAGGCGAGGCTGGCACATGCAGCTGCCAAGTGTGGGTGCCCCCGGGGCTGGGCAGTTGCCACTGGGGCTAAGGCCAGGGCTGGGTGGGTGGGCTGGGGCAGAGCCAACCAACAGCCCCATTCCAGGGTGATGGCTGAGTGCCCAAGGCCTAAAGCTTTGGCCAAGGGTGAGGGGATAGTATGATATCCCCTGAGGCCTCCCAGGTCTTGTGAGGGATCACTCACCCCCAGTGCACGAATTTCATGCACTAGGCCCCTAGTTTGACTATAAGATCCATGAAGCAAAGAGCATGTATATCCCCAGAACTTAATAAAAATTACTAAATAAACCAAGCAATAACTATGATTTCAAAACTTTCCTCCAAATCCCAAACTTCTGGGGTCCAGGTTGTCAAGAGCTAGACTATTTCATCCTATGGTGGTGAGCGTTAGTAAGTGCTAATTGTATTTTTCTTAGTATCCTCTCATATTCTCATTATGCGATGACAGAAGAATGTATTTGACATTAAGATAAAATTGAATTTCAGTAATCTTCTCATTTACCATATTTATGATTTTCTCATTTAATTTCTTCATCCCAATTTTGTAGATTCTAAGTAAAATATCCCTCTCTAGTTCAAGGCTCTCAGAACTACAGATGACCAGCCCTGTTTCATGGAATCCCAAATCAGGGGTTCTGTGACATCTCTCATGCCCACCTGTCCTCTTTCCAGAGGCTTCTTTGAAGATGAGCTCAGACCAGTAGATTAAAAACACATGGGATTGTATTTGAGCACCACTGTGCTTTTTACAGTGACATACCAGTCCCATTAAAGGGAGAATCTTGAGCCACATTTTACAGTTGAAGAAAACGAAGCTCAGAGAGACTAAGTGAACCGCCCAAGTTCACACAGCCAACAGTCAGTCTCATGCCAAAGCCTATGCAGTGACCTCTTATATGAAAGAGCTGTTTGAGTCTGCTCAATTTCAGTTTCTTTCCAGTGAACAATGGGTTTCCCCTGCCCTGTGCAGTCATCACTAATCCTTCCAGGCAGCTGAGAAGTATCTTAATCAGGGCCTCTGACCCTGTCCTTCGTTCCTTTTCTTACTATTGAGTTAACTAAAGGCAGCCTAAGGAATGGAAATGGAACTGCTCTGGATTTTAGAGGAGCAGACCTAGCCAGAGAAACTACCTGGAGCCCTCACAGCTAGCTTGAGATAATGCTTTTCATAGCCTGAGATAGTGCATTTTCTCTCTCTTCCCTCCTCTTCTCTATCCTCTTCTCCCCCTTCCTCTTTCCTCTTCTCTCCACCCTTTCCTCTCTCTGCATCAGTCCACCTGGTTCCTTTACTTTGGGCAGAAGGATAAAATATAAAAGATATCTTCATTTAATATTATTTTTGCTGATAGGCAAGTTTATTTAAAATTGACCTATGAGGACTTACAAGAGGTTTTACAATTTGGCACTGCAATAATTTAAACTGTAGCTTCTAAGCATTTAACTTAAATCTATGGAAATAAGTCATGGTGGAAAGCTCATTATTTCTTAATTACAGGACATATGAGTATCTAGCTTTAAATATTCTCCCAGGGGTTAGAGGAACATTGTGTTTAGAGGAAAGTTTCTGCTTCACCTTTCTGCTAGAAATGAAGTAGCATTATCATTAGTTTAAAGTTTTAAAAAAATGGGACAAAAAGAAAACACACAGGAATGAGAAGACATGTTTCAAATTCTTTGGAGATGAGTCAGAGGAGAAATGTCAATTTCTTTTTGTAACAATTCTTTTTTACTTGGAATAAATTCTAAAGGAGACTCAAAAATTAGTACTGATTTTATTCCAGGTAGAACTGTAGGTTAAGCAAAACTTGTCCTATAGCCAAAGGAAAGGTATAGGAAAGTTAACTCTGATATAAGTTGGACTGCAACAAGTAGCATCTCAAAAGTTTGATTAGATATTAAATTTTACATCCTATCTAATAAAAGTGTAACATGCAAATGTGACCATACCTTGGCTCCTGATTGGCTATGCTACCAGCCAATCAGGAGTGGGGGGCATGGCCGAGACGCAGGGAAGGCTGGCGGAGGGGTGTGGCATATGGGACGGGAGGAGCCAGCTTGTGCACTGGGTGGGACAGGAGCTGCACAGGACTGAAGGGGCGGGATGGGAGCTGCATGGGATGGCAGGCACGCGGGATGGGAGGGGCGGATGGGTGGGGCCAGCCAGTGCACCATGTGGCAAGAAAGCTGCATGGGACAGGATGGGCAGGCCGGGAGGGGCCAGCCTGAGCGCCATGCGGGATGGGAGCTGCGTGGGATGGGAGTGGCCAGTCGGAGTGCTGCGTGGGACAGGAGCTGCGCGGACAGAAGGCAGGTGAGGCTGGCACGTGCAGCTGCCGAGTGTGGGTGCCCCTGGGGCTGGGCAGTCACCACTGTGGCTAAGGCCAGGGCTGGGTGGGCAGGCCAGGGGAGAGCCAACCAACAGCCCCATTCCAGGGTGATGGTTGGGTGCCCAAGGCCTAAAGCTTCAGCCAAGGGTGAGGGGACAGTAGGACACCCCCTGAGGGGTCCCAGTATGTGTGAGGGGGCAGGTTGGGCTGAGGGATCACTCACCTCCAGTGCACGAATTTTGTGCACCGGGCCAGTAGTATATAATAAAAGCATAATATACTAATTAGACTAAACAGCCAAACGACCTTCCAGATGTCCTTGCAGATGACATTCTGGATGAAGCTGTGGCTGTGAGGGCCGGCAGAGGCTGTGAGGACAGGCTGAGGCTTCAAGGGGCTATGAGGGCTGAGCGTGAATTTTGTGCATCAGGCCTCTAGTGTTTTTATAACATTCAGTCTATTATCTAGATCCACTTGAGACCTTCCCTGCTATACAGAAACTTAATATATTACGCCTTGAGGTTAGGGACTAATTTAAGTGAAGACTCCCTTTGGCACGTCCTTCCATCCCTGTGTGTGTGAACTGGAGGGCTGCATCAATTCCTCCTTCATTTTTCCAGTCCTGGGGAATGTGGTCTCATTTCAACCTCTCCCCCTGTTTATTCATTAAAGCTGTGCTACTGCATATTTTTGTCTCCTCATTTCAGGCCACCATGTCAACCTCTCATTTACTTTCAATATGTTTATGAAACCCCTGCCACCTGCCCAGCCCTGTAATAAATGTTGGAAATAGAGTGCTGGACAAGAGAGAGGGGGAGCCTGTTCTCACACAGCTGTCAGTTGAGAGGGGAAGGGGACTGAGTAAGCAAATTAGAGGTGAAATAAATGTTACCAAAAAGTTGGGATTAAAATGAAGCAGATATAAACAGGGGGATCCAGAAATAGGACCTGTGTGACTCTAAGGACATTCATAATTCGTTTTTTGAAATCAGGACAATACAGCAGAAATACTAATAGGAGCTAACTATGATAGTAACAACAACTAGCATTTGTTATCTATTTGCTATCCGCAAGGCATCAAAGTGACACTGTAAACCTTAAATGCACATTCTTAAGTGAAAGGAGCCAATCTGGAAAGGCTGCATACTCTACGACTCCAACTACATGACATTCTGAAGAGGCAAAACTATGAAGACGATAGAAAGGAATGGTTGCCAGAGGTTGTGGGAGGGGGATGGAGAGGGAGGGATGAAGCATGGGATTTTGAGGGCAATGAAACCCCTCTGAGTAGTACTGTAATGGAATCATTCACTTGTTCAAATTCAGAAAATATGTAATACAAAGAATGGGCCCTAATATATATTATGGACTTGGCTCATCTATTGTAACAAATGCACCATATTAATATAAAAGCTAATTAGGGAATTGGTGGAAAGAGTGAGATGGTAGAGCTGAAACTGGTTTGGCTCAATGGATGGACCGTCGGCCTGCAGACTGAAAGGTCCCAGGTTCGATTCTGGTCAAGGGCGCGTACCTTGGTTGTGGGCACATCCCCAGTGGGGCGTGTGTGCAGGAGGCAGCTGATGGATGTTTCTCTCTCATCGATGTTTCTAACTTTCTATCCCTCTCCCTTCCTGTCTGTAAAAAGTCAATAAAATATTTGTTTTTTAAAAAGAGTGAGATGGTATATTGTACTGTACTTTCTGCTTTTTTTTTTTTGTAAACCAAAAACTGCTTAAAAGTAGTCTATTAATTAAAAAAAAAATCACTATATGAAGGAGGCACTAAAATTAGCAGTGTTTCAGGTGAAGAAACAAAGACTCAGAGACTTGCCCAATTTTCCACAACCAGTGAGGGGTGGAACTAGGGCTTGAATCCACGTCTGTCTAAATAGGTGCCTGTTCTTAATGTCCAGTCAGACCAGAAACACCTCGCCGTTTCCTCACCCCATTTCTAACCTGCTATGCCCTCTATCTTCCCTCAACTGTTAATGACCTTATTATTCTTCTGGGCATTTAGAATAGAAACTCAAAAATATATTTTCTCTTCTTTCTCTCCCCAAATCCCTGCAGCTGCAATCTTTCACCACACCCATGGATTTTCCTCCCATTGTGTTTCTTGAGCCCACCTTCTCTTTCACCTTTTCTAGCCATCTACCAGTGTCTTGGTCCACATAATCATTTGTTCTTCATTTCCAACACATCCTTAGACCTCATCTGCTTCTGGGCTTCTGGTTCCTCGCTTCTGTTTCTTTATTTCCCCCATATTAACTTCATACTGATAGTTCTAACAGTTATTCAATACCATGCCAGGCTCTTGACACTCAATAAAGAGTAAATGTTTTTTTATGAAGATGATGACGAAGACAATGATGATGATGATACATATAGAGGGAGATCATATCTTCCTTTAAGCTCCCAAACATCAAAGCAAAATTTGGGTGTCAACCCTAAAAACTATGGTGGACTTTACACTTTGAGTACTGGTACTGTCCTTTTTTCTGATTTGGAAAAGATTTACCTAGGATCACAGTTTCTTTTTTTCATTCTCTTAGCCTTGCTTATACCTCCATGAGTAGTCATTTTATTAAAGTATCTTCATTTGAGTCTTCTGGTGGAAATTCTGTTTCCTGCTGGCATGCTCACTAATGAAAATATTCAGTACCTATTTGCAGAACTGATTTAGAGCTGAAAGGCATTTCTATATTTTGTTATAAAGTTCAATTTAGTTAACTTTACAAAAGGAATTTACTTTACTGGAGTAAGAATTTTCTAGATGTATTTTACTTACTCGATATTTTTTTCCTTACATGATATTACTCCACTGCCCCCTCCCCTTTTTGGATTAATGGAGGCTTTTGGAAATTTTATATTGCAGTCTTGGTAATTTTAAATTTAAATTTTAACTTTTGGTCGAGAATGTGTTTGTGTGTTTTCAGAGAACAACTCCAAGACCATGTGGGTTCCTGCGGCTGTGAGGAACTGACGGATCTGTTCCAGTCACGAGGATGGTCCAGAGATGGGGGACACTGACGACACCTTGCCATGCTAGCAGTCGGCAGCTGTGCATGTCTGCAGGCAGCCCAGGACCAAACCAGAGAGGATGGATCTTGCATTGCCACGATGTGTCCACCATCTGGATACCATTGCTGACATGTACACATAAAGAATTATTTGACACTGAAACTGGGACTCAGAACAGTTGGACATTGAAACTGAGACTGAAACATTTTTTGTTCTTATACATTTATTTCTAGTATGCAGAGGCAAGATATTTTTGAAGAAAAGAAACAGGGGAGAGTGATTGATATGGAGGCAGAGTGGCCTTGAACAGGCTGTCAAGCTACAGGGGGGAGGCTTGGGTGGATGGGAGGTGGATGCTGGGGGAGATCAACTGAAGGACTTGTATGCATGCATATGAGCATAACCAATGAATGAAAGACACTGGGGCGGGGAGGGGGGAGTGTGGGGATATGTGCTGGGGGGTAGGGGAGGCTGGGGGGAAGATAAGGGGGCGGGGGAAAGGAAAACATGTACTACTATTAATTATGTTATACTGCAAAAAATCAATAAAAATATATTTTAAAAAATAAAGTTCAATTTAGCATAGACATTATACAACAAAAAAAGAGGTTGAATGCTTTTCAGTTATTACTCTAGATTCCTACTTTGTGTTTTGTTTGGAAATATTCTTTTTTTCCCCCTGAGAAAGTATAACTTAATTTTAAATGAATGATTTATAACTGTCATATTTGTGAGATTTTATAAAATGGTCTCTTAGCCACTCTTTCTAAAAAATATGCCATAAATAGAATAATGAAAATAAATGAGAAATAGTATTTAAATATATATATCTATCTATCGATATATATGTATATATATATGCCTAAGATACTGTCCAACCAGTAGCTATGATGTGTGATGACCACCAGGGGGCAGACGTTCTCAATGCAGGAGCAGCCGAGCTGCATTGACTTGGCAGCTGTGGTTTTCAGGTGATACACCAGAAACCAGAGAGGAGGGAGCCCAATTCCAGGTGTATCACCCAAGAACTGCCCTCTCGCAATCCAGGACCCCTCAAGGGTTGTTGGAGAGTTGGTTTCAGCCCAATCCCCACAGGCCAGGCTGAGGGACCCCACCTGTGCACAAATTGGTGCTCCAGGTTTCTAGTTTATTATATAGCTGTTCTCTGGAACATATGTAGAGGTTAAATCATGTCATTTAAGGATCCACAACACTTGCATAAAAATAAAATTTTTTTATATTTCCAGTACTGTCACTGGGATTATTGGAATAAGATTTAACCTACTGCTCACTAAGTGATTCAGTTGTTTTCTCTGATTTATGCTGGAGGTAATTCAAGTGCATCCAGTTGCTCACATTTTTCTCTCATAGGCACATCTGTAACTTTTACATTGATTAACTTGATCATGGCAGTCACTTTGACCATTTTCAGGGAATTTGTATGTGAAAATTGAAGCCTGCACATCATTTAGTGGATGGTTACTGCATTGTCTTATAGAAGACTTGTATGAGCCCTGTCACTTCTCTAAGTTACAGTGTCCCATCTGTGGTGTGGGTCATTAATACCTTCCTATATACAAAACACATTGCAGAGCATGATGCAAATGTAAGGGATAGCCATTTAATTCTAGTGTGATTTAAGATCTTATGGTCCTTGGAGAGTCCAAATACTGTGAAAAATATGTCAGCTAGTCTAAACTAGAAGGTCTAAATTTAGAAAATCAGCCACATGGTTTGTGAGAAAGAGAGAGAGAGAGGCAGAGAGAAAGAGAGAAGGAGAGAGAAAAAGAGAAGAGGAGAGTTCACATCATCATTGGTATCCTTTTTCTTTTCTCTTCCTTTGGTAAGCAATAACAATTTTGCAAAATGAAAAATACCCTAAATCGAGCTTTTTTCTTTCATGTCTGTGGTCCTCAAGAGGAAAACTTGGGAAATATATTCCTGTTTGGTATGACTTTGCTTTATATATTTCAGAACCATTGTGGGAAATTTCCTGTTGTGTTGGCCTTTTTTTTTTTTTTTAATGCAACAGTCTTTCTTTTGAATATTTCTCTTTTTTCCTGAAGAATGTTTCATCCTAGATGTTTCTCAGCTAGTACTCTGGTACATATGGTCTAAGTGTTTCAGTAAATACTATAAGAAATCATGTTCCCAGGTAAAGCTAAGAGGGATATGAAGAATCTGTGTTTTTAAGTTAAATAAACACATTTATCGGGGAAATATAAAGAAAAAAAGAGATGAAGTAAAATACATTCCAGTTAGACAGATGACTCTGGAGTCATGTGTTGTTAAATGATTGATTATCTGTAACAAATTTTTTATTATGATCTCCTTTTCTCTATATCTGTTCTTCATATTTTGAGATTAAAATTTTCTCGTTTTTAAAAAACAGGTAGTGATAAGAGAATAATAACAGTCCGGAAAGGCTAACTGCATAACAGGAACAACAAAATATTTTAAATATAAAACAATATACATTTATTTCTCACTGATGTGATGGTAGCTTAATGTAGTTGGTGGGTGGTAGGGGCTCTTGTTCCACACATTCATTCATAGATCAGGTCCTTCCATCCTGTGTTCCATCTGCTGTAGATTTTGGGGTTGACTTTGTTCTGCTGGCTGATAGGGAAATAGGTGAGGAGCACATCATGAAGGTAATTGTGGGTCATTCCAGTAAATGACACATAAATTTATCTCATATTCTACTCTCAGGGACATACCTCAATGTAAGGAAGGCTGAAGACTTACTTTAGTAATATTTTCAGGAAGAAAATGAGAATGTATAGCATTTATTGAGCACTTACATATGCCAGGTACTGTTCTGAATCCATTTTATGGATTAATTCACTTAATACTCAGAACAGATAAAGAGATAGATATTTTAATTAGACCATTTTCCAAATGAGAGAAATGAAGCACAAATAAGTTAACTTGGTTGAAGCATAGAATTAGTGAGTGGCTGAACCAAGATATGGAATTAAGTAATTGGTGAAAGCACTCACTTCTAATTGCTACACATTTGGCTTTTACCTACATAGACAGGGTTATATAATCATGTTACTGTTCCCTACATATAGAGAATAAATGTATACTTAATATTTTTATTTCCTTACTAGAGGCCCATTGCATGAAGATTCGTGCAATAAGCCTTCCTTCTCTTGGCTGGTGGCACCGGTTTACCTCTGGCACTTGGCACCCAGACCTTCACTCTGGCCACAGGGGAGAAGCCAAGCCTCTTCAGTATTCAGTCTTTGCTCAGGCTGGAGCCTTCAGTCTTTGTTCCACACCTGTGTATGTAAATTAACCCGCCATCTTTGTTGGGTTAATTTTCATGCTCCTGATTGGCTAGTTGTCATCATGGATGTACAGTCAATTTGCATATTTCTCTTTTATTAGTGCAGATCATAAATCTTAATAATAGACAAACCTGTAAATTGACTGTACTTCCGCTGCGCCCACAGCTAATCAGAGTAAATATGCAAATTAGAAGGCCAAAGATGGTGGCCACCCAGCTGCTCCAGGCAGAGAGTGGCCAGGTGGGGTAGGATGCCTGCTATGAGAGGGAGGGTAGGGGTAGGAGGGAAGAAAGAATCTGCAGGAGCGGAGTGCCGCAGTGAAGACAAGTCTGCAGACTCCAGAGTCTGTAGCAAAGACTAAGATGGCAGACTTTGGCTGGAGCGAAGGCCTGGGTCCCGGGTGCCAAAGGAAAACCGGTGCTGGAAGCCAAGGGAAGGAAGGCCTATTGCGTGAATGTCTTCATGCAACGGGCCTCTAGTATTTATATAACACTAGGGGAACCGGTGCATGAAATTCATGCACTGGGGGGTGGGTGATCCCTCAGCCCAACCTGCCCACTCACACATACTGGGAGCCCTCAGGGATGTCCTACTGACCCCTCCCCCTGACCGAAGCTTTAAGTCTTGGGCATCCGAAATCGGGCTGATGGTTGGCTCTGCCCCAGCCGCCCTGGCCCCACCCACTTGTTCCTGGCCTTAGCCCCGGTGGTGACTGCCCAGCCTGCCTCCCATCCGCACACTTGGCAGCCACACACATCGGCCTCACCTGCCTCCCATCAGCGCAGCTCTCATCCCGTGTGGGTCTCGTCCCACATGGCACGCAGGCCAGCTCCTCCCATTCTGGCCCTCCCGGCTCTCACGGCTCCCTTCCCGCACTGCTCCCTTCCCATGTGGCTCCCATCCCATGTGGCTCCCATCCCATGTGGCGTGCTGGCCACCCCTCCCATCCCACGCAGCTCCAGTCCCACTCAGTGCACAGGCCAGCCCCTCCTGTCGAAGGCTGGCCCCTCCCATCCTGCGCGGCTCCCATCCCACACAGCCCACCTGCCGGCCCCTCCCATCCTGCACAGCTCCCGTCCCAAGCAGCGCACAGGCCGGCCCTTCCCATCCCAAGCGGAGCATTGACCGGCCTCCCATTCCACTTGCCATGCATCCCCCCACCAGCCTCCCACGCACCTCAGCCCCACCCCCTGCTTCTGATTGGCTGGTAGCATAGCAAAGGTACGGTCACATTTGCATGTTTCTCTTTTATTATATAGGCCAATACCTAAATTGGCACAGAGGCTGTATAAGGTGGGTCAAGAAAGAAATTTAAACCTAAGCATCAGGAGCCTTTGGATGCTCTTTAACTGTAGCCCAGAAATTCCACTGATTTTTCTAAGGAAACTCTCAAATGAACGCAAGATATGATAAGTTTAAATAACTTTGCCATAGTGTTGTTATAGATAGGAAAAAACTGGAAACAACCCAGCTGTCTGATAATAAGTATGGGTTAAATAAATTTTGAGATATGCACAATAGATTATTCTCTTACCACTAGAGATGAGAATATACATGCATGCTTATGAAAAGGGGAATGCATGGCATTTATTGAGCATTAATAAACATGGAATATGTGTATTTACTATTTGTATACATACACATTACAAAAGAATGTATACATCAGGAAAATATTTTTATTTTTAAAAGTGTATATTTCCATAGGAAAATCTTGAAAAACATAACAAAATGTTAATATTGGTTAACTATAGGCGGTATAATTTTTTATTTTTAAAAACGTTGCTTATTTTTATTTTCTAATAAGTATATGAAACATGGTTTTCTTTTTAAAACATATTTTTATTGAATTCAGAGAAGAGAGGAGAGAGAGAGAGAGAGAGAGAGAGAGAGAGAGAGAGAGAGAGGAACATCAATGAAGAGAGAATCATTGATCTGCTGCCTCCTGCATGCCCCCAATTGGGGACCAAGCCTACAATCCCAGCATGTGCCCTGACTTAAAATTGAACCATGACCTCATGGTTCATAGGTCGATGCTCAACCACTGAGCAAACACCAGCTGGGAAAACATGTTTTTCCTATATAATTAAAAAGAGAAGACAATAAAGCAAGACTTTAAATTGAAAAGAACATGCATTTGCTCAACATGGAGGATGATGGAGAAACAAACAAGTTTGTAAATACCATAAACCTTCAGGCATTTCTGAGATGGTCATACATTTAGTTACCATATACTCATTCATTCAGTTACATTTAAGATGCCCATTCTGTGTCTTCCACTTTGGCAGGACCCAGTGTATGGCTATGCTTTCAAAGAACTTATTTAGCAGGGTAGGCAAGAGGCTTGCCATGCCCCTAATTCTGACATAATAGCATTTATAGAAATGTTTTGCTGGCGGGAACACAGTTTTCTGTGATATAATTTTGTTCCAGTTGTGAATGCTATCAGTCACATTCAGTTGTCATCATCAACTTTAAATCATTCAATAGTAGAAAAATTAGATTTTAGTTTTGCCAGATGATTGGATTCCTTTACCTCAAATGCCTGGGAAAATCTATAATAATATAAGTGTAATATGCTAATTAAACCAAATGTCCTTCAGGACGTCCTTCCTCTGGACAAAGCTGCAAGGGGTAAGGGCTGAGGTAGAAGTGGTAGTGGCCCCTGGCCACGAATTTTGTGCATCAGGCCTCTAGTTCTAAATAAGCTTGTATAAGAATCCACTCATCAGATCCGAGAGCCAGTTGGATAGGACAGAATCTTATAAAGTTTCTTAAGAACTTTTATGGTTTAAACATCTTCTGAAATATCTCCATAGATACCTTATTAGGAAACCCAGGATTTTTTTTTTATAATTATTTCAAATTTTCATGGTTCATAGATGAGCTTTTGGAAAGCAAGGCAGCAATTTGATTTAGTTCAATCCAATGCATATTTATTGTAATTACATTATAATCCTATCTAAAAAAAGAGAAATATGCAAATTAACCATACCCACTATGCTACCAGCCAATCAGGAGCAGGGGATATGGCCAGCAAGCAGGGGGTGTGGCCAGTGGATGGGAGGTGAGGCTGGTGAGGCCAGTGGGGGTGTGGCTGCCGTGCCACGGAAGCAAGCATGCTATAAGCTCTGCCTGCATGGTATTTAAGGGCCAGCGAAATCCCTCCTTTCAGTTACTGTGCCCGAGTCGTGTCCTTTCACAGTGACCTCTGGACGGTTAAGGGAATTTGATGCCATGGGATCTCCTCATAAGGCTTGCATGTTGGTTGCTCTGATAGGCTGCCACTGAGCTGTGGGGTTTACCTGTCATGTGGGACATGCAAATGATCACCTGGGGCACCTTGGGTAATGAGCGCCAGGTGTGAGGCGGGGCTGTGAGTCATCAGGCACAGGCACTGGGTTGTGAGCTCTGAAGCCAAGCAGCAGTTTGGGTTCATGCCCCCAGCCCAGTGCCCATGACAGGGAGCTGGCTGCTGGCCTTTGGAGCATGGGGATACCCTGGTGGCTGACGCTGTGTGAGGCCCTGGGGTCCCTGCATGCTCCCCAACTCAGCGCCCATGATGAGGCTGGCTCCTAGCATCCGGGGGCCTTGGGAGATAGGGAGGTTCCCACCCTGCTCCCAACCAGTCCCTCGCATCCCTGGCCAGCTGTTCCGCTGCTGTATGGGGGCCTGCAGAGCGGAGGGGTGGTCCCTCGCGCACCGGACCCAGGAGGCCCTGGCGGTCTCTCACATCCCTGGCCATATGAATTAAAGTTGGACATTAAATGTTATGCTATGACTTTTCTCCTTATACAGAGTATCAGTTTGCTTGCAGAGTGGCTTCCTGGCTTGCTGCCAGCCTGTGCATGGTCCACACTTATGAGTTTAGGATCTATGACAATGTGAATAATTCAGATGTTTACAATAAAAACACAGGAATACACGAAAAAATAGTCCTTTGAATCTTTGATGGTTAGAAATTAAAGACTTCAAATTATGTGCAATAAAAAGTAAATAAATTTACACTGAATGGCAAAAATAAAAAAATAAAAAAATACATTAGGGGCCAGGAAATGTTCAAAGACCTGGAAACCATTCCCAGATCAGGAAGAGAAGTCACAGGGTGTATATTATTGCTACAAATACCGTATTTCCTACTACTTACAATATATACAATGTAATGTATTAGATGCCTTCCTATCTCATGAAGTATGTATTCTCATAGGTACTATTGGTAGATATGTTATAGTTATGGCAGTATGTCATATCCTATCTATATTAATAAAAGGGTAATATGCTAATTAGATCATGAGACATTATAGATGTCCTTCTGGACAAAGCCATGCTGGCGGGGCCAAGGCAGAGGCGGTTATGGTTGATCAGGCCAGGAGCGGATGTCAGTTGGGAGTGATCAGGTGGCAGGGAGGTGCAGTTGGGGGCAAGCAGATCAGCAGGCAGAGTGTAGGGGAGATAAGCAGGCAGGCAGGTGAGCAGTTAGGAGCCAGTAGTCCCGGATTGTGAGGGGGTTGTCCAACTGCCAATTTAGGCCCGATCCCACAGGGGTCCCAGATTAGAGAGGATGCAGGCCAGGCTAAGGTTCACACACCCCTCTACTGGGGGGTGTGAATTTTGTGCACTGGGCAACTAGTATTTATTATAATTGTGTCATAGAGTGTACTATCACTTCAGGATGAAGATCAGTAATTGGAAACCTCAGCAGTCAGCCATTTTTTTGCCTTCCCTCAAAGTGTAGGGTACCCCTGGGTCTCTGCCACCCAGAATACTGCACTGTTATTGTCTGTTTATCCCAGAGACTATACCCTCAAGGTCAGAGACAACTGCACCACCCAATGCAGTTCCTGGGATATAGTAGCCACACAATAATTACCTTGTGGGAAAATCTGCTTCTTTTGCTCCTTTTAAACACTTAATTGCTCGTTAGCATTTGTTTCAAAAGAGTAGATAGAGAAGGGGAGACAACCTTGACCAATCATAGACATTTAAAAAGACACTGAAGACTCTGCAGTGGGAATTAGAAGGTTTAAAATCATTTAAAGAGTAGTATTTGTTCTATAGAGCTCACAGTCTTACTGAAATGATGCAGAGTCCTAGAAAATATACTCAAGAGGTTTAATTTCATGTCTCTGAAAATGAACATTAATGTATAGAAATATAACTACACCTTAGTAAAAATCAGTATCAGGAAATTAAACTCAACAAAGCAAATAAATAAGTACTTATTTAGGAAATTAAATGACTTCTTTGCTGTAGAAAAAATGGTTTGCATAAGGCTCATTTAAACAGCACTTACCCTGATTAATTTTCTGATTCTGAATCACTTTACCCTTAGAAATGCATAGATTGTGTAGCATGACATTTACTTTGAGTGTGGAGGCGGGAGTGTGATAGGGGAGACATATCACTACATGAGAATGTGAGTGAGAAGTGGTCAGAGGTGAGCACAACTAGTCTTGGAATATAACTTCAAAATGACTTTGAAATGAGGCAAGGGAAAACATTCTGTTCATTTAGTCATTTACTCATTAAACAAATATTTATTTCTACATATTTGGCATAGAAAAGAAGATTTGAAAAGTTGATATAGGAAAAGTCTAAATAAATACATTTGGATTCCATACAAGTTTTCTTCACTGAAAGTTTACATATTTTATTGAGTAACAGAACTTCCTGAAATCTTAGAGGCCTGAATCAAATAAAAGAGATGAAAGTGTTGAATACTGGAAGGAACATCAGCAAGATCTGGGGTTGAATCCCCTGCTTTTCAATGAGCAAATAACTCACACTTCGAGCCTTGTTTTCTCATCTGTAAAACGGGGACAGTAAGAACTATATTATATGGTTAAGTGACATAAAGCATTTAATCTCCTGTGAAAGCACCCCGGCATATAGAGATACATGGTAGAAATTACTTCTCTCTTTTCCCCCTCATTTAATTTCAGTGTTGCTCTTGACATCAAGCTACTTGAGAGGCTTGGGAAACAGTATTTGCTATAGAGATCTCTAGATGGCGCTCTAACAATTTAGGCTTGTTTTGTTGGAGGATGGCTCTTGGTAAGAAGCAATAAGGCAAGGCTAAGTTCAAATGCCTGGTTACTACATGAAATAATGTAGTAAGAGTGAAATAAATCTTATCATGTCACAGGCCAACCCCAATATCAATAGGGGGTGTGGATACTGCTGGAGATACGGCTATGGTTGAGAATGTATCACCCTTTTATAGAGGAGAGTGGAGACAGTAATGCAGCCTACCACAGGAGATTCCTTCTTTGTGAGATTATTAATAGGGCAGCATAAAGCATTTTATGAATCAGAGTTGCTGACTCAGTGCCTTTCAAGTTTTTTCCTCAGCTGCAGTGAAGGAGAGAGAAGCTATGGAAACTACCATCAAACTTCTCTGGCAGCTTAGTCCAATTCTCAGATAGTGAGATGATAGCATCTTTTTTCGAGAACTTAGTACACTCCTAATAGTATGATTTGATTAGAGCAGCTCACTTAATCCAAAACTCTTAATATGGTTTACACCCTGGCCCTTGTCTACTTCCCTGGCCTCAGATGCCATACTCCTCACTAAGACCCATACGATCCAGACAGAAAAACAACTTGAAATCAGGAATACACCATTTTTAAAATGTGCATATGCCCTCCTCCTGCCTGGAATACACTTCCCGCTAAGGAAGATTTACAAGGTTTACCCTATTAACGTATGTACACACATAAGTGTGGCATCTGTCCTTTCATAACCTCTAGCATGATAAATCCATCCCACTGCTTTTTGCCCTAATAAAATTAGATTTTTCTAACCAAAGAAATGACTCTGAGTGTCAAACCAAAAAATAAAAATAAATGAAAAAAGAACCGATGTTTTAGCAAAAGAATGCGAAATAATTTTTTAATCCCAATTTCCCATTCTTATCAATGTCAGTTTGCATGTCAATGTTTCAAGGAAGCCAATTGTAGACTTTTCTTGATGCCTTCAGGCCCAGGCTGTAACTGATTTCAACATACCTCTTGTCTCACTTGCCACTAGAAGCACAAATATACCCTACCAGAGGCCTGGTGCATGAAATTCATGCACGGGGGCAGGGGATGTCCCTTAGCCCAGCCTGCACCCTCTCTAATCTGGGACCCCTCCAGGTATGTCTGACTGCCAGTCTAGGCCCGATCCTGGTAGGATCAGGCCTAAATTGGCAATCGGACATCCTTCAACAATCCAGGACTGCTGGCTCCAAACTGCTCACCTGCCTGTCTCCCTGATTTCCCCTAACCACTTCTGCCTGCCAGCCTGACTACCCCTTAAGCCAGGCAATGGCAGGTGGAAAGCTTGGCTTTCTCTATTGCCAGGGAAACCCAAGCCTCCCTCCTGCTCTCAGTGGCTGCAGCCATCTTGGTTGGGGTTTATTTGCATAATCTGCTTCTGATTGGCTCATGGGCGTGGCTGTGGGCATGACTTGTGGCTGTAGCGAAAGTATGATCAAATTTTCATATTACTCTTTTATTGGATAGGAGGATTACATCTGTATTTATACCCATAGTAGAGGCCTGGTGCCGAAATTCGTGCATGGGGGGTGTGAGAGGGATGCCCCTCAGCCCAGCCTGCATCCTCTCCAATCTGGGGCCCCCTTGAGGGATGTCTGATTGCCAGTTTAGGCCTGATCCCAGTAGGATCAGGCCTAAAAGGGCAGTGGGATATCCTTCTCACAATCCAGGACTGCTTGCTAAAACTGCTTACCTGCCTGCCTCCCTGATTGCCCCTAACTGCTTCTGCCTGCCAGCCTGATCACCCCTAACCATTCCACTGCCAGCCTAATTGATGTCTAACTGCTCCCCTTGCCAGCCTGTTTGTCCCCAACTTCCCTCCTCTGCTGGCCTGGTCACCCCTAACTGCCCTCCCCTATAGGCTTAATTGCCCCCAACTGCCCTCCCTTGCAGGCCTGGAACCTCCACTGTCCTCCCCTGCTGGCCATCTTGTGGTGGCCATCTTGTGTCCACATGGGGGCAGCTCTCTTGTGTGTTGGAGTGATGGTCAATCTGCATATTACTCTTTTATTAGATAGAATAGTAGTCCCTCCTTCCCCCAAGGGATACATTCCAAGACCCTAGTGGATGCCTGAAATCACAGCAAGTACTGACCTCTATATCTACTCTGTTTGTTTATAGCTTTCTTTTGGCATATCCAAATTGCCAGCATCACTGCTTTTACTCTTTGGGGACATATGCAGTAAAATAAGGGTGACTTGAACACAAGCACTGTGGTTCCACGACCATTGATCTGATAACTGAGATGACTCCTGATTTACTGGGCAGGGAGCCTCTACAGTGTGGATTTTCTAGGGGGGAGGGTATGTGGAGAGAACTATTATCCATTACACCAGTACACTGGATGGCCCGAGCAAAGTATCCAATAAAGACAGAGGACAGGAAGGAGTATTCATTTGGGGGGCCATGTGTCTCTTTCATCACCCCACAGAGAGAATTTTTAGCAGATTTTGACCTCAACTGTTCTGACCATGGGCACAAGAAGTCACCTTTTCATTCTGTTTTCCCTCCAGGGAACAGCTTAGCTGTCTCTTATTCCATGTCTCCCATCAAGATGTCAATACATTGATTTCAGCTTAGCGGAGAGGAGAAGGCTGGAAAATTGAACATGCTCAAATAAAGTTTGTACATTGCTATTGTATCCTTTAAAGCTCTTCAGACACAAATCTAGTAGGTGGCCTAACTATCCATGAGAGGTAGAACTGTTTAAGTCTACTTCTTTTCAGAAACTGTCCTGGAATTGCCAGTGTCAATTTTAAACCATTATTTAAAGCTTTTTTAAAATTATTTTTCTTTTTAAAAAATATATTTTATTGATTTTTTGCAGAGAGGAAGGGAGAGGGATAGAAAGTCAGAAACATCGATGAGAGATTAACATTGATCAGCTGCCTCTTGTACACTCCCTGCCGGGGATGTGCCCACAGCCAGGTGCATGCCCTTGACCAGAATCGAATCTGGGACCTTTCAGTCCCCAGGCCGATGCTCTATCCACTGAGCAAAACTGGTTCTGGCATAAAGCTTTGAAAGTAACTATAATGCCCTGCATTGTAAGCCCATCTCCGCAGCATAGGCCAGAGGTAATGGCATGCCTGGGCCAGGACTGTATTCAGTTTAAGGAATGGAAGGCCTTTAGGAAAGGGTGCCCTGTCATGATGTGCAGATGCTGCAGAATATGGCAGAGTTCTGGGAAAGACCCTGTAGAGGTTTTAATAGAAAATGTCAACGAATTGTTGAATACACTTTCCTTCCAAAGATCATTTCTAATTTCCTGCCTCTTAAGTGCGGGTTGTATTTAGCGACTTGCTTCTAATGAAAAGAATATGGAGGGAGTAAAGATGTGTGGCTTCCTTCTTGTCCTCTTCCTGAGGGAAACCAGTTACCATGACTCAAAGACATCCAGCTGACCTACGGAGAGGTTCAGGCCAGGACGGAGCCGTCCTCCCAATAGCCATGTGAGTGTGCCATCGTAGTAATGGAACGGGGGACTCCACCCAAGCTTTCAGATGACTGCACTTTTGGTTGATATCTTGGATGCAGCTTCATGAAAAATCTTGACCTAGAATCAACCAGAAGCTACTCTCAAACTCCTGACCCACAGCTATTGTGATATAATAAATTTTATTAATTCACTAAGTTCTGCTATTTTTATCACATAGCAACAGCTAACTTATCCTGACCTATTTTGGCACAACTTTTTAAAAGATTCTCATTTCAAATAGTTTTTCTTTAAGAAAGGATAAAATAGACTCACTCACACAAAACAATTGGTGGGAATTGACAAAGTAGAGGTTGTTATGTTTCCTCACTAGCACCTCCAGCTTCTAATTTGATTTTCCTGGGCTGCCTGTGAAGTCAGGTGCTGGGTGCAGGATCACCCTGGCAAATGGAGAAAGGAATACTTGGCAGGCCCTGCAGGTCTTGTGAACATCATGCAAGGCCTTGATTATCTTCAGCTGATGGGCATAGTATTTTAACAAGAATCTTTTAGGTTAATCAGTGTGTATCTTTTATGGCTAGTGTGTCTGTTACATAGAATTATTATTTTTGCTTTTAATAAATCCATAAAAATCAATGTTTGTGGTTATAAGGAGGAAGGAAGGATAAGTCAAACACTGAGATTGGTACCTAACCTAATATTCAACACTCAGGAAAGATTTAGAAGAGGCTGTTTTTAGTAGAGACTTCTCTCTATGGGTCTCAAAAGGGAATCTGTGAGTAGTAATGGGGAGGAGGGATGGGGCTGAGGACAGATAACTAGTTCTTAGTTGTAAGCAGTAGCTGTGGCCTTTGTGTTTTCTGAAACATCCCCTATACCATTCTCATTTGCTGGGTGATATTATGAACAGAAACTTGGTCTTGAATTGGCTTGGCTTATAGCCCTACTTCCAATGAGAGATACATTTAAAATTATGACATTTTTCTCTGAAGATTTTTCCCCTCCACCCTTTTAATGCAGTGGAGAAACAGGGTTATAATTGAAAGACACATTTTCAAGAAAACTGTTTAAAAATAGATTCCCATTGTGACACTGATTTAAATGCATTTTTTTATCTCAAGGATGCTGCTTTTATTCCAAGAAGTGATGTTACAATCAAATTAATTTATCTTTACAATGAGACCAAGGGATGAAAAGGTCTGTAAAGTGCAAATTGCTGTTATTAATTTACAAGATGAAGCGCTTGTTGTTTGGGAATCAGTTCCAGAGCTCACTGTTTTCACATAATCTTATATTGTGGGTAATTATACACAGACATTAACTTGATAAAGATAATTACAAGAATCCATCTTTGCTGGGGTTTTGATTTATCTGATTGTGAACTATTAGGGGCCTTAGATCTGATGATTAACTTATACTGGGTATATATTTGTTGGTGAGTGCCTGAAATAATTACTAAAATTAATACAGAGCATGTTTTTACCTTTTCACAATGAATTTCTTTGATTAACAGAATGGCATTTGTTCAGGTGAGGATCTTAAATACCAGATTTAAATAAAAAAAAACCCACCTCATTTGAACTATTGAGTTCAAATATTTAACATATTGGTGCAGAAAAGATTAAGTGGGAAATTTAAAGTGTAAGAGAGAGAGAGAGAGAGGAGAGGTAGAATGAGACACAATTTCAGACCTCATACTATGGTTAGACACATAGATTTCATGAGAGTGATATTTTCAATTTTTGGAAATTTCCTTTTCCTTACAACTTTTATGTAACTGTTGTTGGTATGTTAGGAAATGGCTGCCAACTCAAGCTGTGTGTAAGCATCATCAAATCTCATTACCAACACAGATTCCCTCCAGATTCTGCATTATATATGTGGTTTGGTGCCTGCTTACCTTGATTTTTAACAGGCTCCCCTGTTAATTCTGATGCATAGCCTGATTTTGGAATACTATTAAAGCATTCCAATGGAGGTCTGCTTTTAGCTAGAACCATGATATCATACTAGTTTGCTCCTAAAAGCACAAATAGGAAAATACAAGGGAAAAAAAGATACAACAGTCTCTTTTCCACCATTTGTCAGGCCTTGATACCAAACTTTGCATGTTTGCTCTTTTATTGTCAGACACCTATCACCTTCAAGCTGTGTCTTTCCTTAGCTTTTTTCCTGAGGAAGATGTTGACCCATTTTTAGCCAAGACTTCTGGGATTGAGATTCAGATAGGCATGGAGGGCAGCCTTGCTGATCACTAGCCAATTGCCTTGCTTCCTGGCTTCTGCTCCCACATTTTGCTTCAGTTTATATTAACTGATCTTTAGAATCATTCTTTAGTCTCAGTTCTGTGATGCTATCAAGTAGCCAAGTTCCTCCAGGGATGGAGTTCTATCTTGGTTTACTTCCAATCTTCTCCCAAGTATAAGTCTGGCTTTCAAACATTGGTCCAAAGGCCAGGACAGTCACCAGCTGGTAGATTTCCCCAGGCAGCCCAGTGTGCTATACTTCTTATTCCTGCTCTGATACCATCCTCTGTGTGGGAACATCCTTGTGACCCCTGACCTGAGACAATAGCTCTGGTTCAAAGCTAATTTTCTGTGTTCTGGTTAGCCGTGTCTGGTCAGGTAGTGACGCAGACCCAGCAACTGGAACATCCGTGAATCTCTCCAGATTGAGTAAGGTGTATTTTATATTTTGGTTTCCTTTTCCTCTGGGTTTCTCAGTGTTGTGGTAACAGAACGTGATTTATAGCTATTTACTTCCATTCCGATATTGTAAACTAAGTCTGTATGCCCTTGATTCCAACACATTAATAACAAGAATTCCACAGAATAAAAGATTCAAAGGGATTGTGATAGCTGTCTTCAAGCCTTGGAGAGCTTGTCATGCAAATGAGGTTTTAAACTTGATCCAGGTAGTACCAAAGGGTGGCTGATAATGGCCCAGAATAAAGAGAATGTCCTCCCACTCTAACACAGGTGGAATGTGCGGTTCCTGAAGGGTTTCCAATAAGAAGCTGAATGACAATGATAGACATTCTATGGAGGCAATCCAGGAGTAGAATGACCTCACCCAGCTTTGGGAGTCATGAGTCACTGATAGGTCAATAGCCATACCTCCAGGGAGTATGAGTTATTGCTCTGTAGAGTGGTGTATGGGTCCCAACCTAAAAGATCATACTGGTGGGCTCAGAAGAGGGTGATGCGCCATCCCAGTACAAAAAACATTGGGAGTGTCCTGCTTATATGTCGCTTGATTCAATTTACTTTTTTGTAAAAAGCACCAAGGCTGCTTGCTCTGCAAAGCTGGTTACAAATTCACTCTGAAAGGATGGTGGCATATCTTATGATAGGCTGATACTTGCAGGTACAGGAATTATGGTTTGGGAATTTCTCAATAATCCTTAGAAGTTTAATTATTAAGATTTATTGAGCTTCAGTTATGTGCTAGAAATAGGCTAGGGTTGGCTCAGTAAGTCTTGATAGTTCATTATACCATGTGTCTTAACTACCAGAGGGTTTTCCCGGCCAGGTAATAAGCTTCGATGCTGCTGCCTTAGGCATACCACTCTGGGAGCTCTCAGGTTCACTCTGGGGTAACTGTGGGTTCCAGTACAGTGTGGACATCCCCAGAGTGGCCTTTGTTTCCAAGAAAGAATTACTGTCTAGAGGGGGGCTGAAAACAAGTTTCAAGACTTACCCTGGGCTGTGCACATACATGGCCAGATCCCTGGGCGGGACTGCAGCAGAGCTTACCTTTCAGTCCTGGCTCCTGATAGAGTGCTAGCTTTTCATAGAAACATATGTGGGTGACTATGAGTACAGGATCCACTGGAGCTGAAGAAACCTTTCCATTAGCATCCTGTCAGCATCCCATCAGGGTTGGGTGGATAATGGAAGGGTGAATACCATCTTCCCATTTATTATGCACCTGGAACTGCCAGCTGTGCTCACCTCTTCTGTGGTCAGCCCTGCCGCTGTGTTTAAATTATGTTAAGGCTCCAGAACTCTGTTTAAACAGAGGATTGCTCTGAGCCTCTGTGTTCGGTTGACTAAGTCATCTTAGATGGGAAAAAACACACTGAAATAAAAAACCTTAAAATGATTCTGTAAAAATACCAACCAAGTCAGAGTTAGTAAACAGTAACAGTTGTGTTAACTGCAGATCAAATGCCTCCCGACCCCCTCTTTCCTTTCAGTGCATGAGTGAGTGTATGGGGAGGGTACTGCAAACTTTTGAGCAGATTCAGGGGGGAGTTCTGGCCTTAGAAGCGAGTCTGTGAATACAGTCTTCAGGCTAAACAGGAAATCCTCCAAACACTTCTCCTGAATTAGAGACATCAAAATAAAGGTCAGAGAACTTGTCTTTTTAAGTCAACAGTGATCTTAACAATAGCCTTGAAAACCATACCTGTTGTTTTGGGTTTGTGGGAATTTGTGGTAAAGGATGAGGAAGACACATCCTCTCGGCTCACCACAAATGAAGCTCCACAATCTTATTTATTGTAAAAGTGGGAATTTAAGGAACATAGGCACTCAGAAGTCTGCTACCATTTGAGATAATGTATGGAGAAGCCCTAAGTTCACGGGACCCATTTTTCTTGAGAAAAAAATATATGAATAAATGGAATTTAAGCATTTTTCAATTGCTATTACTTGAACATGCAAACTTCCTTAGAGTTTTTTATGATTGAAAAAGGAAATCTGTGGCCTGTGCATTTGCAGCATTCACTAACATAAAGGCTCATTTCTGAACTGTGATTGTATATTGTTTCATGGCTCATGCTGATACATGCTCAATTCCTCACATAGCCAGGATGGTGTGCTTTGGGTTGATTACAGTTTGACAAAACTCTGTATGGAGATTTTAGGCATGGCCAATGTATAACAGTGAGGCATATTCTCTCTCTCTCTGGGTGAGAGGGGGAGGGAGGGAAAGAGACAGGAAGGGAGGGAGAAAGCAAGCATTATGTGTAGACTTCCATCAAGATATTTGACTGAAATTCGCAGTTTTCTAAATGCTTAAAGCATATTTGTCAGTTTAGACTCTAATTCGCTAATAAAAGGAGGTAATTTCCCAAGAAAACATGTGCATTTTGCTCTTTTGACTGAAAATGGACATGTCCAGATAGCACCAATTATGTTGCAAGTGGTGAGAGAATAGAGAAAAAAATCTCTGAAGAAATTTGGACAAAGGGGAGCGTGATTGGCAGTTTAATCAGGATCCAAATCCACACTGAGTTTGTAGGTATTTGTTTGGTCAGCAAAATCAAAGAAACAAAACAGAAAAACAAAGATTAGGCAACACTGCAGATGGTAGGTAGGTAGATAGGTAGGTAGGTAGGAAGGAAGGTAGGTAGGTAGATGATAGATAGATAGATGATAGATAGATAGCCACAAGGAATTTGGAGTTTCCCACTCTATTTCATTAAGGCTATTGGGTGTGAGGAGCATATTTCAGAATAGCAGGGATCCCAGATAGAGCCAGGCAGAGGAGCTACCTAAGATATCTGAAATCCTTTATTCTCTCTCCCTCTGGGACTGTCTTTAGGACAAAGTCTTAGGTCTCTCAAATGGCTGTAAGTCCTGAAATGATCAATCCATCCCCTTCCATACCTCTTCTGCTCATTCATGCCTTTCTTTAAAAAGTTATCCTGTTTTGTCACACTGACCTTCTTTTAGTTCCTTGACATACCATATCCTTTATGGGATCCCAATCTTCACACAATCTGATATTTCTGACTTGATTACCCTTTCCTCTAACCACCCCAATCCTTTCACATGGCACATGCAATTTGTCCTTCAGGTCTCAGCTCAAGTGTTACTTTCTCAAGTGCTTCCCTGCTTTCTCCATCTGCCTGATGAGCTAAGGCAGTGGTCGGCAAACTGCGGCTCATGAGCCACATGTGGCTCTTTGGCCCCTTGAGTGTGGCTCTTCCACAAAATACCACGTGCGGGGATGCACATACAGTGCAATTGAAACTTCATGGCCCATGCACAGAAGTCAGTTTTCGGCTCTCAAAAGAAATTTCAGTCGTTGTACTGTTGATATTTGGCTCTGTTGACTAATGAGTTTGCTGACCACTGGGCTAAGACCTTCCCAGGATATAGCCCAGTTGTAACACACTGAACTTCTCCTTCATAGCACTCATCATTGTTGGATCCACTTGTTGAACATTTGTCTTTTCTGTTATACTGTGAGCTCCATGTGCTCACTGCTATCCAAGAACCTCTCCTGATACCTTACACTTGGTGTGAGACCAAATTTCCTAACTATTGAGACTCCAGGGAAAGTGAATGTGAGGAATAGTAATTACTCAAGGGTTGTTGTTATTAAAATAAGTTATGTAAAGGATCATCTGAAGTTTCTGGTACCCAGGACTGATCCATTTGTACCTTGTAAGTACTTTTGCATTAAGAAATAATGCAAAATACAGAAATAATAAAGACTTAACATGATTCTATTTTGGGTACTTAAAAGGGAAACAGGCACAGAGGTGTTGAACAGTGTGGAGCAGACCACCACACTTACATTAATTCAGTCTGTTTCTAATTTGGGAGATGTGTGAAGTAATGATGATGAGTGTTGGCTCTGAAGCCAGACCTCCTGGCTTCGAATACTGGCTCTACCACTTAGTAGATGACACCTAACCTCTCTGAACTTCATTCCCTCATCAGCTCAAGTGGGTGATAATAGCACATCCTTTTCAAGGTTGTTGTATCAAATGAATACACACACACACACAAACACAATAGAGGCCTGATGCACAAAGATTCATGTAAGAATGGGCTTTCTTTCCCTTGGCTGCTGGCACCACCTTTCTGTTCCAGGCCTGGAGCCACCTTTCTGCTCTGGCCCTGGAGCTGCCATTCCACCTTCTCATGCTGCCCAGAGGCCCAGAGATGCTGGGGTGGTGTGGAATGGTTGCATCATTGCCATGGCGATGACACAAGCAACCTGTCCCGCCCCTGGCTGTTCAACGTTTGCATATGTAAATTAACCTGCCATCTTTGTTGGGTTAATTTGCATACCCCTGATTGGCTGGTGGCATCACGAAGGTATGGTCAATTTGAATATTTCTCTTTTATTTGTGTGTGTGTGTGTGTGTGTGTGTGTGTGTGTGTGTGTGTGTATGTTTAAGGTATCTGGCACACAAAAATAGAACTCAATAAAAGTTATTGATATTGCCTCAGGATCTATCTTCTATCTATCTATCTATCTATCTATCTATCTATCTATCTATCTATCTATCATCTATCATCTGTTTACCTGTCCTAAGGCAATTTCAATAATATTGGTTCTTTTGAAAAGATTTGAGAAGAAAGGTTAATAATACAAACAAAACAAGAGATTTTCACCTATAGTAGGTAATTATAAAGGGAGTCTAATTTCAGATTAATCTTTACCTTCTTTGGAAGCAACTGGCCTGTTAGGCCTTTAGTACTTCAGTCCCATGTAGCCAGAGTAGTAACTTTTTAAATCATCAACATGTTGGTTATGCAGGTGTGAACAGATGAAATTGTGCATTGAGCACAGAGGAAATGAAAAAAACAAACCATTGGAAATTGGAGCTAAAAATGGCCCTATTTGGCTTAAGAAAACTTAATACCATGTGAAATATCACAGAAATTAAGTTCGGCAGCCTCCCTTCAGTTTAGGACTCCTGTCTATGCTACTCACAAGTAATATGGTGGTGATTCTTAGGGATATGTACCTATTTTCTCTGCATAATGAAACCCTGTCCTACTTAGAATGTGGATGAAGGATTGGGGTGAGGAATGTTGTATTGTAAAGATACTTTAAATGTGGATGTAAAGATAAGCTCTCCCATTTCCTGAGGCAGCTCATCCTTTTTACGGGCCTTGATATTGAGTCAATTATTATGATTGGACAGCAGTTCTTCGTTAATGTGCTTCATCCATCACCATGTGAGATTTTAAAATCTGACTTATTTTGTCACAGAAAATAATACATTAAATATGCTCCCTAGAAGAAGGAGTTTTAGCAGATTTGAAACCAAACTTAATTTATAAAAGCTATATCAACTTTAGAAATAGATGGAAAGAAATGAGATCATACAGTTAGAGATCATGTAAGAATTGTTATTTATTAATCAGTTCTTTAATATGGGGGAAATCCCATCTATTTGAGTGACCTATGGTATAAGTCACTTGCAGTCCTCCAAAACATTTGTGCCAAAAATTAAAAATCAGATAAAGCTTATTACACCCTTCGTGGGGCTTGAAACACTACAATGAAACTAGTTACCCACATCCAACCTCACATCAAAGCGCATTTCTTTTTTCTAGGGTTGCACTGGCACCTGCTACCTTTTCGGTTGGGCCCCTTTTAATCCCACACTCACAGCGGAATCTCCTTTAGGGGTGTTGCCTGCAGGGACTCTTACCATTCCAGGCAAGTCATGTCGGGGTTGCCTGCTGTGACTGCCTGGTGAACTACCCTGCCCCCTCAAGATTAGAGATATGTCTTTCTTATGCTGTTACATGCTACTTATTCACATGTTGTTTGCTGGGGTTTTTTTGTACAATCACACCATTTTTTTCAATAGTGAGCATAGTTAGCCCTTTTATTTTTAAAATACCCATTCTAATACTGCAAGCAGTGAAATTTAGTTAGACCTAGGTCTGTTGTAAATTTTGGTCCTGGGAAACCAGTGTTGCCCACCCAAAACACCATCTATCTATACTACCTTCTATAATTTTGTCCTCTTACTAGTTTCTCATATCTTTTAGAATAAATCTGAATTCTTTACCATGATCTACAAGGCCCTGAAAGAGTTGGCCTTTAAGTAGTTCTGACACATTTCCCACTGAACTCCAGCCAGGCTTCCCTTTTGTTTTTCAAATGTCTCTTATCCTGCCTCAGGGCCTTTGCACTTGCTATTCCCTCTGCTTGGAACATCATTACCTCAAGCTTCACAAGTGAGGCTACGAGATAAAACTGACTATTCTCAGGGATGCTTTACCTGATCATCTTGCCTATCGTAGATCTACTCTACCACTTAATATAATAACATATAGTTAATTAATTTGCTTGTTCATTTTTTGGTCAGAATCCCCTTATCATCTCTATAAATTCCATAAAGGCAGGGCCTGTATGTGCTTGACCATTAGGCCCAAGATCCCAGTATCTAGAGAGTGTCTTACACTATTAGGTGTTCCAGAAGTACTTTTGGAACCTAGGGACATTATCAATAACTTCTTAGCCAAGGTAAAGTATTCTTTATTCTAAGGAAATGACTTTAAGCAGAAACAAAATTTTAAAAGTGGATAAAGTGTACTATAAAATCAACATCTTCATCTTCGAGAGTAGATGGCATCCACTGCATACTGACACCCACCTGCCAATTCTAACATTGCCTTTTACTTGTAGTAGGGCCTCAAAAGTTGTTGGGGCACAGGAGGGCAACTCATCCTGGAAACTAAGGACAGAATGGCACTAAACTTGACCCTTAGAGTGGGATATAAGTCCCTTAAGTGAGGCATGAACTTGAATCTTGGAAAGTGCTATGAAGTATGACATTCTGTATTAAGGCCCGTCTATTATATCCTCAGTCGCTGGCACATTGTTGGCACCGTGGAGGCTCTGGATATCTGTTGGATGGATAAGTGAATTCATGCAATCTCCCACAACCTGCTAATCTTTATTTATTCGTAAACTATTTTTATTACTCTAGTTAGTCGTTTTTATCTTGCTAAAACAACATATTGCTGATTTTATATAAATATATATATATATGGAAACATGATTCACGTTACAGCCCATTTTGCTGAAATGGATTGGCCCGGCAAAGCAAGAGACATTTATACTTTGAAATATGCATTGTCATTTACTCTTCAAAAATAGTCACTTTCCTTGACTCTTTCTTAGCTTAATCAATCCCTGAAGCTGAATAAGTGAAAGAAATGGAAAGTGAATGAGCATTAATCTACATTCCAGCAAGGTGACTTTTACTTTGTTCATGATGATGTAATTATTAAGGAGCCACTGTTTTGTATAACTATTTTCTTCATAAATTATTATTATTGGGTTATGAAATACAGTGATTCCAGAAAACTAAAAGTGTTCCCAGTTTAAAGTCTAATCACAAGCTATTAAGTTAAAAAAATGCTATTATGACATCATTTTCACCTGCTAAATTTCTAAAGTTAAAAACAAAAATTGCAAAATGATGACCAGACAGATGGAGATATAGTATTTGTAAAGTTTGCTAGTGGGGGTGGAAATTCACATAATGATTTTGAAAGCAGTTTAATTATATCTACAAAAATGTACATATACCTTAAAAGTATCACTGTTTAGAACCAGTAATAGGATTTCTAGGAATTAATAGTAGAGATAGAGTTGTGTCCATAGGTTTATATATTAAAACTAGAGGCCCAGTGCACAAAATTTGTGCACGCGGCGGGGGGGGGGGGTAGTTTCCCTCAGCCCAGCCTGCACTATCTCCAATCTGGGACCCCTCAAGGGATATCCAACTGCCCATTTAGACCCGATTGGGATCAGGCCTAAACAGGCAGTCAGACATCCTTCTCACAATCTAGGACTGCTGGCTCCAAACTGCTCACCTGCCTGCCTCCCTGATTTCCCCTAACCGCTTCTGCCTGTCAGCCTGCTCACCCCCTAACACTACCCTGCCAGCCTGATTGATGTCTAACTGCTCCCCTGCCAGCCTGTTCATCCCTAACTTCCCTCCTCTGCCGGCCTGGTCACCTCTAACTGCCCTCTCCTGCAGGCTTGATCTCCCCCAACTGCCCTCCCTTGCAAGCCTGGTCCCTCCCAACTGCCCTCTCCTGATGGCCCACAGCTGTCCTTTGCAGGCCTGGAACCTCCCAACTTCCCTCTCTTGATGGCCTGATGGCCCACAACTGCCTTCCCTTGCAGGACTGGAACCTCCCAACAGCCTTCCCCTGCTGGCCATCTTGTGGTGGCCATCTTGTGTCCACATGGGGGTAGGATCTTTGACCACATGGGGGCAGCCTTCTTGTGTGTTGAGCTGATGGTCAATCTGTGCATTACTCTTTTATTAGATAGGACAGAGATCTGGTGCATGGGTGGGGGCTGGCTGGTTTGCCCTGAAAGGTGTCCCAGATCAGAGTGGGGTTTCCCTTAGGGCATGGGGTGGCCTGGGCAAGGGGCCTATGGTGGTTTGAAGGCCGTCCATGCCCCCCAGCGACCCAAATGGAGGCCCTGGGATCTGAAATTAATTTATGTTCTACAATTGAAACTTTGTAGCCTAGAGTGCAGCCAAGCCTTCTGCTCACTTCACAGTGACAGCTATTTCTGTTTGAACCTTTGTAGCCTACAGTGGAGGGCTAGCCACTAGGGCTGCAGAAGTTTAGCTTCTTGCATCGCCCTGGCAATCCTAGCCTCTTCTCTCTCCAGCTCTGTGGCTGCCTTCTGATTATGTATCTTTTATAATTGAAACTTTGTACCATTGAGTTGAGGCCTAGGCGGCAAATGCAGGCGGAAAGCTTGGCTTCCTACGTTGCCAGGGAAACCCAAGCCTCCCTCCTGCTCTCAGTAATGGCAGCCATCTTGTTTGAGGTTTATTTGCATAATTTGCTACTGATTGGCTGGTGGGTATGGCTAGTGGGTGTGGCTTGTGGGTGTGATGAAGGTATGGTCAAATTTGCATATTACTCTTTTGTTAGATAGGATGCTCATTTCAGCATTAGTAATAATAAAGAAAAATATAATATCCACATATTAGGGGTGCAGCAGTATAAATAATGATATATGTCTAAATTTCATTTTGAACTGCCATTAAAAGTAGTGTTTACCCTTAGACTATTTAATGATGTGGGAAATGCTCGATAAAGTGAAAAAGGAAGGGAATGAAAGAGGAAATACAGAAGAGGTAAAGGTCTCTCTTTGGTGGAAACTGATCTATAGATTTTAGTTCAGCTTGTATGGTGTGAATTTTTTTAACTGATGCCAATATTTAACAATCAGGATATTTCACTTTAAATATCTTTGATTCTCACTGAAATCCTGGATATCTGGCAATATCCAAGAGCACCCCCACTGGAAAGCAGGAATCATTTGGCGAAAGAGTACTCAGCCGGTTTGACCGGGCAGATGCTCTCTGGCTGGTCACCATCCCCAGAACTCTTGGCTGTCACCCTGTCCTGCTGCCCTCCCAGCAGGTAGATTCTTGGTTCCCATGAAGCACAATTGGGTTTTGCAAAATGTACACACATGTGCGTGAAATGTTATGAAACTTTTCTCAGGGTGGCAGGATAACAGGTGAATTTTATCTTCTTTTTCATATTTTCCAAATTGTGTAATGAAAATGAGTAATGCTTTTCTGATGAGAAAGGAGTAACTGTTATTTTTTAAAATATAAATAACTTAACACTATAGGCCCTATGGTAAAAAATGATAAATGGCAGATGTTAACATTAATCTTGGGGAAAAATTACATTTCTGAGTTCCTTTAACCAAAATAGTTGGCCAGGTTATTGATGCTTTTTTCATCAGTGTTTTTCCCCCATTATTTAATAAAACACATTATTGAAATCTAAATTAGATGGAACAATCTATCAGACTAAATTGTTTTTCTTTTCCTTGCAAAGTATTGTAACTTCACCTCAATTCCAAATGAGTAATAGCCTCACCTTTAAGAAAATTATTTTGCTCACTATTCAAATAACAATAACTTCTGATAATATGAGGCAAAGGAATGACGTTATCATTCAGATCTTTGATTTTGTGAAAAATGTGTTAAACTTCAATTTGTTTTAAAGTACTAGTGGATTAGATGAACTAACTTCAGTAAACAGAGTATTTAGTATCTCTGGGTAGGTTATATTCAATGTTTTTTCCAGTTTTATTAATACACCAGAAGCCTGGTGCACACAATTCATGTATGGGGGGCGGGGGATGTCCCTCAGCCCAGCTTGCAACCTCTCCAATCTGGGATCCCTTGAGGGTAGTCAGACATCCTTCTCACAATCCAGGACTGCTGGCTCCAAACTGCTCACATGCCTAACTCCTTGATTGCCCCTAACCGCTTCTGCCTGACAGCCTGATCACCCCCTAACCACTACCCTGCCAGTCTAATTGATATCTAACTGCTCCCTTGCCAGCCTATTTACCCCAACTTCCCTCCTCTGCCAGCCTGATCACCCCTAACTATCCTCCCCTGCAGGCTTGATTGCCCACAACTGCCCTCCCTTGCAGGCTTGGTTCCTCCCAACTGCCCTCCCCTGCTGGCTTGATTGCCCACAACTGCCCTACTTTGCAGGCCTGGAACCTCCCAATGGCCCTCCCCTGCTGGCCATCTTGTAGTGGCCATCTTGTGTCCACATAGGGGTAGAATCTTTGACCATATGGGGGCAGCCATCTTGTGTGTTGGAGTGATGATCAATCTTCAAATTACTCTTTTACTAGATAGGATAAGACCTGGTGCATGGGTGGGGTCAGCTGGTTTGCCCTGAAGGGTGTCCGGGATCGGGGTGGGGGTTGCCTTGGGGCATGGGGTGGCCTGGGTGAGGGGCCTGTGGTGGTTTGCAGGCTAGCTATGCCTCCAGCAACCCAAGTGGAGGCCCTGGGATCTGGGATTAATTTATGTTCTACAATTGAAACTTTGTAGCCTGGAGCTGAGCCACGCCTACTGCTCAAACCATGGCAACAGCCATTTCTGTTCCAGTTTATTTACCTTTAATAATGGAAACTTTGTTGCCTATATTTGAGGCCTAAGCTGGCCAGGGCTGCAGCAGCTTGGCTTCCTCCATCGCCCGGGCAACCCTAGTCTCTCCTCTTTCCAGCTCTGTGGCTGCCACCATTTCTGTTCGGATTATGTATCTTTTATAATTAAAACTTTGTAGCATTGAGTGGAGGCCTAGGTGGGCAATGGTAGGCAGAAAGCTTGGCTTCCTCTGTTGCTGGGGAAACCCAAGCCTCCCTCTTGCTCTTAGTGGTAGCAGCCATCTTGGTTGTGGTTTATTTGTATAATTTGCTCCTGATCGGCTGGTGGGCATGGCTGTGGGTGTGGCTTAATCAGAGGTATGGTCAATTTGCATATTACTCTTTTATTAGATAGGATAATTGACATATAACATTGTTTTAGTTTAAGATGTATCATACCATAGTAAGTTCAGTTAAATTCCATCATCATACATAGTTATAATTTTTAAGATTATGAAAATTTTTAAGATCTCTCAGCAACTTTCAAATATATAATACAGTATTTTAACTATAATTAACTTGCTATACATTACATCCCAGAACTTACTTGTCTTATAATGCAAGTTTGTACCTTTTGACAATCTTTGTCTAATTCTTCCACCCTTCACCCTCTGTCGGTAGCAACCATGAATCTGATCTCTGTATGAGTTTGTTTTTGTTAGATTCCATGTATGTGAAATTATACAGTATTTGCCTTTCTCAGTCTGACTTCTCTCGCTTAGCAGAATGTTCTCTAACCAGGAAGTTCCATCCATGTTATCTCAAATGGCTGAATAATAGCATATTGTATATGTGTATGTAACATATATCTATTACATACTTACGTTCTAAAATGCCACAGAGAAGGTGTGGAGAGCAGCTACAGTATTTGGACAGATTCAAACCTTAGACTAATGAGAGGGCACAGTTTTCTCATGGGCACGTGCAAGACCCAGCTTGGAAGGTAGAGCCCTCCCAGCACAATTATAGCCAACAGCTATATTTGTAAGCTTGAAACTATGGTCTGAACATGGGGACCCATGTGTCTGGTTGATGTTGGCCTGATAGAGTTCAGGTGCATGTAACTGAGTAGGATCAAAACTCATGAGAATATTGTAAGCATCTTGACCATGCCCTTACATTGCCTTGTGGCATCGGCTATAAAATAAAGACAGGGCTTATAGTATATGGTGCTGTCTCTCCATTGGTAGCTGTGTCCCATCCAGATGCAGCTATTATTCTCTTTCTGTCTTTTCTTAATTCTTCACTGCCCCCTCTCAGGGTCACTGATTTGGCTGAGCTGGTGTGGCATATAAGGAGCCCAGGGGCTGAGTATGCCATGCCCATGCCAGCTCGCCACAAGAAGGTTGAGAAAGTTCTAGATCAAAAAGATATGATAATTAAATGCAATGTGTGGTCCCAATTTTGATCTTGGACTAGCATAAAAATATCTATAAGGTCATTGTTGGACTAGTTAAAAGGCCTTGGAATATAACCAATGAAGTAGATAATGGTATAGTATCAACATAAAATTTCCTGATTTTTATAACTGCATTATGGTTGTATAAGAGGATGTCCTCATTCTTACAATTTCATAATACACTATGAAATTAATGAGTAAAGGAACATTTTTCTCTGCCTTACCCGAAATGGCCCAGAGTAAATAATTTATATGTATGTGCATATAAATGTAAATATGCACATATGTATTTATAGCTATACCTATATTTATATGTCTATTTGCTATCTATCTACTTTGGGAGATAGAGGGAAGCTATACTAATAATAGAGGAATATGCAAATTGCCTGGGACACTGTCACAGTAACAGTAATGACCAAACAGCAGGCTGGCAGGCTGCGTGGGGCAACAAGGTCGGCAGGGGTTAGTGAGGGATAGCCAAATGACTGAACAGCAGGCTGCGTGGGTGACCAGGCTGGCAGAGGGAGGCAGTTAGGGGTGACCAGTCTGGCTGGGGCGGGGGGCAGTAAAGGGCAACCAGGCTGGCAAAGGGGGGAAGTTGGGAGTGACCTGGCTGTGGGGGGGTAGTTGGGGGCATAAGCTGTCAAATATCCTTAGTGCTCCTGGAGGCGGGTGAGGCTTCTGCCACCACTGCTGCACTCACCAGCCGTGAGCTGGGTTTCTGGCTGAGCAGTGCTCCCCCTGTGGGAGCACACTGACTACCATGGGGCAGTTCCTGCATTGGGCGTCTGCCACCTAATGGTCAGTGTGCATCATAGCTACTGGTCGTTCCACCATTTGGTTGATTTGGATATTAGCCTTTTATTATATAGGATGAAAATTCCAAAAATATAACCCACCCTGACACTCCTAACACTGAGGTCCATCCCCATTAGATAACTTCACTCAACAGTCATGTGCTTTTCTGCCACATATCCTTTAAGACCTAGGCCAATACTCATCATTTCTGAAAGATGACTAGCATTCTTCTAATAGGGCTTCTAGCCTTACTCAGATTGAATTGATCCTTCTCTATTGGTTTATATTATATGATCCATGTTGCTAATAAAGTTTATCAGAGTAGCATAGGTTGTACTTGATAACAGGGCACAAATCACAGAGGTTCCAAATGACTAAGTATCTTTCTCACTAAAGCAAGTGTCTTGAAGATTAGCAGGTAGGGCTTGGTTCATGGTGGTAAATGATTGAACCAGAGGAAACCTGTCTTGACATATGCTTCTCTGGTGGCACATCAGAGGGAAAGGAACGTGGGACATCATGATCTGACTCTTAATCCTCCTCATCAGAAATGACTTTCCCCCTCTTGGATGAAGAAGTCAAATGGGCATGTCTCATTACACAGGACAGGAAGCGCAGTATGCCTGAAAGAAGATCACAAACAGGGTTTATTACATCACAGAAACATCGCCAAGCATGTCGGTCTACTCTAGTGAAGTGTGATGGCAACGTCTATGTCTTATCATCCTTTATTCAACACTCCAAGCCCAATGTCGTGTAGAAAAGAGATGCTTAGTGCTTATTTTGCCACTAAACGTACATTAAGAGACATGTCCGAGGTCACAGAGTCTCTAAGACATGGATCCGTGTCTCTGAATTTCTAGTCCTGTGCACTTGGCACTACACCATGCAATAAAATCCATAGACTTTCTGAGAGGGTCCCACCCTTATTAACTTACTAACTGCCAATAGGAAGTACTCCAACTTTACTATACTAGTTAATATTTTACAAGCCTCCATCTATATGCAATAACCCATTTTAGAAGTTGCTTGCAGCCAAAGAATACCAAAGAGGTACATTGATTGAAAATCCCATAGATGAAAACACATTTCATTTCTGTCAAGCTGCCATGATTTCTCACTTTTGCTTTTGAGAATCTTTCTCCAATCATTTTTCTTTCATGACTCTTTTCACTGCAAACTTGACCACAGGGTGTTTTAGAATTGTATGCTTTTAATAACAAAGGCCAAAAAAAAATCCCAAAGCCTTAAAAATGTATAGGAAATATCAAAGTCTAAAGCAAGTCATCTAAAATAAATGTCACTAGGATGGTGTGTATTCTTGATCAACTCATGAATTTTAAAAAATCTGATTCTGGTAAAATCAGATTTTTATCTATCTATCTATCTATCTATCTATCTATCTATCTATCTATCTATCATCCTTATTCATTTCTCAGGTCTTAGTGGAACACCCATACTTCTCTCTCTTTCTTTGGAAATGAGAAGAGTGGAACTGACTATGGCAACAGTGCCAAGAAGTAAGATGCTCTAAGAGAGGTATGCCTGGTAAATATATGGGATCATTAGTACTTCATTGAAAGGCAATAAAATAGGCATTCTTGTGCAGATCAGCTTGGTTGTCAGTGCAAATCCAAATTTCCATGTGTGGTAGAAAATGAATAGAGATGATAAATTCAGAAAGCAGCACACAGGGGTAACTTGAATGCAAAGCATGTGTTGTTGCCTGATCCCAGAAAGTCGAGTCATGTGGAGGTTTCTTATTCTGCTATGACATGTGCCATGTTGAGGAGCCAGGTCAGTGACTGGGATAAGTGGCATGGCTGTTGCTACCACCAACCACTGAGATATGACAGAAGTGGACTTGCCTTCCAAATGCAAAATGGAAACAATTTGTGTATCTTTGATTTAGGATAAAGTTTCAGTAGCTTTCTGTGAGGGTGAGCAATCCCTAAGTGATAGATTATTTTATGAGGCTTCTAACTAAGATGAGCAAGCCTGTTTTGATAACATAAAATTGGCAGGAACTTGAGCTTGGAATATGAATGGAGTACACACTGAATAGCTGTACAAGTTTGAAGAGGGACAGATGACTTTATGCAAATTGTTTGTTATGGAATGCTTTTCCGGGGCACATCTGCAGCTCATGTGGGCTTAAAAGTGGAGGAGGAGATAAAAACATTTTACTTAACACGATTGTTGTCTTTTATCATTTCTTTTTCTCCTCAGTAATTATAAATCAAATTTAAAATTTAGTGATATCTAACACTTATGGAGCACAGTTATTGATATACACCTAGGCTAAGTGTGTTACGATTACTACTGTTATCCTCCTTGTACTGAGAGAAGTGTGAGTCAGACAGATAAGGAGCTTATCCAAAGTCCCAAGCAGTAGTGGCAGACCAGGTTTTGAATCCAGGCACTCTGATTCCAGAATCCAGTTGTCTAACTTAGACTCTGCTATGTGGACCATCTTAGAGAACACAGTAACCACGGCAGTTTGAGTTAGTATTGCATACTAAAACAGAATAAATAGTCTGACAAAAAGAATTACAGAAAACTCAGATTAAAATCTTTAAATTATTCACTCTCATCCTAAATTTTGCAGAATATTCTTTTTAGAATATTGTTTCATTCATTTTTCAAGAAAATGAATAAGATACCTTTTAAAATGAACAGACCTTTAGACTTTTGACCATCTAATTGGACCACAACAGCATCAGCGAGAACATTGGAGAATTACTACTTTTCTCAATCTTGGCCTAGGTTGCTCTAAGGAGACTTTTAATGGAGTATACTTGATTGGACCTCCCTTCACCTCTATCTTTTCCACTGTCATGGTGCAAACTTAGGAAGTTAAGGTGTTGTGCTAGAAGGACAATTGAAATAGAGGAAGGAGACTTGAAGACTTATTGCAGTTTAAGAGCTTATCCTATACTAGAGGCCCGGTGCATGAAATTCAAGCATGGGTAGGTTTCCTAGGCCTGGCTGGAGATCAGGGCTGATCAGGGCCTTCTAGCTGTGGGCCAGGGGCCTTCCTTTGTTCCATGCTGCCCCCTGGTGGTCAGGGCATGTCATAGCGAGTGATCAAAATCCCAGTCTCCCAGTTGAACTCCTGAGGGGACAATTTGCATATTAGCCATATATATATTTTAATAAAAGCGTAGTATACAAATTGTCCCCTCACCCAGGAGTTCAACCAGTGGGCGGGGCTGGGCAGAGGAAGGGAGGGAGGCCCCGGCCAGCAGCAGGAGGCCCCAGCTGGCAGCAGCAGGCAGCTGGAGGAAGGGAGAGAGGCTGTGGGCCAACAGCCAGTAGTCACTAGGGACCCTGCGAGTGCACAACTTTTGTGCACTGGGCCTCTATTAATATTTAAGGATAGCCTCCTTCTGAGTAGGGTTTGGCTAAGCCAAAGATGCTGGAATCATTCATGACTCTTTCCTTTTTCTCATTCTGTATAACAATATATCAGCAATCCTAATAAGCCCCCTGCCCCTGCAAAACACATCTTGGCCCTAGCTGGTTTGGCTCAGTGAATAGAGCACCAGCCTGTGGACTGAAGGGTCCCAGGTTCAATTCCAGTCAAGGGCACGTGAGTGGGTTGTGGGCTCAATCCTCAGTAGGGGGCGTGCAGGAGGCAGCGAATCAATAATTCTCTTGCATCATTGATGTTTCTATCTCCCCTTTTCCTTCTTCTAAAATTAATAAAAAATTTTTTTTTTTAAAAAAAACATATTTTGAATTTGGCTAGAAACTATTACTCCTGACACCAGTACTCTAGCTCAATCTTAGGTCAGCACTCACCTGTAGTATGCCAACACTCTTAACTGGTCTTACTTTTCCTGATGCCACTGTAGCCTGTCTTTCTCACAGAGGCCAGAGTGATCCTTTGCAATTGCCAGTCAGATCCCCTAGCTCTTCCACCCAAATCCTCCTCAATGTTTTCCCATCTCACTTAAGGAGCTTTCCATCTCTGAGATTTCACATCCTGCCACCCTCCATTCTCTGTATCTGCACCAGCCATTCCAGCTGCCTTCCTTCCAGCATTTACCTGGCTCGGAGCACTCTTACAGGACCCTCTCCCTGCCCAAATCTTCTTCTGGATAATTTTAAACATGAATATTAAGCATGTTAGTAATGATATGTACATATTTCTTATGAGTATCCCATTGAGTTCTCAAATTTAAAATATTTGTTATTTATAATATACTAAATTTTGTTGCCCCCTTTTCTTTAGGCTTCTTGCTAGAAAAATGAATCCACTATTTTTTTTTGTTCAATAGTTCAAAAGATAATGTGTTAATGATATAGCATGATTCAGGGAGGCACAAGGTACCACGGAGCATAAATGTGGTACATATAGATAAGACTTGAAGGATCAGAGGAAAATTTCTGGTAAAATTGTGAAGTGCATGCTTGCCTGAAGAATAGGTAAGAGTTCTGTAGGTGAATTTGTGTGCCTGTGTAGGCTGGGTGTTGGAGGGAAGGGGTGATGAGAGTGGAACAGAGTGTGTTATCCAAGAAAACATTAAATGTGGATAAGGAGAGGACTGAGAGAAAGTTGGCAAGGTCTTCATGCTCGAATCCAATGGATCTAAGTTACAGAAGCATCACCAGGGTGGAATGTAGAATGGTTTGGAGGGATTTGAGGCTGGAATGTCAGTTAGAGGGCTGTATGAGCAATGCGGGGAAAGCATATGGTGTTTGAACACAGGATCCGAGAAATATTTCTAATTTGTCTTCTTGCACACTCTCAAAGCTTATTTATGTTTCTCTGAAAAATAAAACAACTTTGTTTTTGCTCTGGGTCATAATAATAATAGCTGTTCTTTAGCAAGTAATTATTATGTGCAGTCAGTCTTCCAAGCCTTTACATGCTGTGCATTAACTCATTTAATCCTCACAATGACCCTATGAGGCAGGTACTATTATTATCCCCTTATTTTATGGATGAATAAATGGAGGCTCAGCAAAGTTAAGTAACTTTCTCAGGGTCACCCTTAGGAATTTGCAGAGCAAGATTTAAATCCTGGCCATCTGCTTCTAGAACAGACTTATTAAGTTCCACTTCTTCTATTAAATCTCAGAATTTGCCCTATGCTGATACTTACCATTTGTTGGTGAAGCTGTTTTTCTCTTGAATATTGAATCAAACTAGGAATAAGATTAGATAACATGGGATAAATTTCAGAAAAATTCATACCTGTCTTGTAGACTTGAACAGCAAAAAAGGATGGTGATTGTAAGAATCATGGGAAAAATAAGTGTCAGTGTAGCCAAGATCATCCCCATTAAGTCATCCAAGGAGATTATTCAATATTCTATATTGTGATTATCTTCCTGATATTCTTATTGATGAAAATATTTTTCAGTTTAAATGTTTCAATGTGAATAATATTAAATGTGGAATATAATTACTTTAAGAGATTTTAAGGGAAAATGGTTTATAGATTTGGAAAATATCTTTTCTGTTTATAGACCACGTCATTACCAAGGAATACTAAAATAAGTGTGCCTGGATGCTTCATGAATAATTGTATCTTTTGGGATCTGCACGTATAGAACTTACCTTATGATGCAGTGTAGTATCATCAACTCTCATCTGGTTACTTTTAAGGTGTTTCCTGTCAAAAGATAGATTTTGGCAAATTGAATTTATAAGTGTCCTTGAGGCACAGAGCCCTGCAATTGTATTTTCATAGAAAATTTATTGTTCTTAAGAAAATGACCAAGATGACTTTCTATAGCATCTTAATTTCTTCTCACTTAAAGTATCTTGTACGAATAATGTAATTTGGTTAGGGGCAGAAAGTTTTTTGTGGGTGTCCCCAAAACCCAACATTCATTTAGCTCCCAGCCTAGATAACTAATAAGTCCCACTACTATGGCATTCACTTACATATCCTCCTGGCTGCCCATCACTCTTGCAGAATTTTATCATAGTCACAAATAGAGTATGCCAACCAGCTCAAACTTGTAAACTTTCCATTTTCTCACTGAATCTGACCTCATACTGATTTCCACTCACAAAAACCTCTAAATAGAATTCTATTAATTATTTTAAGAGATTTTAAATAGAATTCTATTAGTTTTCATCAAAACTGCTGTAAACTAATTGGATGAAGTGGGGTGGGAAGGAGAAGAGCCCAATGACAGTTGGCATCTTTTGACATTTCTTCCTAAATGGATGCTTTGGAACTCATTCTTCAGTTGAGCATTGCAGAGAAGAAACCATAGTATATACTAGTTATTCGAATAATAACAATAGCAACTAAATATTTACAGCCCTAACTTTAGGTATATAAATGTGGGACTGGTTGGTTTAGTTTGCATTGAGAATGTTTGGCTGCACTGGGGTCTCAATGAACTTCCTTTTTTTAGGGAGTCAAAAGCCAACAGAAATAAGCTGATATAAGGTCAAGTTATCATCAAGGAGCTAAGGTGACAAGAGTGGCTAATCAACTGTAAGGAGTATTATTAAAAGAACCAACAGCAACCATTTGAAAGGGAAGTCTGAGGAGTCTTATCCATATATGCTTCATAGTGGACTGAATCTAAATTTCAACTGCATAAACAATGGTGATTTCTCTAAAATATAAATTCATGTATAAGCTCAAGGAAGAATCGATTCAGGTTATCTTTTCAGTGCATTTTTAGGATAGTTTAAAAGTACAGTGATCCTCAAATCATTCTTTGAATGAGAATACCAGCTACTAAAATTAACTTGGATTTTTCTACCGCTTTGTAAAAAGATCTGAAAGAAATATTGTCTGAGAATACAGGTACTATAAATATTTTAAGTTTATAATTGTCATGGACTTTTTAAAAATAGATTTTTATTGATTTAAGAGAGGAAAAGAGGGGGAGTAAGAGATAGAAACATTAATGATGAGAAAGAATAATTGATTGGGTGCCTCCTGCACACCCTCTCCTGAGGACTGAGCCCACAATATGGGAGCAACCAGGGCATGTGCCCTGACCAGGAATCGAATCGTGACCTCCTGGTTCATAGGTCAACACTCAACCACAGAACCATGCTGGTGGGGTTGCATGGACTTTTGTGGCAGACTCTTACCTGTCAGTATCTGGTCAGAGTTGTTCAATTAAACCTTTTATAACCTAATGAAATCTGTTCATCTAGTAGAATCCAAACACATTGTCAAGAAAAATGGGAGCTCACCCAAATGTAGTCATTAAAAATGTCTTTTAGCCCTAGCTGGTTTGGCTCAGTGGGTAGAGCATCAGTCTGTGGACTAAAGGGTCTGGGTTCAATTCAAGTCAAGGGCACATGCCCAGGTTACAGGCTCAATCCCCAATAGGGGGCATGTAGGAGGCATCCAATCAATGATTCTCTCTCATCCTTGATGTTTTTAATCTCTCTCTCCCTCTCTCTTCTTCTCTGAAATCAATCAATTATACACACACACACACACACACACACACACACACACACACACACACGAGGCCCAGTGCATGAAATTTGTGCATGGAGTGTGTGTCCCTCAGCAAAGCCTGCACCCTCTTCAATCTGGGACCCCTTGGGGAATGACCGACTGTCCGTTTAGGTCTGATCCTAGTAGGACATCCTTCTCACAATCCAAGACTGCTGGCTCCCAAATGCTCACCTGCCCGTCTTCCTGATTGCCCCTAACCACTTCAGCCTGCCAGCCTGATCACCCGCTAACCGCTACCCTGCCAGCCTAATTGATGCCTAACTGCTCCCCTGTTTTCCCCTAACTGTCCTCCCCTGCTGGCTTGGTCACCCCTAACTGCCCTTCCTTGCAGGCCTGGCTCCCCTCAACTGCTCTTCCATCCAGGCCTGGGTCCCCCCCAACTGCCCTTTCCTGCAGGCCCGGTTGCCCCCAAACTCCCTCCTCTGCCAGCCTGGTCACCCCTAACTGCCCTCCCCTGCAGGCTTGCTCGCCCCCAACTGCCTTCCCTTGCAGGCCTAGTCCCTCCCAACTGCCCTTCCCTGTTGGCCATCTTGTGACCACATGTGGACAGCCATCTTTGACCACATGGGGGCACATCTTGTGTGCTGGAGTGATGGTCAAGTTGCATATCACTTACTATTTTATTAGATAGGATTATATAATATTGTTTTTAAAAATGTCTTTTATTCTTTAGAATCTGAGCTTCATTTCCTTTATATGTCTAACGGAGATCCATCCATTTGAAAAACTTATTTTGAACACCTACTTAGGTGTAAAGTATGATGCTAATTACTGAGGGGTGTGCATGGCTTGAGCCTGTAGCATATCCAAGTTAATAGAAAAGTCTTCTCGTCTTCCTGGCAACTGAAAATGGAAAGCTGCCACAGGGTGAGTCAACTGCACAAATAGTGATTAATATGAACTAGCTAATTGGACTGAGCCTCTGGAGAACGTGCAGGGAGCTGAGCGATGGAGAGGTGCATATTGCTCTGTTTGTTCTGGCAGAATGAAAGCCTTTTCCCGTTTACATTTCTTCTTATCAATATGCTACACAGACTACCAGCGTATCCTATTTTATTCTGTTTACAGGGCTTTCAGGAGGTGACTCAGGGGCATTTAATGAAGAATGACAAGCACCTAATATCAGTCAAATGTTTCATTATTCTTTTTACATAGATCTTCCCTCTTGCAAAGATTAATCAAAACTCTTAACTAGAAAAACTAAGAGGAAATATGGACAGCATGGAGATCAAATTAATCCTAGCCTTTTGAATACACATAAAGAATTTGGCTGAGTATTGAAAAAAGTAGTCAAACCGGATTCCATTTGAACAAAAGCAATTCAGTTACCACAAGAAGCAGAATAGTCTGTGCATTTGGGTACGCCTGGCTTTATCTGAACACATGAAGAACTGAGTGTGTTATTCCTCACATCTAAACTGGCAAAAAGCCCCAAACCCTGAGGCTATTGTATAAACTCGGGATTTTTCCACTTCTTTTAAAAAGACATTTTCCTCATTATTTCTAGAAACATAGCTCAAGCACAGAGAGTGAACTTTCAGCAATTATCCATGTTCATTGGACAGAGAGGTCTCTGTTTCTCCTCTGAGTTCTTCTGCCAGAGAAATCGAGGAGCTCTTCTGAGTTTAGATGAGGGAGGCAGCTTCTTGAGGGTGGCAAGAGCTCTGGGAAGAGAGGTGGACATAGAAAAGACTCAGTTTTACTGGAACCAGAGAGAAACCTCGGCTCTTGTGCAAACTTGACCCTGTTTTATTTGCTCAGGTCACCAGCCATCCTCTTCCTAATTGGCAAGAAGTGCTAAGTAGAAAAAAGACTCTTAGGATAAGCCACTTATTGAGCTCTGGCCTTTTGCCTAAACACTGAAGAGGCTTACATTAATTATTTGATTGAGCCCTCAAATAGCATCAATACATTTTTATTTTATAGATGAGGAAACTCAGCCTTTGTGTAGAAATCATGGACGATGAAGTAAAATGTAATTACTTATACAGAGATCAAGTCCTTTTGGAACCAAAGATAAAGGTGCCACTGGCCTTGGCCAGTGTGGCTCCATGGTTGAGCGTCAGCCCAAGAATCTAGAGGTCTCAGTTCAATTCCAAGTCGGGGTACATACCCAGATTGTAGGATTTATCCCAAATGGGGGTCGTGCAGGAGACAGCCAATCAGTGACTCTCTGTCATCATTGATGTTTCTTTCTCTCTCTCCCTCTCCCTTCCTTCCTCTGACATCAATTAAAAAATAAAGATTCCAGTGGCAAGACCTCTCCCCAAGTAAAGCTGTCTTAGCCTTCTCGAACCTACCCTATAAAATGAATCCAGATGGTTAGGGCATTGTACTGGGAAATAAGTATAACAGGTGGGAGGGATTAAAGAATTATAACTTTGGAGCAAACCAAAGCTTTATACAGTCAATCACCACTCTCCTAATGCAGCAGTATAACTCACATTCAAAGCATGGACAATATAATGCAGCCAGCAAAATCTATGTCTCACTGATCAAATGACCTATTTTAATTGTTACTAACCAAGACCAAGGGGGAGAAGTATACAGGACTTTCTAACACAGCTTTCATATTCAGATAATATGACTCCAAAATGGATTCTTTAGACCCTTACCATGCAAACTGAGGTCCTGCTAGAAATGCAGAATTTCAAGCCCAACTCCAGGCCCGCTGAATCCAGACCTGCATTTGAACAAGATGCTTGCCTGGTTAGCATGCACAGGAGAGTTCAATGATATTGCTGAATGCCATTGCTTCATTGGTGTTCAATGCTGGCTGGGCACCAAAATCACTTTAGAGTTGTGTAAACTTCTGGGCATACACAGATTTGTTCAAGTCCATAAGGTATTGTGATAAATAGCCAAAGCTGGTTTGATTTCAGCCTTTGAGATTTTCTAGGACCTGGCCAAGGATCGGGGCAGGCCTCTGGGGGTGTTAGATGGCAAAGCAGAAAACCTTGTGTCCTCCCCTGGGTTTCCTATTTCTCCTTGAGTTTTAAAGATGTCTAAACTTTCCCAAAGCCAATCCTTTTTGTCCTTTGTCATATCCTCCCTCTTCTTCCAAACCCTTTCTGTACACCCTCTAATCATGGTAAATAGAGGGTCAAACAAGATAGAATGTCCTCTTTCAAGTTCTGCTTTGGGGGAAGAAAAAGAACTATGAAAAATAGAAAAACATCTTGTCATTTCATGTTTCTTTAAGCTACTTGATGTCTTTTCTCAGTAGCCCCTGAAAGTCTAAGCCCTTCCCCTTTTATGTGCCCTGCCTCCTCTTTATTGATAATGTCTCTGACCCAGAATATATGTTTGGAAAGTGACTGTTTCTAAAGTGGGGTTTTTAGCCATCGAACCCTTCCTATCTACATTTGCGCTAATAAATAGGCTTCTGCAGTTGCAGTGGGTTCTGTGTTTGTGTTTGCGATTCTGGCTATTAGTGAGCACTTGACGTGGGGTCTCCTTTTCCAGAACTGCTTCCTGAGGTTTCCTCACTCCCCTAACCTCTACTAAAGCACAGGGAGGAGGTCCTTGAAGGGAAGAATAAGTAGTAATGATTATTTGCTTTGGCAGCTATACTTTCAATATTTTGCTTTTCTTTCATCCTTACAAATGAACTCCTGGCCATATTCATACTACGGTAATAGCTATTATTTTAATAATATTTATTTTTGGCACCATATGTTCAGAGCCTCTGGGCACCTGAACAAAATTTACTAAACAAAATAACACAATTAACCAAATAAGACAATACACCAAAATTAGGAGTGTGTAAGCCTGGAGCAGAGAATAAAGGAGTACAGGCAGATATAATACTAGTCCCTAAGGGTGCAGAAGTGAGCTACTGCTTGGGGATGTAGCGGCTCACTGGAGCCTGGCGTCCTGTGGGCTGCGGGTGGGAATGCCTTCATCGAGGCTTTCACCTGACGAGATATCTCCTCTTCTTGTAGAAGTTTGTTTCTAGAATGCACAAACTTTTTCATAAGCATAAAACTAGCAGTTAGACATGTTTAATATTTATATGGACTTGAGAGATTATTTTAGTGCTGAGTTCCAATTCAACTGTCACTCTCCATCTGTCCTGAGATTCAGTATCTTCCTCATTTATAAAACAAATGGCCTGGCGCACAAAATTCGTGCACATTAAAAGGGGATTAATTAGAGGAAATAATTTAATATTGCTATTTGCCTTTTCTCTGTAATAGAAATGTCAGAGATGAAAGAAAAGTAGTAAGGTGTATATGAAAACCTTCCTTCTGTTAGAGTCTGGGGCACACCATGGGACCCACAGTTAAGTCCCACCCGCATGCACCTCAAAATCATGTGAGACCCAGACCCAGCCAGTCCCTCCCCCATTGAACTAGATCCAGACCCAGTCAGGCCCACATTGTCAATCCTAGCCAGGCAGGGGACGTAGCCTCAGGTCCCCTGGCCTGGTGCCAGGATGGGGGCATGGCCTGAGGTCCCCCAGTCCAGACTGGGGTGGGGAGCATGCCTTGAGGTCCCCTGTCAAGCCCTGCCAGGTGGGTGACATGGCCTGAGATACACTTTTAAGCCCCGATGGGTGGGGGGCATGGCCTGAGGTTGCCCATCAAGCCCTACCAGTAAGGGGTTACAGCCTGAGGTCCCCTGGCCTGGCACCTGGAGGGGGGCATAACTTCAGGTACCCTGTCAAGCCTCACTGGGAGGGGGTGCAGCCTGAGTTCCTCCAACCCAACACTGAGGTGCACCTTGAGGTCCCCTGTCAAGCCCTGCCAGGCAGGGGGGCACAGCCTCAGGTCCTCTGGCCCAGTGTTGGAGCAGAGGGTACAGCTTGAGGTATCCCGGCCTGGTGCTGGGGTGGGGGATGTGGCCTGAAGTCCCCTGTCAAGCCCTACCTGGCAGGAGGCTTGGCCTCAGGGCCCCTGGCCTGGCGCTAGGGCGGGGGGAGCAGCCTGAGGTCCCCTAGTCCAAGTACCAGGATGGGAAGTGCACCTTGAAGTCCCCCATAAAGCCCTGCCTGGTGTTGGGCACAGCCTGATGTCCCCTGTCAAGCCCTTCCAGATGGGAGGAGTGAAGGCAGGGCCTAAGATCCCCTGTCAAACCCTGCTAGGTGGGGGACATGGCCTGAGGTCCTCTGTCAAGCCCTACAGGGGTGGGGGAGAGCATATCCTCAGGTCCCTGCTGATTGCTTGTTAAGGCTCTTTATGGGAATTTGGCCTCAGCTGTGGGTGCAGCCATCTTTGTGACAGAGTGATGGTCAGTTAGCACACTCCCTCTTTATTAGATAGGATGGTACCTGTATCATTAGGCTTCTTGTGAGGCATTAATGACATTATTCATGGGAGCCTTGGCCTGGCAAACACTCTATAGAAATGACCTATTAGCAGCATTTTTATTATTTTTGTTGTTACCATCTGAGGTGACAGAATTGGTGGCAAAATTTCAGGAGTCTGATCAGAAAAGTATGCAAGTGTAATGAACTCAGATGTGCTAAACTGAGTGCAGTATGAATCTGCACTTTCATCCTGGTGGGTTGGCAGAAAATGCAATCATAGTCATCCTAAGTTTTCTTCCTTCTCACAGTGGTACCCAGCTCTTCTGGGATCACCAAAGCATCATGGAAACCCCAGGCCACTGACCCTTCTTTCATTCTAGTTAATACTGAGGTTTACTCACTGTCCTATTCACCCGTTCCTTGTTTTCAGGCCTCACTTAGGTGGTAGAGATGCTAGCTACGGTCTGCGCTTTTATGTTGAAGAGCAGCTTGCCATGGTGCACATGTTCACCATGTACCTGCCCCCAGTGAGGACGGTGCTCTCTTCCTTTCTGCTTTTCCTAGAACTCCTAAAATAAATTTTTTAAATATGTTCTGAGGCCTTTAAACCTATGCTTTGCTTTCCACCCTAAAAAACTTTACTTGAGAGAAGGGGACCAGAAAATATAAAGGACCAGGATACATGCTCAGAAAACAGCAGGAAAAAATAGAAGCAATACAAACTCATATATTAATAAATTATCCTTCAGCAGGCATATAAAACAAAGTCTGACATGTGCCTTGGGATACGTGGTTAGCATTCACTCTGAGTCACGGGCACCTTTGTAAAGCAGCAGGGAGATAGCGGGGGAGAGGCACGCCTTCCATATTCACTGCTCTTCTCCAGCTGTGGTTCTTGCCACGGTGGATTTCAGCTTTGAAGAGGCCTCCAGAGCCAGCATAGATCACTGAGTCTTTGATTAAACTCTGCTAAGGCCTAATAGTGTGGAATGTTTCATTATTTCCTTGGCAGGACTTGTGAGTTATTTTTTATCAGGCTATAGGAAGCCAAAATTGGAAAAAGGTATGTGTCACTGTTTGGGGACCCACTAACCAGGGGCCCATTACAGTGCCTTTAAAAAGAACGTATTCACCAGTAGTAGATTTAGCTCCTTTCTTTGTTGGAGTCTGAATGCCATTTCCTTACTACCTTTCTATCCGCTAAATGTTCACCAAAGTGGGTATTTATTAATACAAATAGCTTCCATTAACTCAGTGCTTGCTCCATGCCAGGCTTTGTGCCCAGAACTTAAAACTGCCTTTACCATTGTAGTGGATTGAATTGTGCCTCTCTCCAAAAACTGTGTTCCCCAAATCCTGATTCCTTGTACCTGAAAAAATATGGTCTTTAGAGATGTGTAGTGGGTTGAATAATGTCATTCTAAAGTTCATGCACAGCCCAAACCTCAGAGTATGACTGGAAGTAGAGTCTTCTTTGCAGGTCCAATTAGGGATATGGGAGAGAGCTCAGATTTGATTAAAGTAGGCCTTAAATGCAGTGACTGGTATCCTTTTAAGAAATGAGGAGGACAAAGACACATACACAGAGAAAGTGGGTTACATAAAGATGAAGGTATGCTGCCACCAGCCAACTAATGCCAGGAGCCACCAGAAGCTAAAGGAGATAATGAAGGATTTCCTCCAAGAGGCTTTGGAGGGAACATGTTCCCACAGGAGACTTGATTATAGACTTTTGGACTCCAACCTGTCAGAGAATAAATTCATTATTTTAAGTAGCTCATTAGTGGCACTGTATTATGGCAGCCCTAGGAAACCCACGTAAAATCAAGATTTCGAGAGGTCATCCTAGAGTGGACCCTAAGTCATTAAGGACTACTCTAGATGTCAAGATGAAATTTTTTCTCAAAGGAGAGGAAAACTGCGGAAAGGAACAATAAAATGCGGTATTTCAGTAAAATGCCATCTTTAAAGCAAAAGCTCAGTCTTTCAGATACTTTGAGCTAAAGGAGCAAGGTTGTGCTGACATATTCAAATATTTTTTAAAAGTTGAACTTCATTAATATCTCTCAAATAAAAATTACACCAGATAAGTTGAACAGGCAAGGAAGACTTTAAGATCTGTGATAGGGAGAGAGATTCAATTGAAACAAAAGGCACTGGGATGAGCCAGAGGGAAAGTACAGCTGCATGTTATGGGAGAGCTGGTCAGTGTGATCAGACCCTATGTGTTTGCTCATTGGTGCTAATCAAAGCTAGGCACCTATCCTCCCATAGAGAGCAGAGAATGGGAGAGGGGGCACTGTCTCCTTGGATAATTACATTTCAAAGAGATACCTCTCAGGTCCTCCAGAGGCTGGGAGAAGATTTACATTTCAAGGAGACAGAGAATGAATTTATATACATAAAAGCCTAAGTGACCCTTACAACCAGAACAACTGGTCTACCAGTCCTTATGATGGGCACTGACAGCCAGGGGGCAGATGCTCAACACAGGAGCTGAGCTGCCCCCTGGTGGTCAGTGCAATCCCACAGCCAACCTCCTGCAGCTGGCCTACGGTACCTCCCTCTGGCCCTCACCCTGGCTGGCAGGCCTGGATCAGCCCCCTGCCCATCCACAGCTTAGTGGCAAGAGAAGGAGGATGGGGGAGGCAGGGAACTGCAAAGTGGCAGGGTGCTGACACTGGTGTCCATTCAGCACCTGGCCTTGCGACCATTGCCTCCTCTTCCTACCCCACCAGGGCCTTTGGGCCCTGGCCTGGGACAGGGAACCAGGGATGGGTGGTGGTGGGTATGGCTCCCTTCCTGGGGGTGGACATAGCTCCTTTCCAACCTCCTAGGCCTTGTCCCTCCCCCAGCTGGCAGGCCATAATTGGCCTTCCAACCACCACTGCAGTGGCGAGGGAAGGAGGATAGGGGGAGGCAGGGGGCCATGTTGGCATCCAGCAACCGTTGGCCAGGCCTAGGGACCCCACCCATGCATGAATTCATGCACCAGGCCTCTAGTTTATAAATAAAAGTTTTCTAAAGTAAATGCCTAAGAAGAGGGTGGTCAGGGGCCTGGAGTTAGGGGGCAACCTACCTAAAGCTCAGTCAAGCTTTAGAGAACTTGAAGACTGTCTTGGTCATATGGAAGCAATTTGATTTTTTTTAAAACAAACAAAAACATCAGGGAGTTTAAGTCAATGGCAAGTAATGTGTCAGAAAAAGCCTAGCTTTTTTCAACAGGCAAATTTAGATTCAGATCTTCATACCTCAACTGCTTGACCTCATGGATCCTGTTTTCTTTTCTATAATGCAGATAAAACATTTTATAGATATTTTGTAGGTTTGGTTTGAGGATTTAGAAATTGTGCAAATAAATTAATTAATAATAACAATTTCAATAATCTTTGTATTGCAATTTAGGTTTTTGGTTGGTGGGGAATTTGAATCCAACACCAATAATCAACTTACTAAATAAAAGTCCTGCTTACATTCAAATTCTGTAATATTTTGGATGTTGCAGCTTACATTCAAATTCTGTAATATTTTGGATGTTGAAGCTTTCAAAAGCACAATGCAAGTATGAGGCAAGGACACAGAAAACATTTGTTCATTTGAGCTAATGTTTTCTGTTTATCAGAGTCAGCGATTCACTTCAGCCATGCCTCAGGCAGAAGGCTGTCCTCAGAGCACAAGGAAAGTATCTGGAACAGACACTCATGTACTCAGAGGCAAAGACCATGGAAATAGCAAAAGCAATAGGATTTAAAAGAAGTATGTGTCTTTTTTTTTAAAGTAGGTGTCTAATAGATTTCTCACTCATAATTTTTATCAGCTTTGATCTGATACCCAAAACAGAACTATTCACATCAGTCCTGGCAGCACATCCATTTGAAATGATGTATTATGTCACAAGTGTCAGTGCTTTTGTTCCCCCACAAGCAGAATTTGCAAAGCATAAGTGAGCAAAAGCCATTAGGGATTCAGAAAACAGTCCACATGCTGCCCTCAGTAGCATCTGTGTTCCCCAGGGCCACATTTCTCTTTGCAGTCTTTAAACTTAAGTCCTCTTTTCTCCCATGCCTTCAGCCCTTCTCATTTTAATGAACTATTTCAGCACATCTTAAAATATGCATCTCTTGAAGATACAACTGTCTGCTCTGCTTCGAATATTTTCATTACATTTTATTACAAGCTTGGTTCACGAGAAGTTTTACACCTAATTTGGAGGACTTGCCCTGTCGGTTTCATTTTCCTCCAGGACTTTTATTGGGTTAATTTGATTCAACTCTCTGAGTTCGTCTTTGTAAATCCAAAGTGCTCTTGTTATTCCTCTTGCTTTAAAAAGAGTGATTCATTCCAAAGCATGCTGGCTCTCCTCCAGCCTTACCACGCTTACCCACAGGATCTCATTTCCTCCCGTTATGTAATGTCTAGTTAATCTATTCAATAAGTATTTATCGAGCTCCTCTAATGTGTCAGCAATACCAGGATGATAAGAAAACATTCTTAACCTGAGAAAGATCATACTTTAATGGTGGAGGCTGTGATCAAAAACAAATAAATATGTTACATTGATATGAACGCAATAATGGAGTCATATCCAAGGTGCTCTGGTAGCAACATTTATTACGTCGGAGAGAAATCAAAACTTCTATAAATTGATGCTATTACACTACACTAAAGGGAAGGGACACATTGAAGGACACTCATAATGAATCTTTTAGTAAATGAACCAGTAAATATTAAAATTATAAACACATGTAACAAACACCCACATTAATACATGTTATTTTCATGTTTTTGGCATCTTAGATTTACTTGAGCTTGGATATCAATCTTCTCCAAAGGGTATTCCTTTAAAGAATAATCCCACTCACTGTTAAGAAAAACGAATTCCATGGTCATGCAAGTTTCAGAAGTAAAGCACACTCTATTGTTGGCACAGGTATGAGCAGTCTGTTAAAGGTTCTTAGTTCAGATATGTTGAACTTAAACATTTCAGCATTTTCTAACTTACTTGATCACTGAAATATTTTCTTTTTGTAATAGCTATTAACATCCCAAGAACTAGTGTTTTAAGAAATACACTTGGAAAGATGTTCTTTTACATAACTATTCAACCTGACAGTCAGCGAAAATGTCAGACCAGTCTAGACAACCAAACACAGTGAAGTTGCAGTGGCTTCTAAGGCAGCTTCCAATATCAATTATCACTGTAAAAATTACTTTTTTGTCATTATAAAAGTAAAATTTTAGGAAATTTAAAAGGGAAAAATAAACTACCACCTGCCTTATCACCCAGAAATAGCTACTATTGAAATTTTATACTCCTTTGCAGTCATTTTGCTGCCCACATTTTGAAATCTAGATATAATAAACTATATACAAATTTACATATACTAATTCTCATGTCTATTCTGCATGTTATAAAAATGACCTCTGCTGCTTGTGGAGCTACAGAGAAGTTTAAAAAAACAACAAAAATCATGTGGAAGCCCATCATTTATATTTAAGGCATAATTAATACAACCTTTAAAATATTTTATTAATACAAATATATACAATTAATACAGATTTTTCAATTGATTCTAAGTAAAATCAAGAAGGAATAAGGATATAATCATGATCTAAACTGCCTTGATATATATTAAGAAGAATTAACTAGTGGGTAGAACGGTGTATATATTAGAGTACCTTTTGTTTCTTTATGGAGTGAGTGGCGTCAGAGATGCCCCTTTTAGTTAAAATATTTCTGACAATTAATACACTCCCTGAGGGGTCATCTAAGAAGCAATAATGAGTACACTTTCCAAGAGGTTCTAAGAAGCTATAGCTGGACAATTGGAATCTAAAATCTTAAACAGTTTTCTGTCTCCATATAGCAGCCAGTCCCTGTTTAGATTTAGTTTTTCTCTCCTAGGTCTGGTAATCTATACTCATCTGCAAATGGCTCTTATTTAGCCTGGTAACTTAATTGTATTCTTTTCTGAAACGACCATCACTGTACCGTGAATAATTCCTGGGCAGCCCTTTTGTCTGTTGCTGTAATGTGATTCTCTCCCTGGCCACATTTCACACTGCTGCCTGATCTGTTTTGATTTTGCACTCTGTCCCGTGCCTAGGCAGGCATCATTTAGGGTGGAAGGCTACCTTGACCTCTGCTCTGCAGCTTGATGCCTCCCCTTGTTTCTATATTCCCCAGTGCCCTCTTCCACTTGCAAATCTCCCTGTTTGTGTAAACAAAGCCAAAGTTAACTGAGTTCAAGCCAAGTGTCTTTGGAGAGCATGTAGCAGTTTGGAAAAGAACAATGCTGGGGGAAAAATGAAGTCAGTGGGACTTCAACTCAGTAGAGTGCTTCTAATGATCCAGAATTCAGCTTATTTTGATTTGGATCTTGACTTTTGGGGAACACAAGAGCTGCACACAGAAACCATGTCAAAGAAGACAGCCGTAATATGAAAAGATTGCTGGGGCCATCAGAGCAGGGAAGCGATGGTTGAGGCTGGGTGACCTCTGGGCACCAGCAATAAGAAAAAGATTTCTGAGTGGTACCCATTTAGTTGTCCTGCTGAGGAGAATACGCCACATCCCTTCTCTCTTTTCAGTAAACATTGGGGCTTCTCTCTCATGAGCTGAATACACTCAGGATCTTTAAATCCAGGAACTGTGCTGGACTTCTCTATAGGTTATTTCCACCTTTTAAAACAATTTCACAAGGTTGATGTTATTCCTGTTTCAGAGATAGAAGAAGGAAGATATTCTTAGAATAATTAATACATGAAGGTTTGCAGCTTAGGTAACTGGTAGATCTGAAAGCAGATGGAACTTCATGTCTCCCTGTCTCTGAACTCCATGTTCTTCCCATTGGAGTATTAGTTTGGGTTCATCGACTTCTTGAGAACCTTATGAAGGTTTTGAATCTTGAGCATAGGAAAATGTGCATGGACCAACATTTCTGTTTGGATTTTATGGCATCGATGGTTAAGAAACCCTTCATTTTTCATCCGTTCTTTCTGTGAAAAGAAAGTGGGACAAAGTACAACAGAATATACACTGTGGTATTTTGGGACAAGTGAGCTTCTTTCCTAAGAAAAGTAAGGAATGAGGTAGGGAGGAAATGATTCATGTTATTTCCAAGTCAAGGAGAACACTTTTATCTTAGGGAAGGAGAGAACAAGAAAGAGAATGCTTTACCCCCCCCCAAAAAAAAACTTTTATATTTTCCATGACACATACAGTACAAAATTAGTTGTGTTTTTTCCCTTTCCCGTCCCTTTTCCCCATCCTCTCCTCTAAACATCTTAGAAATTTAATATTGTGGAAGAGTACATTTAAAGAAAAAGGAATGAATTAAATGGGAGACAAAAATGTTGAAAATTTACATGACAATATTTATTGATCAATTCTAACAAAATGTTTGCTTACCATTTTATTTGGTTTTCTCTGTCACCAGTAATTTATAGAATTACTAGAGGTCTGGTGCATGAAATTCATGCATGAGTGTATATCCCTCTGTCCCTCTGCACAGCCTGCACCCTCCCCAACCTGGGACCCCTCAAAGGATGGCCAACTGCCTATTTAGGCCATTCCTTCTGTCCAGTTGACAGGAGCCAACTCCCCACCCTGCTGCACCTCAGACCTACTAAGTCAGAATCATGTCAGCACGTTCTCCAGGCAACTCATACACTGAGAAGCACTGGTCCAAGTGACTGCTTTCTATTCCCTCATTTTATGAATTCCAGTAAGTGAAGCAACTATGCCCACTAAAGAAGTTCCTAGAGAGCTGAAATTCTACTCCTCATCCCTTATGCAAGGCTCCTTCTCACAGAGCTGTTAATGGTGGGAAAGGGAAGAAAGGAAGAAAGACACTTTGAACAAATAATGCAAGGTAGGGATTTAGATGCAGAGGTCTTCAGAATGCATTCCTAGACCAATGTCGGCCCAACATACTATTAAACTACAAACTCAATATACTCTATTTAATATAGTGGAGCCAGTGTAATGTAGAAGCTACACACAGCTTGATTTTTAATTTCTAATTTTCCTCTGTGATGTTAGTCCTCTTACTTAACCTTTCTCTAAAATTTCATTTTTACACTCATAAAAATGGAAATAATACAAATGCTACCAAACAGGTTTGTTGTATGTTTAAATTTATGTGAGGTATTTACAAAATTTTCATAGTCCTTAGCAGATCATAAGCACTCAAATCTCAACTATCATTTTATTATCAGTTACTTTAATAGCTTAATTACAGTTTATTTCTAATATTATACCATTGTGGTGTGAGAAGATACTTGGTATGGTTTCAATCTTCTTGAATTTGGAGAGACTTTGCCTGTGACCCAACATGTGGTCTATCTTTTAAAATGACCATGTGCACTTGAGAAGAATCTACATTCCTTGGCTTTGGGGTGAAATGTTCTGAAGATGTCAGTTAAGTCTATCTAATCTAGTAAGTCATTTAGGATTGCTGTTTCTTTGCTGATTTTTTTGTCTAGAGTATTTATCCAGTAATGTCAGCAAGGTATTAAAGTTCCCTACCAAGATTGTATTGTTTTCAGTCTCTTCCTTGATAAATTCCAGGAGTTTTTTGTTTATATATTTGGGTGCTCCTGCATTGGGTGCATGTATGTTTACCAGCGTTATATCCTCTTGTTGTATTGATCCCTTTAGTATCATGTAGTGGCCTTATTTATCTATTTGTATGGCCTTCACTTTGAGGTCTATTTTGTCAGATATAAGTATTGCTACTTCAGCTTTCTTTCCTTTTTTTTTCTTTTTTTCCCATTTCCACTTGCCTAAAAGGTATTTTTTCATACCTTCACTTTCAGTCTGTGTGAGTCCCTTGTTATGAGGTGGGTCTTTTGTAGGTAGCATATATATGGGCCATGTTTGCTTATCAATTCAGCCATTCGATGTCTTTTGATTGGAGCATTTAGTCCATTTAGATTTAAAGCTATTATTGATAGGCACTTGTTTGTAGTCATTTTTTATACCTGTATTCCTTCTTCCCTTTTTATTTATTATTTTTACACCAGTCCCTTTAGCATTTTTTTTTTTTTTGCATTGCTGTTTTGGTAGTGATAAACTCCCTTAGTCTTTTTTTTTTGTCTGTGAATCTCCTTATTTCCTCTTCAACTTTTGACTGATAGCCTTGCTGGATAGAGCATTCTTGAATTCAGTCCCTTGCTTTGCATCACTTTATAAATTTCCTTCCATGCTTTTCTGGCCTGATGTGTTTCTGTTGAAAAATCATTTGATAATCTAATGGGAGATCCCTTGTTATAACTTTCTGTCTCTCTGTTACAGCCTTTAAGATTCTCTCTTTGCCCTCAATATTTGCCATCATAATTACAATGTGTCCTGGTGTGGGTCTTTTTGGGTTCATCTTGTTTGGGGACTCTGTTTTTGTGTTACTTTTTTCTTTCCCACATCAGAGAAAAAAAATAGCTTCATTACAAAATATGATTTTTTAGCAATTTAATAGATGGGAGCACCAAAAATCAAATTAGGTTCAATTGCTGGTGCCTTGGGAATTTATGTGCTAGAGAAAATTGTTAATTTTAATTTCTACATACATTTTTAATTCAGATGATTGTTATCATGGTGGAACAATAGGTTTAGGAAGAAATTGATTTTGGTTTGGTAAGATAAGTTGTACGTTATTTTATACTTGAGATTCATTTTTTAAAATATTCATATCACAAAGGGAAAGAACTTCAAAAGGACCAATCTGCTTAAATAATATTTCCATTAAGCTATGACTAGAGAGACCATCTTTTATCCAAAGATTTAAAAAGACTTTACAGTCTTTAACTAAATATCCCTCTGAAATGTTGTTAATATTTGTTGTGCCAATTCATTGTTCAAAGATCCTTGTCAAATGAAATAGGAGAGGGGTTTCAGGAGCAGGGGTCAGGAGCTCCCATTAGTCATCTAGCAGGTCATGAGGCAAAACAGAATGAAAAGAAAATGAACCCGACGACAGAGAATGTCTGATGGCTGTACTGAACTGTCACCTGTGGACCTTACATAAAGATGCTCTTTCTCTCAAAGAGTAAAAGTGCACAGGAAATAATTCCTAATCACTTGATTAGTGTTCCTCCTCCTCTTTCTTTTTTTTTTTTAATTATTTTTTATTGATTTTTTGCAGTATAATAGTAGTACATGTTTTCCTTTCCCCCTTCCCCTTATCCTCCCCCCAGCCTCCCCCACCCCCCAGCACATATCCCCAGCTTCCCCCCTCCCCGCCCCAGTGTCTTTCATTCATTGGTTATGTTCATATGCATGCATACAAGTCCTTCCGTTGATCTCCCCCCGCATCTGCCTCCCATCCACCCAAGCCTCCCCCTGTAGCTTGACAGCCTGTTCAAGGCCATCCTGCCTCTATATCAATCACTCTCCCCTGTTTCTTTTCTTCAAAAATATCTTGCCTCTGCATACTAGAAATAAATGTATAAGAACAAAAAGTGTTTCAGTCTCGGTTTCAATGTCCAACTTTTCTGAGTCCCAGTTTCAGTGTCAAATAATTCATTATATGTATAAGTCAGCAATGGTATCCAGATGGTGGACATATCGTGTCAATGCATGATCCATCCTCTCTGGTTTGGTCCTGGGCTGCCTGCAGACATGCACAGCTGCTGACTGCTAGTATGGCAAGGTGTCGTCAGTGTCCCCCATCTCTGGACCGTCCTCATGACTGGAACAGATCCATCAGTTCCTCACCGTCGCAGGAACCCACATGGTCTTGGAGTTGTTCTCTGAAAACACACAAACACATTCTCGACCAAAAGTTAACAAAGGGATCCTCTATGCAAAATAGACTTGGGATTCTTTTTAATTTTTGCCTAAATGATTTTCCTTTGGCTTATTTTGACACCATGTGTGTTTTTTCATGGGTGTCCTGCTATTGTTTTTACAAATGGAATTTACTTTACTGGAGTAAGAATTTTCTAGATGTATTTTACTTACTCGATATTTGTTTTTTATCCCTTACATGATATTACCCCGCTGTCCCCTCCCCCCCCTTTTTTTTTTGATTAATGGGGACTTTTGGAAATTTTCTATTGCAGTCTTGATAATTTTAAATTTTAATTTTTGCACACAAAGTGACTGCTTTAGGTTCTTTGGATGTTAGGCAATTTTACAGAGAGATGAACTACTAATAGATTTTTCAGTTAATGTTTTCGGAAAAGCTTTTTGTCCAGTACACTATAATTTTCTTGAGTATTCTCGTATTTCACTTGGCCAATTTAAATTAATCTGAAAACTTGATTACTATTTTCCTGTCAATTTTAATACTCAAGCAGAAATCTTAGTTTACCCTGTGAATACTAGTGGAAAGGAATATTTGCAATTTTGAGTAGGTCCCGAGCATTCCTGGTAATAGACTGAATTTAGATATAGAGCAGCTATTGCTGGCCGAGTCTCTGTCTGCCGCCTGGGTCCCCGTATGAGTTGTGTGTGGGAGGCGAAGCAGCCATGGGGGTAGGAGACCTCCCTTAGGAGGGTTGAGAATTCAAACCCCTGCAAGGTTTGTGGATGAGGGTCTGTGCCCCACCTCTGTTGACCTTTTAGTTCTCTCCTGTTGGCCCCTCTGCGACTGTGCCTGTCTTAGGTTGTTCCTTCCCTGAGGAATCTTACCCGTCTCTGGCTAACCAGCCATCCTCCGGGGCCAAACAGGGTGATGTGAGGTTCAGTTCTGTCTCCTTTGTAGTCTATGTCCCCCTGTGGCCTCCACTTCCAGTACCTGCCTTGGGGTCCCCTCGCCTGCTGGCGGGGTCCCGGTACTGATCACATATCTTGGGGGACCCAGGTTTCTTCTCCAGAGAGGGCCCAGCTCACACCATTGGTCGAGATACAGATCCATGGTGCCAGCTGCCCAAAGGCTTCAGCCACAGCTCGAACTGAAAACTCTGGCATCAGATGTGTGTATTTGGATAGTAACAAGAAGGTCCCTCTTGGCAGAAAGGGCAAGAAGGGCCAATATAGAATGCTCGGATGCCTTCCCAGTGCCTTAATTCCTTCTGAAAGGGATTAATTTCTTTCCTATTCTTTTTTAAGTTGCTGCCCAACATTCAAAGAATTAGTTTGTAAGTTTATTTGGGATAATTGTATAATATGCTGTTGTCAAATATCAAATATTATGATGACATTGTAGAATAATATCATGTAAGGGTATTATGGTGTCATGGGAGGTTAAGCAGGGCCTAGCCTAAGGACTGGTCTCCATAGGATATGACAAGCTCTAGGCCATGTCAATTCAATGTCAGACTAGCTGCCATTTTTTTATAATTTTATATAAACTTTGTCAGGGATGTAAAAACACAAATCACTTACCTCAGTTCAAGAGTTCAAGTATATTGACTTTTCCACTTACTCTCACCACCTGCCACTTACCTGAGGTTTGACATTCTGATGGACTTTTCTCAGTCTCTGGATCTATTCTTGTTCATCAGTCTATGTCACTGATTGTATTCCTCAAATGAGTGAGATCATGTGATATTTGTCTTTCTCTGCCTGGCTAATTTCACTTAGCATAATGCTCTCCAAATCCATCCATGTTGTTACAAATGGTAGGAGCTCCTTCTTTTTTTCCGCGGCGTAGTATTCCATTGTGTAAATGTACCATAGTTTTTTGATCCACTCATCTGCTGATGGGCACTTCGGCTGTTTCCAAATCTTAGCTATGGTAAATTGTGCTGCTATGAACATAGGGGTACATATATCCTTTCTAATTCGCCTTTCTAATTTCTTGGGGTATATTCCTAGAAGTGGGATCACTGGGTCGAATGGGAGCTCCATTTTTAGTTTTTTGAGGAATCTCCATACTGTTCTCCACAGTGGCTGTACTAGTCTACAATCCCACCAGCAGTGCACAAGAGTTCCTTTTTCTCCGCATCCTCGCCAGCACTTGTCGTTTGTTGATTTGTTGATGTAAGCCATTCTGATAGGTGTGAGATGGTACCGCATAGTCGTTTTGATTTGCATCTCTCGGATAATTAGTGACTTTGAGCAAGTTTTCATGTGTCTCTGGGCCTTCCTTTTGTCTTCTTTCGTGAAGATTCTATTTAGGTCTGTTGCCCATTTTTTTATTGGATCATTTGTCCTCCTTTTATTGAGTTGGGTGAGTTGCCTGTAGATGCTTGAGATTAAACCTTTATCACTAATAACATTTGCAAATATGTTCTCCCATACAGTGGGTTTTCTTGTTGTTTTGTTGATGGTTTCTTTAGCTGTGCAAAAGCTTTTGATTTTGATGTAGTCCCATTTGTTTATTTTCTCTTTAGCTTCCATTGCCCTCGGAGCGGTATCATCAAAGAAGTTCTTTTGGCATATGTCTGAGATTTTTCTTCCTGTAGATTCCTCTAATATTTTTATGGTTTCCTGTCTTACGATTAAGTCCTGTATCCATTTTGGGTTTATTTTTGTGTATGGTGTAAGTTGGTGCTCTAGTTTCATTTTTTTGCATGTATCTGTCCAATTTTCCCAACACCATTTATTGAAGAGACTGTCTTGACTCCATTTTATGTTCCTGCCTCCTTTGTCAAATATTAATTGAGCATAGTGGATTGGGTTGATATCTGGATTCTCTATTCTATTCCATTGATCTATATGTCTGTTCTTGTGCCAGTACCAGGCTGTTTTAAGAACAGTAGCCTTGTAATACAGCTTGAAATCTGGTATGGAAATCCCACCGACTTTGTGCTTCTTTCTCAGGATTGCTGTGGCTATTCGGGGCCTTTTTTTGTTCCAGATGAATTTTTGGAGAGTTCTTTCTAGGTCTGTGAAATATGCCATTGGTATTTTAATGGGGAGTGCATTAAATTTATAGATTGCTTTGGGTAGTATGGACATTTTAATTATGTTGATTCTTCCAATCCATGAACATGGAATGTTCTTCCACCTGTTTACATCTTCCTCTATCTCTTTTTTCAGTGTCCTGTAGTTTTCCACAAATAGATCTTTTACCTCCTTAGTTAAGTTTATTCCTAGGTATCTTAATTTTTTTGGTGTGATGGTAAATGGGATTGCTTTTTTAGTCTCTCTTTCTGTAAGTTCACTATTAGTGTATAGAAATGCCATAGATTTCTTGGCATTAATTTTGTAGCCTGCTACATTGCTGAACTCATTTATTAAGTCTACTAACTTTTTTATGGAGTCTTTCGGGTTTTTTATGTACAATATCATGTCATCTGCAAATAAGGATAGCTTAACTTCTTCTTTTCCAATTTGGATGCCTTTTATTTCTTCTTCTTGTCTAATTGCAATGGCTAATACTTCCAGTACTATGTTGAACAGGAGTGGTGAAAGTGGGCAACCCTGTCTTGTTCCTGTTCTTAGGGGAAATGGTTGTAGTTTTTGCCCATTGAGTATGATGTATGCTGTGGGTTTATCGTATATGGCTTTTATTATGTTGAGGTATGATCCTTCTATTCCTACCTTATTGAGAGTTTTTATTAAGAAAGGATGTTGGATTTTGTCAAATGCTTTTTCTGCATAAATTGATAGGACTATGTGATTTTTATCTCTCAATTTGTTTATGTGATGTATCACATTTATTGATTTGCGGATATTGTACCATCTTTGCATTTCTGGGATAAATCCTACTTGGTCGTGGTGTATGATCTTTCTGATGTACTGCTGGATCCGATTTGCTAGAATTTTATTGAGGATTTTGGCATCTATATTCATGAGGGATATTGGCCTGTAATTCTCTTTCATTGTGTCGTCTTTATCTGGTTTTGGTATTAGGGTGATGCTAGCTTCATAGAAGGAGTTTGGAAGTTTTCCATCCTCTTGAATTTTCTGGAATAGTCTGAGGAGTATAGGTTTTAGTTCTTTCTTGAATGTTCGGTAAAACTCCCCTGTGAAGCCGTCTGGCCCTGGGCTTTTGTTTGCTGGAAGCTTTATGATGACTGCTTCAATTTCTTCCACAGTTATTGGTCTATTGAGTTGTTTAGATTCTTCTTGATTGAGTTTTGGGAGGTTATATTTTTCTAGAAACATATCCATTTCCTCCAGGTTGTCCAGTTTGTTGGAGTAGAGTTGTTCATAGTATTTTTTAACAATCCTTTGTATTTCAATGGGGTCTGTTGTTATTTCACCTCTTTCATTTCTGATTTTATTTATTAGGGTCCTCTCTCTTTGCTTCTTGGTGAGTCTGGCTAGAGGTTCATCAATCTTGTTTATCCTTTCAAAGAACCAGCTCTTGGTTTCGTTGATTTTCTGTATTGTTTCTTTGGTCTCTATGTCATTTATTTCTGCTCTGATCTTTACTATTTCCTTCCTTCTGCTTACACTGGGCTTTTCTTGTTGCTTTCTTTCTAACTCTTTGAGTTGTTGGGTTAGATAATTTATTGCCGCTGTTCCTAGTTTTTTGCAGTAGGATTGTAGAGCTATGAACTTCCCTCTCAGAACTGCTTTCACTGTGTCCCATAGATTTTGGATTGTTGTGCTATCATTGTCATTTGTTTCCATGATGTTTTCTATCTCTTCCTTAATCTCTCTAGTAACCCAGTCATAGTTTAATAGCATGCTGTTTAGTCTCCATGTGTTCGATTTCTTTGGATTGTTTCTATTGTAGTTGATTTCCAGCTTTATGCCACTGTGATCTGAGAATATACTTGATATGATTTCTATCTTCTTGAATTTGGAGAGACTTTGCCTATGACCTAATACATGGTCTATCTTTGAGAATGACCCATGGGCACTTGAAAAGAATGTATATTCTGTGGCTTTGGGGTGAAATGATCTGAAGATGTCAATTAATTCCATCTGGTCCAGTGAGTCATTGAGAATTGATGTTTCTTTACTGATTTTTTGTTTAGAGGATCTGTCCAATGGTGATAATGGGGTATTAAAGTCTCCTACTATGATTGTATTGCTGTCTATCTCTCCCTTGATGTCCTCTAGGAGTTTTTGTATATATTTGGGTGCTCCTGTATTGGGTGCGTATATGTTTACAAGAGTTATTTCTTCTTGTTGAATTGCTCCCTTTAGTATTATGAAGTGGCTTTCTTTATCTCTTGTTATGTCCTTCACTTTGAGATCTAATTTGTCAGATATAAGTATGGCTACCCCAGCTTTTTTTTCATTTCCATTCGCCTGAATAACTTTTTTCCAACCTTTCATCCTCATTCTGTGTGCGTCTTTTTTTCGGAGGTGGGTTTCTTGTAGACAGCAGATACATGGGTTGTGTTTTCTTATCCAGTCTATTACCCTATGTCTTTTGATTGGAGCATTTAACCCGTTTACATTTAAAGTTATTATTGATAGGTGCTTATATGTTGCCATTTTTGTTCTTTGCCCCTGTGATCCTTCTTCGCTTCCTATTTCTTTTTACAGCAGATCCTTTAGCATTTCTTGCATTGCTGGTTTGGTGGTGACGAATTCCCTTAGTCCTTTTTTATCTGTGAAGCTCCTGATTTGACCTTCAATTTTGATTGAGAGCCTTGCTGGGTACAGTATTCTAGGATTCAGACCCTTCCTTTGCATGACTTTGTAGATTTCATTCCACTGCCTTCTGGCCTGATAGGTTTCTGTTGAGAGATCACTTGTTAGTCTGATGGGTGTTCCTTTGTAGGTGACTTTTTGTCTCTCTCTGGCAGCTTTTAAGATTCTTACTTTGTCATTGGTGTTTGCCAATTTAATTATAATGTGCCTTGGCGTAGGTCTTTTGGGGTTTATTTTGCTTGGGACTCTGTGAGCTTCTTGGATTTGTGTGGGTTTTTCCTTTCCTATACCAGGAAAGTTTTCTGTCATTATTTCTTCCAACAGGTTTTCTATTCCTTGCTCAGTTTCCTGTCCTTCTGGAAGCCCAATTATACGGATGTTGTTTTGTTTCATGTTGTCCCAAAGTTCTCTTAGGCTCTCCTCCTGCTTTTTAATTTTTTTTTCTAGTAGCTGCTCTACTTGGTTATTTTTTCCTACCTGGTCTTCTAGCTCACTGATGCGATCCTCTGCTTCTTCTAGTCTACTCTTAATACTTTCTATTGAGTTCTTTACTTCAGCAATGTCACTTTTCATTTCTTCTTGGCTCCTCTTCATTTCTTCATGGCTCTTCATCATTTCTTCCTGGGTCTTCCTCATTTCCTCTTGGTTCTTGCTCATATTATCAAATTTGTCTTCCATTCTTTTCAGCCACCTTATGACCATTTCTCTGAATTCTTTCTCTGACAGGTTGTTAACTTCCATTTCGTTTACCTCCTTTTCTGGTGAGCCTTGCTTTTCTTTCATATGTGAGCTATTTCTTTGTCTTCCCATGGTCTCTCATCTCTGTGTATGTGGTTATGTAGTTCTCACTCTCCTGCGTTGATTTAAAGGCACAAAATACAACACAACCAGGTGCAATGCACCAGGCACTGAACCGGAATGTAGTCAAAGTAATTGTAATTCCAAATAAAGGTGACAGCCAGAGAAAGGCAAATTCGGTGATAGGTGGGAAAAAAGAAAGAGAACCTCCCCCAGACCCACACAGACACTCACACACCCACACTCACACAAAAAAGAAAGAGACCCCCCCACACACATACACTCACAAAAAAGAAAGACAGGAATGCCAAAATGATAATGGGAAAAGGGGGAGAAGAAAAAAAAGAAATAAAAGGAGTAAATTATAAATGTGGGGTGAAAACTCCTATAGGACAGCCCTTAATCCGAACCAAACCTGCAACAAGTACTTGGAGATTGATACAAATTACATACAACTACTAATATCAAGAGAGGTGAGGGAACACAGAAGCAAAAATCTATCTCAAAAACAATGCAGATGAGGACAACAAAACAAGAAACAACACCAAAAATAAAAATAACCCCCCCTACAAGACAAACCAAAATAACAGAATAAGCAAATCAATCCCATAAACCTGCTTAAAAAATCAATATAATCAACAGTCAAGTAAACAACAACAACAGGACAGGGCTAAAAACACTTTAAGATAGTGAAGTCAGAGAAGCTAGAGGTATATATGCACTTGGATTAGGTGGTTAGAGATTAGATATATCAGTGGGGTGAAATTTTAACAGGGGGTAAGGGGAAAGAATTAGGTAAATCTAAAGCGGGAAAAGTGTAAGGGAAACAAGGCACTAAATAGGGAAAGGTTAGCCAGAGAGTGGTGGTATAAAGGCGAAGTTGAGGTAGAGTAAAAGATACTAAAGTGTAGATGAAAATAGACTGTATTCCCAAGGTCGAAGAGAAAATATAATCAATTCCCTGTCACATAAGAGTCAATTTGTGATTTGGCCCCTGGGTGGCAGTGTTTCTAGATTGACTTCTGGGTCTATTGGTCCTCTTTATCCTGAACTAAACAATACTGCCTCTCTAATGGTGACTGCTGTTTTAGCAGCCAGAACCCTCCCAAAATCTTTCGGGCTTCCCCCCTCTGTCAGGTCCAAACCGATTGCGCTCCAGGGATCAACTTTGCCACCAGCTCCAAGGGCCCTCTCCCACGTTCACCAGCTTCAACAGCCACAGATTCTATTTCAGGTGCAGATCTCCAGGTTTTGAGTTCCAAGGTGCAGATCTCCCAGACTGCCAGCCCCCTCAGTTTCGCGCCCAAAGTACCCCCAGGGAAATCTGACCTTTCCGAGCTGGAGTTTAGCGCTTCCTGGGCTCTGTGAGCCTCCCCGCCACCTGGGCGCCGGTGCTCAGGTGCTCCGGGAGCCCCAGCGGTGCAGCCCAGCAGTACGGCGTATGGCAGCTGTATGTTTTCCGGCTCCTCTCGTTCAAGATGTCGTGGTCCGCCTCTGCGCCTCCTCGCGCAGTTGGCTCAGGGAGAGAACCCAGTAGTACTGGGGCCGCTCAGGCTAGGGAGGCCAGCCCAGCAGTCCTCTATCTTCTCCTGGAGCACAGCTGTCCCCCTAGTCGCGGACAAATGCTCCCTGCGCGACTTTCAGCTGCTCCCTCCCTCTGCCCTGTGAGCAGATTCAGATCGAATCCCTCCGTTCCGCCGCCATTTTTCTCTTCCTCCTCCTCCTCTTTCTATCCTGCATTCATTCACTTGAACTCAATCCCTTGCCAAACTGGCTGCCTGGTGTTTCCTAGAATATTTCTAACTTCTTAGAGGTCATAAGTAAAGGAACTGGTGCTTCCTCACAGTATTTCCAAGTCTTCAAAGTCCCTCCCTCCCCCAGCCTCTCACCACACACACACACACACACACACACACACACACACACACACACTGTTCCCTGGGTTATATCTCTTATTCTTTTATTCCTTTGCTAGTATTTCTGGGCTTCAGATGCAGTATTTCCCTTAGCTGGTAACCTCCTTGTTTTTGTTGTTGTTGCAAATAAGACTGGGTTTTTCCTCCCAGGTCTACTCCTGTCCATGTTATCATACTTATCTGTGGAATTTAAGTCTGTAATGCATTTAGGTGGAACGTATCTATGAAACACAAATCAAGATAGAGTCACAATACATCCAATTTGCTGTGCGCTGTTGGTATTTGATAAAGGGCAGTATCTGAGAAGAATTCAGCTCCCACTTGCTTTCTGCTTTCTTATCATGACTGTTATCACAGAGATTAAAGCAAGCAAAACAAAACAAAGCCTTTATTTTTTTTTTTTTGGGGGGGGGCGTGTGTGAGTAAGTAATATGAGTAGCCATATTACTTAAAAGAGATAGGGCATGTATAGGATGGTTCTGATATTTTGAAACAGATAATCTCTAAATATAAGTCAACAATTTGTTCAATATCTGATATATTAATAGTAAAATAACCTAAAACTTTACTGGGTTTTGGAAAAGCTTAAAATACAAAGGCAAGGACAGAGAGAGTAGGAAACTTGGATAATTATTTACTTTAAAATATAAATCTCTTGCCCTTTATTATTCTGTGAAGTGCTAGATCATCTTAACAAAACTCAAAATAGCGTCAATTGCCTAAACTCCAAAGAAGAGTTGAAGAACAATAACTTACACTTTCTTTAATGTTTCAAAATGTATCTATAATGGATAGACATTGAAAAATGTAGAAAGAGCAGAAATACAGAGAATAAAAATACAAAATCACTTGTGATCCCCCTCTTTGTTGTTAATATTTCATTAGCGTCTCTTTCAGTCTTACATTTCTTTTACAGTAATTATACACATAATATTAATGTATTCATTAATTTATTCACTACTTTATCATGAGTAATGAAGAAAGGAAGGAAGGAAAGTTGATTTGTCTTGGGCATTTTCCAAAACACTGGGAATTCAGTGACAAATAGCGTATACCTAGTTTATAGCATGACAAACTTTGACAGTCTATAGTTATTATAATATACAGGATAAAATACTATAAAATTTTTTGAATCCATGATTTTTAATAACTGAAAAACCATTCCATTCTATGAATGCCATATTTTATGTATCTATTACTCTATTAAAATACCATTTTGCTTCTGAGTTTTGACTCTCATATGTAGCAATAAAATAATAATTCTTGCTAACAAGCCTTATAACAACTTGGATTGTTTCCTTGGGAAAGCTTTCTAGAACAGGATTACCAGGCTAAACTTTTAAAGTTTATGGGTACCAATTGCCAGCATACCTGGGACAGGAGAATTCAGAACGTATATCCCCAGGATAGTGTAATTCCCTCCATCCTTCTGTTTTTTGATGAAGGAAGGGAAAGGCAGTTGTTTTCCCAGTTTATAAGGATAATAGCTGTGACAGTTGTGGCTCTTTGTTTGTTTGTTGTTGTTTTTTAATAACATTGTTAATTATTTATGAAACCAATTATCTGCCTATTGGAGTGTTGGGAAGGTTGCAGAGTCAGGGGAGTATTCAGATTTTTTTTCTGCTTCATTCACATAATGGACAAAGAACTCATTTCTGACATTCGAAAGGGCCTTTGATGCCACCATAAAATGAATAACAAAAGAACTAATATATTTCTGAGTATGCAGTTTTTACTCAGACTCACAATGTATATTCAGATCATATTGCATATGATCTTGCTTTGTTAGAAGGCTTCAGCTTAACATACCCAGCCTGAGTTACCAGGGAAAGCTGAAACGTGACGAAAATACTCTGGCAGGGACCAGCAAATGCTAGACTCCTGGGGCAACCGGCCGAGCTCATCAGCCTCTTGACCCTGGATGCTAATGGGGAGTAGTGAGTGTGGTTCTGGCTCAAGCTCCTCGATGCATTTTCTGAACTGGGATTATAAACGTCTCTGCCCCTGAGGATGCCTGTGTAGTAAGAAGACTCCAGAGTCTGTTTTAATTTCTTGGACATGTTTTTCTCCCCTTGAATTAGCACATTACATATATTGGTTTATCAAAGCTATCTCTAGTCTTCAACTGTGGTTTTATGAAAACAATCTCAAATGGTATTTGACATTTTAGTAAATGAACGGAATTTTTGCATGCGTTTTAACTAAGGCCTTGCTGCTTTCAATCACATTGTCCAAAACGCTTGTGTCCATAAACAGAATCCCCTCCAAGAGGACTCTTACAATAGTTACTTCCTACCTCTCTTCTTGTTCCCTAGTGTTTTTCTACATATGCATGGGATAGTCCTTCACTTACTCACTCATTCATTCAGTATATCATAATAATCTTAATATGCCTTGATCTAGACATGTATTAGGTTCTGGGAAAGACAGTTTCTGCTATCATAAGGCCAACATTCAGTGGGAATAAGAAAAATGCCAAAGAATCCAATAAGCCAAGTACTTAGAATTTGCCACAAGTTGTATTAAAGAAACCAACAACTTGACAGAAATGTGGATAAAGAGTATTCATCAGTGATGATTAGAAAGGCTTCTCTGAAGAGGTGAAGCTTATGCTAAGACCTGATACATGAGAAGGAACTAGACAGGCAAAATGTGTGAGAAAAACCTCCCAGGCTGAGGTCAAAGCATGTGCAGAGATCTTACCCTGAACCCAAAGAGGGTCAGGCCTTGGCATCATTGCATTATCAGTCTATCGGTCCCTTGAAGGCCTGTACCTTGTGCACACTCTTTCCTTTAGCACCTAGGGCACATTTTGGTGAATATTAAGGCCTCGATTATTTCTGTTGAAGAATTGAAGGGATGGCTTCATGAGTCCTCTATGTAAATGTACATGTGTGGTGATATTGCTAATGAACAATAACCACTTTCCTGTCAGCACTGGCATCTCTAAGAGACTGTAGAGAGTCACATGGAATGATCATTAATTTAGGAAAATGGTTTACTCTACTATCCCTAGAATATTCCAATATGTTCTTGGCTCTTTTATTTGGTGACAGTTTCCCTCCCAGGTATGCCCAAACACCTGTCTACAATTTCAATATGCATGTTCAATTATCATATTTTTTTTCGGATTTGAATTGTAGCTGTGTTCCTATCTAATAAAAGAGTAATATTCAAATTAACCATCACACTGCCATACCCACAAGCCACGCCCATTGGTCATGCCCACTAGCCAATCAGGAGCGAGTATGCAAATTAACCCCAACCAAGATGGCTGTGGCCATGGAGAGAGCAGGAGGGAGGCTAGGGTTGCCCTGGCGATGGAGAAAGCCAAGCTTTCTGCACACCCTGGCCGGCCCAGGCCTCCACTCAAGGCTACAAAGTTTCGATGATAGAAGATAAATCCCAACAGAAATGGCTGCCGCTGCGAATCAACCAGGAGGCTTGGCTCCGCTCTAGGCTACAAAGTTTCAATTGTAGAAGATACATAAATCCCAGATACCAGGGCCTCTGCTTGGGTCACTGTTGAGGGGGGGGGAGATGGCTGGCCTGCAAACCACCACAAGCCCCTCGCCTAGGCTGTGCCATGGCCCAAGGAAACCCCCACCTTAATCTGGAACACCCTTCAGGGCAAATCATCTGACCCCCACCCATGCACCAGGCCTCAAATAATCAAAAAAGTAATGTGCAGATTGACCATCACTCCAACACACAAGAGGGCTGCCCCATGTGGTCAAAGATCCTGCCCCCATGTGGGCACAAGATGGCCAGCAGGGGAGGGCAGTTAGGAAGGACCAGGCCTATAAGGGAGGGCAGTTGGGGGCAATCAAGCCTGCAGGGGAGGACAGTTAGGTTGACCAGGCCAGCAGAAGAGGGCAGTTAGGGGCAAACAGGCTGGCAGGGGAGCAGTTAGACATTAATCAGGCTGGCAGGGTAGTGTTTGGGGGTGATTAGGCTGGCAGGCACAAGTGGTTAGGGGCAATCAGGAAGGCAGGCAGGCAAGCAGTTGGGAGCCAGCAGTCCTGGATTGTGAGAGGTGTCCCAGATTGGACAGGGTGCAGGCTGGGCTGAGGGATATCCCCCAACCTCCATTCATGAATTTCATGCACCAGGCCTCTAGTGTTATTATATATAGCCACATCTTAGATATATTGTGGGGTCAGTTCTAGACTACTGCAACAAAGTGAGCGGTAATCTTTCTATAGGTGGAGAGGCTTGTCTTCAATTTGTAAAAAAAAAGTAACTTCTGAGAAGTTCAATAAAGCAAAGCATGATAAAACAAGTTGTGCCTACACTTGTGTGTGGGATGAAACAAGTTGTGCCTACACGTGTGTGTGGGTAAGACTATTTGGTTAAAAAAACAATTTAAATTCCTATCAGAGCAATATACTAAGTGTTAACATCTATAAGATCTTACTATATTCAATATCATATCTGTACTTACCTAGTATACATTTAATTAAATATACACGGAGTGGAGGATTATTATGATCTCTGAATGCATAATAATATGGCCACTCAGTGTATATCCTATATAATTCTATATAATAAAAGGCTAATATTCAAATTTTCCCCTTGACCCAGAGTTCGACCAGCAGACAGGCCAGCCAACTGCCTAAGTCCCCTCCCCCTGGCCAGGCTGGCCAGGCCCATCTATGCATGAATTCATGCACCATGCCTCAAAAAAATATACACACACACTCACACAGACACACACTCTGAGTGGTCAGATTATTATGTGTTCAGAGATCATAATAATCTGGTCACTCAGTGTATAACTATTAATTTTTTATAAAAATCATCTGTTTTAACTTAGATTCTATCATCTACTATCCTAATAAAAGGATAATATGCAAATGGACCATACCTGCGATCAAGCCATGCCTACAGCCATGCCCATCAGCCAATCAGGAGCAAATTATGCAAATAAACCCCAAACAAGATGGCTGCAGCTACTGAGAGCAGGAGGGAGGCTTGGATTTCCTCGGCAATGGAGGAAGCCAAGCTTTCTACCTGCCCTTGCCAGCCTAGGCCTCCACTCAATGTTACAAAGTTTCAATTATAGAATATGTATAATTCCAACAGAAATGGCAGCAGCCATAGAGCTGGAGAGAGCAGAGGCTAGGGTTGCACAGGTGATGGAGGAAGCCAAGTTTCTGCAGCCCTAGCACCTAGGCCTTCACTCTAGGCTACAAAGTTTCAGTTATAGAATTTAAATAAAACCAAACAGAAATGGCTGTCGCCACAGAGCAAGCAGAAGGCTTTGCTCTGCTCCAGGCTACAAAGTTTCAATTGTAGAACATAAATTAATCCCAGATCCCAGGGCTTCTGCTTGGGTCGCTGGGGGGTGTGGCCAGCATGCAAACCACCATAGGCCCCTTGCCCAGGCTGCCCTACACCCCAAGGGAACCCCATCCTGATCTGGGACACTCTTCAGGGCAAACCAGCTGGCCCCCACCCATGTACCAGGTCTCTATCTTATCTAATAAAAGAGTAATATGCAAACTGACTATCACTCTAACACACAAGAGGGCTGCCCCCATGTGGTCAAAGATCTTGCCCCCATGTGGACACAAGATGGCCACCACAAGATGGCCAGTAGGGGAGAGCCATTGGGAGGTTCTAGGCCTGCAATGGAGGGCAGTTGTGGGTGATCAGGCCAGCAGGAATGGGCAGTTTGGAGGGACCAGGCCTGCAAGGGAGGGCAGTTAGGGGTGACCAGGCTGGCAGAGGAGGGAAGTTGTGGGCAAACAGGCTGGCAGGGGAGCAGTTAGACATCAATGTCGCTGGCAGGATAGTGGTTAGGGGGTAATTAGGCTGGCCGGCAGAGCAGTTAGAGTCAATCAGGGAGCCAGGCAGGTAAGCAGTTTGGAACTAGCAGTCCTGAATTGTGAGAAGGATGTCTGACTGCTGGTTTAGGCCTGATCCCAGTAGGATCTGGTCTAAACAAGCAGTTGGACATCCCTCGAGGGATCCCAGATTGGAGAGGGTGCAGGCTGGGCTGAGGGACAGCCCCTGTCCTCCCATGCACAAATTTCATGCACCGGGCTTCTAGTAAGTATATATTTCTACTTGGCATATAATTTCTATTCTAATCCACATTGATTTGAGTTCCAGGCTTTCTTTCCATTTCTAAGTCAAGACGCATATCAGACATTCCAGCTCCTAGTATCATGGTGATTTTCAGGGTGGTGTGGCGTGTGCTCTTGTCAGTTGTGTTAGGCTAGGCCAGGAAGAAGATTGGAAGGAGTTCAGGATGAGTGGCTGGTAGGGGCCTTTACTGCCCAGAATCAGCAAAATGTAGGCCAGTTGCGGCTTCATTCATTGTATTGGCCTCAATTCTCCAACAGATTGGATGAGCTCTTTGAAATTGATGTCTTATAGAAGTGATTCTTCATTATACTCTTTTAAGAAGCTCTTGAAAACAGAACTCTCTCCCCCATAAAGAATTCACATGTAGTAAAAGGTAGAAATATATTTTTAGGGGTTTTAAGGGATCCCCTGCATCCCATCAGTGGGGCTCTATTTCCAGGTGTCATGGACCTCATGTTAAAACAAAAGAAAGCAAAAACAAATCCCAACAAAACAACCCTGCCAAATAAGCAGCATTTATTGAGACCTTACTATACTGCAGACCTGTTCTAAAAAATTCACATGCATTATGGCATTGTGTCTTTTAATTATTCTTACAATCTCCTATGGTACATGCTATTAGTAATCATATTTCATAGAGGGGAGAAAAGAAGAGATAGAAAATAGAGGTGGAGACAGGTTTAATAATTACCTGAAGGCCAAACTGCTAGGAAGTTGTAGAGTCTGATCGTTGACCCTGAGACTCACTCTCTTCACCTTGTGCTTTCTTCCTTTCTTCACTGTCTCTCTCCTCCCTAATCATGATGAGGATGAACTCTACCATGTTCGTTTGGTGAGGGAGGGTGCCGCCAGACCTTGGGTGATTGACAACAGCAGATGTTAATGTTACGGATTCTTCCTCCAAGAATGGGAGCCATCCATTCTGAGATATGCAGGGAATAAAGATAAATTTGAAAAAGTCCAGGTGGTAATTAACACTCTCTCCACTCCTTGTTACTCAGCAATATGCTCAGTTTCTGTTTTCCTAGGTGAAGTAAAAAGTAAAATGTGCCTTCATTCTGGTTGCCACATATTCTAATTTTAAGAGATCACAGGTTAATTAAATTGATTTAAAAACAACTTTTGAGTTTTACCTTAATTAACCCTCAAGGTGTCCTCATTACTCTGCTCCTATTCAGTGCTGTCAGTCTGTCAAGGGATGGTTAGAACCCCTCACCTTCTCAGATAGAAGGGGAGAGTGGGAAATCGCATTTGCCTCTCGGTTTGATTAGTGGAGCTCATTAGCTGTCAGACAGAAGGTGCGAGCAGTCCATCAGCAACGAACAGCAGCACCAGTGACATTTATTGCATGCCCAGTGCTCAGAGGCTGCTGAAAAACTGGTTTTCATTCTCATGGACTTCGTCTCCCTCAAATGGGACTTCTCTGGGATTCAATAGCAAGCCCAACCAAAATTCCAAGGAAGAAAAAGAAGAAAAAAGACCTTAAGAGAACCCAAGTGCACAACTAGCCCCATACACTCAAAGCAGAAATAAAGGGGCAAAGTTTGTCACCAGCTACTGTTTTTCTAGTTGATCCTGTGTATTATTTACACCATTACAGGAGTTGCTGTTCCTGGTTTTTCTGTTCCTTCCCGGATGGAATGGGCATCGGATCTATGTGGTTGATGGTCCCAACACAGTGCAAACCAACACTGTTTTTCTAAATTGGTCACCAGATGCTTACCTTTCTATTTTCCCTGCTTGTTCTAAAATGCTGCTGGACCACCAACTTGAATGAGTACTTGGCCCATCCATAGGTAAAACCTCAGTGTATGGAACCAGAGAATCCTCTATTTCTGATCTTTTTTTGTCAGTGTAGAAATGTATTTAAAGAACGACTTATAAATAAATATCAGCAAATGGTCATTAAGCTAGCTGATCTATGATTTACATAAAGAAGTGGATACTGACTGTGTACATAACAAACAATAGGTGGTGAAACTCTGGGCTCAAGTTCTCGTTTGCCACCAAACCACCCAGGAGGCTGTTTTCTCTTTTATGCAGTGTGAGTGTACTGAATGATATGTATGGCCTTTTCTGGATTGAAAATCATATGTGTTTATGTTTATCGGTAGTTTTGTATCAGTCTTTATCCTACTAGGTATTGCATATTTACCCAAAGACAGAGGAGTAAACTGAGATACAGTAATGTGAAATAACTTGCCCAAGCCCATGCAGAAGGCAGGAGGTGAACCCTTGCAGCAGTAGTGGGGTCCTGATGACTTAGCACAATGGTCAACAAACCGTGGCTCTCGAGCCACATGCGGCTCTTTGGCCCCTTGAGTGTGGTTCTTCCACAAAATACCACGGCCTGGGCGAGTCTGTTTTGAAGAAGTAGCATTAGAAGAAGTTTAAGTTTAAAAAATTTGGCTCTCAAAAGAAATTTCAATTGTTGTACTGTTGATATTTGGCTCTGTTGACTAATGAGTTTGCCTGCCACTGGCTTAGCAGTTAGCTTGGTTCCAAGATCCTTTGTAGCTCTCACAGAGTATGATTCAAAGCTATAAATCTTTGAGTCAATGAATAGTTGTTTTTCTTTATATTACTTTAACATGGTCCTGGGGAGATTTGATAAAAATAACAGGCACAACATATTCCCTATGTCCTTCCCCAATCACTTTGGTTCAGAATGGGCACTGGCAGTGGAACGGTGCCGGGGGACCCGTGGCCTCCCCTTCCAAATGGTTTCTTCTCATGTCTCTGCAGAGCAGAGAACTGAACCAGGAAATTGAAGAATTTCTGTGTATCTTACAATTTCAAGGAAAGATGCATCAAGAAGTTTCTGAAAAAAAAATACCTCGCTTTGGAAGGTGTTAGAATCACCCGAAAGGCTGTTAAAAATGCATATCCCAGCTGCCAGCATGGAGATCTGGCCCTACCTGTAGGACTCAGGCATTTAATCTTTATCAAGCTCTGCCTCATTCTGATGCGACTAAATAACATTAAAGAACTGTCCTAGAGACGCTGAAGTCCTCTTGGGCTACTGTCACAAATAGCACAGCCTGGTGGCTTGTAAACAGCAGACAATAATTTATCACAGTTCTGGAGGCTGGAAGTCTGAGATCTGGGTACCAGCATGGCTGGGTGAGGGCTCTCCTCTAGTTGCAGACTGTTTTTGTTTCCTCACCTAGTGGAAAGGGTTAGGGATCTCAAAGGAGCCTCTTTTTATAAGACACTAATTCCATTCATGAGGATTCCTTTTTTCTGAACTAAGCACCTGCCAAAGGCCCCGCCTCCTAATACCATCATCTTTGGGAGTTGGGGTTGGGGACAAACATTCAGATTATAGCAGGCAGTATATCCAATCCTCAGAACATTTCCACACTGCTTTTGAGATCCTCCCATAGGTTTTTACAGTCCTTATTCCAAAGACAAGATTGATATATTCATCTTCGTCCTTAGCACCTCTACCTGGCTATCTCCTAGTCATCTCATACTTAGCCCAACACTGCACTTCTATCCCCCCTGAATGTTGTCCTCCTCCATCTCATCCATGTCCCAATACATAGCATTACTAACCACCTGATTATTAAAATAGTTTGGTAAGTCAACCTTGCCTCCTCTTGTCCTGCTCATGCTTTTTCACTTTCCTACTCTTCGTCTCTTTCTCCAACTTCTCTAATCAATTAGTAAAACCCTCTGTTTTATACCCAAAATATATCTTTCACTTACTTTCTGCATTGCCACTATCACTTTTCTAATTTAAGTTCATATTATATCTCACCTGGATTTCTGAAATAGTCTTCACACTGGTCTTCCTGCCTCTAATTTGAGCTTCCACCTAGCAGCTAGCGATTTTTCAAATGTGTGAACCAGACACTCTAATGGCCTCTTCTCATGAATAAAATGAAATTCACGCTCCTTCCCAAAGCTGCTAGGCCCTGCATGCATGGGCTAGTTTCTGCCTAGCTCCACATATTCCAGCCAGGGCTCCTGTGCTCATGCTGTCATCCATATGGGAGAAAAACATCGACTGATTGTCTTCCGTAAACCTTCCAACCTGGGACCAAACCCACAGCATTTTGGTGTACAGATTGATGCTCCAACCAACCTGCCAGAGCTGAATCCCTCCTTCTGTTTCTTTACATCTCAGTTGAATTGTCACCATCTCACAGACCTGATCCAGACTTCTCAGAATCTGACCTCAGAATCTCTACCACAAGCTATTTGTATTTTCCTTATAAGATTTAGCATTATCTAACATTATTTGTTTGTCTGCTTCTCCCAATAGAATAATACCCCCAGGGAGTCAGCAACCTTCTCTGTCTTGTTCTCTTTTGTACCCTAGTACATGGCACCATACATGACACTTAGCAAGATCTTATAATTTATTTGTTGAAAAGTTGTTTGAATATTTCCTTCTTTCAAAATATGCAAAAATGGGATTATGTGGATAAGGGTATAATTAATGTGAAAGACATAATTCAGAAAAAAAAAAGAAAGAGGAAAATTGTGTATGGCATATCTCCTTTGTCCCTTAAAATCTCACACTGCAGAATCTTTTAAAGTAGGATAACCATCCACATTGATACCATCCATGCTGATTCTGTGTAACCAGAGGGAATTTTTCTAACTCACCGCTCTCTCTTCTCCAGACAAAAGGCAGCTGTTGCCCTGGCTCCTGGTACAGCCCACTGTGCTTATGGTGGCCTCCGTAGTGTGGATGCAGAAGGTCCATTGAACATAATGAAAGGTACATGGCTCCAAATAATTACAAAAAGTAATGATGATGAACTGCCTGGTGCATTCCTCTGCTGTGAAACTCCTTGTCTGCTGTTAACTTGCAAAGCATCCCGTGGTGGTAATGTGATTGCACTTGAACAGTTAGACAAATGAAACACCGTGGGTTCCTCCAGAGGCTGCATGAGGCTAATTCTCTTTGCTTAAGTGTTAGACACAAAGTAAGTCCAAATTCTTTCAAGCAATAAAATTTTGCTGTTTTTTTTTCAAGAGCTTACATTTAAGAATTAGCTGACACATAAATCCCTGTGAAGGCTGCCAGTTTGCATTTTGAGAGACTTAAAGAAGTCAAGTGAAAAAGTAGTAATTATGAATCTTGTTTGTGTTTGGAACTATTGTTAGGTTGTTTTCTTATGCCCTATGTGTTTTTCTCTTCACCTGGTGATACATCTTGATTTTGCTTTGGAGAGAATCTTTCCCCAATTCTTAGGACTTTGTCAGGGGTGAATCCATCTGGATATAACAGTGGAAACAGTTCAGAAGCTGTACCAATCAGATTGTCTCTCCCTGGAATTTTAATCTTGAGTAGAATAACTCAACATTTTGAAAATGGTAGTATATGATGATGGGCCCGGGAGAGGTTTTTATTTTTATTTATTTATTTTTTATTGGTTTCAGAACTCTGGTTCTTCATGCTTCCAGAAACCTGGTTCTTAAGCCTTTCTTTTAAATGTATGTGCTGTTCCATGTTATTTAAATTGTTCTAATTATCTATTGGCACATAGTAAACCACCCCAAGTTAGCAGTATGAGATAACAATGATTTTATTAAACTCATAAGTCAGGAGTTAGGCAATGCACAGAGGAGATGAATGGTCTTTGCTCTATCATTACTGGGCAATAAGCTTGTGTGGCCCCAATAGCTAAGGAGGAGTTTCAAATATCAGTTCTGGCTGTCAGCTGGAGTTCTCCTGTTGTCTCCATATCACATTTCCTAGAATATACAAGTAGTTTTTTACTTATATGTTTGGTACCTTGACAGGGCTTTTGAGAGAAGATACTGCCTTTTAGGGGTGAAATGCTAAAGTGCGGGGCCCGCTCAGGTTGCCATATTCAGAGAAAGATGCAAGGACAGGAGAGGTCTAGGAAGCCATCATGAGGAGGCAGGGAGGCAGACAGAGGCAGGAGCACAGTAAAGAAAAAGAGACAAACATTTGTGGAAGGGTTGCTAATGCTAAAAGTCTCCAAGGTGGCGTTTCATTCATCGTTATAGCAGTATTGTAAAGTGAGAGTATATACCCCATGTAAAGATGAAGACATTCAGAAGGCTGGAAAACCTGCTCCAAGCCCCCACACTGGTAAGTAGCTGAATCAAGGTTATATTTGGTGTGAGGCCAACCATCATTCCACTACACGGCAGGCCTTGGAAGTGAGGTGAGGATCTACACCTCATTTGAATATCAAATGTACGTTAATTGAACATCTAGTGTGCTCTAGGAACAGAGGATGCAGTCTTGAGAGACAAACATGTTTATCTCCATGGAATTTATAGTTTGCACTGGAGACTGAAAGTCATTGAGCTTTTGCAAGACTCTGTGATGGGTAGGTGGGGTCAGCATAAAGGATGCTTATGAAGCTAGTTCAGGAGAGCCAAGAAAGGCTTCCCAGGGGAAGACATAGAAAGGTTAGCCAGGCGAAAAAAGAGTGTGTTTGATGGGGGTGCCAGGGTTGTAGGAAGTGTTTTCTCTGACGATGTGGGGAAATCTAGAAGTGAAGGTATAAGGTACCTTTGAGGAACTGCGTGCAGTTCAGTGTGGCTGGAGTCGGCGTGGAGCAGCGGTCGCCACCCGGTGGTCCGCAGGCCACAGGCCGGTGGTGTGGTGGGAGATGGACAGTTAGGCAGGGCCAACTCAGACTCCGGAAGCATCATTGTTATCCACTCTATGTCATGTAAAATATGGGAAGTGTGCTGTTGCTTGTGCTTTTGCTGCAAGGACTCCTTTTGGCAGCTCATAAAGCAATGATGAATGCCAAAAGTAATATTTCTCAGCTTTCACCACCTTGCTGTATATCTCCTACATGTGCTCAAGGGAAAACTTGAATCACCAGAATCATTAATAGGCTTATAATGTAAGTATTCTTGAGGATTCTGAAAAAAGCTGGTCATCCTTATTTCTCTGTCTCATATTTTTGGGGAAGCATTTTAATATTTGGATGACCTTTAATCAAGCATACTGCACATTTTTAGAGCCCTGTAAATTACTTCCTTCCTGTAACTACTAGGGTTGGAGGGACTTAACAGTATCATTAGAAACACATAAATTTCATATTTTTATTTTTTGCTCATGCAGGTTTTATTCCTGTTGGTTTTTGTGTGGATTTTTAAATGATGACAATGGAAATTAAGCACGATTTAATAACAATACAATTTTCCAGCCTGGCTGGTGTGACTCAGTTGATTGGAGCATCCTTCTGTGAACTGAAAGGTCATATGTTGGATTCCCCAATCAGAGCACATGCCTAGGTAGAGGTTCAATCCCAAGTCAGGTGTAATGCAGCCAGTCAATCTCTCTCTCTCTCTCAAATCAATAAGCATATTCTCAATGAGGAATAACTTTTTTCCAAGTTATCTTCCTTCTGGGTCTAATGTAGTTCCTAGAGCCTTTATCAGCCTATAAAAGGACTGGGTTCTTCAAAATCTCTAATTCTTTTTAAAAAAATAGATTTTATTGATTTTTTTACAGAGCAGAAGGAAGAGGGATAGAGAGTTAGAAACATCGATGAGAGAGAGACATCGATCAGCTGCCTCTTGCATGCCCCCTACTGGGGATGTGCCTGCAGCCAAGGTACATGCCCTTGACTGGAATCGAACCCAGGACCCTTCAGTCTGCAGTCCGACACTCTATCCACTGAGCCAAACTGGTCTCGGCCAAAATCTCTAATTCTTGATCATCACTAGCTCATTAACATCACCTCTCTTCATTTCTTTTTTCTTGTCCTCAGAAGAACAGTGACACTGATCTAAACAATATCAGGATATATTTCCACATGAATTTCCAAGTAAAGAAAATGGAACCTTCTTTACTAGGTGTCATATCCAACTTTAAATTTCATTTGTGGATTAGCCAGAATTCTTTTAGATTTCAAGGGACAAAAACTATCTCAATGGGCTTGAGCATAAAAAGAACATTTATTGTTTCTGGCAAAAAAAAAAAAAGAGTTCAGGTAGCTGACTTCAGGCATGGTTGGGCCCAGGGACTAAAATTACACTATGGAGTTTCTTTTCCCATATTTTGGGTCCATTTTGTTCTCTGTTACCATCAATCTTAGTGGGTTCTTACGATGCAATGGCTATTTTGTGGCCCATGGATGCAGTGTACTGACCAGCCAGATCAAAGGGCATATGAAGCTAATATTAATTTCATGGAAAATGTAGGTTTTGTTTCAAAATAAGGGGGTGTGGGGACAAAGAGAGGCAAAAATTACAGATTTGTCTTACACGGTTACTTTCCTTAGAAGCTTTTGGATTTATGATACCGCAAACAGAGTGAAAGCATGGTCTCATTGTAGAAATATGGTAAGGCATTATTTAGCCATTGTACTTTTTAATGTTGACAGTATTACAGATGGTTTCGCATTTCCCCCTCTTTGCCCTCCCCTTCCTCCACCACATGGGAAAGAGATTAGCCAAAGAACATACATGCATATATGCATAGCCCATGGACACTGACAATCCTATCTAATAAAAGAGTAATTTGCAGATTGACCTTTATTCCAAAACACAAGAGGGCTGCCTACATGTGGCCAAAGATCCTGCCCCCATGTGGACACAAGATGGCCACCACAAGATGGCCAGCAGGGGATGGCCATTAGGAGGTTCCAGACCTGCAAGGGAGGGCAGTTGTGGTTGATCAGGCCAGTAGGGGAGGGCAGTTGGGAGGAAGCAGGCCTGCAGGAGCGGGCAGTTAGAAGTGACCAGGCTGACAGAGGAGGGAAGTTGTGGCAAACAGGCTGGCAGGGGAGCAATTAGACATCAATTAGGTTGGCAGGGTAGTGGTTAGGGGGTGATCAGGCTGGCAACCAGAAGTGGATAGGGGCAATCAGGGAGGCTGGCAGGCGAGCAGTTTGGAGCCAGCAGTCCTGGATTGTGAGAAGGATGTCTGCCTACTGGGATGGAGCCTAAACAGGCAGTCGGACATCCCTCAAGGGGTTCCAGATTGGAGAGGGTGCAGGCTGGGCTGAGGGACACCCCTCCCTCTCCCCCATGCATGAATTTTCGTGCATGAGCCTCTAGTAGTTTGATAATAGTCATTGTATTTTTGAGGTCCCATAATTACAAATTCTGTAATATATAAACTTTGAAACTCATGTGAGTGTTACAGTTCACAATTCTTTTTTTCTCTAAACAACAGAAGGTCATTTTTAAAAAATTACTTTGTCTTCCTTTCTCCAGCTACATTGTGAACATTTTCATAAGGATGTTATAGTTCTGGTCTGGAGAAGATAAGAATCTGATAAGTCCTACTTTTCAGCCCTGACTCATTTTATTAGTAGCCTTTCCTGTGCCTAAAAGCAATCCTTTTACTTCACTAAATGCGTCCACAGGTAATGCAAGAGTGTTTTCTGGCTGGTGCCTCTGCAGGACAGCCATCAGGACCTGGGGTTCTGCCAGGAGCGGGGTCCCTAATAGTTCATCCTACCTCCCGTGGAAAAACAGGAACATTTTTTTTCCATCACACTAAGTGAAAGAGAATGAACACTTCTAATGAAATGCTGACAGTTCTGTAGACTAAGCAGTATGAAGAGCAAGTCGGATTCTTTTTATTAAATACAATATAAAATCCTCATTATATCCTTTGACTTTATAGAATTACTGTCTATACTGTGGAATATCATAATTGAGGAGTTGATGTCTCCAATTATGGGATGCAAATCCCCCTTTAGTTCCCTAAATGTAGGGTGATTTTGAATCACTTGCCTTGGCCTGTTTTGCCCATTACCATTATCCTCAGTACCTACTTCTTTGCACAAGCCCTAGAATACACGCCTCACTTCTTCCTTAAACACACTTGCTTTTGTAGATGTGATTCCAGTTTCCTGACTGAATGCCTTTGGTCCTCTTCTCTTTATGTAAAATGAAAATAGCTAATGAGCAGCTCTCTTCTTCACAATCTCAGCATTTTCCATATGGGTTATGGACAGGATTCAGAATTATTATTATTTTTGAGGTAATTATCCAAATTGAATAGAGAAGACTTTTAGAAATGATAGATGTATATTCCTATGAAACCACCACCTCAATCAAGACACAGTATTTCCATTAACCCAGAAGGATCCTCATGCCCCTGTGTAGTCAGTTCTATCTACTGCCTCTAGCCTCAATGGGTAAAAGGCAGCCACCCATTGCCTTTTACCATAGAGATCAATTTGCCTTTTTAGACTTTAATATAAATGGAATACTGCACTATATGCAGTTTATTTTATTTTATTTTATTGTTGACAGTGTTATAGATGTCTCCCATTTTCTTCTTTTCTGCTCTTGCCTCCCCATGCTAATGTCTGTGTCCATATGCATATAGGTTCGTCAGTTAATCTCTTCCTCACCTCTCCAGACTCCTACTGAGATCTGTTATCTTGTTCCATACATCTGTACCTCTGTGCCTATTTTGTTCATTAGATTCCACTTATGAGATCATGTGATGTTTATCTTTCTCTAAGTTGGTTATTTTGCTTAGCATAGTAGTTTCCTGGTCCATCTATACTATCTCAAAGGGTAAGAGAGTCTTCTTTTTTACAGTTGCACAGTATCTCATTGTGTAAATGTACCATAGCTTTTCTATCCAGTCATCTACTGATGGACACTTGGGCTGTTTCCAGATCTTCTGCTATGAATATAGGGTACATATATTTATTCTGATTAGTGTTTTGGGATTCTTAGGATATATTCCAAGAAATGGAATCACTGAGTCAAATGGCAGATCCATTTTTAATTTTTTGAGGAAACTCCACATTCCCATAATGGCTGCACCAGTTTGCATTCCCACCAGCAGTGTACTAATACTAGGGTACCTTTTCTCTACATCCTCACCAGCACTTGTTTGTTGATTTATTGATGGTAGCCATTCTGCCAGGTGTGAGGTGATCCCTCATTATCATTTTAATATACATCTCTTTGATTATTGGTGATATTGAGCATTTTTTCATGTGTCTATTGGCCACATGTATGTCCTCTTTGGAGAAGTGTCTATTCAGGTCATTTGTCCATTAAATATATATATAGTCAGAGAAGAAAGGAGAGGGAGATAGATAGAAAAATCAATATTGAGAATAATTGATTGGCTGCCTTCTTCATACCCCTCTCCCCAAGGGATCGAGCCCTCAATCCAGGTATGTGCCCTGATGGGGAATAAAACTGTGACCTATTGGTTCATAGGTTGATGCTCAACCACTGAGCAACACTGGGTGGGCCATTTACCCATTTTTTATTTGGATTGTTTGGTTTTCTGATGTTGAGATATATGGGTTCTTTATATTTTTTGGAAATTAAGCCCTTATCAAATGTATCATTGGTGAGTATGTTTTCACATAAATAGGTTCCCTTTTCATTTTGTAGGCAATTTCTTTTGTTGTGTAGAAGCTTTTTTAGTTTGATATAGTCCCATTGTTAATTTTTTCTTTGTTTCTTTGTCCTAGGCAATCTATTTATATAAAAGCCTAAGCTACTGAACGACTGGTTGACTGCTCGCTATGATGTGCACTGACCACCAGGGTGCAGATGCTCAATGCAGAAGCTGCCCCCTGGTGGTCAGTGCACTCCCACAGAGGGAGAGCCACTCAGCTGACTGATGGGCTCCATATACCAGGCTCACAACTGGCAAGCACAGCTGATGCAATGTGAATCTCTCCTGCCTCTGCAGCAGTGCAACCGAGTGGTGTGGCAGCCACTGCTGCAGGGCCAGGATGAGCGGGAGGGGTGCCTGGCCTGGGCTTGGGCGCCTCCCCAGCTGCCTGCCACTTCATGCACTACTATATTCCTCAGGGGATGTCAGACTGCTGGTTTCAGCCTGATCCCTTCCCTGCAAGCTATGCTTGGGTTGAAACCAGCAGTCTAACATCCCCCAAGGGGTCCTGGATTGTGAGATGGTACAAGCCAGGCTGAGGGACCCCACCAGTGCACAAATCCATGCACCAGGCCTCTAGTGTATCCATCAAAATACTGCTACATGAGATGTCTGAGTTTTATTATCTTTGTTTTTTTCTTTCCATTTTGAATTTATTCTTGTGTGGGTTGTAAGTTGGTGGTCTAGTTTTATTTTTTTGCATATACTTGCATTATATTATCTTTTTTATATATAGTTTATTTCTCTCAGAATAATTTTGAGTTACATTTATTGTATATATACATAGATTCTCCTCTTTACACATTAGTAGTATTCCATTGTATGGAAATACATGCCATATTTGTCCATTACATATATTATGATGGACATTTTGGTTATTTATAGTTTTGGTTATTCTGAATAAAGCTGAAATGAACAGTCATGTTTATATCTCTGTGTTTTTATTTATCTAGTGGTAGCTACTTATGATCAAATGGCTGAAACTTATTTTTTATTTATATTTAACTTTTAAGAAATTGCCAAATTTTTTTCCAAAGTGATAGTATAATTTTATATTCCAGTAAGCAGTGTATGAAAGTTTCAGTTGGTCCACATCCTCATTAGCACTTTTTATTTTCTGTGTTTTTTTTTATTTTAGACAGCAATAACATGCTGTTTTGATTGCTGTGACCTTGTAACATAGTTTTATATCAGGTAGTGTGATTCCTTAAACTTTGTACTTCATTCTCAAGTTTGTTGTTACTATTTGGGATCTTTTGTGGTTCCATATAAGTCTTTGACAATTGTTTTGGTTCTGTGAAATATTCCATTGGTATCTTGATAGGAATTTGGTTGAATCTGTAGATTGCTTTGGGTAGTATGGATATTTTAATGATGTTAATTTTTTGTACCCATGAACATGGCATATGTTTTCACTTATTTGTATCCTCCTCAGTTTCTTTTTATAGTGTCTTATAATTATCTGAGTACAGGTGTTTTGCCTCTTTGGTTAAGTTTATTCCTAATATCTTAATTCTTTTGTTGTAGTAGTAAGTGGGATTATTTAATTTTTCTTTCTGATAATTCATTATTGGTGTATAAAAAAGCCATAGATTTTTGGGTGTTGATTTTGTATCCTGCTATTTTATTGAATTCATTTATCGGTTCTCATAGATTTTTGGAGAATCTTTAGGGTTTTTTTTATACAGTATCATGTCATCTGCAAATAATGACAATTTTACTTATTTCCTTCTAGTTTGGATGCCTTTTATTTCTTCTTCTTGTCTGACTGCTGAGGTTAGGATTTCTAGTACTATGTAGTATTTGCCCATTAAGTATGATACTGATTGTGTATTTTATCATATACTAGAGGACCCATACATGAAATGTGTGCAAGAGTATGCCTTTGCAACGTTGGCCCTGCCCCCCACCTGCACCCGCCTTGGCCTGGCGCTGCCCACATCTGCTGCTACACATCCCCAGTTCCCTTGAGCCCTCTGATGGATTTCCCTACAGAGAGTGGCCTGGGCCTCTCTCTAAGGGGCAATTGTGGGGCAATGGCGCCCCCCTTCCCCTGACCAGTCACATCTCACCCACCTTGGTTGGCCTGGCGCCAGTGCGTGTCATAGCATGGTTGTTTGGATGATTTGCATATTATGCTTTTATTATTATAGATTCCTTTTATTACATTGTATGTTCCCTCTATCCCCACCTTGCTAAGAATTTTTATAATAAATGGATTCTGGGTTTCATAAAATGCTTTTTTCTGCATTTATTGATATGATTATATGATTTTTATCCTTCAATTTATTTATATGGTATATCACATTTATTGTACCAATCTTAGTTCCCAGAATAAATCCCACTTTATTGTAGTGTTTGATCCTTTTACTGTATTGTTGGATTTGGTTTGCTAATATTTTGTTTAGGATTTCAGCATCTATGTTCATCAGGGATATTGGCCTATAATTTATTTTTTTGTAGTGTCTTTATCTGGTTTTAGAATTAGGATAACGCTGGCCTTATAAAATAAGCTCAGGAGTATTCCCTCCTCTTAAATTATCTGGAATAGTTTGAGAAGGATAGGTTTTAGTTCTTACTTGAATGTTTGGTAAAGCCAATTGGTCCAGGGCTTTTTAAGAAATTAAGTATATTTTTTTTATTGATTTCAGAAAGGAAGGGAGAAGGAGAGAGATAAAAAAACATCAATGATGAGAGAATCATTGATCGGCTGCCTCCTGCACGCCCCCTACTGGGGATTGAGCCCACAACCCCGGCATGTGCACTGGACAGAATCAAACCTGATTCAGTCCTCAGGCCAGCCCTCCTCTATCCACTGAGCCAAACCAGCTAGGGCATCCAAGGCTTTTGTTTGTTGGAAGTTTTTTTTTTTGTCTCTTTGGTTATTATTACTGCTTCAATTTCAGTGGTTGTAATCTATCTATTCAGATTATCTGCTTTATGCTGATTTAGTTATGGAAGGTTGTAAGCTTCTAGGAATTTAGCCATTCCTTCCAGATTGTTTGATTTATTGGCATATAGTTGTTTATAATATTTTCTTACAATCCTTTGTATTTCTTTGGTGTCAGTTGTTACTTCCCCTCTTTCATTTCTTATTTTATTTGGGTCCTATCTCTTGCAACCTCATAATTTTGCTCTTGTTCTGTCACTATGCTACAGCCAACCTGGCTTTCTTTCAGGCCTCTGAATGGCCCTCTCTTGTTCCACCCCAGCCTCTGGCTAGGATGCTTGTCTTGCACTCCTTACACACCTGGCTCTTTCTCACCTCCAGTGTCCCTCCAGTAGATAGATCTTTCATCACAGCAGATCCCCTCCCCTGTAATTCTTTAACTCAGAACTCCGTTTTCATATGTTACCTATATTACATTATCATTTTATTCACTTATTTGTGTTTGTTGTCTGTCCTCTTCCTGGATTTCATGTGAACAGAGATGCACTTCCGCAGATAACTGTTAACTCCCCGGTGCCTTAAACTAAGAATGTTTGAAAAAGTATGCTAACTATAGGTAGAAATGGATAAAATAAAGCTCCCCTTTTCTTAATTGGAGCTCACAGCTCCCTCCCAAACAGGCCTACATCTTTATCCCAATATCAAAAAGCTTCTTCACTATGCTTCTGTTACCTCTTAGAAAACCATTACAAGAGTATTTTTGCCATTAAGACAGCAATGATTTTCCACAGCCATCTCTAAACGTTAGTGGGTTGGCAGTTAGCTTCACCAGAACCTGCCTCTAACACAAAAATTCAAAGAAAGCTTCCAGTCTAAGACAGGCAAGGGGGGCTCAGTGCTCCATTTGCCAGTGGCAATAAGGCCTAAGTATTTGAATTGCCTTTCCAGGTGATTTATCCTGTTATTGTTTTGACATGAAATCATTATATTAATTCTGATATTGGCACCACTAGCTGCATCAAAAAGTGTCTCTGCTTCCAGCTTGAATAGCTACATGTTATATTTTAGCACAATTCAAATGTAAATAAATCTTAAATGGGAAGCTTGAGGAAAGGTGTACATAACCTCTCTTACATTACAGACAATTGCTAAATCAATAATACAGGCAGCTGCCAGATAAATCAATTCTCTAGCTTACCTAGAACTTGTTAGGACCTCTTTGGTTGTAAAATACAAAAAAAAAATAAATGGTTCAAGCAAAAATAGAAATTTACTGGGTCACTTCACTAAAAATGCAAGTGTTTCTGTGTCTGGATTCAGGATTTTAAATGGTGTCATCCTCGACTCTGAGCAGTCCAGTCACATGCTTCCCTTTCAGGCTCCTGGTGGTGGCAAGATGGCTGAGAGCAGTGCCAGGTGTACATGCTCATAGGTCAAAGCATAAGGACACCTTTCTGTCAGTCTCCTTTGCTCTTACTAGCTCACATGTTGATTTTTGAAACAATCTGTGTCTCTGGCAGAGAGTATAATGCTCAGGCATTATCATATAGTCACTTAAAACTGGTTGTGTAGAGAGCACGGAGAGAATAAATGGTAGTGAAAAAAAACATCTCCACAAGGATTCCCTCCAGCTTGGCTGTAATGGACCATGGCAGATATTGCTAACCAATCCCTGAGTTGCAAGGTTAAAAAGTACTGTTCCATGAATTTATGTTTTTAATCTTAAAAGAACCCCAAAATTGTATCTCATTCACCTGATTGAACACACTAGAGTATAGGAGACCTCAAATTAGACTTACTCAGAGCTTGGCTTTTGCCTTGACAGTTTTACATTACATGTCTTATCTTTGAGTCTGTATTTACCTGGCTGAAAGAGATCAGAAAATGTCCTATTTTATTGGAATAACGCCATTCTTATAATTCTATATAATAAAAGGCTAATATGCAAATTGTCCCTTCCACTGGGAGTTCGACCAGGGGTTGGGGCCAGCTGGCCAACTGTTCGCAGCCCCTCACCCTGGATAGCTGCCCCAATCCATGCATGAATTTGTGTGCACTGGGCCAGCCAGACCCCATCCATGCATGAATTTGTGTGCACTGGGCCTCTAGTCCTATATAATAAAGGGGTAATATGCAAATTCACCTTAATGGCTGAACATCCAGAATGATGGCTGGACCAGTCTCTATGAGGTGCACTGATCACCTCTTGGTCCCTTTCCCTGGCCACCTGGATCCAATCGCCTGATACTGAATGGGGAGCCTGGGGTAGATGACAGGGGATGTGGGCAGCACCAGGCCAAGGCCTCTGCTTCATTGGTTGCCCCCCCACATACAGGGTGACCCGTGGCGGAGGTGGGGCCAGTGAGTGGGTGGGAATATCTGACCTCTCTGTCTCTTCTCCTGGCCATCAGGCACTGATCACCCTATGACGAAAGGGGAACCAAGGCTGAGGGTGGTGGTGGTGGGATGGGGCCAGCTGCAGGAAGCTGGGGAAGATGGTCCTGATCACAGCCCAGGACTAGGGATTATATTTGTGCACAAATTTTGTGGGCTGGGCCTCTAGTTGTATATAATTACTAGTAAGTCTTAGACTGACAGCTTTCTTAGAATTTTTCTTCTTTTTTTCTTTCTGTGCTTATTTAATCTCTTACTGGAACTTGTAAACATCTGAATAGAATTGATGAGGTAACCCCCTTTGGGTCCCAATTGGCTCAGCAATAGAGACTGTCATGTTTAGGAGCTGAGTATAACTGATGTAGGTAAAAATAACAAACTAAAGTATTGTATAAAGTTCCCTGTAAAGATTACACAAACTGAGACTTTAGGAGGGAAATGTTAAAGGAAAATAATTACTAGAATAATAACTTATACATGTGTTTAAAACACTCAATATCCTAAAAGTAGGGAGCTTTCTTCAAGTTTTGGTTTGAAATATAATGTGCCAGAGGCTCCCTCTAAGTGCCCTCAACCCTGCCTATGCCCTCTCTCCTTCCATAAAGAGTACAATTTGCCCCAACATATTACCTCACCCTTTGCACCCCTGCAGAAATTATTGCATCCAGAGATTTCAGTGTGTTTACAAATATAATTTAACAAGCCTCATTATTGTTTCTTTCCAAAGATGGTTCATTTAAGTAGCACAGAAATTTACCTAAGTGGCCTGCTCAAGGTCAGAAGTCCTCTATGTAATCTGTCAATGAATATTCAAAGTATAAAAATACACTGCAGTCTCATTGCAGATCCAAATTCATTGCATCCAAGTACCACCAGAGGAATGAATGCTTTCCTTTAATCTTGATAGCAAGGCTCCTACCTGCTGGCCTTTCCTCAGCCTCATGAGCACCCACATGCCTGGAAACCCAGACTTCAGCCCTCCTCTGTCCTGTCTTATCTACCCCAAAAGCTGATAGAACATGATTTTCTTACAGATATTTTTATGAATCATTTAATTAAATAAGTATTTGGAAATATTTTATTTTGTTCCCCTAAGCTTTTCTATTAAATACTTGCTTTGTTGCCACTCACTGTGCTAGACACAAGGAACACTACAGTCATGCTCCTCCCTTCATGGGAAGGACCGACAGTAAACAAGAATCAGCCACACTGTGGTCAGTGCTATGAAGATGACAAACCTGATCAGCTGGGTGAGGTAGGTAGGAATGGATGGATCAGGGACATCCACAGGGACCTGAAGCCAGACAACATCCTCATAGACAGTGATATGTCCATTAAATTAGCAGCCTTTGGCTTCAGTAAGGAAGTGAGATGATAAAAAAAAAAAAAGAGCACCTTCTGTGGCACCATCTGCTATTCGGCCCCAGAGATCTTGCAGCATCATCCCTATGACGTCCGCAAAAGTGATGTATGGAGCCTGGGGATGTCTTGTACAGGATGCTGACAGGGGTGACGCCATTTTAGGGGAACTACTTTGTGAAGGTGAAGAGGCGGATACTAAGTGGACATTTCCATGTACCACACTTTATGTCAAGGGAGGTTCAAAAACTTTTAAGAAAATTACTAACTGTCAACCCTAGCCAAAGACTGACACTGGAAGATGTAATGAAGGACCCCTGGCTCAACAAGAGCCAGGAGGAGATGCTGAAGCCATACAGAGCTGCCTGTGGGTGACTTGGACCCCCACGTAACAGAAATGAAGCAGAACATCGGCTTTAAGCAGGACAAAATCCAGGAGTCGGTAAGACAAAGAAAATTTGACAGATGGGCACATACCTGATCCTCAGAATGCAGAAAACCAAGATGCCTGGCTGCACCATCAGGGTAAGGCCCTGTTGTCCCTCCTGTGACACCAGTTGCACATCCTCAAGCCAAGAGGTTGGTCAGCCATTTGATGAGACCAAAGAGTCTTCCGTTCCCCAAATTGCCCGAGGTTGAAGGTGACCACTTCCCCACCCAACCTGGAAACCATGACCACCACTCCCCTGAGTTTAGGACAGATACCCCCAGCCCAGACCTCCAGCTTGGCTCTGTGGGCTCCCACTCCACACAGAGCAGTAGCAGCAGCACCAACAGCAATGGGGAAGCCCCAGAGGGAGCCGCCTGTGGAAGCTGCCTGGCTTGGAAGAAGGTGGCCAGGAGGGCCTTCCAGTTTTTCTTAAGATTCACCAAGAAGGAACGTCTCAAAAGAACAAAAGTCAAACCGGTGTGATCTTTTAAATTGTGGCCTGTTAAGGCCACAGTCAACTTGAAGGTGCAGAGCTCCAAGAAGGCCGGCCATGTGGTATGGGAGATGAACCAGAGGTTGGAGGCAAACAGTTGCAGGTGAGAGCGGTGCCTGAAGTACACACGGTGTGCGAGGCGGGAGGACTCGGTCCAGTGGACAATGGAGGTGTGCAAACTGCCGAGGCTTTCTCATTGCCTAGGCTTTCTCTTCACAGGATCCACATCAGGAGGGATCCAGCAGCACCTTCGTCTTCAGAAGCATCTTATCCACAATGCCTGCTGAGCTTGTAGGACTGCCTGGAGCCCCCAGAGGTCAAGAGGAGAGGCTGCCCTCGCTGTGGGTCCATCCCTCAGGCCCACCTGAATGAGACTAGAGACTGGACTGTTTCCTGGGTCCCTTCTCTCCCCTGCTCCTTTGCTCCCATGTTTGTGAGCTGCTTATTAAAGTATTTGGTTTTCTCAAGTTTTTATAATAAACTTGATGTTCCAGAAAGATGTATTGGGTCCTTTGTTTTTCTTCTCTGCACAGAACTGGTGCTGTGTATCCTGCAGTTGGAGAAACAAGTAGTAAGGTAATAGTTGGACTTTATAAGGGGAACTCCAACAGAAACAAGTGTGGTTCCAGAAAAGGCCAGCACCAAGCAGGCAGGGCAGGTTCCAGGCACCGGGGCACAACAGTGGGTGAAGTAGGCGGAGGTCTCCATTCTCATGCAGCTGATGGCCTGGGTGCTCTATGGCCTCAGCAGGAGTCACCTCTCCTGGCTTCTTGGCTTTTCCCACTTCCCTCTGTGCTGCAGTCATTCTCAGGTGGGCTTTCCTACAAACAGAGGGGACAGCAAAGCTCAAGAAAAAAGAGCTCAAGAGGGAAAGAACTTGGCATTTTTCAAGATGGCCGAAGCGTAATGAGCTGGTGTAAGAACAGCAAGAGTTGTGGCTGCAGACGAAGGGCAGAGTGTGGGCCATGGGAAGAGTGTGCAGTTTATCTTGAAAACAGTGATCAACCCATGAAGGGTTTTAGGCAAGGAAGTGCTATGATCCAATTTATGATTCAAAAGGAGTAATTTATGGAGAATAATCTTCCTCTGCAAACATTAAAATATTCTTATTGATTTGAGTGGAAGGGAAAGGAAAAGAAAGATTGAAACATCAATAATGATAGAGAATCATTGATTGGCTGCCTTCTGCACACCCCTAGACACTTCAGTCTGCAGGCCAACACTCTATCCACTGAGCCAAACCAGCCGGCGCTCTGTACAATTGTTATCTGTCTCTACATATTTCAAGATTCACCAGGTAGGGCATTGTTTGCTATAACCACTGACGAAATAAGAGCCAGAAACTGTGTTTTTCCCCACTTTAATCCTTACCATACCAGTTCCCTGCACAAATGAATCCATTATTGTAAAAGGGGAAGACCTACCTGCCTCTGTGGAACTGATTGCTGTCTGACATCACTGATCAGCTGATCTACTTGCCCCTTTCCTGAGGAACCTGGTGTTCTGCTGATTCATCAGCCCTGTGATCCCAGTAGCACATGGCATAGACCTCTGTGGGACTTTCATCATGTTTGTTGTCATTAAGTGCTTCCCTTTCCCTCCTTGCCCTGACCTTCCATTCCTGAGTCCTCAGGGCCTGGAAACTACCTCACTCACCTTTGTATTTCCAGTTATTCTTAGAGCTAAGTCCAGAGTAGGTGCTCTGAAAGTGGTATACAGGTGAACAATCCACCTGATGAATATATGGTGGATTGTCCCAAACCAGGACACATTGGGGTGTAAAAGGGAATGTGATTTATGACTGGGGAGACAACAGTATAAAGTTGGACTGGGATTTTTAAAAAATATATATATTTTATTGATTTTATTACATAGAGGAAGGGAGAGGGATGGAAAGTCAGAAACATTGATGAAAGAGAAACATCAATCAGCTGCCTCTCACACACTCCCTACTGGGGATGTGCCCACAGCCAAGGTACATGCCCCTGACTGGAATCGAACCTGGGACCCCTCAGTCAAAACCGGTTTTGACTGGACTTGGATTTTATAGGGATACTAGAAGCCTAGTGCATGAAATTCATGCATGGTTAGGGTCCATAGGCCTTGCACTGCCCACTCGTTGGCCTCACCCCCTACTGCCACTGCTGGTGGTCACTCTCTGTGGATTGACCAGCAGGGCGATGGGGCGGCGGGGGGGGGGGGGGGCAGGGCCACTGGCACCTTCCTTGGCTGGCCTGCGGCCTGTGGGTTGGGGGTAGCTCCTGCATGGAGTATCTGCCCCCTGGTAGTCAGTATATGTCATAGTTCTGCCATTTGGCCTATTTGCATAGTAGGCTTTTATTATATAGGATATGCTCAATAGGGTAATTATTGTAAGGAATTATGAACAAAACTATGAACTCTGCAATCTTGGGGATCTTCTAGGAGGCACTAAGACTCACCATCTGCTGCAGCTGGTTTAGGTCAGTGGTCCCAAAGCATGGGCCACATAACATAACATGTTTATAAGCAGCACAGGCATCAAGATTAGTAAAGATTCACACTTTTATAATGTAATTTCCTTTTCAATTCTATTTTATCATTTTTAAATATTACAAAGGAGAATCCATTTGGTGGTAGGTTATTTTTAATTCCCTCAAGCTCCTCCTAATAATTCCTTTTTAAAAGAAAAGTGAATAAACCTTAGGATTCTAACCTTTGCAAAGGAACTGTTATTTGGTTGGAATTTAATATTATGTTAATGATATATACAGATACTACTTTTCTTTCTACAATCTTTTTCTCATTATAAAGATTATGAATGCACATTGTTGGAAAATGACCTTGGAAAATACATAACAACAAACATAAAGATATTTAAAACACAGAATAACACAATTCAGGGAATATCATATTTAACGTATGAGGGGTTTTTACTCTATTTTGTATTTTTAGAAATATAATTTTGAATCTCAAAATGTTAATATATATGTAACTGAATTTACATAAAAGAAAGACAAGGAACATGATTTTATTTATTAAAAAACAGTTAACAATAGAATGGCATTAAGTATCAAACCTTCCGTTGTGTGCTTAAGAGTTTAATTTACTCTAAATTTATATACATGTAATATTTAATCCCATATATATCCAATAATTGAAGATATATGTTTACTAAATAAAATTACATATAATTTCAATCTGTTATAATGAGATGTGTGAAGCTTCCATTGGGAAACTGTGCATTTAAATCCCTGCTTTTCTTACTTGCCAGGGACATACACTTTCCAGTTCTTTGCACACTTAGCTTTATGCTATAGAACAATCCTATCTAATAAAAGAGTAATTTGCAGATTGACCATCACTCCGACACACAAGAGGGCTGCCCCCATGTGGTCAAAGATCCTGCCCCCATGTGGACACAAGATGGCCACAACAAGATGGCCAGCAGGTTAGGGCAGTTGGGAGGGACAAGGCCTGCAAGGGAGGGCAGTTGGGGGTGATCAAGCCCGCAGGGGAGGACAGTTAGGGGTGACCAGGCTGGCAGAGGAGGGAAGTTGGGGGCAAACAGGCTGGCAGGGGAGCAGTTAAACATCAATTAGGCTAGCAGGGTTGTGGTTAGCGGGTGATCAGGCTGGCAGGCAGAAGCAGTTAGGGGCAATCAGGGAGGCAGGCAGGTGAGCAGTTTGGAGCCAGCAGTTCTAGATTGTGAGAATGATGTCTGACTGCCTGTTTAGGCCTGATCCCAGTAGGATCTGGCCTAAACAGGCAGTCGGACATTCCTCAAGGGATCCCAGATTGGAGAGGGTGCAGGCTGGGCTAAGGGACATCCCCTTCCCCTCATGCACAAATTTCGTGCACCAGGCCTCTAGTCCTATCTAATAAAAGAGTAATATGCAGATTGACAATCACTCCAACATACAAGAGGGCTGCTCCCATGTGGTCAACGATCCTGCCCACATGTGGACACAAGATGGACACCATAAGATGGCCAGCAGGGGAGGGTGGTTGGGAGGGACCAGGCCTGCAAGGGTGGACAGTTGGAGGTAATCAATCCTGCAGGGGAGGGCAGTTAGGAGTAAGCAGGCCGATGGAAGGGAGAAGTTGGAGGCGACTAGGCCTGAAAGAAAGGGGCCTGCAGGGGAGATCAGTTGGGGGAGACTGGGCCTGCAGGGGAGAGCAGTTAAGGGCAAACAGGCTGGCTGGAGAGTGTTTAGGGGGTGATCAGGCTGGCAGGCATAAGCAGTTAGGGGCCATCAGGAAGGTAGGCAGGTGAGCAATTGGGAGCTAACAGTGCTGGTAGGATCTAGCCTAAATGAGCACTCAGACACCCTCTAAGGGTCCCAGATTGGAGAGGGTACAGGTTGGGCTAGGGACATCCTCCCGTCCCCCTGTGCACAAACTTCATGCACTGGGCCTCTAGTAAAAACATAAGAGGACAGCTTTTACTCCATTGCCCTACCAAGCCTACAGATATAGCAAGGTATTATTTACTTATAAAAATGGTACAGATGCTAAAACTATCCATTTATTTTTTTTCAAAGCAGAATGTTAGCATGGTATAATTTTATCATCTTAATTACAAGTAGGCAAGAGGTTAGAAAACTACAGCAACAATAACAACCAGTTCACACCAAGATAATAACCTGCTGTTCCACCCACAGCTACATGTTCCTCTCCCACACTAAGGGTTTCTCTGAACAGGAGAAAATCACTTTATTTTGAGGTTAAAAGGTGAGAGAAGTTGGGATTATGTGGTCTTATTTGAGAGCATTTTGTCAATAAACATAATGAAGGCAAGGGGATAACTCATGATCTTGCAACAAAACTCCTGTTCATTCCCGCCACCTCTAGGCAACCTGAATACCAACAATTTAAAAGGCTCTAGTCTCCAGAAAGACCGGGGTTCCAGGAAGTTGGCTGTATTCTCTGTGCCTTACGCAGTGCTTAGTTCTTAGAAGACTCTTTAACATTGTTGAATAATGAGCCACCATCATAATATCTGCTATTGCTAAATACCCAGGATGTGCTTGGTGCTGTGATTTACTATGCAGATTCCAATAGTTGTCTGTATTGTCTCATTGAGGAAACAGGCTCAGAAATGTTATGTGTCAAGTTCACACAGTGATGGCACTAGGATTCCAATCTACATATGTCTCAGGCTAGTGCTTCAGGTTTATTTTCCTACAGAATGGAAAAGAGTTTCATGACTTCAAAAAGAACTCAATATTATGGGAAAGAAAAACTTCAATAGTGCAGATTCATAACCTTTTGTTTAGAATATATTTTTTACTAAAGTTTACATTTAACATTATTTTATATTAGTTTCAGGTATATAGCTCAGTGGTCAGACTATCATACATTTCACATAGTGTTACCCACAATGTTTCCTATATGCACCTGGCACCATACATATTTATTACTATATTATTCACTATATTCCCTATGTTGTACTTTATATCCCTGCGTCTATTTTGTAAATACCAATTCTTACTTCTTAATTTTTTCACCTAGTCTCCCTACCCTGTTCTGCTATGGCAACTATCAGCCTGTTCTCTATATCTGTGAATATTTGAACAATTCTCTGTATTAATTTTTCTTATTCTCTATATTCCATATACACATGAAATCATATGATATTTGTCTTTCTTTGACTGATTTATTTACCATAATAATCTTTAGGACCATTCATGCTGTCACAAATGGTAAGATTTCATTCTTTTCATGGCCAAGAAATATTCCATCCTACATATGTACCACTGTTTTATCCCTCAGATACTGACGGGCACTTGGGTTGCTTCCCTATCTTGGCTATTGTAAATAAACACTGCAGTGAACATAGGGGTGCATATGTCCTTTCAAATTAGTGTTTTTTATTTGTTCAGATATATAGCCAGAAGTGGCATCACTGGGTTATAATACAGTTCAATTTTTAAATCTTCATACTGTTTTCTGTAGTGTCTGCACCAATCTGCATTCCTGCCAACCATATATGAGAGTTTCCTTTTCTCCACCGTCTTACCAGTACTTATTGTTTGTTGATTTATTGATGATAGTGTTCAGACAAGTGTAAAGTGCTATCTTATTGTTTTAATTTGCATTTCTCTGATCATTAGTGACATTGTGCATCTTTTCACATGCCTACTGGCCATGTGTTTGTCCCCTTTGGAGAAGTGTCTCTGCAGGTACCTTGCTCAGTTTTTTTATTTTTTATTTAACTTACTGTTGAATGGATTACAGATGTCCTCTTTTCCCTCCCCATTACCTCCTCCTCCACTCTCGCCACCCCTTGGCTTTCACTCCACTATTGTCTGTGTCCATGGGACTTATGCATACATGTATATAAGTCCTTTGGTTTATCTTTTCCATCCCCCTGCCCACCTCTTCCCTCTGAGGTTCCTGATTCTGTTCCATGCTTCCATGTCTCTGGATAGTTTTTGTTCTTTAGTTATATTTTGTTCATTAGATTCCACATATATTTATCTTTCTCTGACTGGCTTATTTCACTTAGCATAACACTCTCCAGTTCCCTTCATGCTGTCTCAAAGGGTAAGAGATCCTTTTTTGTAAACTGCATAGTATTGCATGGTGGGATGTACCACCTCTTTTTTTCACCCACCCACCTACTGATGGGTGCTTGGGCTATTTCCAGATCTTAGCTATTGCAAATTGTGCTGCTATGAACATAGGATTTTACATATTCTTTTTGATTGGCTTTTCAGGATTCTTAGGATATATTCCTAGAAATAGGATCACAGGGGCAAATAGTAGTTCCATTTTTAATTTTTTGAGGAAAATACACACTGTTTTCCATAGTGTTGCATTAATCTGAATTCCCACCAGGAGTGTACTAGGGTTTCCTTTTCTCCACATTTTCAGCAGCGCTTATACTTTATTGATTTTTTTATGGTAGCCATTCTGGCAAGTATGAGGTAATATCTCATTGTGGTTTTAATTTGCATTTCTCTGATGATTAGTGACTTTGAACATTTTGTCCATGTGTCTCTTGCCATCTTTATATTCTCTTAGGAGAAGTGTCTGTTTATGTCCTTTAACCATTTTCTTACTGTATTTTTTGTCTTCCTTTTGTTAGGCTGTATGAGTTCTTTATATATTTTGAAAATTAATCAAGTATCATTGACAATATGTTCTCCCATACGGTGGAGTCCCTTTTCATTTTGTTGATGGTTTCTTTTGCTGTGCAGAAGGTTTCAATTTTGATGTATCTCCATTTGTTTATTTTTTTTCTTTTGTTTCCCTTCCTCTAAGACAGTAGTCGGCAAACTCATTAGTCAACAGAGCCAAATATCTACAGTACAACGATTGAAATTTCTTTTGAGAGCCAATTTTTTTTAAACTTAAACTTCTTCTAACGCTGCTTCTTCAATATAGACTCACCAGGCTGTGGTATTTTGTGGAAGAGCTACACTCAAGGGGCCAAAGAGCCACGTGTGGCTAGCGAGCTGCTGTTCGCCAACCAGTGTTGATATTTGGCTCTATTGACTAATGAGTTTGCCAAACGCTGGTCTAGGCCATTTCGGAGGGTCTCTGGTGCAGGTTAATGTTGGACTCTGTCTGTGACTGGCTCTGAGAAAGCTATTAGGAAATATCAGTGGCTCCCTCTGCTAGGCCTGGGTGTGCATGGAAAGGATCAAGCTGCACCCCACGGGCTGTTTTACTAGCCCCAGTCCCAGAAGCAGGTCAAGCAAAGACTCAAAGCACCTAGTGATCTGCCTTTGCTTAAAGGCTGTCTATTAATCTCAGTCACTTAACGAGCTTCCTGCTATAGTTCTCAGCAGGGCATAATCTCCACGAGGTGGAGTGAGAGTTATTGCTTTTCCCCAGGCTAATGCTGCATGGATGGAAAAGTTCGGCCTGAGAAAGATGTCTTTTGCAGTATGGAGGAATGATTCAGCACAGGGATCCTGGTGGCTGTCCTCTCAGCTTTCTCCCCAGAGCCACCAACCCCAGACTTTCCTCATTGAGCTCCAGTCCACTCTGCCTTCCCTCTGCCAAAGCTCAAGGTGAATGGCTACAAACAAAATTCTGTGTGTTGGCCATTTCAGAGGGTGCCATCTCCCTTTTGGACAGAAAACATGTTGCTTTTCACAGCCATATTTTATGTAGTCACTTTTCCTAGTTCAGGGGTCCTAGGCTGGGGAGTTCATCTTGGGGTTTAGACTCCAGAGTTCTCAGTGAGAATCCCCACAGCTGAGCTATCTCTCTGGAACTTAGCTGCTGTATAGGAGCCCAGCTAGCCCTCTTATACCTCCATACTAGTCATCAATTGGTTATTCAGGATGATTTTTCTATATTTTAATTGTAATTCCAGTTTGGTCCTGGGAGAAGGTAAGTATAGTTTCCACTTAATCCAACATCATCTTGGGCTCCTTTGCCTTTTTATTTTATTAACAATGTCTTACAAAGAGTAAAAGTTATACTTTGGATAAAATCTAATTACCTTTTTTTTCTTTTATGTTTGGACTCATTCATTTGTTATGGCACATTTTTATCTTCTCATCAGTCTTATATGATACTGTAATCGCCTGCATTTTCAGATTATTAAATTCAATCACACATAGATTACATGAGTTGCCTCAAATTATATATCTGTAATAATGCTAACTTCAAACCACTGAGTGGGTGTGCAGTCAGAGGAGTGCAGGCTGGGGCTATTAGCAGGAGAACAGAGTCAAGAGCCAGAAAAGTCTGTGTGAACAAACATGAGAAGCAGAAAATAGGGCAAAAGTTTGGATTCTGTCACCAGCATGATGATTCATTTCCTGGGAGTTTGATATGAGGATCATTCTGTACTTTTTTTTCAGTTGTGACTTTTCCAGGTTGAAGGACCCTATTTTTTATACCTGATGCCTGATGTTCAGCTTATAATCACCAGGACCAAAATACACATTGGGTCTCTTTACTTCTAGTCTAGTACTCTGTCCAAACTTCTGGGACAAAAGCCCTGTCAAAGTCAGAAAAACAGCAGACTCATCATGATCTCAAATACGAAAACCTCTGATTAGCTTAGATAGCAAGAGCAAGCTATCTGTTCTTAGAGATAATACAAAAGCACATAGTTTTGTTTTTTCTTTTTCAAATATAAATGGCAAAGTAGTTTTCCTACTTTATAAGAGTCACAAAGGTTGAACAGTCATTGCCCAACTTCATTCTCCCATACTTTTCCTCAGAGGAAAACCCAAGAAAACCTCCCTCTCTTAATTTCCTATTATGCATGTAGGTGCCCTTATTTGCCATTGATTACTTCTTCACAACCGCATCCTGCCTTTTCTCTTTCTGTATTTCTGGCCAAGTCTACATTCATACCTCTTTGGGCAAACATGAATTCTATATCTCACCCCTGGCTACCTTTGATTACTACAGCCCTGCAGCATTGCTAGTCCATCCATCACCTGAAGGAGTGACAAAGAACACCGTACAACCACTACCCATATCAACTCTAAATGGAAATTAGATTCCTTTCCTCGCCACTTTCATGTTCCACTTTAATTTTGGCAAACTACAGTTCCAAACATCATATTCACAGCAACCATCTCTCTTACAGAGAGTGCAGTAATGATCCTGCTTGTTTAAGTACCTTTCATTTTGTGTGGCAGTCTTCTCTATCTCCCTCCTCCTACCCTCCCTTTTTTTTTTGTAGCATATTCTGCCATAGGAAAAGGTATAAGTACTTTCATGAATCTGGATGCCCATTAAAGCAACAGGAAACAGGAAGGTCACTTATCTGGTTAATGAAATGCACTGCAGTGGTCTAGGGACCTTAATCCCTGATTCTATTACCAAAGTAATGTGCATCTCCAGGAGAAGTGCCCTAGAGCCCAGATGGATCTCTAACAGACTTAACTTTAAATCTCATGGTAGCTTTGAAATTGCAAGGGGTGGTGGTATTTAAGTGCATGTTAAGTGCTGTTGAGTTGGCTGATTCTTAAGGACTTTCTTAATGAGTAATGTCCACAATGTCCTGTCCTCAACAGCCTATCTTAGCTCCTACAGACCCAGGCCTACAGCTTCTTTTATGGATTCAATCCAGTATCTATAGGAACACAGAAAAGGTTACCAGTAAGCAAACAGTAAACTCCTTGAAATAGTCAAGTAAGCTCTCAGAATAAACTAAATTCTCAAGTCCACCAAAATGATAGACCTAAGCCAATGTGAACATTGCAGGTTATCTTTATTTGACAAAATATTCTGTTGATTTATTGGGGTTAGGGGACGATCTTTTGGTTCTAATTCTGGCAGAGCTTATAGACAAAAAGAGAAGTTGATAGGTTTGTTGACTAGTCTTAGTTTGCCTCTACCACATGTATCTTGCCCTTTTCTACCCTGTGCTTTTTGTCCTTGGAAGGCTGACCTCTGTGCATTGCATGGCCTGGGTTCTTTTGCTCTCTGGTCTTTGGTTGGATTGAATCAATGGGAGACACTAATAGGAGAATGTAGAGTGGGAAGGAAGGAAGGTAGAGTATTTTATTCCTTCATTGCCTGCTCTTCTGCTGTGCTGTGGTGTAGGCAGTGACTGTGCTCTTCTGCAGTCCTTGTATCTACCAGCCAGTTATTTTGGGTCTGGTAACATCTTTTCTACTGGTTGCCCTTCAAACCCAGGGGTGATAATGGAGCCCTACTGTCTGACTTTCTAATTATTTTCTTTAATCCTGTCTATACACACATAATTGTCTAATTATTTTTTACTAAACATTTTTTTGGCATCTGTTTCCTGAAATTATTTGGCTTGATAAACTTTTCTTGCTAGAGACTTTCTCTTTCTTGATAGGTTTTTATCTGAGTGTGATTACTTAGTAAGCTATAAATGCTTACTCCCAAGAGTATCTTAAGTATTGTTTTGAGAAAATAATAATACAAATTATATAACAGGCACAAATTAATCACAAATGATTTCCTTTATACTCATCTCTTTATCTGCATGGCCTTTTCAGATATCTGAGTTTGGGTTTAGATATTTAGATATTTTATATGCTCTGTTGCATCCCTTGAGTTTCAGATATTTTCAGTCAAGACTCTTGAGGCATTTAACAAAATACTTGAATGACAGGAGTCCTTTCCCTTTAGAAAATCTCGTGCCTCAGGTGAGCTGGTATCAATATATCTCCTTCCTCAATGCCTGGCAGGCACAATGGAACTATCTTTTCCCTCCCTCCCTCCCTCCCAGGAAGTAATTCTAAGGCCTAGGCCAGTGGTCGGCAAACTCATTAGTCAACAGAGCCAAACAATTGAAATTTCTTTTGAGAATCAATTTTTTAAAAATTAAACCTCTTCTAATGCCACTTCTTCAAAATAGACTCACCCAGGCCCTGGTATTTTGTGGAAGAGCCGCACTCATGAGGACAAAGAGCCTCATGTGGCTTGCGAGCTGCAGTTTGCTGACCACTGGCTTAGTAAATGCTCATTTGGCAGTGGTCGGCAAACAGCAGCTTATGAGACACATATGGCTGACTTTTTGGCCCTTTGAGTGTGGCTCTTCCACAAAATACCACAGGCTGGGTGAGTCTGTTTTGCAGAAGTGGCATTAGAAGATGTTAAAGTTTAAAAAATTGGGCTCTCAAAAGAAATTTACAACGTTGTACTGTTGATATTTGGCTCTGTGGACTGAGGCAATTAGACTTGTATAGAGGATGTTCCTAAAGCTTTACTTACTGTTTAAGGCAATAGTGGAAAACCTTTTTCTGCCAAGTGCCATGTGGATATATATAACATCATTCATGGGCCATCCAAAACTATCAACTTACAAATTAGCCAGCTATATTTGTTCAAACATTTAATTATCTCACTCCTAATGCCTTGGTAGGGTCAGACCAAATGATTTCATTGGACTTATATTGCCTGAGTGCTGGACATTCCCCACCCCTGCTTTGAGGCCTGAATTGGTACATTAAAATAACACTATTTTTTCCCCTAGGGTTAGCAAAAAGATTTCAGTCCATTAGAACAAAAAGAAGAATACCTTAAACTATAATGGACTTTTGAAAACCCCACCTGCTGTTTTATATTTTTTTCTTGTTTTAAGTGAAATGGAACTAACTGGCTTCTCTTTTTCTACTTTCCAACTCTGCTGTAGCACATTTTTACAATAAAGAAATTGCTTGGAATAAAGTAAATACTTTGAAATAACGCCAATCCCTTCAGGTTGATATTGCTACACTTGTTAATTTTCTTGTGTTTTTGTTTTTCCTTCTTTTCAAGAAGTTCCTAATTCAGTGGAATTCCTTTTCTGAGTATATTTTGTGTACTCTGATAGACTCATTCCCAAAACATAAAATACTATCAACTATAAAATGACACATTAGATATGTTAATACTTATAAATTTTTATACATAGGGTATTCATATTGGTCTTCTGAGCCAGCTTGACCAATAAGTCTGCTTAGGATCACTATTAAATTCAGGGTACAGTAATAATGGCAATTACAAAAAAATAATAGCTACCTATGTTGAGCATTTAATGTGTGCCAGTAAATATGCCAAACTATTTATATGCTGTATTAGATTTCATCCATGCGAGAATTCTTCAATGTAGTTATAGTAATTATCCCAGTAGTCACACAGTTGGAAGTGGCAGAATCAGGCAGGATCTAAGCCCAGGTTTGTCTGATTCTCCAGTCCTAGTTCTCAATAACCACATTCTAGGGTTTACAGCTAAGACATAACCATGCCCTAAATTGTGGCACCTAACTGGCTATAAGTCTGCCTTTTCCTTCTTCCCTTTAGGTGTAGTTTATTCTCCAAAGTTTCTGATGTGTCATGCGGGGACACCGATTTACTGAAAGAGATGTTTTAGAGGCCATTTTAGCTTTCTTGTTTTGCCATGATTGAAAGATTTGGGGAGAAGAAGGATTTGGTAGATGGCATTGGAATTAGACAGAGAGTGGATGCTATGAAGTGGTCTTCTAATTTCAGCTTTTCTGTGTCAGTTTTGTAATAGGCATTGCCAACCGAGAAATTGCTAATGGTAAATTTATTTTAATCCTTCAAAAATCATGGAAACTAAATTATACAGTTGAAAATGTGCAAAAATTGCATTTCTAATCTCTTATTGAATCTCTTATTCAATTAGGCTTTACCCCAAATGTGATTCAGTCAATAAACACAAAGCACTCATTCTGAGCCAGTGCTAACCATGATTGGGAATATAATAAGAAAGAGATAGTCTTTTGCTCTAAATGGGTTCACTCATCAGCCATGCAGACATATTATAAGTATTATCTGACAAGTTCCACAAGATATCTTGGAAAATTCTGTATTTGTGGTTGCAACTATTCCCACGCACTGAACAGCCACAACCCAGGACAACATATTATTTTGCGTAAGCATGGATTGAACTGCTCAGGCTTTGGTTGGTATCAGAAGAGAAACATATCCCTAAACCAGTCAGTGAGCAATGCTGACATCTCAGATTCCACAGCTCATCATGCCCAAATGCTCACGACCCACATTAAGTGACAAAAGCTTTATATTTTAAGAGAAATCCAACTGCAGTCCTTGTGACAAATGTGTGGAGAAAGCAAAGCAATCTAAGAAAATGCCGGATTTTTACAGAATGTAGAAATGATGGGTAATTTAAGAAGTAACATGTCACATTCCTTTACGGGTTTGGATACATGACAGGAATGTGCCACATGCTTTATATAACTGGCTTTTAAACTTTCTTTATCCACAGCCTATGTAAAAACATAACATTTGTTCACAATCTAACAAACATACACATATGAAGCCAAACTTCAATAATATAATATTTGCCTTTACTGTAGGTCATATACTCTACTTTCCTAATCTTTTCTCTTTTTCTATTATTGTTTAACACTAATTGTGAACCACTTGTCTTTATGACTATCTAATGATGTATAACCCCCAATTTGTAAAACATTGCTCTATACTATTATGAATGAACTAGAGGCCCAGTGCAGGAGACTCCAGTACTGGTAGGGGGCTGGCCTGTGGGAATCAGCTGGCTGTTGGAGCACCATTCATCTCAGTCAGTGGAGTGTCTGTGGACCCACCCTCTAAGAGGCTGCTCGCTGCTCAGGCATCTCCCAAGGAGCCCGAGCACTTGCCTCTCCAGGGGACCCGGTCGGACCAGGCCCAGAGGCAATAGCACTAAGAGGCAGAGGAGTAGGCCTCAGTCCCATGGCGGCCACAAACCTGCCTCCCAACCTTACTCCCTGCATCTGGAGGAAGCAGCAGGGATCAAGGAGAAGGAGCCTGGGAGGAGGAGGCAATGATCGCAGCCTGGGTTTCTGCCCATGGGCCCCGGGTTCACAGTGGGAGCAGCCGCGGTAAGCCTAGCAGTGCTCCCACTGTGGTAGCACACTGACCACCAGGGGGCAGCTCCTTGTAGAGTGTCTGCCCCCTGGGGGTCAGTACATATCATAGTGACTGAATGACCTGTCATTCTGATTGTTCCTCTATTTGGTCACTGGATAAGCAAGTAAATAAGTCCATAGATGATCCTGTTTTAGCTGCTTATCCAGCTAGAATTAACTTAATAGTGTTATACACTACTTTTATCGAGTGCTTATAGAATCATGAGGGTCTTATAGGGACACTTAAATTGGTCATTTGTGCTCCCCCACACTTTATGAGAGGAATGGTATAATAGAGTAAATCTTGTGAATACAGTGTTTTTCAAGACTCTCACAAGAAAGTCAGGTGTAATCTTTATGAATAAAATGGCTGAAGAATATAAATGCAGGAAGGATTATGGCTGAGTGAGCGCTCTAAGAGAGTAACATTTCCATTTATCTTCAAGATGGTGTGAATCAATCACAAGCATGTTATCGAACTTTTACTACACAGGAATATTGATAAGCAATATAAATTATTATTATGAGCCTTACAGTTTTTACATAAATATCAGCTATGTACAAATTGAGTTTTAGATTGTTCGTTGTTTCCATTTAACCTTTTTGAGATTTAACCAGACTGATGAATGTATCCTGATATATTCATCTACGCTATAATATTTCTGTACACCTCCCACACACTGTGTATTTAGGAGCTTTCCAACTGAAGTCTACATTCTAAACACTTTACAGGCTGTTGGACAAGCCAGGCTACCTCTGTCTGAGTTCAGCAGCTCACCAATTCTGCAGAGGGCAGAAGGGAAGGTTCTGTCCTTGGTGCTGGCGGGTGCTCCACTCTGGCCTTGCTCTAGAGGTGCATCTTCTGAGATGTTTTCTATTTATGCTCTGATGGGAGCATAGGGGTCAGGTAACCATTGACACAGCAATCCCTGAGACCTGAGTGGGTTGATGCTATTCTCTAGAATCCTGTTTATTGATGCTTTCCTAAATAAATGGGTCTCTATGCAAATAAAATCCTAAGAACTAACTTTTAAAACATGCACTCATTACTAAGTCACTGAATTTATGTAAAAGTTTCAACTCTTCCTGAATATATTTAGCTGCTATCTTTTGATGTTCTGATCTTAAATATTTAAAAGCAATACTGGTATCCTAGATAGGGAGACAGACAGCAGGCATAGGGTCTATTTCCCCTTCCTTTTGCCTTGTCCTCCCAGAGGATTCTGTCCTTTGTGGAATGCAAAATCAGCCTGGGAATCTTTAAGAATTTCAATAGAATGCTGACTGTATGTTTCCCATCCAGGTGGTTTAAAGTGCACCTTTGTGACACTTTCTTCAGTTTGTAGACCAAACCTGTTTTACCTACAAGATGAAACTGCTTTTGTGCTGCTTCAAAGACAGTTCAACATGGAAAACATTGATCTCTTTCATTGTTTCATTCCAGGCATTTCCACACTTTAAGTTATTGGTTTAGAGAACACACTAGCGGACTGGACATTTTAACAAAGGAGAATTCAGAGGGGGAACCCAAGACTGACTAAACAGTCCTGAGGTTCATTTTCACAAATTGCATAGTCTAAGGAGCCCACACAAAACATAATAGAAATGTAATTTTTAAATTTAAGGCAGTATAGACTGAGGTGCCTCATAATGGTTGGGGCAGTTTTCATTTCCCCCCCCAGCACAACACTTTCTTCCAAGTGAAGTCTAATGTAAAAGTATTATGTAGGGGAAGGACCTGCACTTTACCCACCCCATCCTCGGCTGCCCCTTTGCTCCCACAGGTTTACAGAATACAGGAGTTCTGAGGGATTCAATGTTAGTAAGGATTGGTAATACAAATTAAATCCCTAGAAAACTTGTTTCTGGACCTTTGATGGATTGGTTATTCTAATTTACTTTACAAATGAAAACAACTAAATCCTGTGCATAAAATATTTTAAATACATTTTAAAAATACCTAACACTGACGTGGCAAGAATATAAAGTAGCTGAAATCAGCAGACACACAAAGAAGAAAAAAAAAAAGAATGAATCCTGGAAGGTAAGCTGGCATTTAAAATGAATTTTACCTGAGGCAACCTTGTTTACTTAGGATTCTGTTATACAGTTATGGAGGGAATCAGAAGATGGAAATAAAGTCTAGGGCTAGCATGAAGTGAAACATGTTAGAAAACTCCAGTATCAATCTGGGGACTGAAAAATAAATCTGGAGAGAAGGCTACTCTTTCCAAGTGTGGGTAAGTGACAAATAAATTAACCACCTGGAAGATTTCAGCTGAAATCCTACAGTTTCTTTTAGATAATAAAAATGTAGTAAACCCTAAGTATTTCAAATTAGCTGGAAAGTGTTGATAGGAATTGAGAACAATCCAGGAAGGTTAGTACATGAAATAAAGCTGCACTTCTCTCTCAACAACCTATGAATATCCTAAACAAACTATTAGAAAACAAAATACATGATAAAAGCAACATAACCAACCCACATATGCATCCCAAATAAAATCTAATCATTAATTGTGGTATATTTATTTAATAAGCTACTTACTGTGTAGTAACTTAAAAGAACAAATTATGGCTACAAGCTATACCATGGGTAAATTAGAACAATGTTGATTAAATAATGTAAGTAATATAAAAACATCTACATAATGATACACTTTAATTAGGACCTTGTTTCTTAATAATAACATTTTACTCTCCATTCTCTTTTCCTCTCTGATTTGTCTTGCCCTAATACAGCATTTGGCAGAAAGAAGAACTGATACCCATTAAATATTTGATGAGTGAATATATACAAATATAGCTACAATTAGAAGATTGTATTAGGTATCTATTAATGAGCAACAAAGTCCCAAAACTTAGTAGCTTAAAAACCTATCTCATGTTTTTGTGAGTTAGAAATCCAGTCATGGATAAGTTAGGTCCTCTGGGTCAGGGCTTTTGCATGGCTGCAGTTAAGATAGTGGTTGGTGTTGTCATTTCAATACTCAAAAGATGTTACCCAGTTCTGCATTGACCCACTAGGCTGTTGGCTGAATTCAGTTCCTCTCTGATGATGTCTTGATTCTGTCTTCAGTCTCTTACTACATGGACATCTCCAATAAGGCACCCACAATATGGTAGCAGATTTCCATCAGAAAAAGTGATAGAGAGCAGTGACAAGAAAGACATCATAGACAAGATGAGAGTCACAGCCTTTATAACTTAGTCCCAGGAGTGACATTCCAACACTTTTGCCATAATTTATTCATTGGCTGTCCATCTTTTGCCCAATACTAATACCACACTTTCACGTTTTTGTTGTTTCTCACCTATTCCATAAGGGAGTACCACATTGCATTTGCAGGGGAAAGGAAGTGCAGCCTGTGAAGCTACATTCTCAACACAGTACCCATCACTTGGGAAGTGAGGATTGTGGTCTTTTGATATACAACCCAATGTTTAAAGTATGAGATTTCACTAACGAGCTATTAGAAAAAAATCCCTTTGCTTCAGGTTCCTTATCAGTATGGTTAGTTATTGTGGTCAAGTGGTCACCATCCTATCTAATAAAAGAGTAATTTGCAGATTGACCATCACTGCGACACACAAGATGCCTGCCCCCATGTGGTCAAAGATCCTGCCCCCATGTGGACACAAGATGGCCACCACAAGATGGCCAGCAGGGGAAGACCGTTGGGAGGTTCCAGACCTGCAAGAGAGAGCAGTTGTGGGTGATCAGGCCAGCAGGGGAGGGCAGTTAGGGGTGAACAGGCTGGCAGAGGAGGGAAGCTGGGGGCAAATAGGCTGGCAGGGAAGCAGTTAGATATCAATTAGGCTGGCAGGGGAGTGGTTAGCAGGTGATCAGGCTGGCAGGCAGAAGCGGTTAGGGGCAATCAGGGAGGCAGTCAGATGAGCAGTTTGGAGCCAGCAGTTGTGGATTGACTGACTGCCCGTTTAGGCCCAAACCTACCAGATTGAAGAGGGTGCAGGCTGGGCTAAGGGACATCCTCCACCCCCTGTGCATAAATTTCATGCACCGGGCCTCTAGTTTCTAAATAAACTCCTTCATTTGTCTGTCTCCTCTTAGGCTATTACCTAGAGAATTCTAGAGAAATTTCTTTGCTATAGCTCAAGAAAAAAAACCATTATGTCTTATTAAGCTCAAGATGTAACATTGACTTTATCTGTTACTTTTTAATGAACCCAGTATTCAAATTGCCTCCTTTTTTTATTCTGTCCCATTACCTTACAGACCTGGGAGGGGAGTAAGTGGGAAAATGCTGTATTCAGAATTTAGGTGGTTCACCTGTAATAACTTTACTGTGTCTGTGCCAGCCACAAACATCAGACTCCAGGGATTTGCCTCTAAAATCCAAAGTAATTCTATTCAGTATCATAGAATAAGTGAGGGATGAAGAATCATTATTGGCAAATTTTAGACAAAGGACTTATTTGCTACTTTCATCTGTTTATATTTTTTCTTTTAATCTTAAATGCTGTTTTGTGCACGTACTTTTCTAAATTTCTTTGGCTTGTGTTTTGTTTGTTTGTTTTAATCTATCAGCTTTGAGGAATATTTAGTAGGAAGCAGAGACCCTGCATATTTTTCTAAATCTTGGTTTCTAATGCTGAAATTATCATCATTATTAATCACCTACTATGTGCAAAAATATTCAATAAGACATTAAAAGTTATGTGAGTATAAAATTTATAGGGAACTTTATACTCACATAACAACATTAAACGTAAATATTTTCTGATTGTCTCTAGAGACTGAATTCCCAGCTATGGTAATGGCATTTAAATTGAGATTTAAAATACAAAATGGTCTCGGTAGATCAGTCCCTCTAACACACAGACATATAAAAGCATCGTTTGAGACTCTTCCTAACAGCACTTCTTCAGAGACTTGTCTTGATTCAATCTAAATAATGCCTTTATGCTAAAATCTCTCTCTCTCTCTCTCTCTCGCTCTCGCTCTCGCTCTCGCTCTCGCTCTCGCTCTCTCTTTAAATCCCTTCTTTTATCTTTCTATTTTATAAAAATCATTTTCATCATTTAGGTCTATGTGTGTGAAAATACTCTTTATGATACAATAGTGAAGGATACATGTAGACTATTAGGACAAAGTTAGAAATGACCACACAGAACTAAATAGCAGGTTACAGCCTTTCACTCCTGGGAAGCTCTTGGACACACTGTGGCCTGACAGACAGCTGAGCTCATGGAGCACAAAGGGTTTTTCTCAGGTGGCCTGAGAGCCTCTCCCTTAACAGCATCAGGTTTCAAGGCCCTTGATCAAAGTAGACACTCTATCAATGTTACTGATAGGTGACTGACTGCCCAGAGCTAGTGGATAAAGGCAAATACCAAGTGAAGAAATAAAGGAAAGAAACATGGAACTGGGTTTTTTTTCACTTTAGTCAGAGCTTCTCTGTGGTTGAATATGACATGTGTTTTAAATTGAAAACACAACATTTTGGTTGGCGTGACAATCTGTGTCAGGTAATGCCCCCAAGAGAACAAAATATGTAGCAGGTGATAATGGATGTTAATACTGGAAGCAACATTTGTCTCTTTGTTTTCCTGGTTCTCTCTTAACCATAATAAATTTTAATATGTGTGTTAGGTTTCCTTCAATTTATAGAAAATGGAATTCTTTGGGGGAAGATAACAGTTGAATGTCCACATGATTTCATGCTGCAGTCTCAACTTAGATCTAAAGCTAATGTCAGTTTCTCATACATTCTCCTGGAGAGATGTCAACAGAATATGCTGGTTCAAAATGAATGTGTCCCTCTGACTGGTATTTCTGATGGGCCTGGCTGTACTTCTGCTCTCAGAAATCACCCCCTTCTGTGACCACAAAAGTATAGTTCCACCTTTTAAGACAGGAATAATGTTTGTTTCACTGGGCACTGTTTCCTGAAGCCATTTTTAGGGTTAAAATTTATTAACTAATCTTTGTGTTATATCTTACTGTGCAAAAATGTTCAATATATATATAAAATCTGGTTGCCAAAATATGCTTCAAGTTTAATAGAATATAGTTGGTTCTTATACCTTTTAATTAATTATTATTATTATTTATTTTTAAATCTTGATTTTCCTCTCCCAGCAATCATTCTTTTGCCCTTGCTACCACTTGAGGGTTGAATTGTAAAACTTGGAGGCACCAAGAGATAGCCATCAATAGACATTGAGAGAGCATGTATCTGGACTACTGTAACTAGAATAGAAGATGCCAGACCATGGTCTATGAATGGCAATTTAAAGGACCATGGCTGTGCTCCTTGGATAAGTCCAATTTGCATAAGGGAATGTGAGTGGCAATGTCTGTCTTCAATGAGCTGAAGTGTGGTCAGGTGACGATGTAAAGCTCCTTTTGTTGTGAAATCCAGCCAAGGGAATTAGCATCAATGACTGGGTTCAGCTTCCCAAATCTCTCTGTAATCTTTCAGTTTCTATCTCAACTCTCTACCACTCTAGTCTAAGCCATTTTCATCTCTTACCTGGACTGTTACCACAGCGTCATAACTGACCTACCCACTTCCCTTTGCTCCCTTCCAATTCATACCTCACCCCTGCTTGTAACCCTTCCATTGCTTCACATCGTATTTTAGATCAAGTTTGTCTTTAGTGGCCCACATATCCCCCCCTCTCTCTAGCCACATCTCCTTGCTCCTTTGTCTTCACTTCAACCATTGTGAAATTCTTTGAGAAAGATAACATTCAAGGGGCCATGTGATTTCATGCTGCAATCTCAGCAGCATATTCAGTTTTGGAATCTTTAGATATATGTTTCTCTTTGCTTGGAATCACCCTTCATTCTTCAAAAACCTCCTTGGCTCTCCTTCCTGTACTGTCTGACCCCTCTTCATTCTTCAGACTTCACACTCCTCTCTTCGTGTCCAGCATATGTCCCTAGGTTATTAGTTCTAGTAGTACCATCTACCTGTTTTCCTTTATTGCAGTTATGTACACAAATGTGTTTATTTTCATAGCCATCCTGAGCACTGTGGCAGAAGAAACTGCTTCTCTTATCCACTACTGTATTTTAACCCCTTCATATTTATTCTAAGTACTAGCACGATGGTTAACACATGGTAAGATACATATGTATGAGTGAGGGAATGAATGAAAGAATAAAAGGACGTTTATATTTCCCTCATTAGTTAACAGAACCAAATATCAACAGTACAACGATTGAAATTTCTTTTGAGAGCCAAATTTTTTTAAAAACTTAAACTTCTTCTAACACCACTACTTCAAAATAGACTCACCCAGGCCATGGTATTTTGTGGAAGAGCTTCACCTAAGGGGCCAAAGAGCCACACGTGGCTCACCAGCCACAGTTTGCTGACCACTGCCCTAGATATAACAACTCTTAACACTGACAGCAGTAAGAACATAAATTGGACTGTGAATGGCCTCCATTACTGGAAGTATTCATGTAGATCAGATATTTTCAACCACTATGCTGCAAGAAATTTTAAAACATGCAATACCTGACTATGTAGTCAAGGGCACTGACCTCTTTTCCCTTATATTGTCAAATAAAAAAAAATGACAATAATCAACCCAAGGAAAGCCATCTGATGTGAATGAATCAAAAGTTATATTTTTTGGTGTGCTTTAAATATTTAGTAATTGGTTTATGTGTGCCATGAGAAGAAAAATGTTGAAAATCACTGCTGTAGACACTAGGAAGCCTTTTAGTGGGAGTCATACAGTGGCATATGAAGCACCAAGTGGGATAATTAGATTATCTCAGTTGTTCCTTCAAGCCCATAGAATTTCAGTAATTCTGTGATTTGTAAGTTATTTTAAAGCCTTTTTCAGTGGGGGGAGGGGGGCGCAGAGATTAAATATTTGGCCAAAGATGAATGTTTTGAATGTCCAGGTTAAGTAGAAGGATTTGTGCATGTGTGAATGCTATGTCTTTAGGCCATCCAGTCTGTGGTACTTTGTTACATCATCCCTAGGGAATGAACACAATTCTATAGCCTCCTCTAACAACTTTTCAGAACTGCACTCACTCTCAATGAGGCATTTATTTAGGTTATTAAACACATAATAACAGCCTGCAGTGTTTGTACTACATTATCTCTGTTAATGGCCAAATTAAGTAATATCAAATAGAAATCTGAATGGCAGTAGTATGACCAAATGGACTCTCTACATGATTCTCTTATAGGAAAAGAGTCAACTCTAGTGACTTCTGCACATCCCCCAGAAAGTTCTGGCATAATTCAAGAAGCCAGCTTGTCTCCCCCTTTCTAGCCATCAATGACTCAAACGCATTAATGTTTGGCCTCAAAGCACCCCACTGTTTCTTTTTTTTCAGAAGCCCAGGCTTAAGTGATGCTCATTGTGGGCTCTAAAAGCACCCATTTACAAACATCATGTCCTTGTGTGACAATCAGCCCAGAGCTTTTCACACCTCTTTGCCAATGTCCTCCAAGACTGCCAGTCAGCCCAAGCAAACTTGTGGTCAAGCAGGATGCCAGAGCAAGATACAGAGATGTGCAGCTGTATTCTCTGCTTAACCAGTATGCATACCACGTGGGCCAGCCCCTCACATCTTACCCATCCAGCAGACCAGTCTAAATTCCACATCTTTATGAAAGCCTCCTAGAAATACTTCTGTGCCAAGCCCTATGCTAAGAACTTGGGGTATTTTATCCCATGTGGTTTTCACCATCACCCTAAGATATAGGAGATACCACGTTACAAAGGAGAAAATGGAGGTTTGGAAAATTTCAGTGGCTCACCCAAAGTCACAGATAGTAAAAGGGTGTGCTGGGCTCACATGCCCAAGTTTATGTGTCACAAAAGTCTTAGCTTTTCTTCTTTCTGTGAGGCTTAATGGTAAACCTTTCTAGATGTCTTTAGCCTTCACTCATCTCTTCCTTCTCTCAACTCCTGCATCAAATGTTGCTGGAACTAAATTGTGGCTCACTTTGAATTGCTCTCTGTTAAACCAAACACTTACCATCATAGCCTGTGGTGTTTGTATTGCATTATCTCTGTTCATGCCAAATTAGCTAATATCAAATGGAAATCTGAATGGCAGCAGTATGAATAAGAGGACTCTCTAAGTGATTTTTTGTAGGAGGAAGAAGAATCTGCCCTAGTTATATCGTAGCTCTTCTGTAATAGAAACAGTACCTACAGCCACAACAGGTGCACTCCTCTACAGTCTTGAACTCAGTGGAAACTCAAAGCTCCTGATCTAGAAGCTTAAGGAAATCTTTTTGAATTTTCCTTTAAAATTTGTCATAACAAACACCAAACAAAGGGTCATTTGGTGGAAATCTTTTGGGAGGCAATGTAATGTAGAATTGCATTGTGGACTAATACTCAGAATATCACAGTTGTTGCCTCAACTCCTAACTCTTGCTAATGCTTTGGCCCTAGATAAGTTAGTTTAACTTCTCAGAGCCTTATTTTCCTCATGTGTAAAATGGGGATGATAAATATCACCTCACTGATTTATGAGAACTCGAAGTGGGACTAGGTCTGCAGATGCTTCATAAACTGTAAAGTGCTGTTCACCTATTAGAGATTGTGTTCTTCAGTAGTAGCTTTATTATCAATATTGACCAACAAGGAATGACATCTCAGTGTTCTTATTTTATACATAAAAAAGTCATTGTCCACAAATTTTCTGCTTGTTTTAACACTCTAGGAATTACTCTGTATGGTGGTGAGAATGTGTGGTGTGGTTGGTCTGGGTAGTTGGGTGGAAAAGACCTTCCAAAGTGAGAACTGGCACATTCCATTCAAAGGGCTTATCACTCACACCCCACTTGCCAGTAACAGGATCACATCTCACGTGGGGGCTGTCTGTGGCTTCAGGGAAGAGGTGGTATGGTTATATAAATCATGTTGTCACCAGTGCAGATGGAGAAATGCCACTGTTCATGAGTCTGTGGTTATAATGATTTTTTCATGTATCACGTGTGTCTATGTGAACTCACAAGTATATGCCAATGTTTTTGAACTCTTGTCCCAAAGTACTTTTTTTTTCCCAAGAAATTTCGTCTATACCCCAGAACACAAATTCCTTGGTATTTCTCTCTTCTTCTGACACACAAAAAAGTGTGTGAATGAGGGCATGTTTAACAGAGGTGGAAATGGAATATAGTCACAAACTGATAAAATGCAATTTTTCTTAACATATACCAGAAGCTCCGAGAGTGCTAAAAGGGTTTGAGATTTTCACCAATGGCATTAGGTCTAAACAGAACGATGTTATGACTTTGTGTTCCTTGACCTTGTTGCAACCAAATGTCTTGAATAAACTGAAGCAAAGTAGACCAAAGATCCCAGAGGTTTGGCTTCTTCTCTAAGAATGGTGGCAGTTCTAAAATGTAATTTTAGTACGAAAGTATTTAAAAATGAAAGTCTATTTTCTCTGGAGAAAATAGGTCTTAACTTTTTACATGTTTTTAAATGCCTAATTTATCTCAGAAATGTAGAAGCTAAATGGAATGGTCCGAAGAGTTGAAGTAACTTTGGGGGACCACAGCCCTCATGAGTACCTGTTATTATTCTCTGAATTGTCTTTGAAACACAGATTATTTCATAGATTATTAATTTTTTTTGCCCCAAACTGTAAAGTCTCCAAAATATCTATACAAAATAGTTGCCATTCCTTGGTCTGGATTCCAAATCATAATTTGTCCCTGAAATCTCTTTCTGGTCATATCTTTTCTCTAATCCTCTAGGTATCATGTATTATGATCATCCAAGTCACCTATCAATTTTTCAACTATTCAAACAATTTTATATCTCCTTGCTTGTTTTCCCCAGTGCTCCTCAAGCTTAAAAAATATTCTATATATTGAAACTCTTTTTGAGTCCCCATTGAAATGTCACTTTTTCACAACATTACTCTTGAATTTTACGTGGAATATTCACCTTATATTTAATATTTAGTAGTTCATTTCTTATACCATTGTTGAGGAATTCATTCTGACTTAACTTAGAAGTTGTGAAGCATTGGTCTCCTCCTCCCCCCCCTTTATCTACCTAATAAAATAGTAACATGCTAATTAGCCATACTTACACAATGCCCACCAGCCAATCAGGAGTGAGTGTGCAAATTAACCCAACAAAGATGGTAGGTTAATTTGAATACACAGGCATGGAGTGGCCAGGGATATAGGATTTCTGCACCACCCCAGCCGCTCTTGGCCTTTGGGCAGCGTGCGAAGACAGAAAGGCGGCTTTGGCCAGAGCAAAGGTGGTGCCGGCAGCCAGAGGAACAAAGGCCCATTCTTGCAAAATTTTCATTCATGCATCAGGCCACTAGTTTGAAAATAAAATTTTAAATAAGTAGTTTGGGCTCATTCATTCACTCCATTGGATCTATTCATTGAATAGAAAAGGAATTATTCTGTATTAATAGTGTATCTGTGTCTTGCTTAATTTCTACCTAAACAGGTATTTGAAATAGCTGTCTCCTGTTTTGATCAAAAGCCACTTAAGGACAAAAATCACATTACTCAACTTTGAATTTCTTAACTTCTTTTAAGTGGATTCTTCATAAACATGTAGCAAGTTGATGGAAGGATAAAAGGATGTTGGACAGATGACTTAGGCAATAGCAAAAACTAATGGAATAAATTTTGAATTCAGGGTATTATTTTTACTCTCCCTTAAGATAATTGCTTTTGCTTGGAACTACTGCATGCACAGTGGAATACTTATTAGTTTTGTCATTATTTTTCTCTGCTCCCTTTGGGGAACGCTCTCTTATTCATTCTGTAGTAATCTGCTTGGTCATGACAGTCAGATGGACTTTTTTATTCCCAAATTTTGGCACATGATCTAGGTCTAATAAAATACTCCATTCACTCAGGTACAGGGATTGTTTCAGGGATAGAAACAAGACCCAAGTTGGAATAGGTAGATTTTTCTCAAGACATTTAACAAAATTACAGGGGGAGACTGTTCCCACCATCACAAGGCTGGAAAAAGTGGAATTTAGGGTTTGGCAAAGAGGAAAAAAATGCAGATACTGTGTTTAAATCACGAGGACTAGGCAAGGCCTTAACCACTTTTCAGAGCATGAGTACATAAATTTCCTTATTTATTAATCAGAGTCCCAGTGCATGAAAAATTCATGTACTCAGTGTGTGTGTGTGTGTGTGTGTGTGTGTGTATGGGGGGGGGTCACCTCAGCCTGGCCTCTACCCTCTTGCAGTCTGGGAGCCCTCAGGGGATATCCTATTGATGGCTTAGGCCCACTCCCCGCTGCAGTCTGGCCTTCCTCTGTGGAAGGTGATACTGGTGGGATGGCGCCTGGCAGTCCAGCCTCGAATCGCACCACCACTATTGCCCATGGCCTCCTTCTGTGGGAGGTGATCTAGCGGGTGATCAGGGGATGGTACCAGCTCCCAATGCCCTGCCACTAGTTGCTGCCATCCACCCCATTGCTGTCTCCTTCTGCCCACCGGCACATGCCTTGGCTGGCCTGGCGCACCTGCTCACTGGTCCTGTCCCCTGCTGACCTGTGGTTCTGCCATTCAGTCAATTTACGTATTATGTTTTTTATTATATAGGCTTGTTTTACATTAGTTAATCTTCAATTAATGTTTCCTAGAAATAATTCAAAATATATATTTTATTGATTTTCAAAGAGAGGAAGAGAGAGGGATAGAAAGTTAGAAACATTGATGAGAGAGAAACATCAATCAGCTACCTCTTGCACACCCCCTACTAGGGATGTGCCCGCAGCCATGGTACATGCCCTTGACCGGAATCAAACCTGGGACCTTTCAGTCTGCAGGCCGACGCTCTATCCACTGAGCCAAACCAGCTTCGGCAGAAGCAAAATAATTCAAATGAACACAGGAGGACCTAAATAAAGATAATGTCCCAATATTACCACACTTTGTAATAAAAATTGTATCTCTGAGAAAAATCATTGAAATCAATTGGGAATTTAGTCAGCTAATGGGGTAAAAATTCCTCATTAATTAAAGCATATAAAAATCTGTACCTCCATGCGTTCCCTTAAGCCCCCTCTAGTCCTTTTTGTAAAACTTTACTTTTTTTATTGCCTTGTTTGTAAAAATTTACTTTTTTTCCTAATTTTACTGAGATATGACTGACATACAATGTCATATTAGTTTAGGTTATACTACAGAATGATTTATTGTGTCCTATATAATTAAAGGCTAATATGCAAACAGACCTGGCGGTACAACCGAATAACTGGTTGGTCACTATGACTTGTGCTGATCACCAAGGGGCATGCGCGGAACATGGTAGGTGGCTACAGCAGGCAGGATGGCAGAGCAAGTGAGCAGGAGCATCAGACCAAGGCAGGGCGCTGGTCGCTATCAACAGGGTGAGCCTCTGGTAGCTACTGAAAATTCTGTGCTCCCGCATGCCATGGTCCCACCTGGCAATTACACCCACTGCCTGCATCAGCCCCGATCACCTGGTGATGTCAGTGGGTGTGAGCTGTGGCTGCCGGCCCCAATCACCCCTGAGGGCTTCTCCACCTCCCCTTGCTCCTGAGGGGCGTTCCGGACAGCAGCTGCCGCTCACACCTGCTGATGGCACTAGCCCAGGCACAGTCACTAGGTGGGAGCAGTGGCGGTGGGAGAGGGGCCAAGTAGGGGCATGACAGGGGACTTGGGGCTGGGGTGGGAGGGGCCAGGGAGGGGCATGAAAGATGGGCTGATACCTGCCCCTGTGCCCACCGCAGCCACGTGGCCCACAGTTTCTTTTAAGGTACATGAATTCATGCACTGGCCTCTAGTGAATTATAAAATTACTAGAGGCCCAATGCATGAAAATTCATGCAATGGAGGGGGCTCCCTCAGCCCACCCTGCCCCCTCTCACAGGCTGGGAGATCTCAGCAGGGTGGAAGGCAACCCTGTGAACAGGGGAAGGCGACGCCCCCATCACACCTCTGCTGTTGACACTGCCAGCAGCACAAGCCTCAGCTGGCCCTGGTTACCAGATCCTCTCACAGCCCTGGGCAGCTGGGAAGCTGATATTTGAGGCTTGCCTGCACCTCAGGCATCCACTGGGAAGCTGACATCCGAGGCTTGCCTGTGCCTCAGACATCAGCTTGGCAGCCATCATCCAAGTCTGACCTGTGCCTTGGGCCAGCCCAGGGCGGCTGGGGGGCTGAGGGAGGGTCTGGCTGCACTGTGCACCTGCCACCCCCACCTCCCACCACCCCTCGGCTGGGTTGAAAGGACTGGAGGACTCTGGCGGGGCTGAGGAGACTGGGCACTGCCATCTTGTGGCTATGGGCACTGCCATCTTTGTGATGGCATGGAGGTCAATTTGCATGTAACACAAGTTTAGTTAATTTTTATTACTTCATTTAGATGCAGTTTGAATTGCAAAGTCCTGCAAGTCCTTCTTAACTAAATCTCTTATTTCTCTCCCAAATATATCACTTGTTTTCCTCTCCATAGCCACTCTTATGACTCAGGCCACCATTCAAACAGCAGCCTCACAACTAGACTCTTGTCCTCTAATCTTTTGACACTTGATTCTCTGCCCAAAGCCAGGATGATTTCTCTGAACACAGGTATCATGTCACTCTCTACTTAAAATATGTCACTGTCTCTCATTACTCTCAAGAAAAAGAGCCTAAATCCTTTAGCTGAACTTACAGACTCTACCTTTCTGTTCAACTCTCTCTTGCCTTCCTTCCTCTGGCCACATTGACTTTTTTTTAATTCCTTCAGTGTGTCATATTCTTTGTCCATTCAAGGACTTTGCATATTCTGTTCTCCATGCTGGGATGCACTTCCATTACTTATTCTCTTAAAATTCTTCCTACTTCTTTGTAGTACAATGAATAATGTCCCCCAATGATGGCAGCGCCCAAAGCCACAAGATGGCAGTGCCCAATCCCATTTAGCCCTCCCCCCTGGGTGGCAGATATGCGGGAAGGCCGGGCTCACCCCTGGCAGGCTTGGCCACTCTGCATGCCTGCCTCCAGAGTCCTCCAGTCCCCTCAACTCCCCAGCCTCCTAGGGTCAGCCCGAGGTGCAAGCAGGCCTTGGATGGCAGCTGTCCAGCTACCCAGGGCTGCCTGAAGCTCATGTAAACCAGGGCCGGCCAGAGCTTGCACTACTGGCAGTGGCAGCAGCAGAGGTGTGATGGGGCGTCACCTTCCCCTGATTGCCAGGTCACCTCCCACCCTTGAGGGCTCCCAGACTGTGTGATGAGGCAGGCCAGACTGAGGGATCACTCCTCCAGTGCATGAATTGTCATGCATGGAGCCTCTAGTCCTATCTAATAAAAGAGTAATATGCAAATTTGACTGTACCTTTGCTACACTACCAGCCAATCAGGAGTGGGGGGTGGGGTCAAGGCATGCACAAGGCAAGGGGCAGCATGATGGGTGGGGCTGCCACAGCACCAGCAGGCCAAGGTGGCTGCTGGGCCAGCGGCGGTCCAATCACAGCCCCAGAGCCAGCAGAGGGTCCGGACCTGTGCCACTGCCCCCAGGCCCAGCCTCAGCAAACCTGGGGCACCCACAGGGGTCCCAATGGCCTCTCAGGACCCAGAAGGGGGTCCGGACCCACGCCATTCCCTAAGGCCTGGCCACACCCCATTGAAGTTCTTTTATTATTAGCATCTTAAATTAATGTGATACATTTATTACAATTGATGAGCCTTTATCGACACATTATTAACAAAAGTAAAATCTGCAGTTTACATTAGGGTTCATTCTTTGTGTTGAACATCTTATGGTCTTGACAAATGTACCATTAATGTACTATCAGACAGAACAGTTTCATTGTCCTAAAGATCATCTGTGGCCCACTTATTCATCCCTCCCTGCTCTGAACCCCTGACAGCCATGGGGTGATCAGGCTGGCAGGCAGAAGGGGTTAGGGGCAATCAGAAAGGCAGGCAGGCAAGTAGTTGGGAGCCAGCAGTCCTGGATTGTGAGAAGGATGTCCCACTGCCCATTCAGGCCCAATCCTATTGGGATTGGGCCTGAATGGGCAATCAGACATCCCTGAGGGGTCCCAGATTGGACAGGGTACAGGCTGGACTGAGGGACCCCTCCCTCCCCCCACCCCCATGCACGAATTTCATGTACCAGGCCTCTAGTAAATATATAAAGAGGTAATATGAAAATTAGGCCAGGACTCCATAATGGGTCACTACTAGACAGGAGGAGGTTACACGCACATGTGAGGCCGAGAGCAGAGACAGAGACAGAGACAGAGGCAGGGGACCTGCCCAAACCGGCACAGTGGCTCAGGCAGCCCCAGAGCAGACACAGGCATGGGGGCCGGAAGACGCTGTGAGTCAGGTGCAGGTCTTGGCCCCCTATGGCACCAGTCCAGCCTCCTATGGCACCAGTCAGGCCTGACTCCCACGGTGGCAGGCACTGTACGAGTCAGGCGCAGGGTGCCTCCTTGCACGGCGAGAGCGGGGGCACCTCCTCATGTGATTTCAATCATGCGCTGGGCCTCTAGTGTCTTTATAAGAGACAGAAAATGACATACAGAGATACAGAGAAGAAGGCAAAGAGATTGGAATGAGGCGTTTATAAGTCAAGTAATACCAAGGACTACTTGCAACCACTGGAAACTTGGAGACACGCAGGGAGCAGTTTCTCTCTCAGGTTCCAGGGAAACCCAAGCCATGGACATCTTGATTTCAGATTTCTGGTTCCTGAGCTGTGAGATTACAGTTTGTTGTTTTACATCATCCAGTTTGTGGGACCTCGTTACAACAGCCCTAGGAAATGAACACAACTTTCTACGGCTGTCGTTGTACATGGTTACATCACTAGTCTGAATCAAGGATTCCTCTGACATGTTGCCCTAGAATTCTCTACTTTTTCTAATTCATTATATTTAAATTTTATTTGTCTTCCATTAAGCTCCACGGCATAGCCTTCCACAGCTGTGTGCCTGGGACTAGCACAATGGCCAGCATGCAACAGGTTTCCATAAGCAGGCTCCGACTGAGTTATGGTGTCGTACTCCCCTCTGTCCGTTTTCACCTGGTAAAGTGGCTAGTACGTAACAAGTGCTCAGTAAATGCTGTTTACTCAATGGTCGCTTGTACGGTTAGCAGTGCCCAGCCCACTGACTGTGGCTCTCACTGACCTCTGTCCTACTAAAGAGTGTAAAGTTTATCTAGTGGAAATCCTTCCTACTATTTGGAAATCCTTCATAAGTCCAGAAGGCTTTCTTACACATAAATGAAAGTGATTGTCAAAAACCCCACGAAGCTTATTAAACAGGTGTTCTTATCTCCATTTGGGGGTGTGAGGGGCTAACTTTTATGACTAGACAGTCACAATAGGACTGAGAAGTTCTATTTCTATATTCATCATTCCTGCCACTGTATCCTAAAATGCTATTTGGATTGGAACAAGCCTCCAATGATCAATTTAAACAAAGGACTTTTGGTTATCTTTGTACAAGTGAAAAGAATGCTGTTGGGAAAACTTATATAAGTTGACAGGAAGTGTGGGCCAGTGGAATTCTAAGGCAGAAATCCCTGGAGAATTTCAAGTGATGGCAGGCATCCATGGCTCTTATCAGCCTTCCTGGACATTTCCAGATCTGTGTTACCTGGAACATACATATTATTAAGCCAGCAAGCTAGCAGTTAATGTGAAAAACTAAATGAAAAGGAGAGAAGAAAGACCAGTGACTGCATGCCTGGTTTGAATAAAACAGGAGGAAATGGGACTGTGCTTTGCAATAAGTCAATTCTCTACAGAAGCCATGAGGTTGGCCAAGGCCTAGAGCAAGAGCAATTGAGAGTGCAATGAAAGGCGAGGCAGTGAAAAATAGCAAAATGGTTTTTCTTTCAAAATTTCCACTTGTGTATATGAAGGTTAGTCAGGCCTGGGATTTCCTGACTATTACTGAGACATAAATAACTGATGCCTCTCTGTGGGAACCCCTTTTCACGTCCGCTGCAATTCAGGGTCCCCAGTTCAGGGTTCAGGTTTCCGGAGGAGGCCACATGCAAATGAATAAAGAGACTCAGAAAAATACTAATTTGGAAAATGGGGGCCAGGCGGTAGTTCAGCTCTAGTGGAAGAACTCCCACTCGCCCTGGCTTCACCACTCCTTTTATTAAGATTAAAATCATAAGATACGACTGTATCCTCTAGGCCAGAGACACCAGTAAAAGTGAATCAGTACATCTTCTTAGGACTAACAGATGGGGCTGCCTCAACTGTAAACATCCCAGTAACCAGCTCCAACCCCTCAGAGCAATCAAGGTTGACCAGCCCTCCAAACTCCCTGTCCCCAGATCTCTATTATTAAAGCACTGATTGGCTTCCGGCATCTCTCTCTATATCTCTATGTCTCTCTCTCTTTCTCTCTCACAACCTGCTGATAGTAGAAAACCTACTTTTTTATTAGTAAGAGTAAACATAATGTGTTGAAACATTTTATACCCTTTGGGAAAGGAAAAATACAGGACAGTGTGAATGCTAAGTAGGTCCAATCTGGAAGTGCAAGGAATCTCCATGCATTTCTACTCGTCTGTATACCGTGTGATTCAATGCACAGGCTTTGCTGTTATACTGACCATGTATAAGTCTTGGATCTATTACTAACTCATCTGTACAATCTTGGACAAGTCATTCCTTTTCTCCATGTCTTAGTAGCCTCATCTATAAAATGGGGACAAATTATATATATATATATGTATTATAGGGCTGTGGTAAGAATAATGTAGATGTAGAATATTTCACAACATGAAATACACACTCAATATAAGACCTTATTTTTAAAGTTTATTTTTCATAGATTCAGCAATAAAACTGGAAAGGTGAAAGGGAAATATACACAATAGTAGGACAATCAGTATACTCATTATATAATACAATTGGGCAGTACATACATGTATACTAATATATAAAATATCTAATATTGTAATACAATAGGACACAGTGAGTATAACAGCTCAGACTGCAGGGTCACATAGAGTCTTATTGGCTGTGTGCTATTAGGGAGTGATTTAATTTTTTTCTTTGGTAAGATAAGATGGTAATAGTATCTTTCTCATAAGGTTGTTGTATCATATAACACATTTACTTAATTACCTTACATAGTATAGGTCTACAAGTGGCAGCTGTTTCCACTACAGAGTTCGATTTCTTCTGTGCTAACTGACTGCTTAAGCAAAATACAACATGTAAGCAGTAAAGTTTTTCATCCCATGGGCCATTAAGAGGAAAAGCTAATTTAATTCACCCCTTTACAGAAACAAACAAACAAGCAGACCAAAGAAATAACCTTGCTGCAAGAAGATACTGCCTTTTTAATTGTAGTGTAAAGCATGTTTCTGTGTTCGTGTGTGTGTATCCCCTATGGGTACTAAAGCAATAGCAGATGTTCCTTTGTCAGACTTTATTTGGGGATGGAACAAAGACAGGTTGCACATACCTCCAGTGTATACCTTTGTGGTACTGTCCTTCACCAAGAGATCTCTGGAGATCCTTCAGAGGCAACTCAATGGGTATAGCTATGAGCTAGCATGTTCAGTGGAAGCTATACAATGCTGAAAAATTTAAGAGGATAGCATGGCAGTGTAATATGACTAAAATGCTTCACAAAATTTAGCTTTAGTGAATCTATAAATGTAAATTTAGTATGAAACAGAATCTGATGATGGAGGTCTCAGCATTAAGGCAAGATGATGTTCATATGGACACCGTTGGAGGTGGCTTGAAAGCTGTGCTAAGAGTCAGGGTGAGAAAAGAAAACTAATGCTTACTAGTCCCTGTACTGAGTATTTTCCTTTACCTAATCGTTCTCATTAGGCTCTTAGTAACATGGGGGTATTTAAAATTGGGTGATTGATTCAAGTGAAGAGTGGTTCCATTATCAGCTCTACAACCTTTTAGCTATGCACAATAAGTTTCATTTTATTATGGGCTAATAAATCTCATTTCCTGGGCTCATTTCAGGTCATGTAAAACAATGAATGTGAAGATTCTAGCACAATGCCTGCTTGTACATAGTAGTTGGTCACAGAAAGGAAGTTATAGCTCTTATCCTCATTTTTACAGAAAAGGAAATTATGGCGTGGCAGAGGGTAAAACTGGTTATAACTAGAATATTTAATTAATGGAGAATTTGGTGAGATGATATAAAATTCATGTTATTTATAGGTACTGCTAAGCTCCTCAACTCTTCATCCACAAGCCATGTGTATGGATAACTCCTCAACAGCTCACTCACCCATCTGCTATTACACTCAGCGTTCTTCCTGATATTAACTACAAGCTTTCTGCCATATGTGTAATACTTTCATGGGGCAAGTTTTGTGCTAATTTTTTTATATACATCATTTCAATAAAAACCCGTGAGGTAAGTGAGGAATTGAAAAAAAACAAATAATTTGCTCAAGTTTCATAAAATAACAGTAGTAACAGAGCAAGAACAGAACTTAGGTTGTCAAACTTTAAAGCTTATGCTGTTAACACATTATAACCTGTAGTTTCTTCTGTTTCCCCTTGGGTCCCCAGACACCGAAATATAACTCAAATATAGAAATGAATTTGGAGCACCCTTTTTAGATCTATGGACTCAGTAAATACAGGGTTAACAAAATAATGATCATATGCCACCATGGGCTCCTGCTTTGATGCTCAAAATATGGCACTTTTTTTTTTTTTTACAAAAACTGAATCTTGATATAGTCTCAGAATTTTTTCAACAAATATTTGTGGGACTGTGATTAGTCAATAGGAAATATACTTTTTTACAACCTAAGATCTATTTCAGCTGGCTGCTTTTTATACCAGAGGATATTCAGATCCTGAGAGAGAAAGTTGCCTTCCAAAAATGTTCCCCAGATAGTATTGTGGTCTACAATAGCGATGTTGTTCAGCTCATTTTTACTTATTCAAAATTTTATTATAAAATTGTGTTTTTATTTTACATACATGTATATTACTGTAAAAATCCTCCTTCCTTGCATTTCTATATGCTATATATTGTCTTCATACAGGATGACATGTGAGTGTAATTGCATGTATAGATTCATATTTGCATACATTGGTGTTTACATTCCTTGGGTGAAAAGTGTTAGGATGTGAATGATGAAGAGTTGTCTGTTAGTGCTGAAAGATGAAGTAAATTGGGGACCTGAGAGGATCAGGGTGAAATGAGTTACTTTATTCTTTAAGCAGTTTTCATTCCATGGCTCCTTCTCTTTCTTAGTAACAGCCATGTCTCTGTTCACCTGCCACCATGCTCCTCCTCTCCATACCCATTCTTCAGAGAACTGCTAGACATCACCATTTCACCTGTGGGAATGATTTCACCTGCTTATGATGCCACAAACAGGGTGCTGGTCATAAAACCTGCAAACGGTGTCCTGATCAGTACATAGTGTCAGAGGAAGGGGATGCAGGCAGGAGGTTGCGTTAGGAACTCTTGGGGACTAGGATATATTATTGGTACACTGTCCCCCACAGAATCTGGCAGTGCTTACACATAGTAGGACTTCAATTAGTACTTGCCAAACTAAATAAACCTGAATTACTTTACTAATTATTAACCAGCTCTTCTAGGACTTGCAATGTTTAATTGCTTTCTCTTTCTAAGTAAATTTTCAAAATATTTCAAACAGAAAATTAAAGCCGTCTCCCAAAATACTTGGCCCTGATTAGTGTACCGTAAGCAACATTAATGAAAAGGTTTCGTGTTTGCCTCTAGGTGAAAAAAACACACAAAGTAAATCCTTTCTTAGCAAGCAGTCCACTGTGGAATGCTGTTTAGGGGAAGGCTCCAGTGAGTTGGAAAGATGTTCAGGTGACTGTAAATAGATTCTATTTGACAACCTTTCCCACATGGGAGAGTTGTCTTCGAAGCCTGTTATTGTGTTATCAAAGCTTGCCAGAAGCAGTGTAACTGAGGGCAGACTCAAATTCAAGCACTCTAACTCAAACCAGGAGGGCTGCTGGGTAACCTGGCTTCTGAAGAAAGGTTAGGGGATCCTAGGCTTCCTCGAGTCCTGGCAGAGGCAGACAGAGCTGATCTTTAAAGTACCCTCAACTCGGTTCCTGAGATTTCTATTTAGCTCATTCTGGGCTTTGGCACACTTTCCCGCTCCCACCATCTCCTGGCTCTGAGCTTCTGCTGAGTCCCCTACTGACTTAAGTAAGCTATTTTACATTAAAACTAGTTTTATTTCTTAATACAAAAGTATTTTTCCATTGATAAAAATTTTAAAATGGTCTAATTAAAAGGACAAAATGGTACCCATAATCTCATCAAACACACACATTTATGTATTCATATATGGTTAACATGCATAAACTGATAATATACCTATATGCTAATCCTCAGTATTATCTTAATAGCTGAAAAATGTACTGTAACTAATTTAGCTCATCTCCTTTCATGCTAGTACTTAGTTTATTTTCAGTTTAGTTTTATTTGTTGTTGTTGTTAATCCTTACCCAAGGATATTTTTCTCATTGATTTTTAAAGACAGTGGAAGGGAGGACTGGGGAGAGACAGAAACTAGGTGAGAGACACACATTGATTGGTTGCCTCCCGCACGGAACCCAACTAGGGTCTGGGACTGAACCTGCAACCCAGGCACATGCCATTGATCACAATAGGATCCACCATTCTTTGGTGTGTGGGCTGACGCTCTAACTACTTAACAGTGCTATTTTCAGTTTAATAAAAAGAGTAAGGAGCAATCTCAACTGAGGGAATCTGAAGGTAGCCAAGCAGATATTTACTTGTGAGGAAATGTATTGCCTGGGAGTGGTCAAATCTCATTCCTTCCTGCAAGAACCAGTTCTTTTCAAGACACTATTCCTTTGTTCCAACTTATTAATTATCTTGAACAAAAGATTCTACAAGGATATTCCCAACTCTGAAGCTAACAACACTTCTCTTAATTTTTCTTCATCTGAGAATATCTCTCTTTTTCCTTCATTCATTAAGAATGTTTCTGCTGAATGTAAATGAATATTCTTTCAAATGCTGCTCAGTAAGTGCAGAATGTAGATATTGAAGAAATGTGCCAATTTCTATAAGAAAGAGAAACTTAAAGCAATAGGATTGTTTACCATTTTCAAGTTATAATTCAGGGTCCAAATTGGTTGGACGATATCTATCACTCTATCATATATCTCACAAATATTACACATATCTATAATAATAAAAATGTAATATGCTAATTAGCCCAGAAGCCAAACTACCTTCCAGACATCATTCCATATGACCTTCTGGATGAAGCCACCATGGCAAGGGCTGAGGCAGAGGTGATTAGGGGCGATCAGGCAGGCAGGCAGAGGGAGTTAGGGGCAATCAGGCAGGCAGGACATCCTCCAAATGGTCCCAGATTGCGAGAGGGTGCAGGCTGGGCTGAGGGACCCCACGCCCCATGCACGAATTTCATGCCCTGGGCCTCTAGTCTCTATGTATAAAAGGCTAAGTGATTGTCTGACCAGTCGGTAGGTATGATGTGCATTGACCACAAGGGGGCAGACACTTAACACAGGAGTTACCTAGCTGCGGAGACTTGGCAGCAATAGTTCTCTGGTGATGCACTCTGGAACCAGAGAGGACGGGGTGCTATTCCACCTTTGGCCCTGGGTTATGTTGTTGTTGTTGGGACACTGTCACCCCCTAATCTGGTTTATTGCACATTTGCATTTGCAGAGTGCCCTCTCACACTCTGAGACCCCTTGAGGGATGACAGAAAGCTGGTTTGGGCCTGATCCCCACAGGACAGGCCGAGGGACCACACCTGCCAGAGGGACCCTCTCACTGTGCAAATGCCCTTTGAGCTGCAGCACTGCCCCAGCTATGGCCAAGGGTCGGGGGGGAGAGACCCTGGGAGGTTGGCTTCAGGGCATGCTCAGCCCATCCCACACTTCCTGTCACCTTCTAATTAATTTCCTTTCAATATGCATGAATCGGTGCATCAGGCCACTAGTATATTAAAATCATATATATGCAAAGAGAATGAGAAAGAGTAGGTTAACACAACAATAGTAATATAAAAAGAGTATTATATACACTGTCTCAATGAGTAGCCCTCTATTTTGTCTCCTATGCCCTATGCTCCTATCAGTTTAAATACACTATTTTATGTTTATTTTAATATGTCTAATACCCCACCAACACCATACCATCTACTTGGCCATGTCCAGTGGATCCTTTTTAGTCTCCAGTGTGACAACCTCTTAAAGTACCTTAATGTTCCATAGTTTCCCTCCGTTTCAAGATGCTTTGCTTAAGTCCTTTTTGGGCTCATCTACCTCTACCTAACCTTTAAAAGTTGGCATTGTTCAAGGATATGTCCTACACTTTGTGTTCTTTTCACTCAATAATCTCTTCATAAGAAAGATCAATCATCTATACCTCGATGCCTCTCAAGTTCATATTTCCTTCTGGATCTTTTTTCCAAAGGTCAGACCTGCATATTAACTCCCTGCTCAAATTTCCATTTGGATGTCTAACAGATGCCTCATTCTCAATACATTCAAAACTGAGCTCATATCTTTGTGCTGGCAATGCCTCAACTTAGCTCAATGTCCTCTCTCTCTCTCTCTCTCTCTCTCTCTCTCTCTCTCTCTCTCTCTCTCTCTCTCTTCCCTCCCTCTCATATACCTCATAAATCCCTCTGGCATTTGGTTGAATGTTCTGTCACCTACTCCTGGACTATTGCATCTTCTAACTGGTTACTAATCCATTCACTACATAGTAATAACAGTCATCTTCTTTAAAACCAAGTCAGATCTTGTAACTCTCATCCCTGAAATGTTTCTCCTCTTTTTGTTTCATAATCTCATATTTAATTTCTTATTAACATACTAATTAATGCATCAAAACTTAAAGAAAATGCTAAATAATTCCTTTTTGACTTCCTAGTCTGGTTCTTCTCTTTTAATCTCCTTTGAGAGACACCATCCCTTCTTTATGCTCCTTTCCATAATGCTGTGGAATAATTAACTTTGAAATCACTTGTTTAATGTCTCTCTAGGGCCAAGAAGAAGAAGGCTCAGTTAGGATTCCAGTTTAAAGAAGAAAATAATCATGTATTACTACTTTTATATTTCCAGCCTTTAGCTCAGGACTTGGCACATGGTATATAACAGTAAATGTTTGCTAAATTATTTTGCTGTCCCTCTAATAGCCTCTACTATTGTCTACCAGGGGCCCTTCACTTAGCCAACCCTTTTGGTCTTTTAAGATACCTCAGACACCACTCATTCATAAAACCTTCCCTGTTGTCCCCAGATGCCTCACCTCCATACTCCTATGACTCTCTTTATTTTCCTATTTTTTAAATATTATCATACTATCATGTTTTTGTTTGAGGAAAGGAGTTGCATCTATCGGATAGATTTTATTGTATACATATGCCCAGGGTATATCACAGTGAGGACTCAACAAATGTTTGTTAAGTGAATGAGTTAGTAAGTTATGCTGATAATTTTGTAGGTAAAGAAATTGAGGCTCAAGGAAGTTAGATAATTCGTAGACTTTGACATTAAATTCTGAAATCTTTTCACTTCTTTCTCCCTATACCTTCTTCTTTTTGACCCTAGGCAGTAAAATTCTAGGTTATATTCAAGGCTCTGAGCTTACATCACCTCTCCTACTCAACATCTTAGATAGACACAGTCATTAAAATGATCAGATTTAAGATTTACCTTCTTTCACCTTTCCCCACATTGGGTGAAAATTCTAATACTATTTTAAGGACAAAAAAGTGTAATGAAAAAGAGGAGTAAAAAATAGTCTTGCATAATTTGCTGATGGAATGGGACTCCTGGTGTAATTGAGAACAGCCTGGATTTTTAACAGGTTCCCAATCTCCATGAATCAGAAGGCATTTGTACTTGCAGGAGGGAAAATGTCAGGGAATGGTTCTGAAAGGCCCCGTGTGAGGGTGAAATGTTTCTGCATTTGAAATGCATTTTACCAAGCAAAGTACAAAAGTCATAAAGGCTAAGAGGTTTTCATTTCCATAATTCTATCAATTATTTTTTTAGGAAGAAGTAGAAAACTGAGTTTATACATTTGGGCTTTCATAACTCAGCAAGAAATATTGGTATATTTTAAATAATAGTTCCAGTATCTGTGAGGTGTCTTATAATTCCAACTTCTTGGAATTATTTCATGTTGTACAGTATCTCTAAGCTTATTTTTCTTTCTGGATTCCTAAGAACAGCAAAAGATCCAGCTCATTCATTGAATTCATTCAAGCTCTTTTTGAGTAGCACCTATATGTTAAGAAGTATATTAGAAATTAGGTAAAGAGCAATGAACAAACCACACAAAAATCTTGGTTTTCATGGAGTCAACACTTTTGTGGAGGAAAGCTAACAATAAACAAATAGATAATAGGAAATAAAAAAAATATTTGCTATTTGGAAGTAGAGAGAAACAAAGCTGGAATATTGAGAAAAAAACCTGTGGAGTAGAAGGACAGGGAATTACAATTAAAATAAAAATGATCAGGAAAGACATCGCTAAGAAATTATCACATAACAACCTGAACGGAATGTAGTAGTAATAAGTAGATCCTACGAAATACCTAGGATGCAAATTGGAGGACACTTTACAAGTTCTCTGGGCATGACTTTGAAAATCTCAAGGTCTTGAAAGATATTGCAAGTCTAAGGAACTGTTGCAGATGGGAGGGGACCAAGGAGACATGGCAACTAAATGCAACCTGGTCACCTGGGCTGGATCCTGAAATAGTAAAGGGGGACTTAGTGGATGAACTTGTGAACCCAAATAAAGTGTGAAGTTCAGTTATAGTATAACACCAATATTAATTTATTTGTTTTGATAATTGAAATAGAAGATAGAAATACTACAGGAATCTGGGTGAAGCATATATGTGAACTCTATACTATTTTTGTAAATCTTCTCTCAAACTTTTAATTATCCTACATAATAAAAGCCTAATATGCTAAGTGTCTGGTCTCTGTTCAACCAATCAAAGCATATTATGCTAATGATATGCTAAGGCTGCTCAACTGCTTGCTATGACCTGCACTGACCAACAGAAGGCAGACGCTCTAACCAATAGGTTAGCTTGCTACTGGGGTCCAGCTGATTGGGACTGAGAGAGACAGACGGGACATCCCTGCCCCTAATCATGTACCAGTGGGGTCCCTTGGCCTGGCTTGTGCCCTCTCGCAATCTGGAACCCCTCAGAGAAATGTCAGAGTGTTGGTTTTGGTCTTATCCTGCAGGCCTGGTTGAGGAACCCCACTGGTGCATGAATTCATGCACCAGGCCTCTAATCATACTATAAAAGGTAAAACTAAGTGCATGTACTGTGGAAAAAAAACCTTCCAAAGAGAGAGGATAACTAGTACAAAGATTTGTAGCATGTCAGAAAAGAATCAAAGACATAGGGAGGCTGGGACAATAAGGTCACAGAGGAGACAAGCAAGACTCATAATGGGTCCAGGAGTGTGTAGGCCTCTCAGGCCACTGGAAGGACTTTTAACTTTTACTCTGGTTACATAGTATTTCTCGAGTAAAGAAATAAGATCTGAGTGAGATTTTAGGAGGATCATTCCAGCTGCTGTGTGGATAGGCTAATGCAGATGGTCAGGGAATGTTAGTGGCTTAGACCAGGTCATAGTGATGGAGGTACATTACTGAATTGCTGGCCTATTAATCCTGTCTATCAAACATGAAAGTAGAGCCAAAAAGGGTTAAGTTTGTGACATTTTTTTCTCTTTCTGGTTTACCTCTTTAATGTTCTTTCATCTTATTCAGATAGTAGAGGCCCGGTGCATGAAATTTGTGCACAGGAGGTTGTGTTCCTCAGCCCAGCCTGCACCCTCTCCAATCTGGGACTGGAATTGGGCCTAAATGGGCAGTCGAATCCTTCTCACAATCCAGGACTTCTGGCTCTAACTGCTCACTTGCTTGCCTTCCTGATTGCCCCTAACCACTTCTGTCTGCCAGCCTGATCACTCCCTAACCATTGCCCTGCCAGCCTGATTGATGCCTAACTGCTCCCCTGCCAGCCTGATTGCCACTAACTGCCCTTCCCTACAGGCCTGGTCACCCCTAACTCAGTGGTTGACAAACTGTGGCTTACGAGCCACATCTGGGTCTTTGGGGTCTTGAGTGTGGCTCTTCCACAAAATACCATGGCCTGGGAAAGTCTATTTTAAAGAAGTGACATTAGAAACAGTTTAAGTATAAAAAATTTGACTCTCAAAAGAAATTTCAATTATTGTAGTGTTGATATTTGGCTCTTTTGACTAATGAGTTTGCCGACCACTGCCCTAACCACTTCCCTGACAGCCTGATTGGTGCCTAACTGCTCCCTTGCCAGCCTGTTTGCCCCTAACTGCTCTCCCCTGCAGGCCTTGTCCCTCCTAACTGCTCTCCTCTGCAAACCTGGGTACCCCCTCCCCAACTGCCCTTTCCTGCAAGGCCTGTCACTCCCAACTACACTCTCCTGCTGGCCATCTTGTGGCAGTCATCTTGTGTGTTGGAGTGATGGTCAATCTGCATATTACTTTTTTATTAGATAGGATAGGCCTGGTGCATGGCTGGCGGCCAGCTGGTTTGCCCTGAACAATATCCCGAGTCAGGGTGGGGTTCCCTTGGGGCATGGGGTGGCCTGGGCGAGGGGCCTGTAATGGTTTGCTGGCTGGCCACCCCCTCCAGCGACCCAAGCTGAGGCCCTGGTATCTGAGACTTATTTATCTTCTATAATTGAAATTTTGTAGCCTTGAGTGGAGGCCTAGGCCAGCCAGGGTGTGCAGAAAGCTTGGCTGCCTCCATTATGGGGTAAACCCAAGCCTCCTGCTTGCTCTGTGGCTGTAGCCATCTTGGTTGGGTTAATTTGCATACTGGCTCCTGATTGGCTGGTAGGTGGCTTGTGGGTATAGCAGAGTGATTGTAAATTTGCATGCTACTCTTTTATTAGATAGGATGCCTCATTTTCAGTTTTCCCTTCTGCAAAGTTGGGGAGGGAGCTGACTTAGGTTTCTTCTAGTGCTAAGCGAAGAAGTCCTCATAATATAACTTTTCCTCTTATAATGGAGAAAATCAATATGATTGGTTATTTCACTTTAAGGTATTAAGGATTTAGTATGTTTCTCTTTTAGAAATGTTTAAAAGGCTATCAATTAAACAAAAATATGTATTCAAAGCAATGAATAATTTTGGCACTGATACATCAGAAGGAGAAAGAAATTTGAGGCTTTTAAACTTCTCATTTCCCCTCATTCACAGGCTCTCCAATGAGTCTATTCAAGGTCTTTCCCTGGAATGCAGCACTAGGTTATTCCTTTAAAAAGATCGGTAGCACCCTCAGAATCTACCCTGGTTGCTGAGTGGACGACTTGCTCTTCTCAGAGAGCCTGAGCAATGACTATAAATGGGCAGTATCCAGAGTGTGACCATTTCTGCTCAAAGTGGAATTCCTCCTGTTTACCAGGGAGCTCTCCTTTGGGCTGGCTGGGACTTAGATCTGATCATGATTTGAGGCTCAATCTTGTTTCTTCTCTTTCATTTCCCAGGTACTACATATACTAGTACATGGAAGACCAGCATTCAATCCTGCCTCTTCCCCATTCACTCATAAGTATACTCCACTCCTCAAAACCTCCTACACTCTTCACTCTGTTTCAGGGTCTTTTCCCTGGAAGTCTTCATGAAACATTGGACTTATCCTTAAAATAAATTCTATTTTCCCCTACCTCAGCTGCCTTTTGCATTATTTTATGCTCATCAAATTACACGATTTTTAGCGCATATAGAGACTTGATAAATACCCATTTAATAAAATCTGGGTATTGGAATCCTAGTCCAGCTTTTCCACAAGTATTCTGTGTGACAGGACAAATAATATGTTCCTTCTGGCTCTAGTTGTCTCACCTCTATGATAAGGGGTGGAAGTAGATATTATGAATATCTTACTTACCACCTAAAAACCAAATCCTAGGGAAAAGCCCCCTCTCTGTGCTCCTACACTCCTTTCCAGAGGAGACCAAGCCTGGCACCTTGGAAGCAAGCTCTGGTTTGACAATAGATTGAGCTCACTAACAATTGTGTTTTGTTCCCTCAAGGAAAGTAAGTCATTTGGCATAAAAGGAACCACTGTAAAAATTTCCAGAGATTATTCACTGCTGAGTTGGGTGGTGATAAAACAGAAAAGTCATAGCCAAGCCTTCCAAGGCAGGGATAAACATTTTTTTTTCTGAAAAAAAGCCAAACAGTAAATCTTTCAGGCATTGTTCTCCACATACAGTTTCTGTTACATATTCTTTGTTAACTGTTATAACCTTTTCAAAATATAAAATCCATTCTTAAGTTTAAGAGACATATTAAAACAGATGGGGCCCGATTTGGCCATTGGGTCATAGTTTACCAACTCTATTCTAGATGGAAGTCCTTTGTAACTACAAAAATGAATTGTATTCTCTACATTTAATGTAAACTTCTGGCTCCACGTGCACTGTGCCCTCAACTGACAGGCCTCTGACTTGTAGTATGATTGCCCTACCTTACTGATTTCCAAAATAGCTATTTGGGAACTTCCCAGAAGTGCCTTAGTGGTTCATCAGTGAGGAATCAGGTAAGAATCATATCACCTCCTCAACCTACACCAATCAGAGAGCTGCTCTACACATTCAATACAGCAGGTTTCCATTACACAATAGTAGGGTTTCCTTCCATTAAGTTTTTTTCTTGAATCAAAAGAGTTTAAAATTTTGTGTGTATATGTGTTTGTGAAAAGTATGTGAGAGAAGCAATTCCCTGAGGCAGCCATGATTAGAAAAAAAAGCAAAATGTAGGGCAAGTGGGTGTGATCTGGAATCAGGCCCACCTGGCTTATAATTCAGACTATGTCTCTTAAGCAGCTGTGACAATTCACCTACTTTCCCTGAGGCTCAGTTTCTTCATCTCCTTTGGGGGATTATTATTCTTACCTCACAGCCTCTCCATGAAGATTAAACAAGACAAGGCATGTAAATATGCTTATCTGAGTGCTTGGCACATAGAGACTACTTCTGTATCCCTTTGGTGAACTATGGTCTCCAGAAAAGGTGCCTTTCCCAACTCACAATTATTGCATATGCATTTAACATGTATAAAAGCAAAGCTAAAAACACAATAGGTGAGACAAAGTCATTTGAACTTCTGTAGAGCCTCATCATCTACACAGTTTCCACAAACTCCCACAAATCTCAATTCTCAGGAATAGATGAACTTGTAATTATCTGCTATTGTTGGAGCAGTGGCACAGAGCTCCACACTTTCAGCCTCCTCTCTTCTCCTCTGTAATATATCCATGGAAAACCCAAGATTAAGGCATCAAAACCTCCAAAGTCCCCAGATAAGTGCAATGAAGCCAATAACAGCAGAAGCATTCCTCCAGGAGAGCTATTGCTCTCTTTGCAAAGTTCTGTTGCATAACTCTATAGGCCTCAGATGTGATGATCTTAATGCTCATTCTCTGGATTTACATATTTGTCTGACAAATCTGAGGGATACACAGCACTAATCAGTCTTGGCTGAGCCTGCATCTGCCTGGAGAAAGCAGACTGGTAGACTGTGCCATCAAAGAAAAGTGAAAACCAGAGGAACGTAAGAGAACTGATTCCTAAATGCATAGAATAGCTTGTAGAAGAGAGAAGAACTTAGGATCAGATGAAGCTTCAGAGTTTTACAATACTAAATTATTGTTGACATATAATATTATGTTAGTTTCAGGTGTAAAACATAGGGATTCAATATTTTTATACATTAAAAAATGATCACCATGATAAGTCTAGTTACCATCTGTCACCATACAAAGTTATTACAACACTAGAGGCCTGGTGCATGAAATTTGTGCACTTGGGGAGGGGGTTCCCCAGCCTGGCCTGTGCCCTGTTACAGTATGGGAACCCTGCAATTAATCGGCCCCAAAGTGGTAGGCCCTGCCCACCCTTCTGGGCTCCTCAATTGCCCCAAAGAGGTAGGCTGGAGCCAAGGATCCTGCCTCTGTGATGCATGGAGTCAGGAGGCAGGATGCCCAGGACCCTCAGGCAGGCCTCACTGTGCAGAGCCAGGAGGAGGCGGGATCCCCAGGCAGGCCTTGTGCATGGAGCCAGGATCCCAAGGCAGGTCTCGCTGCACAGAACCAGGAGACTCCCAGGCAGACCTCACTGGACCCCCAGGCAGGCTTCGCCACGCAGAGCTGGGAGGCGGCTGGACCCCAGGCAGGCTCCATGAGTCAAATCCAGCCCCGCCCACCTGTGCATGCCCACAGCCATCTTTTGATGGTGTGATGGCATCATGGTGTGACGACCACTTAGGTTTTTATTAGTAAGGACTATTGACCATAGTGACTATATTGTACATCAAAACATCTGGATTATCTATACCAATAAAAGGATAATATGCTAATTAAACCAGATGTCTTCCAGATATCCTTCTGGAGAAAGCCATGGTGGTGGGGCAGAGGCAGAGGCAATTAGAGGCGATCAGGCCAGGATAGGAGAGCAGTGAGGGAGATCAGGCAGGCAGGAAGACTGGTGAACAGTCAGGAGCCAGCTGGATTGTGAGAGGGCACTCGGACATCCTCTGAAGGGTCTTGGATTGGAGAGGGTGCAGGCTGGCCTGAGGGACTACTCCCACCAATGCAGGTATTTTGTGCACTGGGCCTCTAATCAATCTATCATCTATCTATCTATCTATCTATCTATCTATCTATCTATCTATCATCTATCTATCCAATATAATAAAAGAGAAACATGCAAATTTTACCATACCTTCTTTCCTGATTGGGTATGCTATCAGCCAATTAGGAGCAGGGGTGGGGCCAAGTGGCGCGAGTGCCGGGTCCCAGGGGTTGAGATGAAACGGTGGTGGTGGTGGCGGCAAAGGCCCAGCCCCCAGGTGCTGTGAGGGGAAATGGCAGCAGCAGCAATGATGGTGGTGGCAGCAGGGAGTGCCTGGCCCCCAGGCGTTGTGAGCGGAAGTGGTGGCGAGCGCCCAGCCCCTAGGGCCGGGTGGTCGCAGGCAGCCAGGGCTGAGCTGAGCAGGGTGATGGCTGGGTGCCCAAGGAGGAGCATGCTGGGGGTGAGCCATCAGTTGGACATCCCTGAGGGCTCCCAGTATGTGAGAGAAGGCAGGCTGGGGATGAGCCATTAGTTGGACATCCCCTGAGGACTCCCAGTATGTAAAAGGGAGCAGGTTGGGTTAAGGGACCACCCACCCCAGTGCATGAATTTCGTGCACCGGGCCCCTAGTCTATATATAAAAGGCTAATATGCAAATTGTCCCTGTGGGAGTTTGACTGGGAGACTGGGTGTTCAACTGCTCACTATGACATGCATTGACAACCAGGGGGCAGCACAGAATGAAGGAAGGCCCTGGCCAGCAGCCAAAAGGTCCTGATTAGCTCTGATTGCCAGCCAGGTCTAGGGACCCTACTTATGCACAAATTTCATGCACTGGGCCTCTATTCAAAACCAGAAATTAGAGCATCTTAATCCCCATCATCTATTTCACTCATTCCCTACCTCTAACCACTCTGGCAACTATCAGTTTGTTCTCCATATCTAAGAATCTATTCCTGTATTATTTGGTTTGGTTTTAGATTTCACATATGTGTTACTGGTCTTCCTTTTTCTAACTTCCTTTTTCTTACTTAGCGTAATACTCTTTAGGTCAGTAGTTCTCAACCTTTCTAATGCCACGACCCTTTACTACAGTTCCTCATATTGTAGTGACCCCCAACCATAAAATCATTTTTGTTGCTACTTCATAACTGTAATTTTGCTACTGTTATAAATCGTAATGTAAGGAACTGATGTGGCTTTCCCAATTACCTGTTCCATTCTTAGCAGGCAGAGAAGAACACAGAAGGACAAGAGGCAGAGACTGAGCCCATGGACAGTAGACTTCTGGAGAATGGACAGGGGTCAATCCCAGGTTAGTCTTATTCCCTTCTATCTTACATTTAAAGATGACCCCCTTTCATTCCAACATACTCAAACACCCCAGAAATATTTTCCATGTTCATTACAAACCTACGAATACAGTAAATAGAGTTAACACGCATATGAATGATCAAAGATGAAAACTGAACAAGGTGTTTCCAGCTTGATTCCAAGGTAATTTGGATTCCTGGACGTCCTGGATGATGGAAGGGGTGCCAGTAAGAGTGGGGAACATGATGGTGGAGCCCTTCCCCCAACTTGACCCCTTCCAGCCCTTCAAGTGGAATTTTATGAGGATAAATGAGATCACTTATGTGAAGTGCTGAACCCAGAACTGCACTCAAGTAGGCACTTAAAAATGGTCATTGTTACCTGTAATCTTCTCAAATTCTTCCATTGCCACAAGTTTTTAGTCACTCAGAATCCCCCTATGAAGAACCAAACAACTACCCCCAGAATAATCTAGAATGTCATGAGCTTGTCAAGACTAAACACTTTTATATTTAAGACGTATCTCTTAAATGTTAGTATTTTGATGCCATTTATGTATGAGCATAACTGTTGCATCAAAAATAAAACTGCAGAATCCTAAAGTTTTACAACTCTAAAAATGTACATTTCACAGGATGAATCCTCTGATAAATTTCAGTGGAAAGGTATGGTTACAATTTGTTACTTAAAGAGAGCATTTTAGGCAAGGACTACCTACAGGGACCAAACAAGTCACTGGTAACCATCAGGAGTTCAGTAACTTCTTGCTAAGCGTTGCAACATTTCCATGCTTCTTATTTACCATTAAAGAGTGTCCTAAGTATATTTTCCTATCCATATCCCTGTGTTTAATTTTTAATTTTGGACTGTTAAACCCTGCACCAGAGGGTGAATCTTAAATACTGCCTTTTAAGCACCTTGTCTTTTTCATGGTTAATCTCTCATGGCTGCCTGGGGCACTTTTCTGGAATTAGCCCATTTGAATAGCATAACTGCAGTGGCATGAATCACAGCCAGATATTACTCTGAGGTAGCTTCCCCCGTATATAACTGATAGACAGTTGATCTTTTTTTCTCCTTTGCCTAAATTACCTCCTACAAAAAGGATTAGTTACGTGCTTGCTATTGCGGGCTTCATGGAAGCCTCTTAGCAGTATGTCAATTCTGCCTCTCCTGACATTTCTGCACTGTAACATATCATGATAAAATGATGACCAAGGCATTGTCTTTGACAATTGGAGTGAAACAAGGGTCAAGAGACCCAAATCCATGTGCATGACTGAGCTGATACTAACGAATATTAGTTTGTTTATTTTATCTGCTTGTCACCTGGAGAGTTATGGGTACTTCTGAAGAAGGAACTTTCCTATCAAAAATTCAAATTAAAGTCTAAAAGCCACTGGAATTTCCTTTACTTGACCAAAATCTAATCCAAACTGAGGTTAACTGCTTGATCTACTCCAAGTTAAAAAAAACAAAACAAAACACCATAATTATATGAATATTACCTGGTTGGAATTATAATCATATTTCACATTCACGAAATAACCATTCTTATCTAAATAAATGGAAACCAGTTTCCAACTGGGATTTCTTTCCTTTATCTTACCTATCACTCCTATAGAACCAGACTTACTGGGTCTGGCTCCAAAATACAGTGAAACCTCAGTTCTTGAACTTAGTAATTCGTTCAGGAAAGCTGTTCAAGAGGTGATTTATTTTTGAAAACTGAAACATTTTTTCTATTAGAAATAATGTAAATTGAATTAATCTGTTCCAGACCCTTAAATGATTCCATGTTTTAAACTTTCTTATATGCAGTACATGTCTAATGTTCTGTTTAATCTGTAAATAAACACTTCTTTTCTTAAATTTATGGAACCACCTCTACTATCCTAAAGGAATAACTTTTAGCATCCAGTCCAGGGATGTCTTTCCGGTCAGTATGCAGCATCTTTGCTTTTTCACATATCACTGCCTCCAAAACGAATGTCACCTGCTCACAGCTTTTTGTTCATCCATATCAACAATAGTTTTTGTACCTCTTCAGTTGCTGGTAATCATTGTTTTTTTCACACATTTACCAACATTAGCACTCTTGATTGCCTCTTTTTTTTTAAATTAGTGCTAATTCACCAGCAACAAAAGCATTCTCTCCTTTGTCCCTGAGAGATGATTTTTGTCATGCTGAGGTATCACCTTGAAAGGGTTATCAGTTTGAAAACCAAAGTTTGGTTCCACAATGGATACAGTTTTCCTGTGTACATATTGGTGGAGAACCAAATTGTTCAAGGTGGGGGACTTCAGGAAACAAGGTTTGACTGCGTGTTACATTATCAGTACATTTCTCTTTATACCCACTGTTACCATCTTAGTTTAAACACCACTGTCCCCTGCCTAGAACACTGCAATAGCCGGAAACATTTCTCTCTGCTTCCTCTCTTGCACCTACAGGAATTTTCCATAGAGAAGCCAATGTGATATTCTAAAAGTATAACTCATATTATTTTCCTCTGCTTAAAGCCCTCAAGTGGGGTCCTGTTGTAATTTTAATAAATTTATTAATAGTGGACTACAAAGCTCTCAATGATTTAGCCTCAGCCTGTTTCTTTAATGTCTTCTATAACACTCTTTCTCTTGCTTAACATGCTTCAACCACTCTTGACTTTCTTTTTCTTTTCTTTTAAAAAAAATATGTTGTATTGATATTTTTACAGAAAGGGAGAAAGAGGGATAGAAAGTCAGAAACATCGATGAGAGAGAAACATCGATCAGCTGCCTCTTGCACACCCCCTACTGAGGATGTGCCTGCAACCAAGGTACATGCCCTTGATCAGAATCGAACCTGGGACCTTTCAGTTTGCAGGCTGATGCTCTATCCCCTGAACCAAACCGGTTTCGGCCACTCTGACTTTCTTCTCATAATTTGGCAACTCTAGAATTATTCACAGCTCATAGTCTTTTACTAGAAATACTCTACAGTTATCTCTTCATATGGCTGCCTGTTCTTCATTATGCATATTTCCCTTCAAAGATGTCTTAATCTAAATATTCAGTCTAAAGTAACACCCTTCACTTCAATCATTCTTCATGGTTTAATTTTGTGTGACAGAGTGAATCGTTGGCCCCAATTATTCATCTTCTCGCCAACTTTATCTTTGTATAGCCTCATCGTTAGGCAAAATTTACATCTTTGCTCCTTGACTTCTGGCTTGTCCATATGATTTTCTTTTACAGCTTTCCAGTTCCAGACCAAGGACCTGAAAGACCACTGTGGCTTTTGCTTACTTTCTTGCACCTCTGGCATGTGTTGCAAGAAACATGTGTCATACAGCCCTTTGGTTCAAAGATGAAAAACCTATATAGCAGATCCATTCCAGCTGACCTAGGGACACATGGAGCTACACAAGTCCCTAGAGCCTGAAACCAAGCCACCTGTCTGAGCCTGGTCTGAATCAGCTGGACCCCAGACCACTCCCAGATAAAAATGAATGTCATATGTTACAAACTATTGAGTTTTGGAATAATTCAATGCACATCTTCATTGTCGCAATAGGTTACTGGTATTATTTTTTCACAAAACTTGAAATTTTCACCTATTTATGTGTCTTTACCACTACTAGAATGTAAGTTTCATAGGAGCAGGAATATCATCTATTATATTTTCCATGAACCCATAGTAAATAAGTAGTGCTTGGGACACTAGTCACACACCAAGTGTTCAATAAATCTTTGCCAAAAGAAGCAGTGAATTGTTACAACAGTTTTACTGAGGAGTCTAATTAGCAATATAGAAACAAGGGAAAAATAAAAATTCACATAGCCGTGGTAAAAATAATAATTGGAGTGTAGTATTCTGAGGAAAGCAATATAGAAATAAGGAAAAATAAAAAAATAAAAATTCACACAGTCATGGTAAACAGAATAATTGGAGTGTAGTATTTTGAGGAAAGATTAAAATCTGTTGATTGCAATTTTCCTATTAATAGTAAAACTCAGACTATCAAAGATACAAGGTTGTGGAGAGGCAAAAGGCACAATATTATTGGAATATAGAGATGATTTCTAAGTAATTGCAACATGATATCATCATATATAAAAAAAAGCCTAATATGTTAAGTGTCCAGTCATCCATTTAACCAATCAAAGCATAATATGCTGATGCTATGCTAAGGCTACTTAACCACTCACTATAATGTGCACTGACCACCAGGGAGCAGACACTTTGATAGGTTAGCTTGCTGCTGGGGTACAGCCAATTGGGACTCAGAGAGATAGGCCAAACACATCCTGGCGCTCTCCGACATCCTTCCCCAACCCAACCATGCACCAATGGGGTTCCTTGGCCTGGCATGCACCCTCTCACAATCTAGAACCCCTTGAGGGATGTCAGAGAGCGGTTTCAGCTCAATCACGCAGGCCAGGCCAAGGGACCCCACTGGTGTACAAATTCATGCACCAGGCCTCTAGTCTTGTGATAAAAACCCTCAAAGTCGAATTCAAACAAAACTGGATTCTAAAAAAAAAATAATAATACTCTAAATCTAAATGCTCTCACTGTCCCTATGTTTCCACAACTATATATATTTACTGAGTGTTTCTTATGAGAACATCCATCAGTCCCAACTCAAACTGATTTGCACGACAAAGAAAATGCTATTATTTATATTTTTAAAATATCTAAAAGAGGTGTGAATTTCAGGAAAAAATGAGATTTAGCAATTCAAGAATAACACTGAGGCCCTGGCCAGGTGGCTACCTTTTCCCCTTAGGTATAATCTATCTACTATCTTTTAAAAATATTATTTTTATTGATTTCAGAGAGAAAGGGTAGAAACATTAATGATGAGAGAAAATCATTGATTGGCTACCTCCTGAATGCCCCCCACTGAGGATTGAGCTGTAACCCAGGCATGTGCCCTTTACCAGAATCAATCCTGGGACCTTCAGTCCTCAGGCTGGCATTTTATCCACTGAGCCAAACTGGCTAGGGCTATCTTAATAGCAGAATAATGTTCCTCACTAAATATATTCTAACCCCAGGAACTGTGAACTGTCAAGTTACATGACAAAGGGATTGCTAATCATCATACCTTGAGATGGAGAGATTTAGCCTGGGTTATCCAGATAAGCCCAATGAAATCACAAAAGTCCATGTAAGTAGAAAAGGAGGGCAGAAGAGTGGAGAGAGATTAGGAGATGTCAGAAGTGAAGAAAGGGGGTGGACTTTAGAAGATAGAAAAAAATGAGGAGATGGATTCTCAACTAGAGCCTTCAGAAGTATTTGATAAGACCTGCTGATAACTTCATTTTAGACCACTGAGGTCCATTTTGTACTCCTGGCCTCTGGAATTGTAAGATAAATTTGTGTTAATTTGTTACAGAAGCAATAGGAAACCAACACAGAAATAAATAAACTTTAGTACATTTCACCCTTTGTCCTTGTAAGCAAATAGGCTTCCTAGAAGGAAGATGACCACAAGTAAAAGTAGAAGCAAACCATGTAAGATGAAGATTCAACCATGGACCTCAGCTTCTGAACGTACTATGATACCTTGCCAGTCAGTGACCAAACTGTAACTTTTCAAGACAACCCCCGGCATCTGGTCAACTTCAACACTTAGAAAATGTAACTGCTTGCTCTTTAAAAGTGTAAGCCACTCTTTCTTCCCTATCCCATATTGTCCATCAATACACTGGCTCTTTTCTTGCATAGAAAGTAAAATAAATTTCCTGCTTTTTTTCTTCTCTTACTTGTGAATTCTTTCACAAGCCCACAAAGCCAACCTAAACCCTAACAGTTATCTTTCTTTTATGACAAGACTTTTGTCTTTCTGTTAGCCAGTACAAATAGCTGCCAGTACAAATAGATTTTTTACCCTGAACCTCTAAACAACTGAGGGCTGGAGAAGAAACCCAGAAGGGACCCAGCTCAATGGGCAATAGGCTGGGACATAATATACTTATTTCTGGGATCCAGTTTCAATGACTTAGAAATACAGCCTATTGCCGAGATCGGTTTTGTTCAGTGGATAGAGCGTCGGACTGCGGACTGAAGGGTCCTGGGTTCAATTCCAGCAAGGGCATATACCTTGGCTGTGGGCACATCCCCAGTAGGGGGCGTGCAAGAGGCAGCTGATCGATGTCTCTCTCTCATCGATGTTTCTGACTTTCTATCCCTCTCCCTTCCGCTCTGTAAAAAATCAATAAAATATATTTTTTTAAAAAAAGAAATACAGCCTATTTTTCTAGCTGCCTTGTACCAAAGTCATAGTGTTCTGCAAACCCAACTCATTTATTGCACAGACAGAAATACCCTTCAGAAGCAGGTGCAGCTAAATATAGCTCAAGCAGCATTGAAGGTGCAGCTCCCAGCTTCAGAAGCCTACCCCACCCAGGTCTTCGAGATTTCCTAGACTTTGGGACAACCAAGCCAAAAGGCTAACTACTCGTTTTGGGTAAAGACTAATATAACAGCTGTGCACTGATGTTTCAAAATTTGATTCCAGTTAACATTTAATGAATTTAATTTTTTAAAAAGACTATTAATAATGATAACAGCAATCATATCACACAATCATTTGTCATAGTCTTACAATAGATAGACACTGTCTGTAACTGATGTATGCACATTATTTACTTCATTCATTCAATACATATTTACTGAGTGCTTACTATGGGCCAGTCTGTTTTGGTTCCTGAAGATAATGCAGTAAAAAAGACATTCAGAATTCATTTCCACAGGGAGTTTATGCACTAGTAGAAAAGGAAAGATGTTACATTTATGTACATAAAAAAAATAAACATACTACAGTTTACACACATGTACATCCACCATATGTCAGTTGACAGAAAGTATTGGGGAGAAAAGCTAGAGAAAGTGAATGGAAGGATGCAGCCATTCTATAGAAGTCAGGGGAGGAAGGTGCTCTAAGGTAACTTTGAACAAAGACCTAAAGGAGGGAAGGGCCTGAGCAATGAAGAGCCCTTGGGGGAGGACACTCCTGGAAGAAGGGAGAGCATTTCAAAGGATGGGGGTGGTAATTCGCCTGCTGTGCCCAATACTTAGCACACACATAGTATTTAAAATAGAACTGAGAAAGGGTAGACCTATAGAAGATAACCTCAGAGGTAAGGAATAAGGCAGATGCACTGATTAAATAGGACAGTAGCAGACCCTGTAGGGATTTTTTATTTTTATTTTTATTTTGTGGCCACAGGGAGCCAAAGGAAGGTTCTAAATAGGGAGCAACAAGATCTAACTTTGTTGTAAAAATATCACCCCATGTAGTCTATTGAGACCCTAGAGGTGTTCTTGGATCTTTCATATGCGTCTACCTTTGCAGTTTACATTAGCTGTACAATGTTGTCTGTGCTGTGGAGAAACCGAGGATGCTTAACAAGCATCCCTTTTCCAGGTGCTCATACGAACCTCCTCATTTTAATCATCCTACCAAAACACTGTGAGCTCAGTGCATAGGAGTGCTCTCATCCTGGGACTGAGTCACCATTTTATTCATATTTAAATGATTGCTACACATGTTTGAGGAGGACAAGGAGGAAGGTTAGCACCTCCCACCAAAATCAGACAATTATTTTTCAGAGCTACATAACTTTGCACTGTCTATACTTGTACAGCTTTTATCTACATACTTGACAATGGCCAATAGCAAGCACTCGATTATAAAATTGCCTTGTGATTTCTAAACCACTGAGCACTGCCTACCAGTAATTGTGGCTAGTTCCTAATTCTAATTGTGGTGACACGGTTCACTTCTCTATATACCTTCTTGAGGGAATCTCATTCCATGCAATGGTTTCAAATATCACAAAGACCTAGTAACTCCCAAATGTAAATCTCCAACCCTATCTGAGTAACATACTCATATATGTAGTTCATATCACTTCTCTGACCTTCAGTTTGTAGAGTGATCTAATCACTTAACATTTTGTCTTACATGTTACAGAGGCATCTCAACATAACAAATCTAAAAGACACTTGATGTCCCATCTCAAAATCTAGTTTTCCTCACTGGATCCCATTTAGCTCATCGCCCTAGGTTCTTCTTATTTTCCTCACACAATGTCCAATTTCACCTGTACCCCTTGAATTATATCCTGAAATTGATGTTTTTTTATTATCTCTGTCATGACATCTCATTCACGCCACTGTCGTCTTTCACCTTCACTACTGTAATAGCCCTACTTGTTGCTTTGTCTTCCATTCTTGCCTAATACAGATTCCCTTCAGCAACCAGAGTGGGACATTAAAAACGAACATGAAAGGCAATAACCCCCCCTCAACCCCAAAGTATGTGGGTGAAGATGTGATGCAACTGAAATGCACACATTGCTAATGAGAATGCAAAATGGTGCAGCTTCTTAGGAAAAGAGTTTGGCAGTTTTTCCTACTTTTATACGTATACTCTTCATATGACCTAGTAATCCTACTCCTTGGTACTTACCCAAGTGAAATGAAATCCTATTTTCATTCAAAAGCGTATCTGAGGATGTGATAGCACATTGCATTAGAAATGGGGGAAACTGAGAAATGGTTTAATTTTTTAAAAATAAGTTTAAACATCTAAATGGTAGTACATACAATCAACACTATACTATCTATAATAATAAAAGTGTAATATGCTAATTAGACTGGACAACCTTCTGGACGAAGCCAGGGCCACAAGAGAAGCCCAGGTCCCAGGCCAGAGGGAAGCCTGTGCCAGCAGCCAGGGGAAGGGAGGCCTACTCTTGAACAATTTCATTCATTTGTCCTCTAGTTCAGTCATAAAAAGGAACCAACTACTGATACACTCAACAACAGGGCTGAATCTCAAACACATTATGTTCAGTGAAAGAAGTCAGGTGCAAAGACTGCACTATGTGATTCCATTGATGTGACATTCTGAAAAGGCAGAACTGGGGCGACCGTGAGATAGCAGCTGCAATAGATAAAAGCTCAAGAAGAAGGAAAACTGTCCCTCCCCTGGAGTAATGGTTTAACACAACCTAAACCCGGATTTGTTACTTAAAACACAGATCATTTCCATCCAACATAGCTAAATTTTATCTAAAAGTAACCGTCAGTATGCACTCATTGTAATACATTATTAACATGCTACACCACACAACCGGAAGCACCACCTTGCTTGGAAACAGAAAGCCCATATAAGGACACAAAATGGTCAAAGGAGCTATAGCCCCACTAAGCAATCTCCTCCCCTTTTCCTGGAAGATCCTGAAAATTCCTCCCCCAACCCCCAATTAAATGCACCTCAGAAAAGGAAGCAAATTCCGCTAAACGGGGCTGCTCTGTTTGTGAAGTAGCCCCTCTCTCTCCACTGCCTCTCTAACAAATATTTTCACTTTAAACTCTATGCTGGCTTGAGTTTGAATCCTTTCCTGTGAAGCCAAGAACCCACCCTGGGTCCTGGACCCTCGAGTGCCCGGACTCCCAAAATGGCTGCATCATTAGTGAAAAGATTTAGTGGGCGTGGAGGTTACAGCAAAGGGACATGGGCAATTCTTGTGGGTGTTAGAGTGGTTGTATATGTTGATTATGGTGATAATTATACATTTATGTCAAAACTAGCAGAACTGTTAATTTTGACAAAGGAGTAAATTTTATTGTATGTAGATTATACTTGAATAATTAGAAGGAAACATAATCTTATATGTTTGAGTTTTCCAAATAAAACACTGCAGTGACTTCCCACTGAACTTGATTAAAATCGGAGCTCCTAATGTGCATCAGGCCTTGCTCTGACCTCATCCTGCTGTTCTGAGAAGGTTAAGTTCATCATCACTTCATGACATGTGCTCCTCCTCTACTGGGAACGGCCCTTTCCTACCTCCCCCTGGTGTCCTGCTCAAATGCCCTCTCTGGCTTCTCAAGCTAAACAACAGTCTCTGTCTTCTTATTCTATTTCTCTTCATAGCACTTAACACAACTTAATGGATTTGCTAAGGAATTTCTTTACTGGATTAGAATGTAAGACCCACTAGGGAAGGAATTTATCTAATTTGATCATTGCTATCTCTGTAGCACTTAAAATGGAGCCTCAGGAAAGAGGTATAATTAATATATATTGTTGATATATGTTGAATACATTGATAGCTATTTGGTAACCCTATGCCCACACTGGGATATGCGCTCAGACATTTGTGAAATAACTTCCTAAATTGATATGCATTATCTTGTCTGGTTGCCATGGGGCTGCCCCAGAAACAAAGCAGACACGAAAACCTTTTCTACTTTTTACACATGAGCTGACTGGCTATTTAGAAGTACAGAAACAGTTACCTGGAAAGTGTGTTGGCTAAGATCTCAGTAGTTCAAAGTTGCTTCTGTGTCCACCCTTCCTGTGTGAATTCAAGGAACTCAAGAAAAAGTGGGTCCAATTTACCTCATAGGATTGTACAGATACATAACTTTTTTTTTTCAAAAAAATCCATCAGTTTCAGTTTTTTTCCTTCAGTCTTTGATTTCTATGATTTTATAATTAGGTTTCTCAGATTCTGTGATTATGGTATAATTAGGCTGTGGCTAATAATGATTGTCATGTGCACAGAAGCATGCAGTTAAAGAGATTAAGCATTGCTGCAATGTGTAAGAATATTATTTAGCTATGTAATAGACTTAATACCTGATACATACAGAGTAATTTTTACTCAATGTTGCATTTAACATTGGTAACATCTAGAACTTTTCTTTATAACCTGATATTGGTGATCGTGTTTTTGGTGTACAGATGATACTGCTATGTGGGTAAGGATGCTAAAGATAATCTTAAATTACTAATAAGTGGCTTAATTCACCAATGGAGGGGGGAAAAAACAAACTTTAGCTCATAAAATTTATCTAAAGCTCTAAATTAACATACCACCTCAATAATTAGATTTTATTAGGATGAAGTCATTAATTGAACACTGGTACTCTGCCCCTTCCATCCAGTCTGGGAAGAGATAAAAAAGATGGGTGGGGGAGGGGGATTGAAGGTAATTGGCTGAGCTCAGGTAACTCCTGAGAGAATCCCTAGGACATCAGAGAATAAAAATAATTCTATGAATAGTTATCAAAGAGTGTTATTTCCAAAATCAGTGCTTAGCTAACATCCAATTAACTGGCAGCATTTCAGATCTCCAGGCATCCCCTCTGGATCAAGGGAAGAAAAAAGGAGAAAGCCTGAATTCATTTCTTTTTAACATTTATTCATTGCTCTAGCCAGGAATGCATTCATTTCTAAATAAGGTTAGAGTTTGCTTGATTAGTCTCTCCACGATGCCAAACATCTGAACAAAACCTGAAAATCGCATTAAATATAGCCTTTGTTTTCTGGGCTTGCAGATGAACACAACTACTTCTTAGTAATTGAGGCCTATTGGTGTTATCCAATCTGGCTCTTTTCTCACTGGGGTGCCCTAAATTTAATTTCCCCTATCCTTGCCTTATTTTGTACATGTAACATTTTAATTAATGGTACCCAAAATGTTTACAACTTTAGGTCCAGCTCAAACTCTCTCTTAATTCAAATTGATTTTATTTCCTCAATTCTTATGCTTTCTTTGAAATCAGTGGGGGGAAGATTTTTAAAATTTTTAAAAATCAGTTGACCTCTGTTATATTCCATGCACTATGATAATCATGTTATAGGCAGTATCTCATTTAATCTTCATACTGCAAAGTGGAAATTACTTGAAGTTAGAAAAACTAAGCTTTAGAGAGTTGTAATATTTTCAGAGAAAATAAAGAGAAACAGAGAAGGGAGTCAAAGCCACTTTCATGCATAGCCCATGGCCTCCATTCATATCATGCTTTCATATGCCAAACCTCAAGTCAGTCAGCAAACCAATTAACAGTTTCAAGGCGCACCAGGCTCTGGTGTTAAGTAAAAATATTTTAAAAATTGGCTTTTTTTTGCTTCATTCAATCCTGTTCTTATTCACATGCTACCTATCCTATCTAATAAAAAAGTAATATGCAAATTGATTATACCTCTGCTACACCCACAGCCACGCCCACCAGCTAATCAGGAGCAATATGCAAATTAACACCCAACCAAGATGGCTGCTGCCCAAGGCTGGAAAGCTTCTGGGCAGGCCAGGGCTAGGGTGGAGCCAGCTATTAGCCTAATCACAAGGTGATCACTGGGGGTCCCCTGGCCAAGGTGCCCTGCCCAAGGATGGAAAGCCTCTGGCCAAGGCTTTCTGGCCTTGAGCAAGCCAGGGCTGGAGCAGAGGCAGTGATCAGCCCTATCACAGGGCAATTGCTGGGTGCTCAAGGCCTAAAGCCTGGGCCAGAGGCTTTTGGCCTTGGGCAGGCTGGGGGTGACCAGTCAGTAGGACATCCCCTGAGGGCTCCCAATATGTGAGAGGGACCACCCACCCCCAGTGCACAAATTTTGTGCACCGGGCCCCTAGTAGTTAATAAAATCTATTGAAGAAACTTCAAGCCATGAAGCCTATAGCACTGGTTCTTAATGGAGTTATAAAAATAAAAGGCATTAGTGTTAACTGCATTTCCTAGTTTGTTTCAATCTTTACCTCTCTTTGTCAGGCCCATTGTTGGATTAGAATATTGGTGTTGAATTTCATTCATTTTATATTAGTCTCAAAGGTCAACCATCCAGTTTTATCCCAATTAGAGAGTCATGAAGTTGGTTGGCTTTTTACCTTTGTAAAAATTCTAACTCCAATAAGGACCAAAAGTTCCTCTAAGAACTAAGGGAAAAAAACACATCAAGAGGATTTAATAAGAGGTAAAAGTAAATGAACTCATTTTTATGCTAAATTTTGTCATTAAATTCTTCAAATATTATGCAGTCTCTAAGCTGGAAAGAAATTAAAGTAATCTAAACATCTAATTTTACAGTTTGAAAATAAAATAAAGAAAATGAAAGTTCATGGAGAGGTGATAGTGGCATTATTGCTCCCATTTCACACAGTTCCTACTGGTTAGTAAGTAAAGGACACAAAAACAGGTGCATTATATGGCACTGCTACCCATTCAAACATGTCTAAAAGTCATGAAATTTTAAGTCAAAAAATAAAAAAGACCATTTTAATTATAAAAGTTTGAGGAAGAAAACAGAACTAACTTAAATGCATGCCTTTATCCCACTTTCCATTTCATGTTGTTTTTTACCCAGGACCAGCAGCACCTTAGCTGATCATGATGGTTTTTATGTAGGGGAACCAACTCTTGATTCCTCAGATGTCTCACCCCTGGAAACCACGTCTCTGATGGGTTGTTCTGATCTGTGAACATCTACCTCTCTACATGGAAGTCCATATCTAATCATTTCTCAAAGGTTTGTGTATTTTCCTTTCCCTTGGATATTGCTGCAGTTCCCTTGGAGGTTGGGGAGGGGGTAAGTTTTGGGATAATGAGTTGCCTTCAAAGAGACATGTGTTCCCCTTCAGTTAAGAAATACTGAACCTGTGAATTGGCTTAGGTCTGAGAACTGGGTAAGGGATTAGATGTTAGATTAATTTATTTTCAAAATGCCACTTTCACAAGTAAAATACCGGAGTTAGCTTAAACAGCACAATATTTCCCCTAATCAGCAGAGGGTAGTGTCAGAAGAGCCTGATATTTAAAGCATCTTGGTTATAATATCTGGTAGCCCTCACATTCAATACAATTAATATAAAGACAACCTTCATAAAAAGCCATATACAGTATTTCCCCATTATCTACAGTGCAGCTTTCCACCATTTCAGTTACCCATGGTCAACTGTGGTCCAAAAATATTAAATGGAAAATTCCGGAAATCAATAATTCATAAGTTTTAAATTTTACACCATTCTGAGTAGTGTGATGAAATTTCCCATGGTCCAGCTCCATCCTGCCCAGGACATGAATCATTCCTTTTCCATGCTATCTGCCTATTAGTCACTTAGTAGCTGTCATGATGATCAGATCCACTGTCTTAGTATCACAGTGCTTGTGTTAAAGTAATTTTTACTTCACTTAAAAGCACAAAGGGAATGATGCTGCAATTTGGATACGCCAAAGAGAAGCATACAGTTCTTTCTTTAAGTGAAAAGGTGAAAGTTCTCCACTCCAAAAGAAAGTTTAAAAAAATCGTATATTGAGGTTGCTAATATCTATGATGAGAGCAAATCTATGAAACTGTGAAGAAGGAACAATAAATCCATGCTGGTTTTACTGTCGCACCTAAAACTGCAAACCTTACCTCCACAGTGAATGATAGGAAAGAAATGTGTGGGTGAAAGACATGAACCAAAAATGTGTGGCAAAAACAAACAAACAAAAAACTAGCGGACAGGGACACAGTGGGTAATTGCTGGGGGTGGTTTGGTGGAGATAAAAAGGGGTATAGGGGAAATAAATAGTGATGGGAAAAAACTTTTTTAAAAAAGAAAACATGTTCCAATTGATGACCACAGGTTGATAGACAGCATTGAGCCTACACGAAGACTTTAGTAGGAGATCCTTAAACAAGTGACACCAAGTTTCTACTGCAAGGAAGAGTTGGTACACAGATTCTAGAATAAGTTTAGCTATTTCATCATCTTACATCATCACAAGAAGAGAGGCGAATACACTATAATATATTCTGAGAGACAAAGACCATGTACATAACTTTTATTATAGTATCTTATTATAATTGATCTATTTTATTGTTAGTTCTGTTTTTAATCTCTTACTGTGGCTAATTTATAATTAAGCTTTGTCATAAGTATGTATGTATAAGAAAAACCTTGTACACATAGGTTTGGTATTCCAGGCATCCCCTCAGGGTCTTGGAACACTTCCCCCATAAATAAGGGTGAAGTACTACAGATAAAGTTATCTGCCCTAGACTAAGATATTCATAGAAAGGGCTTATATAGGTATTGATGAAATTCTTCTTTATTTTCTCTCATATCTGGCTAATTATCTTTTTAAAAACTATCATTTATATTTTAAACCAGGCTATGCATGCAGTTCATTCATTTTTTACTTTTACTAAACACTGTCTAGTCCTAAATTTGGAATGTTCCCCAAATTTGTATTCAAACTGTTAGAAACATTCTGATAATTTTCTGCTACAAATGGATCACATATCTGATTTGATAATTCTATGACTTTAAAAAAGGTAATTTTATTTCTAATTTAGAGTGGAGTGTTGAGAAGAGACCTCACTGTAGCAATCAACAACCATCAGCCAATATGGTTTTGATGGCTACATTATTAGCTAGAACTAAACAACAGGTAGTTAACACTGACAGAGCAAGAGAGTTGTGAAAATAATAGATCAAAAAGTTGCTTTCCTCCTGTATAGTAGGGGAAGCCAATCTGAGGACTTATTAATCTCAGGATAATTTTTCTCTTTCTCCAATTCACAAAGCTGAGTTTTTCAGACTTAAAAATGGAGATGGAATGAAATCTGCATCTTCACAGCTGGTCTATAATAATGGTGATATGCACTGTGTACAAACCTATTAAAATGAATAATGGTGCCCTGATATACCATTCCAGTCATCTTACTATGGGAAATTATTCATCAAAAATGCATAGACATCTGGAATTCAATTAATCATCTCCTAAAATGAGTTAGTCTGTGGTAATTTTTATTCTAATACTTTTTTAAAAATGTAGTAGTCACTGGAAAGGGCCAAGCCAGCACTTCTTTGTAAATATAGGTTTGTAATTAAACCAAATAAAATCTGCAATGAAATCTAAAAAGTTGAGAGCTAAAATCCAACTAAAATAATTGTAGGAAATAACACTGGGTTATTTTTGGGTAGAGCATAACACAGTTTGGGTCTTAACAGAACACATCATTAGGGGCTTTCATAATGAAATTTAACATGAGGTTTAATGGTGCATTCAGTGACTAGCTGATGGCAAGAAAAGTATAGCCACTATTAGAAAATTCCAGTGGTGATCTAATATACTTCATTAAAGTAGTTGAGCATGCTACATGTTGACTTTAAAATACTTTATGGACCCAAAAGAGGAGATTGTGGCTAGAAAAACAAACAATGTAGTGATGCTGGAACTGTGCAGTTAGCCAATTGGAAGCAAACTGAATTAATTATCAAGACTTCATTCTTTTTGCAAATGATCAAATGTTGCTGCCAAGTGAATAATTGATTTAAATATAACTACGTTTGAGGAATCTAAAGTGACTGCTTTTCTTTTCTATTTGGTGCAATTCTGATGCCAGCTGAACTCATTGAAGTATCCAATTAATTTACAAACAAAATATCCATTGACCTCAAGTACAATTTATAAAAATTTCTGATGATATTAATTGCTTCTGTCTTCCTCTTAACTTTTATAGAATAAACCTGATTCAAATTTCTCTTTTAAAACTATTCTTGTTTGAAACATCTCATCTAATGAGCTAGGGCAGTGGTTGGCAAACTGCAGCTCGCAAGACGCAGTTTTCTGCTCTGTTGACTAATGAGTTTGTCGACCACTGAGCTAGGGGAAAGAATGGAATCAGTTCTAAGTATATCAGATCACAAATAGAGATGCAGTCATTCACACCCATCTGGTGTTGCTCAGTGATTGAGCATCCACCTATGAACATGGAGATTGTGGTTTAATTCCAGGTGAGGGCACATACCCAGGCTGCTGGCTTGATCCCTAGTGTAGGGCATGCAGGGGGCAGCTGATCAATGATTTCCTCTCATAATTGATGTTTTCATCTTTCTCTCCCTCTCCTTTTCTCTCTCTGAAATCAATCCTATATAATAAAAGGCTAATATGCAAATTGACTGAACAGCAGAACAACTGGCTGCGTTGATATGCACTGACCACCAGGGGGAAGACCTTCAATGCAGGAGGTTCCCCCTGGTGGTCAGTGCACTCCCACAGGAGGAGCACCACTCAGCCAGCTGGGTTCACAGCTGGCAAGCACAACAGTGGTGGTAGGAGCCTCTCCAGCCTCCACAGCAGCGCTAAAGACCACTTGGCAGACATTGCCCAAGGGGTTCTGTACTGTGAGAGGGCACAGGCTGGGCTGAGAGTCTCCCCCACCCCAGTACATGAATGTCATGCACCAGGCCTCTAGTAAAAAAAATATACATACAGCTGAGACTGGTTTGGCTCAGTGGATAGAGCATCGGACTGCGGACTGAAGGGTCCTGGGTTCGATTCCAGCAAGGGCATGTACCTTGGCTGCGGGCACATCCCCAGTAGGGGGGGTGCAAGAGGCAGCTGATCGATGTCTCTCTCTCATCGATGTTTCTGACTTTCTATCCCTCTCCCTTCTGCTCTGTAAAAAATCAATAAAATATATTTTAAAAATATTCATACATATTTTATAAAAGAGTTGTAGTCCTCATGCCTACCCTTTGTGCTCTTCTCCTATTTGGCAAAGTATCTTTATATGAGAGAAGCTAAATATATTATGTTTCCTATTGCTACTGAAAGAAATTATCATATGTTTAGTAATTTAAAAGACACAAATTTATGAGCTTATAATTCTAGAAGTCAGAAATCCTAAAACAAAGGTGCCCGTAGGGCTGCGTTACGTCTGGAGGCTCTAGGGGAGGATCTTTGTTTTTTCCTAGTTTCTATATAGAGGCTGCCTGTACAGCTTGGCTCCAGTCCCCTTCTTCCATCTTCAAAGCCAATGGTAGCACCTTCCATTCTCTCTCTCTCTCCCTCTCCCTTTCTCCTTCTCCCTTTCTTCTCTCTCTTTACCTCTCTCTCTTTTCTGCTATCTCTCTCTCTTTTCTGCTCCCTTGTCATGTCTTCTATGACTCCCTGTCATCATATCTCTTTCATTGACCTTGACTTGCCTGCCTCTCATAATGTTCTTGGACCCACCCAAATAATCCAGAATCATTTCCCCATATGAAGACTGTTCATTCAATTATATCTGCAAAGTCCCTTTTGCTTTGTAAGGTAATATATTCACAGGTTCCAGGAACTAGGGTGTGGGCGTTTTGGGGACAAGGGACATTATTTAGCCTACCATTGGAATATTCATGACATCCATTGATTTTATTTTCACTTTTCTTTTATTTGGAAAAATCTGCTCAAATATTCACTCATTCAGTTTTAGTATATTTGGGGCAAGATCAATATCACCTTGTAATATTGATTCATTAATTAAACAACATTGTATTGGCAGTTGTGTGCTAAGCTCTGTGCTACGTGCTGCAGACACTGTGATAAATATGGCAGACAAATCCATACTCTCAAAGATTTTTAGTATTTTGAGGAAAAAGCCAAGTAAACAGGCAATTGTGTCATAGTTGATTAAGTGCTTTGATATCAATAAGGTCAGGGACCTAACACAGACCTAAGTAACCAGGGAAGCCTGCATGCAAGGTTGAAACATGAAAGGTAACTAGGAATAGGAGAATACAGGGAACATTCCAGGCAGAGGGAATAATATGTGCCTGGGCATGGAGGCAAGGAAGTGCAAAATGCATTTGGAGATGTCTCCATAGTTCTGGAATATAGCTAGTGGGGGAGGAATTGACAAGAGGAACTTGGGGTAGTCAAGTGCCAGCAATGGGAAATCCTTAAGAGGCTTAAGTGAGGCATTGTGTACTTAGATTTGTATTTAATAAATATTATTCTGGTTAAATATTATTCTAGTTAAAATATATTATAGAAATAAAGCAAGTTTAAAATATGTTTTTCTAGACTCTATAACTCCCTGAAAATGTCTAGAAATAATTTTTTAGATTATCTCTCCAGTTCTACCTTGAATACTACTGTCCCTCTCAGCCTTCAGGTGAGTTTTTTTCTTTCCTTTTTTTTCCTTTTGTGTCTTTCACCAACCCTTTTCCTGCCTCAGGGCCCTCATGCGAGTTCCACCCTTTGCCTGGAATACTTTGCCCCTGGTCTCTTAACTTAGGAAATCTCACTGATCCTCAACACTTACTCATGAAAGTCACTTTGTCTTCAAGTAACTCAGTTTAGAACTCCCAAATAGGTCTTCTGCTAAGGACTCCTATAATATTTGGTGCTTCTTCCTTCTGATAGTTATTACACTTTTAATTAATTTTTATTGTCTTCCAGCCAGATAGACTATAAATCCCCAAGGGCAGGGTGAGTGAAGTCTTATTGGTGGCTACTTCTCTAGGGTCTAAATGCATGCCTTATACTTTGTATGCATTCAAGTATTTGTTGAATAAATAAATGATAGAATTTTAAAAATCAGTGAATAATGGAACAAATTGGACCACTGACCAATATTTATTCACTTAAAATTATGAAAATTAAAGCCCACAGTTAAGTAGTACTTAACTTCCATCCATTACAATTATTACAGCCAACTAATTTTATTGAGATATAAATGTGCAAACATAAAATGTTCAGATCATAAATGTGTCTCTTGATGGGATTTTGTAAATTGAATAAACTCAGGTAACCAGAATCTAGATGAAAAATAAGAATATTCAGCCTTCCAGAAGTGTCCTTCCTACTGCCAACTCAGCCAATGCCCTATGCCCACAAGAGCAACCACCATCCTGTCTTCTAATGTGCCTTAGCTTTGCTTATTATTATTATTTCTTTTTGTCTGCAGAAGAAATTACCCTCTATGTTTGTTTTTTTCTCTCAACATCATTATTTTGAGATTTAACAACATAACCACAGTTTATTTTACATTTTTAAAAAAACCTTAAAGACATAATTTACAATTATACAATTCATTAGTTTAAAGTATATAATTCATTCTTTTTACTGACTTCATAGGGTTGTGTAACCATCACCAAAATATATTTGTAGATCATATTTGTCCCTTTAAGAAGAAACTCCATACTAGTATACTTTGTGTCTCTGTAGAGACAGAAAAGGGAGCCATACAGTAAATGATCCTTTGTGACTGGATACTTCAGCATTCATTTTGTTTAGAGACGGTCCAACTAGTGCCCAATTTCACCATTCTGGAATCTCTCCTGCCCTCTCTAGTGTGTTTATATTGTGACACCACATATACATTTCTGTTGGAGATAGAGATGTGGAATTGCTGGCCAGGTATGTGTCTTTAGCATTAGAATATACTGTTTAATCATTTTCCAAAGTTGTTACACCAATTCACATTCCCCCCAGAAATCTTTGAAAATTCTGGACACTGCATATATTCACCAAAACTTGTTTGTTTTTAACTATTTCATTTTAATCATTCTTGTGTATGTCTAGGAAAGTATTGCATTGTGGCTTTAATTTGCAGCAACCTCACTAACAAATTTGACTACATTTTCATATTTCTATTGACCGTTTAGGCTGTTCTCTTTGCAAAGTATGAATTATACATTAGAGATTTTATTCCCATTTTTCTTTTGGATTGTCTGTCTCAAATAATTTGTATAAGTTCTTTATATATTCTGAATACCCTATTATTTTTTAGAATAAAGAGAGAACATATGAATTAATAAATCTGATGGGTATATTTTGATGTAATATTAAGAAAATTTCAAAACTAAGAGATGATTTTAAAAAGTTAATAGATAGGATTAAAAAATAAGTGAGGAAATTTAGAAGCTGAAAAATATTCTGATTTTATGGGTGTATGGTAACTTAGGGTCTTATATATTACTGAAGATTAGATATCTCTATTATTAAAATCCTATAACAATAAGCATTTATTATTAGTGAGTTCCAGGCACTGTGTTAAGTGCTTTGCAGTCATCATATTTAACTACGCAAATCCTGTAGGAAAGCTTTTATTAAGTCCATTCTGAAGGAGAAAATTGAGACAACTTTGCCCAAGGTCACACAACAGGACTAAAGACATGTCTCTATAATCTTGGCTATTAAAACCACACTATAGAAAAAGACCAACGAATCCTCAAAGCATGCAGAACCATTGATGAATAAAAGAGATTTAAGAGAGAGGAAATGGGTCCTAAAAGAAAACATTACATAAAATTACCATTACTTATCTCAAAGAAGAAAAGTTGTGTCTAAATGCTTTTCATTGTACAGTTTTTTGGGGGGATAAAGTATCTATGAAAACTATAATAAGATATGGAAATGAACACATGTTGAAGCATGGAAGATTTCAGTTATTAACAATAATAATCTCCTTGGTAATAATGGATAGCAATGCAAAAATTATTGAGCATAACATTCAAAGTCCAACCTCATTACCTTATTGTTCAGTATTCCCTTCAGCCTCTTACAAAAGTCCAACAAATTGCTGTGCCCCAAAGATACTTCCGTGTCTCTCTGACTTTCCTATATATGCAGAATGTCATGTCTCACTTCTTTTTGACAAGTCTTACTTCTCCTGCATAATCTCATTTAAATATCACCTCCTCTGTGAAGCCCTTCCCAATTTTCCTCTGTATCCAGTAAAAAAGTCTCATATATCTTCCAATAAGCTTTAATTGAAGCATGTCATAGGATGTAACTGAATTAATTAATTATATAGATGTGTACCTCTCAAAGGATTGAGAGATTAGATAAGGGGAACAATAGTCTTTCCATCATCTGTAGCTGGTATGTAATAAGTACTTAAGTATTATCAAGTACATATCAGTGCCACAAATGTTCCAGAAGTTGGTATATTGAAAGAAGAAAGAGAAATGCTAGTACCATGATATATGGCAGCCAACACTTGGCTTAGTACCAAAGGGCAAGAAGAAAGTGAGGACTCTGATAAAAGGAGAACATTCACCCAAGCTAAGGTGGAACCCATTCTGGCCAAGTGTTGTTAAGGTACAATGCAGATACCATATTGCCAGACACTTAAATTCAATCAAAAAAAGCTAAAATACAAACCCATTCATCCACCCACCCATCCATCCATCCATATATGGATGTGTGAAACTCCTGATGTTTATATTCTGCTAATTAATTTTTTAAAATCACTTTGCAAAGGCAAACAACAACAATATATCTTAGGGTCAGATTTGTCTAGTATGTCTCTAATTTATAATTCCTGCCACAAGAATATTTCTGAATAGCTAGCAATAAAGCATTCTACTTACTACCTCTGCTTCCCAAGAACTAGAAAAACATTCTAAAGACCTTTAATAAAACCAAGGGAACTACATCCTGGAATGTCCTGGGGAGGGCTCCTTATCAATCCATCTGCAATAATCTGGTCAATAGCTGTTAGTCATCTTAAGAGACAAGATCTTGTAGGACCCCTCCCACTTTGGGATCTGACAAGATATGGGATAGCTCACTAAGGAAAGTATTCAACTAGTAAAACATGGCCCTACATTTGCACATTTGCACTCAGGAACATAGTAGTTGGTAATAACTTTTGCTATTAGTCAAGAGAGCCAGCCATAGAAACATATTAATGTTGTAAACATAAATGGTTATATGTTGATCAGCTGATGATCCAAATTTGGAGAAAATGGAAATCTATTTCACATATTCACAGAAAGTTGCAAGTAGAGAATTTCAGGTACTATGTCCAGATGAGTGCCTGCTATATTATAACCCCCCCACCACCTGAACCTATTATGGCATAGAATTAATGTTTAAAAAATACATCTTGCATTTTTGAGTGAAGAATAATACAATGATATTGAGTTATAATTTTTAGGGTTGAACAGTTGAATGTAAATATTAAAAGTGTATTATTACTTTGGAAATTCTATTTTGAGATTTCTTCACTTTTTAACATATCAGGTTGCTTCAAAAGCAAGGGGACCTGAGCCTTTCTCCATCTATGAGGGGCCAGTGGTCCTCAGCCCTGTTTATATAGTGGCTTTGTTAGATGGTAAGCTCCCTGAGATGTCAATGTCCATTTCTAGGATAGGTACAGTTTGCTTCATTTATTCATCCCCTTGTGTGTGTTGCACACAATCATTTCTCTGTAAAGACTAAGAGCAGTTAATATAACTGCACTGCAGGTTGATGAGTGGCTCCATTGGTTACACTGGCTTAGTTTACAATGTTAGTGAGGCAATAGGGAAAATTACTTTTCTTTCTAGCAATTTTGCTGATATTTTTAATGCACAATTGATGTTAGAGGTAGAAATTATGTGATCCCTTGGAAAAATGAAGCCATTTCAATAAAATGTAAAGTATTCTGATCCTCTAATGCAGCATAACTGATACATAAAACATTCCGAGATGTTATGCTTTATTCCTCTTTTTCTCTCCACATACGCATACACCTCAACGCATATCCACACATCTTTACATAAATGGGCAATAAGTTCAATGGAGAGAAAGAATAAATGGAAATGAAAATGTTTTTAGTCTTATCTGAGAAATGCAGTGGGCATTGTACTTAGAGTAAGGCTGTGGCATAAAATATGAGATACCCAATTAAATTTGAATTTCAGATAAATAACAAATAATTATCTTAATATAAGTGTATGGTATATATTTAGTATAAATATAGCCCATGTTGTGCTAAATCTGACAACCCTAACTGAAAGATAAAGAACAGACCAAGATATCTGAAACTGCCATGTGAAGAGCAGGTGAGTAACTGACACTTAGTAGGTGCTCTGTAAATGCCAGACTGGAATATTTCTCAAGGTGGACATTATGTGTAAATTCCTTCTTTAAAATCCTCTGGGAGGATAATAGAAGCTTGGGAAATCCTAAACAAAGAGACATCTGGCACAGTTTAAATCGTTATATTTAAAAAATTAACAGCTTCAGCACCAATAAACCCTTAAGGTGATGTATTATTTATAGCCACAGGATTTGTTTTTTGAAATTCATTCACAAGGCTCTAGACATTGGGTGGCCCAGTGATGGTTAGAAGTTTAAAACTGGCTGGCACATTCCTTCATCAACACTATCAGTTTATTATTTTACCTGTTGGATTCACTTGTCCCTTGGTGAGTACAGTAGTGGCCTAGGCCAGTGATAGGCTCTATTTCCATATGACAAATGAGGAAATTGAGCTCTTGAGGTGTAAGATGTAGTCCATTCTCAGAACACCAGAAGTGGTGGAACATGGACTGGACATGGGATTAGGGCCTGCTTCCTGGACTGAGATCTGTGCAGGAACAGGTTAACAAAGGCAGATCCTTAAAAGCTTGTGTCCTCTGTTTTTTTCGACCTCCGTGGTCATTGGGACGGGAAGTATGACTGACTGCAGCTGCGATAATTACCTCACTAGGAAATTATTTCTTTAGTGTGCTGAATTGCTTGTTTCTGGTCCTCCAGGCACAGAGACACCAAGAAAACAAAGTTAATTAGGCACTTCGGAGTCTAGACAATTGCCTGCACAATCAAGTTGGAGGATTTCCATTTCACCCTGAAGGTTGGTAGAGTTAGTTTCTGTGAGAAGTGCTTCCAAGATGCCCTGGTAGAAAATGATGCTAATCAAGCTATCATTGAAAGGCAATTCAGCCATGAAATGGATGGTCTGCCCTTGTGTCTGGAGTAAAGGCTGCTGGCTTTCTGTTGACAGTTCCCAGCCTTCCTGATAGAGGATCACTTCTGCCTTAACCTCAGGATTTTCTTCTGCCAACCTGCTGGGCTTTCACAGGGGCTAAATAAATGGCAGTACTGCCGGTTAGAATATATGTAGAACAGTAGTTTTCAACCGAGACCAATTGTCTCCAAGAGGAAATTTGACATCTGGAGACATTTTTTGGTTGTCACAACTGGCACCATGCTATTGACATCTAGTGCATAGTAATCAGGGATAAATGGAAATACCCTACAATGAGCAGGATAAATTCTCATACCAAAAAGCATCTAATCCAGAATGCCAGTTATAGCTGGTTAAGAAAATGTGATGCAGACGAATTAATCATACCTTGGGGTCTATAAGTGTTACTCATATCACTTAACTTACAAGCAGCACCTAAGAACAAGAATTAACACTATCTTCACTTGGCTTCAGGGATCACACACTTGCCTGCTATTTTCTCTATTTTAGTAAATTTTCCCAATCTCATTGGCTATCTCTCCTTATCTCCCAGACCTCTTAAAGTTGCCATGCCTCAGGAATCAATTCTTCAACATTACTGCTCTGTATACTCACTTTCTAGGTGATCTCATACAGTCTCACAACTTCACACACATCACTGGCATAGTTCACCTAAAATTAAAAAGCCAAAATGAGAGGCAATAAGCATTTGTTTAGGATCAAGGAATTACAATTCTGGGAGCACAGATTCAGGCAGAAATCTAAAATGTGTCCTGATCACAGGATAAAGGCAGCAGGTTTTTATGAGAAAGGAAAGGAATAATTACATAAAAAGAAGAAGATATTTCTATAGTTGCTGGTAAACTGAGCTACCTTGGCTATGCATGGTTGGTGACCCATTCTATTTTCAGATAGAGGGTCCATAATCATTTGTCCTGTGGCCAGATGTCTACTTCCTTATGGCTTTCCAAACAATTGTTTGTAAGACAAGTTGGGTTGGCCTAGTTGAAACATTCCACAGATTCAAGGGATAAGATTTGCAAGGCATTTCCTCTGGAATGGTAACTCCAACTTCATTTTAAAGTGGCTCTGTTATGTCAGCTTTTACAGCATATCAGATTCCCAATTTCACACCATTTCAGACTTAGAACTCTAGACTTACATATCTCACTGCCTACCCAACTTCTGTATTCTATGCCCATTTGATATTCCAAATACAGTGTGTCTAAAATTAAACTTCTAATTCCCTCTTATATCTCGATCTGATCCATCCACAGTCATGCTATTAATAATTAGGTCCAAAATACTGCACTCAGAGTTACTCTTTTTCCCATGCCCATATTTCATCTCCCCGCAAAAACTGGTGACTAACTTCAAAATACATCTAGAATCTGGTCAATTCCTATTATTTTCACTGACCTAGGGTCTTAGTCCATCTGAGCTTATATAACAAAATAATACATTGGGTGGCTCATAAACAACAGACATTCATTCCTCACAGCACTGGAAGCTAGAAGTCTGAAGTCAGGGTGGTCAGATGAGGCCCCTCTTCCATGCTGCACACTTATCATTGTACCCTCACATGGTGGAAGGGGCTAGGGAGCTCTGTGTGATCTCTTTCATAAAAGCACCAAGTCCACTCCTCAGGTCTCCACCCTCATGACTTAAGGACCTCCTAAGGGCCCCAACCCTAACACCATCACATGGAGTATCAGTATTCCAACATGAATTTTTGGGTGGACACAAACATTCAGACTGTAGCACCGAGGGTCGAGCCACCCTCCTTTGTTGCTTAAGTTTCTGCAGTAGCCTCCTTGCTGTTCTGGACCACTGCCTCGTCCACCGAGGTTGAGATGACTAAATATCTCCCAGTATTCACAATTATATGAAAGCATGCTTACAAACTTATACAAATAAGCCAGATACAAATGTTTTATATAAATAAGATGTAATTACTATTGCCAATTGCATTCCTTTTTACTGATATAACAACTTCCCACAAACTTAGTGGCATATACAATGCGCAAATTTATATTCTTACAATGCTGTGAGTTAGAAGAAATTCAACTTAGGTCTCCCTGGACTAAAATCAAGGTGTCTTCAAGGTTGTATTCCTTTCGGGAGTTTTTAGGAAAGAATTTATTTCCTGTCATTTTTTAGATTCCAGAGTATTGTGCATCTCTTGGTCTGTAGCTCCCTTTTTCCATCTTTACAGCCAGCAATAGTAAGTCTAGTTTTTTATAGCCATGTTATCACATTACTCAGACCTCCACTTCCATTTTCTTTGTCTATATTTAAGGGCCCTTGGGATTACATTGGGCCATTCTAGATAATCCAGGAAAAATTCTCCATCAAGTGATTAGCAGTCTTTATATATATATATATATTTTTGATTTTTTTTTTTTACAGAGAGGAAGGGAGATAGTTAGAAACATTGATAAGAGAGAAACATGGATCAGCTGCCTCTTGCACACCCCCTACTGGAGATCTGCCCACAACCAAGGTACGTACCCTTGACTGGAATCGAATCTGGGACCCTTGAATCCACAGGCTGATGCTCTATCTACTGAGCCAAACTGGTTAGGGCTGATTAGCAGTCTTAACTCCACATCACATGCATCCTTTATTTCTCTTTGCCATATAAGTTTGTAAATTCACACTTTCTAGAAATTAGGGCATGGATACCTTTGGCGGGGGGGGAGGGGGCATTATTCTGACTACCATACTAATCTGAACTTCCTCTAGTCCAGATCTAAAATGATGATACTTGCCAGTGTTGCTCAGTGGTTGAGCACCAACCTATGTACCAGGAGGTCACAGTTCCATTTGGGTCAGGGCACATGCCTGGCTTGCAAGCTCCAACCCTAGTAGGGGACATGCAGGAGGAAGCTGATCAATGATTCTCTCTCATCATTGATATTTCTATCTCCCTCTCATGTTCCCTTCCTCTCTGAAATCAATAAAATAAAATTGATACTTATTGCTTGGCTCCTCAAATTTAATTAAATTAGAGCAAAAACATTATATATTATTTGAGACAATAGTAGTAACAATAATTAGGTGAGTGCCTGCTTTATGCCAAGCTCAGTCATGTTTTAACATGTGGTTCATTTATGCTTCATAGCATTTGAGAGAATTTTTTTCTCTTCTCATAGACAGTGGAATGGAGGCTGAGTGACTTGTCTGCCCTAATAAGAGACAAAGTGGGCATTCGAAATGAAACAAGAAAGTCTGAGAGGTTTAAATGATGATGTTCCATGGGGATCCAAGAAAGACAGTAGCAAACACACATCTGGAATTCACAAGTCTCAAGTTAAACCAGTCATACTGTCAGTAACCAGGCAAAAGATCAAAATTATGTTAATTAAGCCTTTTTTAGATTTTAATGTCGTCTTCTGCCTGGGAGAACCTTCCTTCTTTATAAAAAAGCAGTTTGAGAAAAGCGAATTCCCAATGCCATGTTTACTATATTCTTCATTTGGAGGGAGCATCCAATTCCAGAAACACTTTGGCCATCAATAAATTCCCTTTAACCGGAAACGTCAGAGGATTATCGTAAGTGCCTGCAGAGCAGAAATGACAACTTGGAGAAAACCATCCATTATGTTCACTGAAAATTGGATACAAAGTGCTGACCCCAAATGGTGTTCCAATAATGCAGTTACTTGCCAAAAATCTTAATCAAAAGCACATTTCTTCTCTCGTGCTTCTCAGAGCAAGCCGCTCTAAAATCCCAAAGACAAATGCAAAGGCTTATAACACTTGTGGCTTTGGTTGCATACCTTTTCTCTGATCTTACGCTAAGATGATGAATATAAACAATGCTGTCAGGACCAAAACATTGCTAAATGTGACATCATAAATCATCTGCATTAGTAAATGCAGTGTCAGGTTCTCATATATTTCAGACTATTTTACACCCACACTCCATTATATCATGCTCTGCCTGAATGAGTCCTGGTGGTTTGATACAGCAAGAGAGCCAGTTGTCAAATCAGCTTCTCTTTCTTGGCTGAGCTCCCAGAGGGTCCTGGAGGTTTAGACTCCCAGTTGCAGCCGACATCTCCTGACCTGTTTCCCCAAACACTGAATTGATGGGACCCCTTCTCTACTTCTGCAAGAAAATGTTTGCATCTTTTCCCCCATTGAAGGATGTGAAGAAAGGCTAAGATTGCATTTGTATATTTCACTGGTTCTGCCATTCGGGTAAGGGCTGGATGTCCATCTCTCTTCCTAAACCAGAATGACAGCATGACCTTTCACTCCAATAGTCTATTCCTTTTTTAACAAAGGTTCCTTTGCCTTTCGTGCTTAAAGGCTGAGTTCTAGCAGGGAATCTTAAACATAAAGTTTCAGAGGTCGTAAATCCCTGGAAATTGCATGCCAAATTTTATGTACATAAGGGGAATATATGCTTTTTTCAGGGAGAAGAATTCATCAGATTTAGAAAAACAACAAACAAAAGCGTATAGCACGCATGACCCATATAGTTTAAAACTACCTGGAAAGAGGATTGAAAAGGGCGTTTCTTTTTCCAAAATTGATATGTGAATTCTCACTGTGCTGACGCTGCAGTTCCTCTCTGACACGCACTAATGGGTATCGATACTGCTCCCATGTCAGAGAGGATTTGGAACAAGACTATCTGTAAGTAAAACCATCAATAAATAAACAGAAGAGCAAACAAGTACATAAGTTATATGCTTCTTATAAGCAATTAAGGGGGAAAATCCTCTAATTCACCAAGTATTATAAAAGGAATAGGTTGGCCAACAGGACCAGCCTGGTCTGAGTTTTATGTGTCAGAAGCCATGGAAAGATGGCACCTCCAAAGCTTGCCTTACTCCTGGCAGATTCCACTCTTCTCTGCCATTTCCTCTCACATTACATATATTAGTGAAAACACAGCAAGGTCAGAGCTACCATAAGGCTAAGCACAGAAAGCTCTGAGCAGCTATGAGGAGCACCTGGCCTAGGTTAACGAGTAGATAGGTGTAGGAAGGCGAACACCGGATGTTAGCTATAGAGAAAGAAAATTCCTTGGCAAAAAGAAAAGGCTATTCAAAGCCCAGGGCTTTTTGAACCTGCTATCTTTGACACATTGAAAGAAATTCCAATGGCTGGACATTAGAATGGGAGGTCTCCACCCTTATACGCTCACACTGTATAAGTAGCCTGCTGTCAATCACCAGAACTGTACTGTCAAACTCTCCATAGTCCATGTTGCATCCGAAATTACCTTTATCTGGCCACTGATTAAACAAACATCACCAAGCACCTTCTATGCTGAATGTTCCATTCTTCTTGTTGGGGGTTGAACAGAGAACAAAATTGATCATAGTCCTGCTCTCATGGAACTCAGCATCTACTTCAGTTACTCATTTACTTTCTTTTAATCTGTTTCCCCCACACCCTATACAATGTTCATTCTGTGAGGGCAGAGGCCCTTATGTATTCTACATTATTATTTTCCTAGTATTTAGAACACTGCTATTTTAATGAAGAATCTACACTAATAAAAGAATAAAAGAATAAGATGCAAATTGACCATTGTGGGACTTCCCAATGCCCACAAGCCAATCAGAAGTGAGTATGCAAATTAACCCAACAAAGATGGTGGGTTAATTTGCAGATGCAGAGCAGCTAGGGGCTGGGTGGGGTGCTTGCCTCATTGCCATGGTGACGACATGGTTCTGCACCATCCCAGCCACTCCAGGCCTTCAGGCAGTGTGGAAAGGTAGAAAGGCAGCTCCAGGCCAGAGTGAAGTCAGGAAGGTGGTATGGGAAGGTGGAAAGGCAGCTCCAGCTGGAGTGAAGGTGGTGCCAGCAGCCAGGGGATGGAAGGCCCATTCTTGCACGAATCTTAGTGCATCAGACCTCTTGTATAATATAATAGACTTTTGGTTAGAATGTCATTCTGGTTAATTTATAAAAACAGAGTTGAAATGGAAAGATGGAAGACCGAATAACTGTTTTTACATCACTGCTTCCTCCTTGAACACTTTGTTATTTGGGTGCCAGACTATCATTCTCACCCCATTTCCTCCTCTCTCTGTTGCCACTCTCTCTGATCTCTTCTCCCTGCCCCCTCACAAGGGAAAAACCCTCACCATACTTGGACTCCTTATCTCCCTTCTGACTTAGAGGACTTCATTCCATCCTTTGGCTTTAAATACAGTTTACATGCTGACAAGTCCGAATATTGATCACCAGAGAGACCTCTTCTTTGAATTCTAAATTCACCTTCAGGATTTCACATTAATTGTTCCTTCTGTCTCGAATGTTCCTTTCCAATAAATTCATATAATTTCTTTTCTCATCTCTTAAATCTTTGTTTAAATGTTACCTTCTCATTGAGGTCTTTTCAGATCTCTTAGTTTACAATGGAAACCTCTTCATTACTCCCTATATATTTTCACTGCTTTCATTTTACCCATATAATGTGCTACCTTCTAATAGGCTATAGTATCTACTTAATTATTTTATCTTCCTTTCAAACTATTATGTAAGCTATTGAATGTTACAGATTTTTAACGATTTTATACTCACACATATTCATTCACACAAACATATGCATGTAATGATACTGAGTTAATCATTATTTAGAAATAATTTACAACAAAACAATAACAGAATAATACAACTGTGGTAGCTCTAAATTACCAAGCACTGAAGTGTGTGAAGAAAGAAGCGAGGCTGTAGAGATGTAACCATTAATGTCATCATCCTTGGTATAAAGGACCTAATTTGTTTCTGTGTGTATGTATGTACCGTTCTCCCAACAAAAATAGTAAAATAAATGCATAATAAATAATTTGAGTGACTCATGACTTATATAAGCTTTTACTATATTCTAAATTGAATTTTACACAAAATCAGAAAGTGAGGCATTTTACAGTTTTATGCAGAACAGAACGTGTGTGTGTGTGTGTGTGTGTGTGTGTGTGTGTGTGTGTGTTAATGTGCAGAATTCCTACTTTAAGTGCAGTAAGAAAAGAATTTTACTTTCACTCTCTCCCTTTTTTGGTAGTGTAACCATTAGAAAATCTGGGTTTTGATTCTAACTTCATAGATGTGTGAACCTTCTTTTTCTTACTTATAAAACTGAAAAAATGATGTCACCTTATACAGGCATTATGGGAGGTGCTGTCTGGTAAGGACTAAGGGGGGTGATATTTGCAAAGACTTAATGAAGACTAAATTTGATGACATTCCACAAATATCACATATGTATTTACTAAATATTCGGCACTATCTTTAGTTTTGACTATACAATGACACAGAGCTGGAATGTTCCCTGCACTTACTACTATCATTGTCATAATTAGCAGTTATTTCTTCTCTTTAAACTTTAACTTGTACCTTCCTTTTCCACTTTGACAAAAACTGATCCAACTGAAGCACCTGCACTGTGCGAGTTTGCTACTGACACAGGCTCAGTGTGTCTTGGCCACTGTCTGTATTCACCACCCATTGGCTGAGAACTGGGACACTGTGGGAGCCTGCGTTTGGAGCTGACATTGCCAGTGTCTCTGAAGAGAAGGTAACGTGGGGACTGTTTTTATGAAATAAATTCTGTCTCTTGAAGAATCTGTGTATATATAAAAGGCTAACATGCAAAGTATCCCCTCAGGAGTTCAACCAAGAATTCAAACACTTGTTTTGATGTGCACTGACTACGAGGGGACGGTGCAGAATGAAAGGAGGCCCTAGCTGGCAGCCGGCAGCCAGGGGAGGGAGGCCCCATCCAGCAGCCAGAAGGCCCTGATTGTCAGCCAGGTTGAGGGATCCTACCCATATACAAATTTCATGCACCAGGCCTCTAGCCTTTTATATTTGCAAAAGTTAAAGAAGAAGAATATCCCAGCCTCTGGATGGGGGTGGAGGGCTTCTTCATGTCTGAGATGACAGGTTCTATGATGAGGGCCTCTGGAAGGGGATGGGCCAGGGTGGGCTACCTCAAAGGAGTTAGAGCTCACCTGCTCTCCTGCAATCCTGCCAGGCCCGTGCTGATACAGTTATGCAATGGCTTGTTGAGTGGCTGAAAACAAACAAAGGCTTTCTGCCAAGGAAATAAAATGTTGGATTTTAAAACTCAAACCTCAAGGAACAGCTTTCTGATTATGTCATTAGTTTAAGACAATCAGCTTGGGCTCCCTTAATTCTAATCCAGCCTGGGTTATTCTTCCCACCTCCATCCTGGAAAAAAAATATTGGCAATGCATATGTTTGATATACACATCCAAAACAGCTCTAACAACTCAATAAGATAGACATTTCGATTTTTAAAATAGACAAAACATTTGAATAGGCATTGCCCAAGATAGAGAAAGGCCCACTGAGCACATGGAAAGATGCTCAACATCAATAGATAGAAGGGGAATACAAGTTAAAACCACAATGAGATACAGTTGCAGACCATTACAGAAGCTAAATGATAGTGATAATGAGTGATAAGAAATTATATTGAGTGAAGGTGAAGATATAGAGCAACTAGAACTCTCATACATTGCTGGTAGAAATGTATGATGATCCAATCACTTTGGAAAACAATTTGGGAGTTTCTTACAAAGATAAAAATGTGCTTATTATATAACCAGCATTCCAATACTTGGCATTTAGACAAGAGAAATGCAAATGTATCTCTATGTAAAAACTTGTGCAAAAAATGTTCTTAGCAGTTTCATTTACAATAGCTCCAAACTGAGAACAATCCAAATATTGAAACAAATGAATGTATAAACAAACTACTATATATTCACACAATGGGACACTACTCAATAGCATAACTTGCACAAAAATCCCTGGTACATTTCATAAATGTTATAGTGAATGAAAGAAGCCAGACACAAAGGCCTGCATATTATGCTGTTCCATTTATATTAAACTATAGAAAAAAATAAAACCAACTCCATTGTGTAAGAGTAGGTCAAACATTGACTTTGGTGGGACATGTCGGATGAGATTGTGAAGGAGTACAAGAGAACTTTTGGAAGGCATATGAATGTATAAATTTGTCCTAACTCATTAACATGTACATTTACAATGGTTGCATTTTTTATTTCTTTACTGATTAAGGTATATGTGTCCTCATCTCCTATTACCCCTTCTAACCCCTCCCCTCACCACTTATGCCCTCATACCCCTGGTGTCCATGTCCATTGGTTATGCTTATATGCATGCATACAAGTCCTTTAGTTGATCTCTTCTCCTTACCCCCACACTCCCCTACCTTCCCTTCAAGGTTTGAGAGTCAATGCTTCTCAGTCTCTGGATCTGTTTTTGTTCATCAGTTTATGTTGTTCATTATATTCTATAAATGAGTGAGATCATGTGATACTTATATTTTTTTGACTGGCTTATTTCACTTAGCATAATGCTTTCCAGTTCCATCCATGTTCTAGTTTGAAGCAATCACCTTTTCCTCCTTTTTCTTCTTCTTCCTCTTCTTAAAGAATACCTTTCAGCATTTCATATAATACTGGTTTGGTGTTGATTAACTCCTTTAGCTTCTTCTTATCTGTGAAGGTCTTTCTCTGACCTTCAATTCTGAATGATAGTTTTGCTGGGTAGAGTAACCTTGGTTGTAGGTTCTTTTTATTCATCACTTTGAAAATTTCTTGCCACTCCCATCTGGCCTACATAGTTTCTATTGAGAAATCAGCTGACAATCCTAAGGGTCCTCCCTTGTAGGTAATTAAGTGTTTTTCTCTTGCTGCTTTTAATATTCTCTCTTCGTCTTTTGCTCTTGGCATTTTAATTATAATGTGTCTTGGTGTGGTCCTCTTTGGATTCCTTTTGTTTGGGGTTCTGTGCTCTTCCTGGACTTGTAAGTCTATTTCTTTCACCAGATGGGGGAAGTTTTCAGTCATTATTTCTTCAAATAGGTTTTCAGTATCTTGCTCTCTCTCTTCTTCTGGCACCCCCATAATTCTGATGTTGGTATGCTTGAGGTTGTCCCAGAGGCTCCTTACACAATCCTCAAATTTTTGGATTCTTTTGCTTTTTAATTTTCCAGTTGAGTATTTTTGGCCTCTTGGTATTTCAAATATTTGACTTGATTCTTGCATTCCTCTAGTCTTCTGTTGGGTCTCTGTAAAATATTTTTTATTTCAGTCAGTGTATATTTAATTTCTAGTTGGTCCTTTTTCATATCCTTAAGGGTCTTGCTAAATTTATTGGCCTTTTCTAGGAACCTCTTGAAAAACCTTATAACTGTGTTTTTGAACTCTATACCTGGTCATTTGCTTTTCTCCATTTCTTTTGTTTGTGATCTGTTTCTTTCTCTTCGCATTTTCACTGCTTCCCTGAGTTGGTCGGGTAGCTTTGTGTGCTTGGTGTTTTGGCCTCTCCTATTACCTGAGGTGGACACTCTTGGTGCACCCCTTTATGGACTGTGTGTACAGACTTGCTGCAGTTAAGTCTTGATTGTTGTTGGTATCACTGGGAGGAATTGACCTCCAGGCCAATTGGCTGTGAGGATTAGCTGTGTCTATGCTGGGAGACAGCCTTATGCAACAAGACTTGAAAATTTGCCAAAGCCTCTGTGCTCAATTTGGATGGGGCAGTTTCTTGGTGGGGCGGAGTTTCAGGGTGGAGCTGACAGCCCTGGCTTCCAGTCAGCTCCATCCCCCGAGGTCAATGGATATTAGCTTCCCATAGGCAATCGCTGCAAGCACCTCTGAGAGAAAGGTGCCCTCTAGTTTCGTCCGCTGCCCAAACATCCAGTCTCTTCCCCACTGAATCCAGATTCCCAGATTTTCATCCGGCACCAGGGTTCTGTGCAGTCAGAACTGGGTTTCAGCGCTGTCCGTAGCTCCTTTCTCCCTCCCACTAGATCACACTAATGGTATAATCAACAGTCTGCCCTCTCTGTGCACATGCGTGGGCACATCTCTGGAGCTCTGCCTTCAGCTGTTCCCTTGAGATTCTGCCTCACAATCCAGATTCCCCCCATAAGGGCCTGGGTCCCCCAGGTCTCGCCCAGAACCGGGGTTCAGTGCAATCTGAACTGGGTTCAGCACAGCCTGGAGCTTTTATCTTCTTTCCACTAGAGCACACCTGCCAGGCACTCAGACACTCCATCCTCTTCAGCTCATCCTCTCTGTCCAGTCCTCTCCACGCATGCACACGTGTCTCCATACCTTAGGCTTTGCAGCTGCTCTGATTATCCATTATGCATTTCTGTTTCCTTCTAGTTGTAGAATTTTCAGTCAGCCAGCTTTCCTGTGGTTCTGGATGGTATCCGTTTTGTCCTTTAGTTGTATTCTTGAAATTGTTGTGTGAGGCAGCAGCCTGGGTGTTTACCTATGCTGCCATCTTGGTTTCTCCACAATGGTTGCATTTTATTGTATATAAATTATAACTCAATGAAGCCAATTCGAAACAACAAAAATAAGCAAACAAGATAGAGTGGTATAAGGTGATGAATGGAATAGAAATAACAAAGAGCATATCATGCTCAAGGTGACCAGTAATCCAATGGATGGTAGATAAGGTTGTCCTTCATGACAAAGCAAACTTTTAGTAAAGACATACAATACTTGAGGAAGTTAGCTTTGTGGATACTTTGTGCAAGGATGTTCCACACAGAAGAAACAGCTCATATAACAACATTAAGGCATAAACATGCCTGGCATGTGGACCAGGAAGTCCACAGTGACAATATGATGAGATCAGGTAAGGAAAGGATGAGATAACATAGTCTTTTACACTATAACATAGGAAGCCATTAGAAGTGCTATGCACAGGAGTTACACAAGTTGACACCAGCAGGCCATGGATGTCACTTAGAATCACAGTCAGAGAACTTTTCAACTTCACATGGTTCTGAAGGTAGGGAGATAGCAGGGAATATATCCCATTGACAAATACACAAGCTCATCTTTGTTAATTCTTAGCAGAATATTTTCAAAACATAAATATAGCCAGAGTAGTAAACCTAAGAGCAGGCGATGAGCAGGTGATTCTAAAATTAGAATTATAGAAGTTGCTAAAAGTGAGCCTTTCCTGCATGCCTGGTGCTGTTATAAGTGCATATGTGTGGGTTTGTTTTAGGGTAAGTGTATATGTAACAATTTATATCTGACCACAACCCTAAGAGGTTGGCATTATTATTATTAGTGATAGCCTCAGAAGGGGCATTATTTTCATAGAATCCATTACTGGAGGAAATGAATGAGGAATTAAAGAAAAACACTAAGTTTTTAAATTATTATTTCTGGACAGATAGTTTAGAATACAAAAAAATCTTACTGTAAATAAAGTAAAATCCAAACCATAACAAAATTTTCTTAAAAGAACATGGCTTTGTTTTGTGGATTAATTGATTTAAAGGTAAAAATTACTTAACAATTCTGATTACCTTGCTAAAGAGTGAAGCAATTGGCAACAATCATTCTGATTATAGGCCATTTAAGCAACCTCAGTTAAATTAGTGATAATTCTAAACTACTTTGTCTTCCATAAAGATTGCTTTAATTTTATGTACATTTAAATTATGGTTGTGAAAATCCTACTTGTTTTACAACATATCCAGCTAGATTATTTTCATTAATATTTGTGCAAATCTCAAAGCTGAATTCAAAACATTGGTAGGTGTACACAGAGACTGGAATCATCCATGCAAGGAAGAATTGCGTATACACCCAAAGAGCAGGCCCATTTTGCTGGCTCTACTGAGTCTGTAAGGCAGACTCATGTATGAAATAAGGAAAAAGTGACAGACTGAAGATCACCAGTTTTTAAGAGCATGATAGTATAGAGAATACACTGGAGCAAGGGATAGGAGCCTCAACTTAATTATGATTCTGTTATCTATTTACTGTGTATCTGCAACTGTGTAAAGAACAAAATAGGTCCAGAGATATGGAAGCATGGAACAGAGGGAAGCAGGGAGATGGTGGGAAGAGATTACTCAAAGAACTTGCATGCATATATGCATAACCTATGGACGCAGACAATAGTGCAGTGAAGGCCAGAGGGGGGAGATGAGGGGACCAGGTGGAGGAAGTCAATGGGTGGGGGAAGAAAAGAGGACATCTATAATACTTTGAACAATAAAGATAAATAAAAAAAAGATTGAGGAAGTCTCTATTAGCTATAACAGTGTGCTATAGGACCCCACACTTTCTATGGACTAAAACAAGCATTTATTTCTTATTTAAGAATCTGCAAATGCAGGTTAGCTCTGGTTTTGGCTGATCTTGGTGGGGCTCACTTGGGCTTCCCTCTAAGCTGCTGCTTGAGTCTGGGTATCCTCCACATGTCACTCATCCTCCTTGGGCCAGCATTACCTAAGGCACTATCTGTGCACATTCAGAGACAGGAATGCAAAAGGATAAGCTCTAGCCAGTGCTGGGGTCATATCTGTCTACCAAATTACTGGCCAAAGCAGAGCATGACCCACTGCTAAACTGGAGGGGAAGGGAAGTCTGCTTCATCACATAACACCATGACATAGATGTGGGTGACCAATAAATTCACGTTACGTACCCTCCTTTTTTCTTAGCTTCCATATCCATAAACCAAAATAGGTGGATTTCATAACTATCAGGACACTTCCAGTTCTTAACATCATTCTGCAAATGTAGGAGAAATTCTATGACATGCTATAGCACTATTTATAAACTATTGCCCTGCAGGCAGGATTCAATCATGCTTTAGTTTGTCTGTAGAGAATTTTAAAATAATCTTTAATTAGTTGAAACTCTTTTTTAAACCAGGGTATTTCAAACAAAAATCTGGAATTCCAATTTTTCTCTTTTTCTCATAGGCTCAGAATATTTGGCAATGGTGATTGTGATGAGCAGCTGCCCCCTTCCACAGGGCATAGCTCTCCGAATCATCACGGCTCCAGCCCACACTCAGCCCACTTCCCTTAGTTATATTACTTGCCTGAGCCCTGTGGGCATTTTTGGTTCCCAGCCCAGGATTTCAGGCCTCAGCTCTTGCTCTTCTTCTGTCACCAGCTACTTACATGCCTTCCTAAGTCATTTAACATAACTGGGTTATACTTTTCTCATTTTCAAATAGAGAAGGGGAATTTTGGACGTCTTTAAGAAATCTAGCCCCTCCATCCTGTAATTCTAAAGGCGTTCAAGCAGAGAGCATGGTATGTTTTAGGACATCTCATGAGGAAAGGAAGGGGGTCTATTTGCAGAGATGAGGGACACTGATGCTGGAAACTGGAAGCCAGAGGGGCAATCATGAGTGGCGTTACCACTGTGAGCCCCAAGAGAGCCTGCAAGAGAGAGAAGGAGCAATTAGAGAAAAAGAGAAGTTGTTGAGTTAGGCTGGATATCGGCAAGGTTTTCCTAATGGGCACATCCTTACACCAGCATGCTTTCCCAGGAGAAGTGGTAGAAGTTTATTTAAAACAAAGTATTTCAGGAACCTACTATGAACAAAGTTCTGAAGAATTACAGACTCAAGGGTTACTTCCTCTTCATTGTGTAAGTTGATTTAGGCTCCGTTTGAAGAGTGGAAAAGATCAAATCCTGGGTTGGGGGTGAGGAGATGGACAAATCCTTGCTAAGGTCACTTGCATGGATTCTTCAGGTCCATTAATTTAATGCAGATAGAGAAGGCAGCTCAGACTATCTGTTTTGGGTGGTCTGTGTTAAATAAGCACATACAAAGCAGGAGTGAGGGTATAAGGTTTTGCACACTGTCTAAGGTGAAGTTTCAGGCTCTCATTGGTTTGCCCTACAGAAGGCAGAGATGTTTGTTTCCCTTCTTATCTGTTTCACATCTTTTTCTTCCCCCTGGAGGTATTTTGGGATAATGGTACTTGTTATTCAATTATTTAAGACAGAGTGTTTGCTGACAACTGGGTATTCTATTTTTTCCCTCTCCGAAGTGAGTAGGATTGTGCAAGATAGATAAAGGAAAATAACTGGCTGGGCTTGAGAATGGAGTGAGGGCTAAACAAACTAACAAACTAAAAACAAGCAAGGGAAGCTCCTCTGCCCCCCTCCCCAAGTTCATCTGCCAAAGCATTAAGGGCGACCAAGGAAAAAGCTTATCACAACACTTTGAAGTGCCACATTGCATGCACACTCTCTCCTAGAGGATTAACTTAATGAAAGCAAGCAGACCCTTGGAATCAACTCATTGACATAAAGGGCAAATTTGATTAGAGGCATACAAGAATGGGAACTGATTAAATTTGTAATAATCCGTTATGCAAAGCTCTACCATATTCATTTATTGAACAAACATTTACTGTGACAGTCCATCTAAAATACGAAAGGATAGCAAAGGTTGTTTCCCATATACCTCAGCTCTCTCTTCCATCTCCACGCCGCCCCTCCTGCCACATCCAGTAACTCCATCTTTGACATTCATATGCTGGCAGGGCATCACCCAGCACTCCTGAAATTCATCTGATAAACGTGGGCAGGATTTCACGAATTCCACCTTGTGGGTCTGGAGAAGGAACTGACTACTAAAACAATGATGTGAATTATCAATAAGGACCTTGGCAGAAGGATGCAGGTGGCAGGAAGGGGAATATTTCAGAGCAGGGGAGCACTTCAAAAACCGGAAGTCTCCTCCCTCCACAGAAAGACTGTCAAAGAATAAGTTCAGGGAATACATATGAAAGCAAACTTAAACTACCAACAAGTATAAGAGAGAAAGTACATATTACAAGTCCCCAAGAAAATAAAAACCAAAATGAAACAGAATTCTAATCTATTAAATTAGAGACAACACTAAGAAGCATAAGAGGAGTGAGAAAGAAAAGGAGCAGCCATGTGTGCTAGGAAGACTGCAGGTGAGTTCAATACTGTGGAGGGCAATTTGGTCACATCTGCTAAAATGTTAAATACCTCTCCCCTAGGATCTGACAGTTTCACGTCCCAGAATCTAACCTTGAGATGCTCCTTGGTCTTAACGGAAGACACGTTCAAGCACTGTTCATAATGGTAGAAATTTGGAAAAAGGTAAATATTCATCAATAAGGGAGTTGCTCTGTTTTGATTTGTCTCCAGAATCCTCTAATTAAAAAAAAATACTGTAAACTAATCGAAACCTGTAAGCACAGGCAAGCATACACACAATGAGCAAATTGCCATATAGACCAAACCAAATGTGGCCGCAGGAAAAGTGCAGCCCCGGGGCCCTCAGTCTACACCTCTGTTTCGATAACAGTTCAGATCCTTAATATTCTTGAATTTAAAATGTAATTTTCCTTAATTTATTTTTTTTGTACAGAGCAGAAGGGAGAGGAATAGAAAGTCAGAAACATGGATGATAGAGAGACATCATCGATCAGCTGCCTCTTGCACGCCCCCTATTGGGGATGTGCCCGCAGCCAAGGTATATGCCCTTGACGGAATCGAACCCGGGACCCTTCAGTCTGCAGTCTGACGCTCTATCCACTGAGCCAAACCGGTCTTGGCTCAAAATGTAATTTTTTAAAGTGAATAATGGTAATAACTATACATGTTTCAATATCTAGTAGGTGTCAGTTACTATGTCTAGTATTTCACATACATGTTCCTTGTCCTTGCGACAATCATGCTCAGTGTTACAGGCAGAGGCGGGGGGGTGGGAGGGGGCAGTTTGGAAATGTCCATCCTGGAGGACAAGCTGTCTCTATCACCCGCCTACTCTTCATGGAGAGTCTCGGCCAGAGTGGAGTGGAATTTATGCTCCCAGAGAAGCAGGTCCAGTTTCCCTCAGCTCCTCTAAACAGATGGGAGTTTTCTTGACTCTACGCATGGACACCCTCCTCCCTCCCCTTTTTCTTCAAGCATTTTCTTTAGAAAACTTGTCATTATAAGTCCTGTCTCTCTTCCTTCAAGATACAAATCATCTTAAAAGCATCTTGCCCCCTTAGGACTATCTTTGGCAAGGACCTGAGAATCTTGGGAATGTAAACATTAAGGGAGATGGCACCCTATCTCCTAGTAATTAAGGACAAGCAGGAGCCTAACTTTGCTCCAACATGAACTATCCCTGTCACGAAGCTACAAAGAAAGCTTCATTTTCCTTCTGGACATGTCCCCTTCACAGATCTTAGCAACTCTCCTTTGCATTTTTTCAGCCGAGCTGATTTCTGTCTGTTTTGGCCTCTCCACTCTATTGCTTGTGTAATGTTGGTGCCAAATTTGCTTTGACAGAATCTCTTTTGAAATTTTCAAGTGACGAGGGGTCAGCTGTGGGAATGAAGGGGAATGCCTTGAGGAGAAACGATGAAAGAGCTCTGTTAACATAGAGAAGGTAGCAGCCCACTCACGTCTGTGTTAAGGAGAAATAACCCAAATTCCCAAACACATATATTTACAGCTGAGCCTGGCAGGTTCTGTAAAGAGGCATCTTACATTTTTTAGAATTTGGTGTTTTTTAGGTATTTTTGGCATTTCCTCTCATCTTTGTCCAGTTTTTAAAACCCATCTTCCAGCAAGACTTGTTCTTTTGCAAGTGACAAAGAGCTAACTGAACCCAAAGGTCCTTAATTATCAACTACTGTGTCTATTAAAAGTTCAGGCAAAGGGCAATCTAGGAGCTCAACATTGTCTTCAGGGGTTATCGTCTCCCTTGAGGCCCCGAGTTCTTCTTTCTCCCTGCCATTTTTAAGCTGGAGCTCTCCTTGAGGCCATAAAGTAGGTGTCAACTCCAGGGCTGTAGTGTGTCCAGGGGAAAATGAGCATGCCCCATAAGTAGTTTCAGCCAAGGTACAGATGGCTTATGATTAAACAAACTTGTACCACCTGATGTTTCCATTTGCCAGCAAGGCATGCAAATGTCTGACATAGCCAGACCTGAATCAGACACTATGTCACGAAAGGCATAGGTACTAACACAGTGAGAAAAAGGGCTCCTTCAGAGAGAAGCAGGGCACGTATTCCAACAAAGAAGAAACAGAATCTATACCCATCAGGCTACACCAACACATTTCCATTGCAAATGTTTCCGTCAACTCCACAGACAAACAATACCTTAGGCACCCACTCAACAGCCAGTGTTTTAACCTCCTTCAAAGCATGTAGCTCCTTTGTCTTCATATTACAAGTCGCTGTGATTTCTTCAAAGCAAAGTGAGGTTTATCTTTTATCCTCGCCCCTTATGACATATTCGCAGCAGGCAAAGAGTGAATGAACCCTATAAGTTAGTTACTCAATCTTCTTATGCCTCAATTTTTCATCTTCCCTGAGAACAGTAATATTCATTCCTAATCAAACATTGACTCATTCATTCAAAAGCTACTTTATTATTTCCAATAACTAAAACCACCACCACGGCAACACGCACGTATTAAGTGCTTACGACATGTCAGCCAGAATTTTGGGTCCCTTTGGCCCTTTGCCTCTCCCATCTTATTGCTTGTAATTCCCCCTGGTTTATTGTGTTTTGGTTACACTGGCTTCCTGTAGGGACGGACTCAGGCACCCAAAGCTCCTGTCTATGGCAGAGGCTTACTGAACCCTCCAAGGAGAGTGTCATTTCCTCAGTTGCTCCCATGGCTAGTTCCTCTTTTCCATTCAAATCTCACCTTAACTCTTACATCTATAGAAAAATCACCCTTAACACTGAATGTACATCATCCACATAGCTAAACTCACTGTTCACACATTAACCCTTTTTCTTCATCCTGCTCCTCCTCCTCCTCCTCCTCCTGGGCCTACTCCACCTCTTCTTCCTCCTCTTTTCCTTCTATTAATCTTACTTATCACTTCTTAACATATTGTTTCTTTTCCCCCTGTTTACTCTCCCCTTGGAATATAACTTTGAGAGCTAGGACCTCATCTGTCTCCTACCTAGGAATGTGATTGTCATGAAGCTGCCAACATTTTTTAAAATAAACGTGTCTATTTTAACCCTTATAATGATCCTATAAGGTAGATATTAACCACCCCTACTTTACAGAGAAGAGAGCCAGTGCTGGAAAAGCTCGTTGCCTGATGCAGTGGCAAAACCCACCTCTGGACTGAGGAATTCTGATTCCAGGACTCAGCTTCTGGGCCAGGACTCTAAACCTCTGTGCGGATTCTATGTGGAACACCTGGAGGTAAACGCAATAGACAATGCCCCATCGTTGGTGGAATAGCTAGACTTAAAAAAATTAATCAAATAAATAACTGTAAAATTGTAGTTGTACAGTAAGTGATAGGAGAAACACAGAAAGCTATGCTGAACCCATAAAATGAAGTCCTAATTTGTGAGGGAGTCAGTGAATTTAAGACTTTAAGGATGAGTGGCTTTTATCCAGGGAAGGACAGTAGGGAGAGAGACGGCCGATGAATGGCATGACATTGGCAAATTCCTGAGGCATTCAAAACAAGTATGTGAGATATGACATTCAAAGGGAACTTTAAAAGGTTCTTTAATTTTAAAAGATCAAAGGGGCTATAAATAAATTTGAAAATGGAGAAATGAAGCAATTAATTAGGGTGATTTATAGCTAGATATTGAACTTTATCCTACAGTCTGAAAATAGACTCTTTTAAGGACCCACTGAACATTTGCAAAACATCGCCTTATATTGTTTCAGAAGCACATTTTCAATCAATAAATCAAGAATAAAGAAAACGAATTTACAGTTCACTGTCTCCATGGTCAATGTCATAAAGCTACAAATTAATAACACCAGAATGAATAACTTGGAATCAAGTCAAGTAGCTTGGAAATGAGAATACTAATAGCTCACATTTACTGGATGTTTACTGCATACTTTTAGTGTGCCGAGGTTTTTGTCTTAGTCAGCTCATTTAATCCTCACACAATCTTTTTTAAGTTATTGTTATTATTACCATTTTGCAGGTGAATAAGTTTATGACAGGAGAGAAATTATGTAAGATGTGCTCAGTTACTCAGTCTAATTGCAGTATGTGTGAGTGAGAGTGTGTTAGTGAGTGTGTGTGTGTGTGTGTGTGTGTGTGTGTGTGTGTGTTTAACCACTGTGCTATTCTGCCTCTCCTAAGTAGCTCTGGGGTCAAAGAAGAAATCAAGAGCATAACAGTATTTAAAGGAAAATAATGGTAATATAAACAAACTGAAAGAATTTATTATTAGCAAAGCATGTTTATAATTGTTGAAGGTGTATGATAGGTATATGTGGGTTTATTGTGCTGTTTTTTATTTGCGCATACACTTAAAAGTTTCCATGATATATAGTTATACATACAAGATAAAAACAGAGATTGATGAATTAAAAATAGTCACTCTTAGCTACAACAGCATTTACAGCAAACCGTTTTTTTTAATAGTGCTTAAGTTTCTTTTTACTATAAATATTTATAACCATATATCTGGTGTAAATGGTTACCCTGTATTAAACATTTATTATTAATGGTTCCATATATTATTAAATCTAATTCTCATTACAACGCTATGCAGTAAACATTATTATCTCCATTTCACAGATGAAAGAAGGGGCTTAAAAAGCTTCAGGGGAAAAAAAAAAGGCTTCAGTAATTTGCCTAAAAGGTTTTACTTAGAAATGGAAAAACAGAAACTTGAGTTTGAATCTTTTTTTATTCTGAAGTCCTTACTTTGTACACTACACCCCGTGGCAACCATTAAGTAATTCTATATAAACTTTTTGGTGGTGGAGCACTTTGAAACTTATCTTTAAATATATATATATACTATCCGAGACCATCTAGCATAGCACCTGCCACAAAGTCCATACTTGCTAATTACTGAATGATAAGATTGAGGAAGAAGACCAGCAGGCTTACGTTATCTTTATAGAAGCAGTATCTGTGGGAAGTTAATCATTTAAAAAATAAACTATTCATTGACTCGCCCAAAGTTGAGCAGTTTATTTTTGATGGGTTGAGACACGCTGTCCAGCTATTTCACATTCTGTGCATTTCTCTGGCCAGGAACTCTTCCATTCATTGACTGTGACCACGTGATGAGAGCAGAATGAGGCTGGCCACAGCAGAAAACCCCTGAAACTTCAAGTTCATAATTTCTACATTTCTATTAATGTTTCACATCTCTCTGAAAAGAATTTTGATTTTTCTGCACTCATTTGTCCTCCCTAGTGTGGAAGTCATCTAAAAAGTTTTGAATTCATCTTTGTTTCATCCAAATAATTGGCGAACTTGAGAGAGTAAAATCATTAAGGATTGACCTTAGAATAATTCTTCTGAAGAAATTAAAACTTTGGTAATTCTTCACACATTATCTTACTCCCACATCCAGAGCAAGAATGACTTCTTTTTTTTTGTGATCTTTTTGTAAACTCTGTTGATGAAATTCATGTCATTTGCAAGTTGAGAAAAACTACAGAAAAAGTCCATAAGCGATGATTTGTTCACAGAGGATCCCCTAGTGGCCACCACTTTTCTGTGCACTCACAAGCCTAGTAAATAAGCTACTTGCGATGGTTTCTTTGTGATCAGAATCAGGCTTCTGGGTTGGCAGCTTTGGAAATCAATTTTTAAAATGGCACACTATCTATCTGCACAGCATTCAGTTTCTGATAACATGTCTTTATTGTAAGATTTCTCATGCATTCTGAAATGTATTTCATTACTTGTGAGAATTAACAGAAAGCAAAATCATTTGTCAAATGGAATTTGCTTTTACTTGAAACCCTCTTCTACTATATTCCTCTCATGATTACCAGGAAGACTGGCTAGCATTACTCTTTTGCTTTAAATCCAAAAAACATACACTTTGAGTGCCTTTTTTTCCTGCATCCACTGTAATGCCTACTTCATCTGATGGTAAATGTCATTTAAAATATCTTCGTTTATCACATTTTGACACATTTCTCTCTTTTAAGATATAGCCTGCAAATATGTACTTAAATTTCTGCAGTGGTGTCGGCAAATAACACTGGCTTTTAAAATATGTATTAGCATTTAAGTGGCTTCAAAATGTTTAAAACTGCTATCACTTCTATTATTAATATAAAAAGAATCATAATACCAACCTAGTCCTTTATTAATTCTGTTAAAATATGTAAAAAAAGAAAACTATTCTCTAGTGTGTACCTTTTATTTATAACATGCAATTGCTGCAAATTTGATGAAGCAGTCTCAGTGTCCAGTATTATAATGTTTAAAAATTATAATTCATTAAAGTAATGGAAGACTATGTAGAATTTAAGAATAATGAGTTCCTCTGTATAATGAAATATAGAAATCTCTAGATCATATTGTTGAGTTAAACCGAATCAATTGTAGGAGAGTAAGAAATATATCCTATATAATAAAAGGCTAACATGTAAATGACCAAATGGTGGAATGACTGGTCAATCTGATGCCCACTGACCAACAGGGGGCAGACAATCAATACAGGAGCTGCCCCCTGATGGTCAGTGTGCTCCCACAGGGGGAGCATGGCTCAGCCAGAAGCCGGCTCACAGCTGGCAAGCACAGCGGCAGTGGTGGGAGCCTCTCCAGCCTCCATGGCAATGCTAAGGATATCTGACTGATGGCTTAATGGGCCTAAGCCATCAGTTGGACATCCCTCAGGACTCCTGGACTGCGAGAGAATGCAGGCCAGGCTGAGGAACGTGCCCCTCCCCCATGCATGAATTTCGTGCACTGGGCCTCTAGTATTTACATAATTATCCTTATTTGTGTGAGTATACATTTCAATAAAACTGAAAGAATAAACCCAAATATTGGATTTCTAAAGTGATGAAAGCAGTTTACTTCCTATCATCTAAGCTTATTTCACAGAAAGGCTGAGTGTTAGAGGACAAAGTAACAGAGCCTCGGTAAGCAGTTTTTCTGCAAACTTTCCTTGTGCCTCTTCTCAGGGCTGACTACACTTCTAAGCCACTGAAAAGATCTCTTAAACCAGCTTCCATTTTAACTCATCATTCTTGGGATAGTCAATTAAATAGCCAAAGGATATTTACAAAGAAACCAGTAAAGTCTGACTTTGAAGCTAACCAGTGAATGTAGACTCCACTTATACCAGGAATGGTAGATTGGTAACAAATATACTAAGTATTTAAAAGAGAAACACTGAAAGCAACCAGTCACAAAGAGTAAAATTCCAATAGAAAGCATTGTGTGGCATTGAATTTCTCATTTCTCTGTCTGCTGACAGCATTTAAAAGAGTAGAAGAGAATCCGATTTTCAGGAAATATTAAGGGAGTTTTTTGGGAGACCACTCTGTACCTTCATGATAATCATAAGAAGAATACGGTATTAGAAGGCTGTAAGTATCCAATGGTGTGCTTATATGCATGCTTACAAGTCCTTTGGTTGATCTCTTTCCCCCCTCCCCAACACTCCCCAGCCTTCCTGCTGTAATTTGACAGTCTGTTTGGTGCTTTATGGCCTCTGTATCTATCTTTTTGTTCATCAGGTTATATATAATATTCTTTATTTTCCATAAATGAGTGAGATCATGTGGTATTTTTCTTTCATTGCCTGGCTTATTTCACTTAACATAATGCTCTCTAGGTCTAAGACACTGGGGAGGTGGGATGAAGGCAGGCGACAGGGGTTAGTGGAAGCTGGGGGAAGGTCAATGGGGGGAAACAAAGGAGACATATGTACTACTGTATGTAATACCTTAAACTATATATATATATATATAGATAGATATATAGATATATAGATATAGATATAGATATAGATATAGATATAGATATAGATATAGATATAGATATAGATATATAGATATATAGATATACAGATGGCTGTAAGTAAACATTTTTTTTAAGTTCTATTTGATGTAATTCTTATTTTTAATGGAGCTTTTAAAAATTGGGCATACATTTTGTGGCTATCTTGGATGGCTTTTGTTTCTTGCAGCCTTATATTTAAATGTCATTGCTTTTGGAAATAAAGCTATCTTCATCAAAGTAGATTGGAAAATATATTTTTTATCTTTATTGTTCAGTTTATTAATTACATTGTTTCCCCTTTTTTATTCCCCTATAGCTCCCCTGCACCCTGTACCTATCCCACCCTCCACCCTCCCCTCCCCCTCCCCACTGTCCTCTCCCATTGTTGCAAGATTTTTGTCCAGTCTCTAGCTGTACTTCCCACAACCCTTTTCTCCCCAAGAATTATCAGTCCATTCCCTCTCTATGTCCATGATTCTGTTATATTCACCAGTTTATCCTGTTCATCAGCCTATCAATTCACTTGATTTTTATGTTCATTTGTTGATAGATGTGTATTTGTTGTTCATAATTCATATTTTTACCTTTTTCTTCTTCCTCTTCTTAAAGAATATCTTTCAGCATTTCATATAATATTGGTTTGGTGGTGATGAACTCCTTTAGCTTTTTCTTATCTGCGAAGCACTTTATCTGATCTTCAATTCTGAATGATAGCTTTGCTGGATAGAGTAATCTTGGTTGTAGATTCTTGCTATTCATTATTTTGAATATTTCTTGCCACTCGCGTCTGGCCTGCATCATTTCTGTTGAGAAATCTGCTGACAATCGTATGGGTGCTCCCCTATAGGTAACCAACTGTTTTTCTCTTGCTGCTTTTAATATTCCTCTTTTTATCTTTTGCTCTTGGCATTTTAATTATGATGTGTCTTGGTGTGGTCCTCTTTAGATTCCTATATTTTGGGGTTCTGTGTACTTCTTGGGCTTTTAAGTCAGTTTCTTTCACCAGGTTGGGGAAGTCACTATTTCTTCAAATAGGTTTTCATTAACTTGCTCTCTCTTTTTCTGGCACCCCAATAATTCAGATGTTGGCTTGCTTGAGGTTGTCCTAGAGGCCCCTTACACTATCTTCAATTATCTGAATTCTTTTTGTTTCTTGCTTTTCCAGCCAAGTGGATTTTGCTTCATTGTATTTCAGATCTTTGACTTGGTTCCTTGCGGCCCTCTGGACTGCTTTTAGGACTTTGTGTAATATTTTTTATTTCAGTCAGTGTATGCTTGATTTCTAGTTGGTCCTTTTTCATATCCATGAGGGTCTTGTTCATATCCTCAGAGGTCTTGTTCATTTCCTTGAGGGTCTCAATCATTTCCTTGTAAGTGTCATTCATTTCCTGGTTGGTCTTGTTTATTTCCTCGTAGTTGTCATTAAGTTTATCGGCCTTTTCTAGGAGCCTCTTGAAAAGCCTTATAACCGTGGTTTTGAACTCTATGTCTAGTCGTCTTTTTTCCTCCATTTCTTTCACACCTGATTTCTTTCCATATCTCTGCATGGTGGCTGCTTTATGTGGTAGATGTCCTCTAAGGGTCAGTGACACAGCCTCCCCAGTTACCTGAGGTGGGTACTCCTACTGCAATCCTTTATGTGTTGTACAGTATTTTTGAATTTAAACCCAGCTTCTTGTTGTTAGCCCTAGGAGGGTTTGACCTCCAGGCCAATTGGCTGTGAAGGGAGACTGTGTTCAGGTTGGTTGGGCGGAGTCTCTGAGCTGAGCAGGCAGCCTTAGTGTCAGCTATGTCCTATGAGGTGCTCTCTCTCCCGTGCGGGTCTCTGTTGGATGGGGATGGCTGCAGGCACCTCCAAGAGAAAGCCGCTAGTCTCTTCTCCTTGCCAGACAACTCTGCCTCTCCCCAAATGAGTCTGCACACCCAAAGTCTCGCCCAGGATTGTAAAACAGGTGGTTTCTGGGAGCAGGAGACAAATTTCCAGGGAGCAAGTCACACATCTGTGCTGTTGCACAGTTTATATGCGCGCAAACTTCTTTTCCCAGCACCTGGCCTCTCTGCAGACTAGGAGACCTCTGCCACGCCCGGCTTCCAGGGTGCGTCCCCCAGACCTCGGACCTCGCCTGGCATTGGGGAATCTGTGCAGTGGGACATCTCCACGTACCCCGGATCTCGGACCTCGCCTAGCATTAGGGAATCAGTGTAGTGGGACGTCTCCGCCCTCCCCATTGGTGAAATCCAGCCGGGGTTGCTGCTCCAGTCCTACAGCCTGCACGTGCGACCAGGACGGCTCCTAACCTGTTTCAACGAGACCTTTAAGGCTGCGCTCCCACTGCTCTTCTGAGTCTCAGTCTCCCACCTTTACTTTTATTTGTGGAGTTTTCACTCAGCCAGCTTTCTGGTGATTCTGGGTGATGTTTGTTTTGTTGTTATATTGTAGTTTTTGAATTGTTGTGCGGGGCAGAACAATAGGTGTTTACCTATGCCGCCATCTTGGTTCTCCTCTGTAAGTAGGAGATTTGATTTTGATAAAAAGCTTTTGTTTTCTTTTAATTCTCACATGAGAAGTCTTACAAAACCAAAAAGTGATCAAATAAATATTCTGTCAGTTTAAAAAATTGATTTCAAAAGTTACAAACCGACAAGCCTGAATCTGACCAAACAGAAACAGTCGCAAGTAGCTAATTTACTACTAGGCTTGTAAATGCATAGAAGAGTAGTGACCACTAGTACATATGTAAGCATCAGAATTATATTTTTGAGAGACATCCATCCATTGGTTGCTTCCCTCACTTGTCCTGACCAGGCCAGGGACCGAGCCTGCAACCTAGGAACATACCCTTTTACCAGAATGGAACCCAGGATCCTTTTGTCTGTGGGCTGACACTCTAACTATTAAACAACTGGCCAGGGCCAGCCAACTATGCATTTGGAAGTGAAAAGTGTTACTGCTGTTTTTATGATCTGAGATTTGCTTATTTCTACAAGCAAGAGTTTGTTTTGATGCACACATGAAACTCTCTTAATCCGATGAAAAGTTAACGGTAAAGAAAACACTGTCCCTCTTCATCACCTGAGCCTCTAAAACAGGTCGATGAAGGCAAGTAGAGGATGGTTAATTTGCCAGCAGTCAGTTTTGTTCACCACTTAGGTTAGTTACATAAAAACACTGTATTGGGTCAAATGCTCCAGACCCATTTGGTTTGGGGTAGAGGATAATAAAGAAGGTAGTACTTTGATGAACCTTTTATCTGAATCTTCACTTTTTCTAGAAATAAAATTCTCAGCTTCCAGCTGCCAACCAGGGATTGTGTCACCCTTCTGGTCCTCAGTATCGGGAACTCCACACCCTCCCCCCTTTCCTGGTTCCACCACCTGAGGTCCTGCCTGCCTGACAGGGAGGAGATATGTAGGACAGCTGCCTTTGTGTCTGGAAAGACTCCAGTGCAGGAGATGTTTCAAACAAAAGTATTCTGACAGGAGACTTTTAATAGGAGCTTTCATATCAAGTACATAAGATTGCTCTGTATTCTTTATAGCCCCTTCCTTTGGCCCTTGGAGATGAACATGTCCGTTTAACAGCATGAAGGCACTCAATACCTGCTATATGGTAGGCATTTACAGACTATTTACTGGGTGGTTCTGGTTACTTACTGTGCACAATAAGTCATCTGACACTGAGTGTTTTAAACCAGCAATTAATTATCATCTCTTACAGTCATCAGGGTTGACTATGCTCAATTGGGCAGTTCTCACCAAGGGTTTCTCGTGTGATTGCAGTCAGATAGCAGCTGGAGCTGGAGTCACCTGAGGGCTCAATGAGGCTGGCATCCAGGACAACTTGTTCTCTCACCTACTGTTCCCTGTCCTCTCCCTTCTCTCCACATGGTCTTTCATCCTCCATGGGACTCTCCACATGGCTTGGTCGTCTGACAGCATGGTGGTCTTAGGATAGTTGCCTTTTGTTACATGGTGACTGACTTCCAGGAGAAAAAAAAATAGGTAAAAAATCGTGCGGGCCAGTCCTGACTGGGATGACTCAGTTGGTTGGGCATAGTCCTCTGCACTGAAAGGTTGCCAGTTTGATCCCAGGTAAAGGCTCATGCCAGGGTTGAGGGTTTGATCTCCAGTAGGGGGGGGGGAGTGTGCAGAGACAGCTGACCCATGTTTCTCCCTCACATTGATGTTGCTCTTTCCTTCTCCCTTCTTTAAAAATCAATAAACTCTCCCTAAAACAACAACAGCAGCAAACCTGCTAGGCCACTTGAAGGCCACACTCAAAACTAACCTAGTGCCACTTTGGTTATAGTCTACTGTCACAGGGCCCACCTGAATGCAAGGATGGGGCTGGTAGCTCTGTCTCTTGCTGGGGAGTGACAGAACCACACTGCAGAGGAGCTCTGGGATGGGAATGTTCTCACAGCTGCTTGGGAAGGCAGTGTATGACATTTCTCACTGTCCACATTCCATGCCATGCTTTCAGATCCAGAAGCCTACTGGTAGTAGTACTTCTTCCTCGTCTCTGCCTTTCCCTCTCCCCATTTCTCTTCCATAAAAATTTACTGAGTTCCCAGAAAAGGAAAGCCTCTCTGTTACTAGACATCATTAAATCCAAGTAATGGTCTCAGTTACGTGTTCTTTGTACTAAGAAAGCATCTCTTATCATGTATCCTTACTCTTTTATTTTATTTTTTTAAAATATATTTTATTGATTTTTTACAGAGTGGAAGGGAGAGGGATAGAAAGTCAGAAACATCGATGAGAGAGAGACATCGATTAGCTGCCTCTTGCACGCCCCCTACTGGGGATGTGCCCGCAGCCAAGGTACATGCCCTTGCCGGAATCGAACCCGGGACCCTTCAGTCCGCAGTCCGACGCTCTATCCACGGAGCCAAACCGGTCTCGGCCTTACTCTTTTATTTTTGAGTCAAAATTTTGAGGTTCAGGTGGAAGAGAAGTAATAATACAGAAATAATCCTGCCCTATTAAGGAGCTAATTCCTGCTCCTGGCAACGTTGCTACACAGATGCTAAGAAGCATCATTCACCTATATATTTATTTATGGCTCTGACACAGCTTAGCACTGCAGATCCAACAGGGGGTAAAATAGACACTGTCCCTGCTGTAGGTTGAAGTTCTAATTCCCAGGACAATTGAAGGTGACCTGTTTGTAAATAGGGTCATTGAACATGTCTGGTTTAGACTTGTTAAGATAAAGTCATTAGAGTGGGTCTTCATCCACTATGACTGATATCCTTATAGAAAGGAGACATTTGGACTCGGAGACAGATATGCACAGAGGGGTGTGGCATGAAGAGACACAGGAGAACTCAGAACAAAAAGTAATCCTGCTGACATCTTGATCTCAGACTTCTAGCTTCCAGAACTGGAAGACAAACACCTCTGTGGTTTAAACCACTCATTCTGTGGGACCTGGTAAAATATTACAGTCCCCATTCTCATAGGGCTTATCCACCAGACATTAGGCAAATGATTCCAAATCATGGGCACCATTCCAAAACTAAGAGCTAAGTATCATCAAGGAAAGAAACACAATTCTATGAGAGCAAGGACCAGAGGAGTCTTTCCTGGGCGTAGAGAAAGTTTCCATGGGAAGTGATGCTTGAGGTGAAATAAAGAGTGACAAGGTGTGACTATGTCCCAGGTGGGCGGTACAGTGGGGTGGGGCCCAAGTGCAGAGGCCTCGGTCAGGTGACAGTGTGATCCAATTGAGAAACCGAAACAAGGGCAGTGTGGTTTTAGCACAGAGAATGAGAGGGAGAGAAATGCAAAGCAAGGTTGGCAGAATAGGCAGAAAGCCGGTGCCCTTGTAGGCCTTGTTAAAGACAATGGTCTCAGAGATAAGGAGAGTCCCTCAATGGCTTTCAGTGAAGGTGACATGACCACATTGGAGTTGTAAGAAGATTGTTCTGTTCTTGGGAGAAGATGTGGGAGAGGGCTGGGGGACGAGAAGACCTGGACTTAGGGAAACAAAATGCAATTGCTTGTAGATAGGTAGCTCATACAGGTGGGAGGGAATGCTAGCTTAATACGGGAAGGGAGGTAGCAATGAAGGCATCTGAGACATATTTAAGGGGAAGGAAAGGATAAGACTCACTGATGGAGGAGGTCAGAGATGCAGACCTGTTTCTGCCTTCACTCAGGGAAGCTAGGAATAGTTCCCTTTTTAGGGAGAAGCTCATGGATTGCAGACGGCTCATGCTTTGTGTCTGTGGGGGACTGCACGTTGAGAAGGCATGAAGGCAGTTGGATGTACAAGGAGCTCAAAAAGTGTGTCCTGGTTAGAGGATCCTTAGCAAATAGATGGTGATTGGATCTTTGTGTAGTGTTGATATTGCTAAGAAAGTACAAATTGGGGAAAGAAAGAGGCCTGTAACAGAGAGCTAATTCACTGCAATATTTACTTTTCTCTTGTTTTGCTATTATTTAATAAGGAAATGATACTAAAGTTTGTACCCAATTATTCCTGACAGGTCATTTCTAAAAAAAAAACAACAGGAAGCCTCTGAAACAAATCTTGTATCTCCAAGTTACAGTACAGCGTTGGGCAATTTTCAATCACATGTGTTTTTATATTTTTCTGAGAAGCCATTGTAGTTTGAATTTTCTACTTCAGATTACAGAAGGGGAAAGTGTTTTCATAAGTATTTTAGATAAAAATAAAGCAAGAGTTGATTTTACTTCCCATAGCCTTAAAAAAAGGTATCTTTAAAAATATTCTACTGCCCATGGGGAGAAAGAAGCCGTATCTGATTGAAACAGTGATTGGATTTTTTTGTACATGCTGACATCTGGGCCAGGCCCTATCTTTGAATCATTTCATTTCTAGCAGCACCATGATGGTATTTATAAGTGGTTTACCACCCCTGTTAAAATAGAAGGACACATACATGGGCTGTTCCCCTCTTAAAGGAAACCTGCTGGGGTCGTGCCCTGGGAAGTTGTTAATTATGTCCTTGTTAGTATGGAGAGAACATGGAAGCCAGCTCATGGAAGCCAAACCAGGAGAAGTGCTCTGATCTCACCCGTAGATGTTCACAGCTACTCCCTCTGGTAGTGAGGTGGGCTTGGCTGGGAACTAGGACAGGCCAAGAACCATCCTTAGAATAGGCTGGTCCTACAACTGGGTGAAATGCATGCTGTGTCCACTTCACTGTTGTGAATAGTGACACCTGTGACAGTGAGTAGAGGAGTATTCATTCTCTTTAATCAGTGGTCGGCAAACTCATTAGTCAACAGAGCCAAATATCAACTGTACAACAATTGAAATTTCTTTTAAAAGCCAAATTTTTTAAACATAAACTTCTTCTAATGCCACTTCTTCAAAATAGACTCGCCCAGGCCGTGGTATTTTGTGGAAGAGCCACACTCAAGGAGCCAAAGAGCCCTATGTGGCTCACGAGCTGCAGTTTGCCGACCATGGTATTTAATAATACCTCACTATATATTTTTTAAAAGTGCATACCATTTGACCCACAATTTTACTTGTAGAGCCCTTCCGTTGAAGAACCTTAAGACATTCATCATGAAATTCTGAAAGATTTGATGTACAAGAATGCTCATCTCTCTTCAATTCTTAGAAGCCAAAATTTAGAATGACCTTTCCAACCATAGAACATGGATTAAAAATAGTAAGGCCCATCTCTATGATGAAATAACTTCCATCTATTAAAATTATGATGTAGAAATATAATGAAATGGATATAGTCAATACATGAGAACAGTTTATGAATACATATATGGAGTATCACTTTTGTGCATATGTGTGAAATGGCGTGTATTTTTTAAATTTTGAAAATGTATTTGCTAAATTCTTAATCACTCAAGTCTGAGGTAACACTTATTTTCATTTTTGTGGGGTTTTTTTTGGTATACTCCAAATGTTTCTAAATAAATGTTAGTTTTATATAAATACAGCAGATAAGTAATTTTAAAATATGACTACCTTGTCCAAAAAGATGCCATTCCCTTTGCCCCTTGCTTATTTGCGATTGAGATCCCAAAACTAGAGATCGATTCCTCTTCAATCCCGTAAAAAGAATATTTCCTTAAGAAGAGGATTTGCAAAGCTATATCAGTCATTTACACCTTAGTTTGAGTAAACTCATTAGCTCCTTCCAGGGAGCAAAGTGTGATGGGTTCAAAGGAGGATGAATTGTAGCACCACAGGGCACCCAAACAGAAGGTGAAGTGCACTCATCAAGGTTCACTCTGCCCATGAGAACCTCTGACTTTTTTATATTTCACCAACCTAGGAAGAAACAAGCAGTAATTTAGTAAACCAAGAACTCTGCTCATTGCCTTGGTATCTGGCAATTTTATTACTGGATAAAAATGTTTGGAGTTTATTTGTTTTTAAGATTAATTCAGATGGAGATCCCCACCTCCTATTGCCCTAAACGTGTAATAATGCTACAGATCTGAGATACGTGTATATATTGCACAGGCTCCAGCACGTTATCTTGTTGCTCTTTGAGTGTTTGAAGTAACCTGGACTGTTCTGAATCTCTTCCTTCTCCTGGACACTCCCATTGCTTATTCCTTTCCATTGGGAAAATTCATTTTTGAGTAGGATATTATTCAAACAACCCAAATATCTGATGTAGACAGCAGATTCAAGTAGAATTAGATAACAACTAAAGAAAAAAGAATACCCTCCTATTGCTAATATTTTTTTTTTGCCACTACTACTATGAAGGATGAAGCCTTTATTGATCATCAATGATTCAGGTACGTTCTGTGATTAAATTACTTTAATTATTACTTAATTGTGAATCATTTCCTAGACATATAAATTAATTACATAAGCAACCTTTAATGTCAGTAATTTGTTCTTATTTTACAGATTAGAAAACTGTAATTTAAAGATTAGGAGGTACCAAACTGGATTCAGCCTTGGTCTTCCTCAGCCTCCAGGTCACCCGTACACCCACAATGCTATGCTTTCTATCCGGATTTCTAGAAGAAAAAAAGAGAGAGCCCACCACACCACCACTAAACCTGGGGTCACTACTGCTCTCACCAACCAGTATGTGGTGTTTAGGGCCATCTTCGATAATAAAATGCATCACTGTAGCCAAGCTAACTGACTGCCACTCTCAATACTTTTTAAAAATTCTCAATACTTTTTAATGAGAATAACTTTGAGTCACAATGTCTGATTCCTAGGTGATCTGCACTTTCTAAAGCACTCAGATAGCTCCAGAGTCACTCAGAATTCTCTGACATCCATCTCCATTTTTCTTAATATAACTGTCACTTCACACATGAGTTTATTTCCCCCATCTATCCTCAGAATCTTTGCAATCAAGTTATTTTAGACAACTGATAATAAAAGAGCACTCAAGTCAGCATTTTGGGTGATTTGAGGCCCTTATTTCATCTCTTGGTCAACTTTTTCAGTGTCCTGTAATCTTTTATATATAAATGACAGCCTGGGTTGAGTACATTTTCACTGCCCTTGATGAGCTCGCTGGACTGAAAGACCTCTAGCCCAGGTGGGAATACACACTCTCCAATGTCTAAATCACTTAAACATATATCCTCTCAGTCAGAAAAGTGAGTTCTCGCCAGGCCTGTTGAATGCAATTGGCCATTTTAGTTAAGGCCCTTTGAAATGACAGAGAAAATAACATTTTAAAGAATACATGAAAAATCTCACAGGTATTTCTGCTGTCTCGGGCACTTTTTGTTGTAGATTTTGTAGGACTGGGGGAGAAATAATACAGAGATGGGGGCATGCAAAGGGAAGTATACTTATATTTTTATGTATATTACTAGAGGTCTTTGGTGCATGGATTCGTGCCCAGGTGGTGTCCATTGGCCTGGCCAGCGATTGAGGTCTAGCTGGGAGCCAGCCAATGAGGAGGAGGGCTGCAGGAGGTTGGCAGGCCAGCTCGAGAGATTAGCTGTGGGAATGCACTGACCACCAGGGGACAGCTCCTGTGTTGAGTGTATGCCCCTTGGTGGCCAGTGCATGTCATAGTGACTGGTCGACCAGTCATTCCAGTCATTCCAGTCATTTGGTCGTAGGAGTTGCTTAAGGTTTTGTATATATAGAGGCCCAGTGCATGAAAATTTATGCACTGGAGGGGTGGGGGCTGTCTCTCAGCCTGGCCTGCCCCCTCTCACAGTCCAGGAGCCCTCAGGTGAAGGAGGTGACCCAGTGATCAGGGGAAGGTGATGTCCTATCACACCTCTGCTGCTGCCACCGCTAGCAGCGCAAGCCTTGGCTGGCCCTGGTTATCTGAGCCTTGGCGGCCTTGGGAAGCTAGGCAGCCAACATCTGAGGCTTGCCAGCACCTTTGGCCAACCCTATGAGTCTGGGCAACCGACATCCAAGGCTTGCCTGTGCCTCAGGCATCAGCTGGGCAGCTGCCATCTGAGGCTTGCCTGTACCTCTGGCCATCCCTGGGTGGCTAGGGGACTTAGGAGACTGGGGTACTCTGGAGGCAGGTGCATGGAGCATGCCTGTCACCCCAGCAGGGCTAAGGGCCTGGCTGCCACCATCTTGTGGCTGTGGGCGCTGACATATTTGAGGGCATAGCAGTCAATTAGCACATTCCCTCCTTATTGGCTGCGGGTGCCGCCATCTTTGCAACAGCCTGAGGGTCAACTAGCATATTCCCTCTTTATTAGATAGTATATTACATGTTAAATACATAGATATCCATTGTAGGGCAAAAGTAGGTTCCATTTGTAAGTGAGTGAAACACAGAGTTTATTCTTGTATTATTACTTATGAATTATTGTTTCAGTTTTCATTTGAACAACTATAAACCTACTTTTGCTGCACCCTGCATATGTATGTGTATGTATGTGTTTGTATGTGTCTGCTCACATATGGGAATTTGAGAAACAACTTAGTGACTTTCAAAATAGCAATAATGTCACTTCTTAAGGAATATTTAAAAGTACAAGGTATATGACAAACACTTTATTGATAACAACAATACCTAAAATTTATTAAGGACTTATGCATCAGGCACATTGCATTATATGCACGTGTGCACACATGCACACACACATACAATTATATAGATATAATTCTCATTTTGCAGGTAAGATAACAGACTCAGAGAGGCTTAATAATGAGCTCATTCAGATGTACATCATTAGCACATGAGATTACAAACACAAGTCTTTGGGCTTCCCAGAGGGATACTAATCTATATATTATACATCCTCCCTAATGATATCCTCCCTGGTACCAGAATTTCCCATGTTATGACTGTCAACATCAGTCACCCGAGGTACATGCTAAAGCACAATTCCTAGGTTCCAGCACCGACTTTCCAAGTTAAGAGTCCCTGGGAGGCAGGCCCCAAGGATTTACATGTTTTATTTGCTCATCAGGTGACTTTTAACATACAGGAATATTTGTGAGCCAGTGTGGCTAACAGATGTGAGAGTAGCACAGTGGTGAGACCATGGTGTCAGGAGTCAGGTGACCTGGGTTTTAATCACACCGTGCTAGTAACAAGTTCTGTGACTGTGATATGTCACTTCATCTTTCTGGGCCCGCATTACCCCATCTGTAAAGTGATGAGGCCTATCCTAACATTTTGCAAATATTTTAAATAAACTTCACCATTTGAGAAATACTGGTTCTGCTATGTTCTGCATTGATCAGTCTACGTAAAAGTCCTGTTTGCAGGGCCAGCCACTGTGCGTCAGAGACTTTCAGTGCCCAGGGTAGAGGCATGGCTGCCAGGACCACAGCCAGAGCAACTGGGAGCTGGGAATAAGGGCATGTGGCCTCTTCCCTGGCATCTCTCTTCTAGGCGCAGTTAAAGAGACACGAGTGAGCACTGCCATTCCAAACGTGCTAGAGTTGAGGCCGAGTTAGTTTTCTCTGACCAGCAGCATATTTTCACGGAAAACAAGGGATATGTCCTGTTTGATAACAAACAGGGGCTTGTGCCACCGACAGCGACAGCGCCCTAATCTATTCCAGCCTGGAGGTAATCATTTCTACTCTCCAAAACTATCCTGGAAAATCCAACAGCACGCATTTAATTTGTGGCCCACCCAACTGTTCTGGCCTTTCAGGAGAAGTAAACATGTCCTCAGTGGCTGTGTGGTATTTGCAGTGAACGGACCTGCTGGCAGAATCAGGCATCTGCCTGTGCAAGCGCAGGGTTTGCAGCACACTGTACACTGCAGGGACACATGCCATTTGCAGGCATATTTTGGGAGCCTGGAAGAAAATGTGGGCTTCATTGTAATCTGCAGTGGCATGTCTGGTGCTTTCCACACCTACATGTTTACAAAATAGTATTTGTTATTTAGGTCCCAAAATAAACAGCAAATGAATATTCATGCATGTCGAATGCAATTAGAGAAAACCCCCAGAATAGAACCTCAGAGTGCATACTCCCACTCCCCATCTGTAACCATTAGGGTAAAAGGATTACATTGCCAGGAGCTAGGAGTCCTTCATTCAACATAATTTATTGATTATGTACATTATGTACAGCCCGTGAGATAAACAATGGAAGTGATTTTTATTTTTTAATTTCAAGGAGGAGAAACTACCTGAAAGTAGAGAATAATGGTTCAGAGTGTTCATTCAACAAATACTGAGTACATATTTCATGTGATTCACTGATATAGGTACTGAAGCTTTAGGCAATGAATTTTTTAAAAAGTGATAAAAATAATTTCCCCTACAGGGTTTATGCTTAGTTTGTTGAAGACAAAGAACAAATGAATATAAAACATACAATATGATAGATGGTAGTAAGTACTATGCCAAAAATGAAAATATAGAGAAGAGAACAGGCTATGGTTGGCAAACTGGGGCTCGCAAACCATATGCAGCTATTTGGCCCTTTGAGTGTGGCTCTTCCACAAAATACCACGGCCTGGGTGAGTCTAGTTTGAAGAAGTGGCGTTAGAAGAAGTTTAAGTTTAAAAAATTGGGCTCTCAAAAAAAATTTCAATCGTTGTACTGTTGATATTTGGCTCTATTGACTAATGAGTTTGCTGACCACTGGAATAGGGGGTATGGGTGAAAGGATATTGATTTAAATAAGGAACAGGGATCATCGTAAGAAGATAAATCTGAGTATACACTTGAGGGAAAGAAGCCATGGGGATATCAGCGGGGAGAATGTTCTAGGAAAAGAACATCCTAAGTGCCATGTGTTAAAGCAGGTGAGTGCCCAGTGAGCTGGAAGGACACAGATGGCTGGTGTGGATAACATAGAGGGGATGCATTTTGAGAAAGAAGTCAGAGAGATAAGAGGATGCCAGGTCATGTAAGGCTTTGTAAACTATACAAAGTCTTTCAATTGGATTCTGAATGAGATGGGAATCGATTGGATTTAAGCAAAGGTATGACATGGTTGAACTTGCATTTTGAAAGAATGACAGTAGCATATGAGCTGAAAGATTGTAGGGTGCAAGGGCAGAGGAAGGTGGCCCAGTGGGTTGATTTTGGCTATTGACAAGTTAATGAACGATGGAGACTTGAATTGGGGTAAGCATGGTTCAGGAGGTGGTTGCATTTTGGCTATTTTGAATAAGGAACTAATATAATTTCTTGAACCATCATTCAAGAACTTTGCATTTTGAAATATGATCCACATGCAGAAAAGTTTAGCACATTATGTAAAGCAAACACCATGGATCCACCACCCAGGTTAAGAAATAAAGCATTGCCAGCACTCCAGTGCTCCATAGATTCAGCACGCTGGGAAAGAAAATGAGATATGTTAAGCAGAGCCATGGGAGCGGTAAAAGAGACCCAATCAAACTGGCAGGGATGAAAATGACAATATCCTAAATAAAAAATTCACTGGAGAGGATGAACCGCAGAAGAGACGTGACATTTCAGAATAAAAGATGAGTGAACTTTCCAAGATGATGTCTTTAATGAACAGGATGGAGCAATGTTCTTAAAAAATATGACGAACATCTTCCAAGAGAAGTAACGGCTGTTTCCCAGGGCCCTGCATCCCCAGAGGGCGTGTGCCCTTCACAGTGGAAAACAGGTTCCCAGGGTTACAATCTGGACTGCAACTATCCTTGTTCAGGCCTGGTGTCCGGTCATAGTGGTCACATGTTCTAGAGAGCAGATGTAAATAATGGCTAAATATTTGTTAGAAACTTCCAGGTTTCTGTCATCTGGTATATGGGTGACATGCCCTATTAACCTCTTCCCTAACATTTGCACCATGGTGTAGGTTTGAAGACTAATTTTATCCAGCTTTCCGCAGGATGGCAAGTGAGAACAATTGACAATAACAGTCCAGGCGCCAATAGTTTTGTTAGTACTTCCTCATGACATTGTTTCCTTAGGCATTTCCTAAAAAGTCTACCTGGTGGCTTAGACCTGCTCAGGAACAAGTTGGCTCCTGGAGGAGGACAGTGAGACAGCAGGATAAGAAGTCCCGGACTTCTAGAGTGTTTTCTCATTTCGTTAATTGTGAAGGAACAGATACAACAGTGGGAAATGTTTTACTTTAAAAATACAATGGAACGAAACATTCTGTTCCAGCCTGCTCTATTGAGTGGCAGAATATAGGACCATAACAACTTGAGGGAAAAAGACCATGGGAATGATGCTCTGGAAATAGATTAACAGATTTTTTTTTCCCATCAGTGCCTGTATCTGCTGTCAGGACAGCTGTAGCACTTACGATGCACGTGAAGAAATAGGGGTAAAGATCTTAGACACGTAATAGTATCAAACTGTACAGAGGTATCAGTACTGATGAGACCTGATTCTTAAAATTCTCCTAACACTGTACTAAAGATTTTGGATATTTTAGGCAAGAAGTTCTCTATTACTGATCATTTAAAGGGTTACCAGTTTTATCTTATCTTAGAGTCAGTCATGGGGATGGTGTAGACAGAATACCTTACAAAAGATTGCCGATGGTATGAAGTAAAGAACAAAAATGGAATGCTAAAAATGTTTCCTTTGGTCCTTGTGTATCTTTGCTCCGAAAGTTAATAACATATATCTGGAACTTTTTCTTCAAGTGTAGTTAGGTTATAACTAATGATTTGGGGATTAACGTCTTCAGGGACCAGTTTCTGGTCCCAAGAAAAGGACCAGAAGGGCTGATTATCCTTTCACAGGGTACGAGGAGGACATTCTGTAGCACTTGAGGAGCTAGTGGCATGGTGGACCCGGCTTACATCAACTCCCCACAACTGACTGTGTGTATCTTTTCCCAATCATTGTTTCAGTGACATCACGTGGCTACCTTGAAATCAGCCATAATGGGGGCATTACAACATGGTAATGGACACCTTCAACAGATTAGGGCTTTTTAAAAAATCAGTTGTTAAATATTGACCAGTAAAATCTTTGGAGGACTATGAGCCTAAAGCAGTTTGCATTGTGAGTAGTGAGACACAAGTTATCTTAAGTCTGGCTCTCAGGGAGGCAGACTCTGACGTGAAAATTTCTGTGTAGGACGTTGAATTCACCATGTCTTTTACCTTCCGTAGTTGAATGCTTTGACATCTGCAGCCTTGCTGACACTGGACTGCCCAATTCCTAGAGATAGTAAACAACCTTCCCAGAAGTGGGCTTTTCAAATTCAGACCAAACAATGCAGAATCCACACCCACAACCACCAATTCTAACCACATCAAGGCCAGGCACCTGACAAGGAAGAGCAGCCTATATGTGCCAGAGCCCTCTGGGATGATCGCTAACCAGGCAAATCCCAATTGAGCACACCCTGTGCCATTTATTCCTTCCTTGGAAATCACAATAAAGGCCATTGCTCACAGTCCTTTCCTCCCCCTTCACCTCCTGACCCTGGTGCTCCCCAGCGTTGCCCCATGGTGTGGCCTGTCCCTTCCTCCTGAGAACTGTACCTCACTCTTCAGTGGCAATCATCTCCTGATGATTGTTGATTTTACCATATTTGAACAACAGAAGTTCTTTGAGGAATGCTCTCAATATCTACATATTTTAGAAGGACATGGGAATAGCACTGGGAAGAGAGAATATTTAACCATGAATTAGTCTCAAGAAAGCCTCAAAAATGTCCATCTCCCAGAAAAGGAATGGGCCTTCCAAGTGGTTCTTTTTGAGATAAGGGGCCCAGCTTTGATAATCATTTATTAATCGGGGTATGGTGTGTCCTGACCCTGCTATCCAGAGAGGGACTCAGCCCAAGTGCTGTGAGCCACCAATGTTCCCAACAAGGGGTGGTGCCTCAGTTCTAAAGGAGGGCTGGGAGGGGCACCTCTGCTTCTACTACTAAGTAACAGGAAGATAAAAATCATCTGCCAAATGTTGTCTAGCTTACATGGAATCAACTGACAATAACAGTCCTGACTTCAATAATTTTGTTAGTACTTCCTCAGGACATCTAGGCCACTGCGTCGTTTCCTTATGTATTTCCTAAAAAGACTACGTGGTGGCTTAGCCCTGCTCAGGAACAAGTTGGCTTATATGATTCAAGAGCTTTCTGATGCAGCCAACATCACTGAAGCGAATAAAGGCTGTAGTTGAAAAGGTACTAAAAGTCCATGCCAAAGGCAGTCAGATATGTCTCTTCAGCCCTGGCAGAAAATAAATGTAAAATAAATGAGCCATTTACAACTCTGCAAAACCCAACATACTGTGAAGATCTATCAGGTGGACCATGAAAAAAAAATTGATTATCTTCGACAAAGCAATTAAAAATAAAAATTGGTGCAACTGAAGGCCAAATAAAATAAACTTCAAGAGTAGAAGAAAAAATGGAGGGGGTTGTTTGTTGGGTTTCTCTCTCCTCCTCTCTCCCCCCTTTATTTGCCTTTAGAACTTCCTATCATTTTGTTAAGGTGGGAGCTGATTGGAGAGGATAGGGCAACTGACAAAGGCTGATTAAGCAGCTCATATTCCATGAATAGTGAGTCCAGGCATAGCCATGTGGATTCTCAGGAGCAGCAGGGTGAATTCTATGAAAATTTTGTTTGTTTCTGGTAGTTTTCCTTCCTGTAATGAGAGAGTAAAGGCTGTGTAATCTGCATTTACCATTCTTTCATTATCCCAATAAGCAATAACAAAAATGAAATAAAACATTTAAAAAACATATTGTGATTGATCCATGAAGTTCTATGGTTTATCCTGGCAAATGGAGGGGGAATGCACAAAAGAGAATGGGTTTTATTGAGAGACAGTTAGCAAATGTATATAGGGAAAGCAAATACCCAGACATGTCATAAAAATGCTGCAGAGGAGGAGAGGAAGCCAGTCAAGGGAGCAGCAAGAAATGCACACCTCACTCGAGGCTCCTTGTATTTCCTGAACTATTGCCTACATTCTGTATGTCTTTAAATTACCTTAGATTTTGTTTGGGGGTCTCAGCTAAAATGACCTTTCCCCAGATAGATCCAGCAATCCTGCTAGAATCAATCATAAAATCCATCATTGCAACCTGTACTTTTTGTTCAGAGGCCAAATCATATTGTGTGTTTATATAGACACGTGGATATAATTTTTAATGTCTTGCATACGCAACTAAATTAAGCTGTTCTAGGACAGTGATGGGCAATGAAAGTTTTAAAAAATATATTTTTATTGATTTCATAGAGGAAGGGAGAGGGAGGAGAGAGAAACATCAATGATGAGAATCAATGATTGGCTGCCTTCTGCACGCCCCTCACTGAGGATTGAGCCCAAAACCTGGGCATGTGCCCTGCCCGGGAATCAAACCATGACCTTCTGGTTCATAGGTCAATGCTCTGGTTCATAGGTCCAACCACTGAGCCACACCAGCCTCGCAAATGGTTCGCTTTTCAATGAAATGATTATGCATTCCTATTTGGTCCTCTAGGAAGTGGCTGGATTGGAAGCCATGTGAATATGAACTAAAGCTTTGATAGCAATCAAGAGTATTCTCTTGACACTCAGCTCTCACAGCAATATCCCTTCCATTTCTTCTATGGACATCCTTCCACCTGACCTGCAGACTGCTGGAGGAGCCGCTGGGGCAGGATGGGAGGATCTAGCACCCTGAGCCCGACTCAGTCTCTGTGGTGTGAAGGTCATTTACCTGACTGTGTGCTCAGGGTAAATTAATTATTCTTTCCCATCTGCCCAAAGCTTTTGAGAAAGAACAGCTGCAAAGCCTGGTGAGTCTGGGAGATCAAAAGCAGCTGGGACACTGTGGTGGACTGTCGGGCCTGCTGCCCAGCTCCCTACCTGTTGGCAGCTTTGCCATTTAATCAGTCTCTGCACAGCCCCGAGGGGGCAGCATCTCAGGTGCTCTGTCTAGAATAAATTCCTTTAAATAAAATTTGCTGGATTCAGCGCCCCTCTTCCTTCCCTTTCACTCAGGTGAATAAACCCACTGAGACTTTGGCCAACCCACCCTTCCCTGTCCAGCTCTAAGTGTGCAATCTGTTCCAAGAGAATGACTTGCAAATGCTGTTACTGACAGACAAGTGGGAAAAGAAACTGCTTTTTCCTCTTCTCTGGAGCAATAAATCATCGATTGGGCCCAGGTGACTGCTACAGACAGTCCACTTAAAGCAGTACTCCATGATTTAACAGGCAGAATGCTTCTTCAGGAGATCATTTCTAACCATGCACCTTGTGTTCCACAAACCATCTAACTTTCCTCTTATTTTCAAATGGCCTAAGGTCCAACCAGATAAAATTCTTAGGAAATACAATCTAAGACTTTACGCTGCGGATTTTTCCCCTCACCTCCCATTTCCAGAAAGAGTGTCTCTTTATCAATGAAATAGCGATACGGGACAGGAACACAGACTGCTGAGCATGTTGCAACCTGCAAAACCAGACAACCTGTTGTTTTTGGAAGAAATGGTGGCCAGTCTGATGTGTTTGCCTTTTAATGTTCATGGTATGTGTTAAGTGAAATTTTACTTAAGATGAAAAGAGAGGGTTAATGGGTTTGGCCTTGAATCTCAGCTATGTTTTTCCTTTTTTCATTGATTAAGATATTACATATGTCTACTTACCCCCCTCCCATTGCCCCTTGACTCCTGTCCCACTCATGCCCTCACACCCTCCTGGTGTCTGTGTCCACTGACTGGTTATGCTTTTATGCATGCATACAAGTCCTTTGGTTGATCTCTCCCCCTCCCCCTCCCTCCCCAACCATCCCTCTGAGATTTGATGGTCTGATTGATGCTTCTCTGTCTCTGGGTCTGATTTTGCTCATCAGTTCATGTTGTTCATTATATTCTATAAATGAGTGAGATCATGTGATATTTATCTTTCTCCAACTGGCTCATTTCACTTAGCATAATGCTCTTCAGGTCCATCCATGCTGTCGCAAATGGTAAGAATTCCTTTTTTACTGCAATGTAGTAACCCATTGTGTAGATGTTCCACAGTATTTTAATCCACTCTTTTGCTGATGGGAACTTAGGCTGTTTCCAAATCTTAGCTATGGTAAATTGTGCTGCTGTGAACATAGGTGTGCATGTATCCTTTCTGATTGGTGGCAATTTTTTAAAAATCTAACTGTATCTATTGACTTTAAGGAAAAGTAATTTCAGCAATTTAGAATGGAAAGGACTTTGCTTTTGCTTTCCTAATAAATTACACACACAGCTTAAAGGATGGGAGGAAGACTTTACTTGAGTACTCTCAAGAGGCATGAGCAGCAAAATATATTTTGTTACTGTTTGCCTAATCTTCTGGTTTTATAATAAAGCCCATAATTTATTTCCCCTTTAATATACAAAGCCTGACTGTTCACAAAATGACACTATATTAAGGATGGCTTTTATGGTATTTAAAATCTATTTCTCTTCTTCTGTTACCCAGACATATTAGGAGAAAGTTTTCAAATTAAGTAAAATACAATGCTTTGGAATAAATGAGAAATAGAGACTCAAACCAAAGCAGTGTCACTCTCTACAAAGAGTCCCATGTTCTGTTAGCAAGTTGTTCTTTCTCTTCACTGCTTTTGGGGATGAGATGATTAAACTTGCAAAGGACACCGTCATCCTGTGTGCCAAAAAGGGTATCACGTCTGTACCAGGCACCCCTTTCGCACTAAGTTTTAGACTGAATTTTGTGAACTCAAAATCTCTGTCAGTGTGGAGGTCATTAATTTTAATTAAATGGAAATCTTTTTTTTTTACAAATAGAGCAAATTAAAATGCATAATACATTTCTAGGTGGATCTAAAATGGTCTCATCCAAAGCCCATTGACAAGAAGGGGAGTGTCTCAGTGTATTATGACAAAAGTTGTACCCAGAATCCAGAAAAAAATGGGGATTTCTTTGCCTTTACTCCAACATATTATTATGCTTCTATTTCAACATTATAGAAGGGTGATAAATCTAGCATCAACTTTACAGACTTTGGTTAAAATAATTTATTGTACTTACTAGGCACTGTTATACATGCCACCTCTTCATTTGAATGATTCATTAGAAATAGAACATGCTTTAGAAATAAATGTTCTGGATCACAATTCTCTCTACCACTTATTGGCTCTCACTTCAGGAAAATAACTTCAACTCTCTGAGCCTCAGTCATCTTATCTTTAAAGTGGGGATAATAATTTCAACTTTATAGGAATGCTGAGAGATAGAAATAAAATAATATGTGAAAGAAGATATGCATAGGCCTGGCTCATATAAGTGTTTAATAAATACAATATGCTAATATTTCTTATGTAATTAATTTCCCAGGGCTACCTACCTGTAAGAGCCTAGGATCACTCAATTACTTAGAGAGTTGGTATTGGCATTTTGTTTATTAATCATTTTAGCACCTTTTAATCCCTGCCCATTCTATATTACTCTTGAAGATATACATAAGGAAACTATTTGACAAATAGAATTTTATTAACAACTGAACCCGCTTGCTCTCAATTTGTAATAACAAGAGTTATAGCCACCGGGAACCACATGATGTTTAGTTCTGGGCCTAGATATATTTCTCAGTGGCTAGTGGGGTCAGTAGATGATAATATTTGAAGGTAGAGACTTTGGCATCTTACTGCCTCAGTTCAAATCCCACTATTACTTCCTTTTTGTTTTAGAGAAAAAGAAGGGAGTGAGGAGAGAGAGGGAGAGGGAGAGGGAGAGGGAGAGGGAGAGGGAGACGGAGGAGAGAGAGAGGGATAGAACAAATACGAAACATTGATTGTTTGCCTCCCTGTAAGCACCCTGACCAGGAATCAAAGCTGAAACCTAGGTATGTGCCCTGACTGAGAATCGATCTCAAAACGTTTTGTGGTTCTGGGAGACATGCCAAATAACTGAGCCACTGGCCAGGGCTAAGTCCCCACTACTTCTTACCAGACCTACAAGATCAGGCAACCAGTTCATCTCTTTGAGTTTCACGTTATAAAAATATAAAACTGAGAAAGTAATACTGGTTTTCTTAAGCAATCCTAATGATAACTAAATAAGTTAATTCATATAAAGCATTAATTGAATGGGCACTTAGGCTGATGGACACTTAGGTTACCCTTAACTGTGCCCTTTTGCCAGCCTGGTCACCCCTCACAGCTCCCCCTTGCTGGCCTGGTCACCCCCAACTGCCCCTCCCCTGCTGGCCTGGTTACCCCTCACTGCCCCCCTCTGCTGGCCTGATCACCCCACACACACTGGCATGGGGGGGCCATTAGGGTGATCAGGCCAACAGGCAGAGGCAGTTAAGAGTGATCAGCCTGGCAGGGCGGTCAGTCAGGGGTGATCAGGCAGGCAGGTAGGTGAACAGTTAGGAGCCAGTGTCCTGGATTGTGAGAGGGATGTCCGACTGCTGGTTTTCGACCTGATCCCGTGGATTGGGTCTAAACCGGCAATTGGACATTCTCCAAGGGGTCCCAGAGTGGAGAGGGTGCAGGCTGGGCTGAGGGAATCCCCCCCCCATGCACAAATTTTGTACACCGGGCCTTTAGTATTTAAATAAGCTTTTAGAAAGAGTTATTTTCTTCTTTTTTAGGAGGTTTTTCATCTGTTTTAAATAATAAACAAAATCCATTAAATGAGTGAACATTTCTGTTTTCCACTGGGTTATGCCATTCAGCAGCAGAGGACAATATTCTCTGATAGTTCTAAGGAGGTAAATGGTTTTGAAACTGTGGGTGGGAAGTTGCTGTGTAAACATCTTCCTCTTCCATCTTAAACATCAATTAATATGATATTGTAACTGACTCATTTTCACCATCCAATTTTTTGTCTTACATCCAGAATTTCAAAAATCTTTTATAGAACATATTATAGCAGGATATGGCCTACCTGGTTTAGAGAGAAGCTAGAAAAACCATTCATTTCTCTTCAGCCTACTTGACACCATACTCTCAATCTAAACAGAATAAATTGTGTTAAATGGACGGACATTGTCAACAGCCCAGTGTTACTATTGGAGATGTTCCTGCTCTTCCCCTATGTGTTCAATAGTAAAGTCTCTAAATTGGCTTCTGCTCTGGTGTGCATTCAATTTTTCAGCACAATTGCCCCAACTCCTTTAACATATTAGTAATTAATGGAAACAGTGTGGCTGCACCATTAAGTTTTTATTCCTGTAATATTTTTAGTTCTCCAAAATGTATGTGGGTGTATGCACATGTATAAGTGGGCATACTGACAGCTGAAATTATTTTTAAAATAAAGAAACTAGAAATAAAGAATTATTTTGAAGGTTGCCTCTTCCTTCCCTTCTTTTGTTTTTATAATATGCCAAAATGGAAAATAGCAGGGGATATAACTAAGTTTATTTAATCAATTTTATCTAAACCATTGCTTGCATCTGAAATGAAACCCAGTGGTTTTGCCTTTTATCAGTGATTGCTTTGAAGATTTAAAGACACAGCTTCTCTGTTGGTGAGAAGCAGCACAGTCTATTGCCTGTGAAGCAGACAGAAAATTATACTTTCAGTAAATAACTTGAGCATATCGAGTAGCTCACTTTTATGTCAGAGGTTTTCTTAATTACAGCATCTATTCCTGGAAGATGAGAGGGAGCCTGTGTCACCTTTGCTGCGTATGACATAAGAAAATTCTGATTTTACTCTTTCCCCAGAGGAGCCCTTCTGGCACCTTGACGCAGAAAAGAAGAGCAGGTGCTCTACTGATCAGAAATTTATCTCAGGGCAGAGCAGTGAGGGCCGTGGTTTATGAAGAGTTTTTGCTTTAAATAAAAATGCATAGCCCGCTGCTTCTATCCTTTGGTGTATATGTTGCTAGAAACTGTTTCCTTTTCTAACAATAGCATTTTCCTGTTAACTTCAAGTGGATAATAATAATTATAGTAATAAGTGACAGTGTAGACACTATACAGGTGTTAACTCATTTAATCTCCATAACACCCCATGAGATGAGTTGAAATATGAGACTTACGTTAAAAAATGAACAAAATTGAGTCCAAGATAGGTTTAAAAAAAGACTTAGAGTTTGCAAAGGAGTATCAGAGCCATGATTCAAATCTGGACTGTCTGGCTCCAGCGACTGCACATTTTAAATACCATGGTCAGGGAAGACCATAATGAGAAGCTAACATTTGAACAGAGATCTAAGCTATAGGTGGGACATTACCCTAGGAAATGGCATTCCAGGCAGAGGAGGGCAAGAGCAAGGACCCTGTGGGAAGAGCATGCTTATGTGAGAGGAAAAGTGGATGGCAAGATTTCGGGCTCTTTTGCTTATCTCTGGAGTTGCTGTTATCTGGAAACGGATAAGATACCAGTGATACAGGTTTTGTGCGACAACCAGGAGTTCAGCTTTAAACAGGAATTCTGTGTTGAGCAGGTGGTATTGAGAAATCTATTAGACATTCAAGAGGAGGCATCCAATAAGCAGTTAGATGTTCAATACTGGGTTCTGAAAAGATAACCCATGATGGTGCCGCCAGCTTTAGGGATGCACTTACAGCCATGAGACTAGCAAAGAGCACTTGCAAATAGTACCACCACATACATGAAGATGGGACCATGGTCCAGGAACTGAGCCCTCCAACGTTTAGAGACAGAAGATGAAGAGTCAGGAGGGAAACCTGGTGACTGTAGAGTCCTAGATGCCAAGTGAAAACAATCTTTCAGGAGGAGGAGAGAGATAATCAGATGTTGCTGGTAGGACAAGGCGATGAGGAATGAGAATGGAGCAATGAATATAGAAATGTGGACCTCATCAGTGACCTTGATAAGAGACTTTTCATTCTAATGATCAAAGCAAAAATCTAATTAGAATGGATTTGTGAATGATCAAGAATTTTCCCCAAATCACACAACTAAGATTTTTTAAAGAACAAGTCATTTTCCTTATCCTTATTGATTGCATCAAGCAGTGGTATGTCATACTATGGGAAGGAAACATGTTTTAAATGATGCATAATTTCTGAATAAAATATATAATTCAGTAAACAAAAAATGAAAAATATACAAAGAAATACTGAGGAGAGAGATTTAACAGAGAACTTCTTGAAAGAATGGAATGGATCTGAGAATTGGCAAACACTCAATTTACCATGACTTGGGAAAATTTGGGGGAGATTTGTTGGCCAAACGTCACTGAAAGTCCAGGCCCAAAGGATGAAGGTGCTCGGTGCCAATTGCGTAGACTTGGCAAAGCTTTCCCTCCGCTGCCCTCCGTGGTGGCTTCACTTCCAGGTGAGCTTCCCAGTCGTGCTGGCCACTAGTGGCTCCAGGTTTACCTCTCAGTGTCCAGCAATCTGCCTCAACAGTACCTGGACATGGTAAGCACTGGTTCTGATCAGCATGACTATCACTCAATAATCCTTTACTGTGGCCCCAGGGGTGAATTAGCTAAACTTAAGTCTCATTTCCTCCTCTTGGAGGTGGCTTACTGAGGTCAGCTCTTTTCAAACCACAGGTATTAGCAATTAAGTAGAAAGTTACTCACAAACAAGTAAGGTTCTAATCCTATAAAATGGTGGAATGGATAATGGGTGCATAAAAATATGTCCATTATAGGGGAGAAGGAAGAAGAGTCAAAAGAAAGAAGAAAGGAGGCAAGGAGTTCTGTAGCACTGACTATGTACTTTACCTTAACCTGTTCACATTTTCTCATTTAATGTCCATAAAAAACACAAGAGGTAAGTACTATGTTTGGGAAAGCTTTGAAAAGAGAGAAGATCTCAAATAGTTGCTTCAGAGAAAACCTGCCCCCAGGATGACATTATACACTAATACTTCAAACCTTAGGGTATTTGTTTTTTGTTTTTTAATATATTTTATTGATTTTTTAAAGCAGAAGGGAGAGGGATAGAAAGTCAGAAACATCGCTGAGAGAGAGACATTGATCAGCTGCCTCTTGCACGCCCCCTACTGGGGATGTGCCCGCAGCCAAGATACATGCCCTTGCCGGAATCGAACCCCGGACCCTTCAGTCCGCAGTCTGACGCTCTATCCACTGAGTCAAACCGGTCTCGGCAAACCTTAGGGTATTTGTATTCATAGTCATACACTGGGGGTGGTGGTGGGGGAGGTATGGCTCATCTGTTTAACACTATAATCAGTAGCCTTGAAAACAAATCAATATATGCAAATAAGTGTTACAGAAAGTTGTAGTCATATAGTTGGTACAAATCCAGAGATTCTCTGGGTCAGTTTCCCCAGCAAGTGAAGCTCTTAGGTTCTGAGGGTGAGCCAAAAGCGGTCACACGGGTATGAGAAGTGGTGAAGGAGCTCTAGTGTCGGGTACGGTCATAGAGTACATCTTATAAGGGTTTTCCAACAGTCCTTTCACTTCAGCCTTGCCTCTCTTCAGGTCTCTGAGACCTACACAATAGCTCCAAAGCATGCGCCTTGCTGAGGTTCCGGGGCTAACTCTGGCTTGTTACAATTTCACTCTTCACATTGGGCACTAGATTTCAGCTTCATTTCTTCCTTTGGTTGTTGTTGACACCTCTCAACTAGGATCTTCTCCTCTGTGACTCTTTCTTTTTATTTGGACACTTATATCTCTTCCCCTTCCCCACTGTCATCCCTCCCACCCCTGGGGGCAGTGTTTTGAAAAGTCACAAGCATAACACTTAGGTATACTCTCAATGTACATCATTTGGTCAGAGTCCTCTCATCCATTTCCACATAATCCATTTACATGTTTAATAATTGATAATGTTAGGCATACTATTATAATCCCTCTGGGTAGCCTAAAGCCCTACCTCTCAATTTCAAATAAATCTTCCCACCCCTAAGGGGTAATATATACACCGACCTCTAAATTCTACCAACATTCATAAATTTGAACATATTCCTTGGCCTAAGACCTACCCTCATATTGATTTGATCACCCTGATTTCAGGTTGATTCCAAATCTGAGGTATCACTATGTATCAAACAGCATTTGCATTCTAGTCATACTGTAGTTAAGAGGTCAGAAAAAGATGTTAGTGTTTAGATTAGTGTTTTGATCTTTGATCACTTAATGTTTCCAAGTGCTCAGATAACACACTTGATCCAACAGAAGTTCCCATTCTATCTGGAGGTTACTAACCTACTGTGGCAATGTTACACCCACGATTGCCACGTCTTTGGAAAGCGCGAGGTATACATAATGCAAGATTGTGAAGCCTGGTATGAAGTAGCACTGAGATGAAAACACCATGCGTCTCTCCAGGAGGCTTTAATAGGATAAACTTTTGGGAAGGAAAGACACTGAATCCCAGAGCCTGAGAAAATGCAGCTCCAAGCAGCCCATTTCTTTCAGCTGTCAGTGACTTTTCAGTTGCGGGTTTGTTTTGTTTTATAGCTTTCTTTGGCTCTATAAAGTATCTTGACACACTGCCTGAGACCTCTGGCTTGCTATCTATTCCATTTTTTTTAGAGTAAGTGAGATGCCATTTTGAAAGGCACTGAGGCATTGCAGTAAATTACACCCACTGTATGTGCAGACAGCCATGTAGTGAGCTCACTCCTACTGACTTGGTAGTCTTTAATTTATTTTAGCTTAGAGGGGAGCAGGGGTGACCGCCATGATATGATGGACTTGATACTTAGCTACATGAACGTTCTTCCTTATTAGATCTAAGTATTACTCCATATTTTACAGGTTGACAGGATTTATTTTTTGTGTGTGGTTTTCTCCCCCCCCCCCCCCCCCCCTGGGAATTCAGGTATTCTGACTTCTCTTCTTGTTCATTTTCTCAATATTTAACATTTATTCAATGAGCATATTCTCTGTGCCAAGCACTGTGTCTTCACAGGAAGTAAGTGGAGAAAATAGCAATGAAACAAATAGTCACGATGTGAAAGTACCTGCAGAGGTGGGGTCTGTAGACTGTGATGGGAACACAAAACAAGGAAACCTGCCCCATACTTGGACAATTTGGGATAGTGTCCCAGAAGAAGTAACATTAAGTTGACACTTCTATGATTATGATAAATTTAGAAAATTGATGGTGGGATTTGAAGGAGAAATTTCTTCAAAGTGCTTATAACTTTTTTAAAAAACTTAAGGAAGTTACAGTGAGTAGAGGGACATGTGCTTGTAGGATAGTGGCAAGAGTTGAGTGTGAGGACCAAACCAAGCTCTGAAGAGTTCTAAAAATAATGTAGGTCATTTGGCCTTTGTTTAAAAGAAAGTGGGAACTAGTAAAGGGTTTTAAATGGAATAATATGATTATATTTGCTTTTTAGAAAGGGTAATTAGGCTAACTATAGGTAATATAAAATGGACAATCCTATCTAATAAAAGAGTAATATGAAAATTGACCATACCGATCAAGCCACGCACATCAGCCAATCAGGAGCAAATTATGCAAATAAACCCCAACCAAGATGGCTGCCACCACTGAGAGCAGGAGAGAGGCTTGGGTTTCCCCAGCAATGGAGGAAGCTAAGCTTTCTGCCTGCCCTTGCCGGCCTAGGCCTCCACTCAATGCTACAAAGTTTCAATTATAGAAAATAGGTAATCCCAACAGAAATGGCAGCAGCCATGGAGCTGGAGAGAGCAAAGGCTAGGGTTGCTGGGGCAATGGAGGAAGCCAAACTTCTATAGCCCTAGCCTAGACCTCCACTCTAGCTTACAAAGTTTCAAACAGAAATGGCTATCTCCATGGAATGAGCAGAAGGCTTGGCTCCGCTCTAGGCTACAAAGTTTCAATTATCGAACATAAATTAATCCCAGATCCCAGGGCCTCCACTAGGGTCTCTGGGGGGTGTGGCCAGCCTGAAAACCATCATAGGCCCCTCACTCAGTCCACCCCACACTGCAAGGAAACTCCATCCTGATCCAGGACACTCTTCAGGGCAAACCAGGACCCCACCCATGCACCAGGCCTCTATCCTATCTAATAAAAGAGTAATGCACAGATTGACCATCACTCCAACACAGAAGAGAGCTGCCCCCATGTGGTCAAAGATCCTGCCCCCATGTGGACACAGATGGCCACCACAAGATGGCCAGCAGGGGAGGACAATGGGAGGTTCCAGGCCTGCAAGGGAGGGCAGTTGTGGGGCATCAGGCCAGCAGGGAAGGGCAGTTGGGAGAGATCAGGCCTCAAAGGGAGGGCAGTTGGGGGGTGATCAAGCCTGCAGGGAAGGGCAGTTAGGGGTGACCAGGATGGCAGAGAAGGAAAGTTAGGGGCAAATAGGCTGGCAGGGGAGCAGTGAGACATCAATTAGGCTGGCAGGGGAGTGGTTAGGGGTGATCAGGCTGGCAGGCAGAAATGATTAGGGGCAATCAGGAAGGCAGGCAGGTGAGCAGTCTGGAGCCAGCAGTCCTGGATTGTGAGAAGGATGTCTGACTTCCCATTTAGGCCTGATCCTACAGAGATTGGGCCTAAATGGCAGTCAGACATTCCTCGAGGGATCCCAGATTGGAGAGGGTGCAGGCTGGGCTGAGAGACACACACCCCTGCGCCCCCCACCCTCTCTGAGCATGAATTTCATGCACTGGGCCTCTAGTGGATATATGAACCTGAGAATGGCATAGTACTGAAGACTGCTGTTGTAAATCTCAAGGCAAAAGAAGATAAAAATTCTAACAGTGTAGTTAGTAGTGGGGGTGCAGGAATGTTGGAAAGTTGGGAAATGTTGAAAGTTGTTATTTTTCAGGGCACTGCTATTATAATTAATTATCTGGTTGAAACAAAAGGAAAAGGAAACGTGTTAGTTTTCTAGTTTGTTCAAATTCTGCAACTATAGAAATTCTTTAAATTCCTGCCCCCAATAAATCATTTTGTTTTTCTCTGTATTTCCATATGCAACCTTGATGACTGTTTCTTTTTTCTTTTTCTTTTTTTGTTTTATATGAGAAAGCTTATTTAGAAAGTCCCAGAGGTTGAAGAAACGAGCCAGCTGAGCTGTGTGGGCTCAGGAAACAAGTTCCAGAGATAAAAGAAGAGTCCTTAGAGCTCAGAAGGAAGAGGAAGGCAAGGAAAATGTGCCCAAGGGAAAGGGATGAGGAAAGATGCCAGCATTCCCAGAGAGGGCCACACTGGGTAATGTCTTGAGGTTGTTTATGTGGAGTTCTCAGAGTAGTCATCATCTTTTCAGGTATGTCCTTTCAGGGTGATTGTCTCCACTGGTTGGTCCGCACTGGGGGGAGTCATTAGTCATCACAGCTGATCCAAGGCTTAGTTTTTCTGGGCCTGGAGCTCTCTCCACGTGTATCTTCAACGCTGTCCTCAGCTGCTCCTCCGAGTCACAGTGTCTTATCTTCACTTTTATTTGTGGAATTTTCACTCAGCCAGCTTTCCGGTGATTCTGGATGGTGTTTGTTCCTTCGTTAAGTTGTAGTTTTAAACTTGCTGTGTATGGCGGCAAGATAAGTGTTTTACCTATGCCACCATCTTGGTTCTCCTTGATGACTGTTTCTAAGTGAGTCAATCCTATATCACCAACTCTACATTCAGCTATAACCACAATTATTTTTCTCTGTCTATACATATATGTCAGATAGATAGATAGACAGATAGATAGATAGATAGATATAGTTTTGTCTATAGTTTTGTCTGCATTATAGTTTTGTACAGGATATCTAATGAAGTTTGCATAAAAATAATGAGTACTGGCATCTTTGCTTGTTTTCACCATCAACATTAAAGATATTTTTGAATTGCCAATCAATTGTGGAAGTGATTTCTTTTTTATTTGCTTATAATTTTTTCATAATAAAGGGTATTAAATTTTATCAAAGCTCTCTCTCTGTTATTCCCTGAATATGGTCAATAACATTAATTGACCTTCATCTGTTAAACCAGTCTTGCATTCTTTGGATAATATTTATTTCAAGGTATAATATACTGTGCACATATTGATGACCTTGATTTTCTAATATTTTAAGTATTTCTGCATATATATTTATGAGGGATATTGATCTTAAATTTCTTTTATACCACTCCATAAACTAGAAAAAAATGAACATATATAAAATAACTCTTGCAAATTTATGTATCAGAGATTCCCTGAGAAAACTAAATACAAAAAGTGAGCCTTCTGAGCACTCCATATTTCTGCTTTGAGTACTTGCCTGACCCTTGTGTATAGAAGGCAATCCTAAGCAAAATAGGGATATCTTGCTGAATGAAGGACAAAGAGTTAAATTTTCATAGAGGCTAGGCTCCCAGTAAAAGGTAGCTACAGGAGGAAAGAGTTCCATAAATCTGATCAAGAATATGTTTTGCTGAATACTAAGACAAGCAAGTCTAAAGTCCAGCTGAAAATTTTTTTTTAGATATATTCTGCATCCTTCTCTTCTTAATGAAATATTTGATGCAATGGGGATTCAACCTTTAGTTGTGGCTACTTGGTCCAAAATGATGAGCTGAAAAGTATAAAATGTATTCATTTTTTTTACTGTTTTCATATGTTCAGCAGTTTGTTTTCCCACTGAACTGGTGGTTTCCCTTGTTTTGGAAGAAATATTTTGTTTTAGCAGGTGTATAGATAAATTAATTAGGCATGGTATGGTCCTTTTCCATTTCTGATTTCAGTGATGACAGCTGGCAGAAGGCACGGAATATGTAGCCTCCACCTCAGGTGTGCTAGCATACTGCAATTAAAGAAAGCCACTCTTAGTCACCGAGAGTAAAAGTGATTGATCAAAGTGACAAATAACTTACTTTCAGTGAAAACTACAATTCCCTGACCAAAATACCACAATTTACTTAATAAAAAGAGGATATCATTAAAATCCAAACACACATTATTCACAAATGTTGGACTAATGGAATGTGAATAGCATAATTAGTGTCCAATAGGTAAACACATTCAGCTGCTTCTCCTCATCCATCCTTATTATAAATAATTCTTCCAATTAGTGTTATCCAAATGCTGTGTGAAGGCGTGGGTAAAGATGCATTATAAAGTAATATAAGTAAGATTATTTTTCATACACACTGAAATAAATACAAGCCAGGCAAAGAAGGGATTCATGGTAGATCAGTATAGATACAGATGGCAAACCAACTTGAAAATTATGTAATCAAATTAGGTCGACAGAAAGAATAGTATAATCTGGAGGCAGATCACTCTAATTATCACTGTTGCCATCAATACTTTATATTGAGCAACCATGAACAATGACTCCAAATAACTAGTTAATTTGGCTTGGAATCAACGCCAAGATGTGAGGCTTCCTTGATTATACAGTGTAAAAAAGTAACAATTATGCAGGAATGACCACAGTGTGCTCCTCATATTGGCACTGTGTTTGATTTTTTTTTCCAAATGGCATTTAAAGTCTAGTGTGTCATTTTAACTTCACCTTGACCGTATAAAGTTGTTTAAGAACTAATGCTCTGGAGCCAGAATACCCTGAAATCCTTTGCTGATTCTGAGACAAAACCTCCCTAAGCCTCAGTTTTCTCAGTTGTAATGTGGGGGCTAATTAGAGGCCCTATTTCTTAGGGATGTGGATGTTTAGGAAGCCATATAAAGTTCTTGGTGATGGCTAGTGATGGCATTAGGATGCAAAACATAGCAGTGAGCTCTAGAGTCTGCATTCACACCACCACACTGACTGCCTTTCCTCTGTCAGGGGTTTGTGACACTTTAGCAAAACCATACATGTGGGTCCACTTAGTTCGCTGTTTGGTGTGCAGCAGTTAGTGACTGGTAGTGAGGAGGATGGAAAGGAGAAGATGGAGGAAGGGGAGGAGGGGGAGGAACAGAGGTGGAAGATAGTGGCTACTATAACCAGATGAGGACAGAGGGTTGCAAATTTTTATTGTCAAGGATCAGAGAGTAAATATTCTAGGCTTGGCATAATATACATCCTGTCTGAACTACCCAAATCTGTCCTTGTAGCTAGAAAGCAGCCACACAATGTTCTATATAATAAAAGAGAAACATACACATTTGTACTTTTGCTATGCTACCAGCCAATCAGGAGCAGGGGGTGGGGCCGAGCATCACTAGGTGGGGGGCGGGGCCTGGGGCAGGGCCGATGGCACGCCAGGCCAGTTCACAGTGTGGGTGCAGGCTACTGCATCGCCGGGTATCAGGTCCCCTGGTGTCGGGACTGGGGACCTGAGGCCAGGCTAGGGAACCTAAGGCTGCGCTCTTTGCTCCTGCCCCAGAGGACATGAGACTGAACTCCCAACCCGGAGGAGCTTGACAGGACACCTGCGGCCACATCCCCCACCTCAACACTGGGGGACCTGAGGCCAAGCTGGAGGTCCTAAGACTGCACCCCCTGCCCTGGTGCCAGGGCCAAGGGACATGAGGCTGGGCCAGGGGACTTGAGGCTGCACCCCCTGACCTGGCGCCAAGCCAGGGGACCTAAGGCTGTGCTGGGGGACCTGAGGCCATGCTCCCTGCCAATAGTACTTGATGGGGGATCTGAGGCTGTGCTCCCCCACCCAGTGCCAGGCTGGGGGACTTGAGGCTGTGCCCCTTGCCCTGTGGGGCTTCATGGGGGTGGGGCTGGCCGAGTCTGGGTCTTATGCAATTTCAAGGTGATTTCAAGGTGAACACGGGTGGGCGGAGACTTGACTTGGGGTCCCTCAGCATGCTCCAGACTCTGACAGGAATGGAGATTTTCATATACATTAATTTTATTTCATCTCTGACACTTTTATTATAGAGAAAGGGAAAATAGCAATATTAAAATATTTTCTCTAATTAATTCCCTTTTAATATGCGTGAATTTCATGCACTGGGCCACTAGTACATAAATAAATGGGTGTGTTCCAATAAGCATTTCCTTACAAAGCATGTTGGGTTGGATTTGTCTCTCAGAGCATAGTTTGGAAACTGGGTCAGGGAATGAGAATTTGAATTCAGTCTCCTCTTCCCCCACCTTTATTGTGGTATAACTGACATGCTGAATGCAGTCCTTCAATGAAGTCTAGTATTCTTCTGTTTCCCAACTGACCCCCCCCCCCCACTGGACTACTGCATCATTGGGAATAGTGCAGGATTTACACCATTATAACCTCTAGACTGTTTCCAGAACTTAGACTGATGGTCTAAGATTATACGCTGCATTATCTGAAGATGTTTTAGTGATTGTCAACCAGGAAAAAAAAAAAAAGCAAGTAAATACTAATTCTAGGCCTGATGGACGTGACTCAGACTATGGTGAAAACCATGTTTGTAAGTCCTCATTCTCTTCTCACATCAGAATAATGTATTTGTTCAATGATAGAATACATATGTGAACCTGGAAGCCCTTCACACTTTTCAGTCGCTGGCTGCCAGGTGATATTTGTGGGGAGGGTGAACAGATGTCCTTGTTTACCTGTGAAATTTCCAGTCTATGGCTACTGTGCCTATCTAATTATTATTAGCATCAGCTTTAAATCTTCTAAAAGTGTCCCAGTTCAGGCAAACATTTATCTGGTATCCCTATTAATAGGAGCTAGACCCCAACTCTATAGATTTTCACTCACTTTGGAAGCTACATCTCCAAAGGGACAGAAAGCAATTGTCATCTATTATTCTCTCTAGTCAGAGGTTTCCCCATTAAGCATTTTTTGTACCCACATTGCACTGAGAAAGGGAAGTGAATTATTATAAAGAATTTAAAAGGCTTGTATGAGTAGCTGAAAATACTTACCTTTACACTTTATACTTATTATTTATTTAGAGCTTACTTTATGCTCAGCCCTAAATTAAACTTTTATATATTGTACAGCACATAATCCTCACCATCACTTTATGAGGTAGGAGCAATTGTTTTCTCTATTTTGTAGATAATAGAGCTATTACTCAAAGAAATTGGGAAATTGACATCAGGCCACATAGCTAGTAAGCAATGGAAACAGGATTCCATCCCACATTTGACTCTCATGGAGATTGAAAGTTGTTAGACAAAGTACAACTCAGATATATAAAACTCAATGACAGCCTTAACCAAAGTGCTGGATTTAATACTATTGCTGTCACTACCAAAAATAGTGCATGGGACATACTTATATTAAAACATTATTTATTGTTTATCCGAAATTCAAATGTAACTGAGTGTGCTGTCTTTTTATTGACTAAAAGCAGGCAACATTATCTGTTGCTCATGCTATGTTGGATATTTATACTAGGAGGGTATAAAGAATTCCTAATGCAATTCTCATCTTAGTTCTATGTGCCATCCCTGAGTTCATGGTCCTGGGGACCATGTGGACCTGGAGAATATTCCTAGTGCAGTTATGACAAGGTACAGGAGGTGTTTCTTTCACCCCAGCTTTCATGGTGTACATTGTCTGATCTCAGGCAGAAACCCTAAGGACCCAAATGTCCCTTGAGTAGTCAACATTATATTGAGCTGGTTCCCCTACTGCATACATTAATCCCTAGAGTGAGTCATTTAGCCCTCCTGTTGTGGTGAACGGATGTAGTATAGAGTTCAGCGGTCCAAGTGAACTACCATAACACAGCAATGGCCACAAGTAGGTAGGAGGAGAACCAGCAATGAGGCTCCGGTAAAAGTGCTTCATCTGAAGTCTTTGACCTTTGGTGGGTAGCCTAGAGATTTGTGATTAGCTTCCTAACATGTGTTTCAAAGGAAATGGCTTGTTCATGTACCTATTCACAGTGTCATCTAGTTAAATTCCAAGGAATGGCTCAGAAGGACCACAAGTTACAAAATTCTAAAAGTGAAAGTAAAAGAGGGGAGAATGATCACTTCAGGGTGGAGCAGGTAAGTAGCCTATGGGAGGTCAGACTGAAATTGAGCCACAAGAGATGGAGTGAGATACGTAGGGAGAAGGTGAACCAACATTCCAGGTAGGGTAAGCAGCAGGAATAAGCTTAGACTTGAAGTAACCCTGGGTAGAGAACTATGAGGAGATGGGTGTGGATAAAGTTGAGAGAAGTATGGCAATAAGGAATCAACAATTATTTCAAAAGTCAAAATGTGGAGCAGTATACAATAAAAGGAAAAAAACTACTATTAAGAGTAGATTGAATAGAAGTTCTCAAGCTTATTAAGTACTTATATTTCTTAAATTGTAAAATATAGACATGCCAATAATTTTGGCTTGATAAAAGTAGAAACGGTCTACAAATAAATCTTGACAAAAAATAAAACTGACAATAAACAAACTCTCCTGCAAAAAATAAACAACATATTGAGCTTCCTTCTCCTGTTGTATAAATTAGTCCTCAGGAATAATTTAGGAAACTTCTATTCCCTAACTCAGAGATCTAAATCTTGAATAAAATAATTGTCATTTACTCCCTGTCAACATTATACACCGGATGTTTTAACACTGCTTTTGAACCTGGAAGGATGGAGAATGAAAAAACAGTAACATTCCTTACTTACATGTAATCAGCTCCATGGCCATCATTCTAGCTGGGTGCTCCATTAACCAGGCCTGTCATATTGTTGAATTATAGCACACACAAATCACTCAGAAATTAAGAATTATCAGTGGATCGTTTGTAAAAAGAGCCTGCTGAATAGCTGTGGGTTTCAATGATATTCTGACATAATTACCATACTAGCTCTGAGACCTGGAGCAAGTGAATTAATCTCTCTGAGCCTTGGATTCCTCATTTGCAAAATAGGTGCAATAATAACTACCTATTAAGGTTTATGAAGATTAAGTGTAAAAATATATAGTAAGTGCCTAGTAGGAGGAACTATCATTTGAGTAATTACTATGGGCAAAAGTCCAAAGGTCGTTATATGAATTAATTATTTTAATTCTCATTAAAACCTAATAGAGATTTTTTTCCTTTCTATGGATGAGTAAACTCAGGCACAGAGATTTCATCAGCTTACCCAATATCAAATAAAACAACCCATATAATATACATTACTTCTCAATTTAAAAGAGTACTCTAGTACCACCAGCATGCCAAATTAATAAAACTTATTTTACCACTATTCCTAAGGAACCAGAAAAAATTTTACATTCATATTAAATTATTTGTCCTAAGAGAAGTTCTTTGAGCTAGCTGAAATCATATATTATAGATTCTATTTTACATACAGATATAAGAAGTGACAGAGAAATGTAATACATTAAGTAGATGATTTATTTTAGGAGAAATTATCTTTATTTAATCACTATGTGTTTCAATGATTCTCAAACTTCAGTATTTCTAAGAATCACTTTGGGAATCTGTTAAAAACACAGACCACTGGGCCTAATCTTCAGGGTTTCTGCATTGGGGAGAGGTACAGGCATTATCAGAAACTGATATAAACTGTTCATGAGCTCCATTTTATGACAAACTGACATGGGAGTTCAGTAACCCTTTGAAGTCAGGGGCTATAGTGTATGTGTAATAGAAGGACTGGCTGGAAAGAAAAAAGAGAGATAGAGAGAAAAGAAAGAGGTGAAGTGTCTGCTGATTGTTGGCCTCCACAGGAATAGCTCAAACTTTTCTAGTGAGTATTCTTCATTCCTTCACTCTCAGTTAATGATTCAAGGCAGCACATTCCCCAACTTCAGAGTAGAGTGATCATGTGATTTAAGCCCCAGCCAATTGCCACACTAGATTATCACTTCTGCATGACATGATTGGTTCATGCTGGCCAAAGCAGGTCCAATGAGAGAAAAGCACAGGACTATGAGAGCTACCAGAAGAAAATGGTCTGTCCCCTTCTGCAGTGAGAGGCTTGAGGATGTTGAGGTATCACAGACATCTTGCTGCATCTTGGAGGCTGAGATTAAAGTGAACAAGGCATGATTCGTCCTGAAGATATTGTTTGAGTTCTGAAGCCAGCCACGCCTGAAGCCAATCTATCTCAGGACTTCTCAGTCTTGTGAGCCAGTAAATTACATTTTTACTTGAGACAGTTCCACTTGCAACCCACACAGATAGATGATTTTCATGAAAATGTAGGGACAGAGCAGATAGAAATTCACTGAGTAGCAGGTTTTCAAGCAATGACTTCCTAAAATAGTCTCAAAACAGTCTTTCCATGCCTTACAACATGCTCATAGTAATATAGAAAAAATTTTAATAATTTTTAAACTTACTGAAAAATTACTATAGTAGATATGCTAAGCACGATATCGTTTAATCCTCAGAAAAACTTTCTGTGGTAGACACTGTTATTATTCCAATTTTATTTAAGAGAAAAATGAGGCTTAGAAATATTAAGAAACTTGTCTAATATCATCCAGTTTGTAAATAGCACTCGAGATTCAATCCCTAGCTGCCTGACTCCAAGGACTGCTATCTTAACCACTGTCATATATCATCTCTAAAATATTTGGTTGTACTGAGCTACTGTAATTAGGCTTGCTTGGAAAATAAATTACTTTGGGGAATGCACTTTTTCTGAACTTAAACTTCAACTTGACTCCTTTATTGGGGGCAGGTGGATTTATACCACATTGCACCACCTTTCAATTTCTCGTGGTTGGCAGGTCACCATTCATCTCTGTTCCTTCTTGTTTTTTAACGGCTTAACCTGTTTTATGAGGAAGCTGGAGTTTTCTTTTGGGCCATGCTGCCTACAGAATGGAGGGGATGCATGAGAATGGCAGTGGGGGGGTGGGGGGAGGGGGTACAACATTCACAAGTTCCAAATGGTACCACCCATTCAGCTTCTATCTGCTGATTAGATTGATGCTCTTCCTCCTTTTGACCAATCCATTTATCATCATCAGCCTAATGTATCTCTGGATTTACACCCAAGCCTCCATTCAGCTAGACAGCAAACTTGTAAGCCTACAGACCTCATGATCGGGGCAGGCTGATTTGACACAGAAGGATATGGCTGGCTTATCCTCTGGATGCCAAATGCAACATCTGTTTGAGATACTGCTTACTGCCTCTTGCTGCAGAACCATTTGTGCTGCAATCTGCCAGTTTGAGTCTGCATTTAGGGTGCTAAAATGCAAATTTTTGTTGTTGTCACCTGGGCATTGTTTTGCAATAGGCAACATTCTCCAAGTCCTCTTCAAACATGACAAAATCTTACAATGTCATTGTTAAAGTGTTTTAGATGAAGAATGTGATGAGGAGGATCAATAATCATTTAAATGCTAAGCTTTTGGTTGTGTATTTTACATGTGTTGTTTCAATCATAAGACCAAGAGGAAAGATACTATGATTGGTTCCAGTTGATGGTTCAGAAATTAAAGTGGTTCAGTGAACTGTCAATACTCATGAAGCCAGTGAGTTGTTAAGTGTGAATCAAATCCATGTCTGTTTGACTCCGAAGCTCTTCATAATTATAATTGACTAGAGGTTTGGTGCACAAAATTTGTGCACTTAGGGGGTTCCCTCAGCCCGGCTTGCACAGTCTAAGAGCCCTCAGGGATGTCTGATTGAGGGCTTAGGCCCATCAGGAGGGACCCTAAGCCAGCAATTGGACATCCTGAGCACTGTTACAGAGGCAGGAAAGACTCCTGCCACCACTGCTATGCTCGCCAGCTGTAAGCCTCGCTTCTGGCTGAGATGTGCTCCCCCTGTGGGAGTGTAATGACCACCAGAGGGCAGCTCCTGCATTGATCATCTGCTCCCTGGTGATCAGTGCACATTATAGCAAGTGGTCGACTGGTTGGCTGTCTGCCCCCTGGTGGTCAGTGCATGTCATAGTGAGCAGTTGAGTGGCCTTAGCATATTATACTTTGATTGGTTGAATGGATGATCGGATGACCAGACATTTAGCATATTAGGCTTCAATTATATAGGATTATATAGGGTTACCTAGCCCCATAGTTCTGAAAGTTTAGTTCATATCAGAATTACCTGGAGGGCCTGTTAAAACACGAATTGCTGGACCTCTTCCCGACTTTCTGATTCAGTAGATACGGGGTACTCTGTGATCATCTGCATTTCAAACAGGCTCCCAGGTGGTCCTGAGGTTGCCTATGTGAGGTCCCCACCTTGAGAACTACTGATCTAGTCCATTGCCTCACTGCCAAGTTTTAAAACCAAAACTCAGAGAAGAAAAGGACCTATTCAACACCACAACAAGGATGGATGGCCAAGGGAAAATTTGATTCTAGGTCTTTCATTGCTCAAGCCAATCGTGTCTTAAATATGAGGAAGCATCTCTCCCCTCCCCTCTTTACATTTATAGTAGAGAGACATAATATTTGGCTAAAGTTGCAAATAATACCTCCTCTGACATGTCCTCATTCACCAAGATGACAGGTACTCATGAATGCGAGTAAATCAACTTTCCTGAGTTTTAAATTCCTGTAATTTGTGGTAACCAATTCCCACTTTGCAGCTCTGTTTTCAAGATTAGATATAATTAAAATTTCCCTCACTGAATATGAGCTTCATGAGGCCAGTTCTTTGTTTATTTTTATTCCCTGATGATTCCTATATCTATAAGCATTGCCACACACATATTAAATATTTATAAATAATTTTTGAATTATTAAAAATAGATACTTGCTACACTGTGTAGGAATAAATGTGGTTTTGTTGCTATTTTAATATCAATACCACCACCGCCACCATTGTCAGCAGCAGCAGCAGCATCACCATCATCATCATCATCATCAATTTACAGGTTCCTGATTCATTTCCCATTATATTTTCTCCCTTTCAGATCCTTTTGCACTGTCTGTACCTGCCAGGAGCCATCATATTTTCTGGTAATGAGGTTTCTATTTTAATGGCTTTAGAAAACCAGGCCAGATGTTAAGTTTTTGGTTTGTTTGTTATTCTTTCAGCAAATCCACACTACAGCCATCGACATCCTGTTTTCAAATAGGGAGCTCTAAATTACGGCAGACATTCTGCCTTGGCTGCCTTCTCAATCCTGTCCAGCTGTCATCTCTGAAAGGGAAATGGCCATTAGTCATATGGGACGTACTTGAACCCTTTGGGTAACAGTGAGAACTCTCTCCCCCGGCAGTGTTGGAAGCCAGTCCCCCCTGCCCTACATGCTGTTCTCTTATCTCAGGCAGGCAGACAGGAGAGAGACTGCTGAATTTAGTCTGTGGTCCATTCTTTGAACCTGAGATAGTATGGCATTCATTCAAGCTACCTGCTCAAGGAAACAAGCATGAGCCCTGATGTAAGGTATGGCTTTGAGCAGTGAACAATTTCTGGAGGAAAATAGCGATGGAGAAGGAAACATGTCTCCCCAGCTATAGACCCAGGGTTCTCCACCCTGGTGGCATTGCAGACTGATTAAGAGCACATTTTTTAAAAATCCTCAGGCACAGATACCATTCACAACTGTTTGTGATCAGACTCGCTGAGGGTTGGGACTCAGGCATGCACGGGTCGTTCTGAAAAGCTCACTGTTGGCCCAGTTCCCTTCAAGGACCAGGGCAGTGTTTCAGAAGTTTATCACAGGTCCTCAACACGGTGAGAAAAACGAAGTCATAGCAACAGGATTCCCACAACCTAAATATGGTCCTTTAATAAAGGCTGTCCTTCGTTGTGAGAGCACCCATCCTCCTTAACAGTGCTTGCAGATATCATGAACCACCATTAAATAAATAAATCGTCATTATCACTCAGCTTGCAGCAGGCTACAAATCCTGAGAAGCAGCAAGATTGTAATCAAAGTCTGTAATTTAAAACATCTGCCCTTCTGGCTCGCGTTCAAAATGAGCGCCTTTTCCTCTGTTGGTAACAGGGGCATGTGACAGCCTCAGGATGCACTGCGGTGTCTCCCTGTGGGCCCTCAGGAGGGGGTCTCCTGCAGGCTGTTTCAGCCGCTCTGAGGAAGGGTGTCTATTGCTTTCAGGGGGCCACCCAAGCTCCCCAGTGGAAATCCCATGAGTGACACTCAGTTTCTGCTTTCAATCAGATTATCCTCGATGTGCACTCTAAATATTCTGAAAGTCCATATGATAAATTCACTAAAATGCATTATGAAACCATAAAGACCAACTTAATTTTATCTACGTAGACTACATTCTTCCTGCATGCTGTGGCTTCACACTGTTCTTTTAAAAAATGATCACTATACTAATTATAGCTTAAAAAATGATACATTTATGTAAAAAAATAAAAAAAGTTGGTAACACTCTGTGGGGGACTTGATAATCTATTTATTTTAGTTGTACTGGTTTGTGTAATCCCAAAGTCTAGGGGTACCACACACTATGATAGAAAGATCCAGAACACAAAAACTCTCAGTCCCCATTGTTTTGCCAGTAATCAGTGATGACTATTTACAAGTCAAATGAGCTTTTAGGAGAAACTAAGACACAACCACCCCTTTCGTGCCCAGTTTTTATTTCATGCCACTCTGAGGACTCAAACCAGTTCCGTTATGACTGAGCTCAGGCAGCAAAATAACTGACAAATAAGTGCGTGGTGAGAAGGGCATGCTTGCTACAGCCTTGAATCACTCCTTAAAATGAAATCGTTTCCTCCTGCAACTTCTCCCAGCCCTGATCTGTCCTCACGACTGATGTTTTATCATTGCTTTCTTGAGTGATATGTAATTATATACAAGCAGATCCTTGGCATCCTTGTGAGTATAACACTCCCAGATTCAGCTCCTCATAAGTGACCCTGAGGGTTCATAATTTGTATAATTTGTCATATTGCTGTGGGATGAATTTAAATCACGCTCATTTTGAGCTGGTGTAAAAAAGAGAAATGGCTTAGCCAGTGCAATAGTCCGGACAATCACCCAACATCTTCTCTCAAGATAGTTCTGTTGCTCTTGTTTGCCATTTCTGAGAAATCCAAATTTCATATTTTCATTGGAGCAATTAAGAAATAGTAATTAATTAGTGGTATAAGGCTGCTATTAGAAGATGATAGAAATTAGATTCAGAGAAAATAATAACTAGAGATAACACTGGATGCTTACCATGTGCCTGGCACTAAAAATTACATTTTATATTCATGATCTTATTGGATCCTCATGACCTCACAATTAAGTTATATTTTAAATCCCTCCTGCAGATGGGGAAAATGAAGATTAGAGGGTTCGGTTTAAAGTCACATAGGCAGAGCCAAGATATGTAGAAGGTATTTCTGACTCCCGAACATACATTTCCCTATTTAAAAATTTTGATATAATTGCTATGCAACATCATATTAGTGTTAGGTGCATAAAATAATGTCTTGATATTTGTATATACTGCAAAAGGATTACCATAATAAGTTTAGTTAACATACATTACTACACATTGTTGCAAATCATTCGTCATGTGATGAGAACTCTTAAGATCTACTGTCTGAACAATTTTCAAATATACCATATAGTATTATTAACATAAGCACCATGCTATATATTACATTCCCATGACATATTTATTTCCTAGCGGGAAGTTTGTATTGTGACCCTTTCACCCAGTTTTCCTTCCCTCCCCCAACCTCTGGAAACCACCAGTAATCTGTTTTCTGTATCCATGAGCTAATTTTTTAAATTGAGGTATACCAGACATATTACATTGTTAGTTTCAGATGTACAACATAATTACTTAATATTTATGTATATTGTAAAATGATCACCACAATAGGCCTAATTTACATCCATCACCAGACATAGATACAATTTTTTTCTTGAGAAGAGGACATTTAACATATACTTTTTAATTCCTATTGGTCTCTACTTTACTCACCTCTCCCCATAATTTTTTGTATTGCTTCAATATTATAAAATATTTTTGGCCATAAGCTTAACTTCATTTGGATGGTCCTTGGAGCACCTAAAACACAACTTTTGCTATATCAGGATTTGTTCAATATACCCGGGTGGATGGGCAAAATAATACAAGAATGAATAATGTATTGTGTAAATGTACCCCAGCTTTTTTTATCCACTCATCTACTGATGGATTGCTACCAGCCAGAAAAAAGGAAATCTTACCTTTTGCAACTACATGATGAACCTGGAGAGTATTATGCTGAAATAAGCCAGTCAGAGAAAAACAAGTACCATATGATTTCACCTATACATGGAATATAATGAACAAAATAAACTAACAAACAAAATAGAAACAGACTCATAGATAAAGAGAACAGATTGACAACTGTCAGAAGAGAGGGTGGCTGGGGAGCTGGGTGAAAAAGGTGAAGGCACTAAGCAAGAAAAAATTATTCATAAATGCAGGCAACCTTATGGTGACTACCAGAGGAAAAGATGGGATAAGGGGAGATAGAAGAGGGTATACACAATATAGGATACAAATGATGCATTATAGAATTGTACATCTGAAGCCTACATATTTTTATTAACCAATATCACCCCAATAAATTCAATAAAAATTTAAAAACACAATAAATGGTACATTTGCTAATTTTCACTTATTTTCTTTACTTCATCAGCAAAAATAAATTAGAATAAATATCCTTCTATGTGTACTTAATCCAGCAATGCTATAGAAATTCTAATGTTGAATAGAAAGAAATTTATCTGTATTTAAGGGGCTCTAAGATCAAAGGAAGTTTCCAAAAACCTTCAACACTCTAAGCCAACCTTTCTAACTCTGTCAATTGTATTCCAATGTCATTTATGGATTTCTAAGTGAGTGCTACCTTGAAACCAGAAAGTACCAGGGAGGCCCTGCCTACTCAACTTTGAGAGGAAAAGCACAATACATCTCATTCTTTCATGGTAGAACTGACATCCAAAAATAACACATAGTTAATGTCTCCATCTGTGTGTCAGTCAGGAGTCTCCAGAGAAACAGAACCAATAGGATATATATAAATGTATATGAGAAGATTTATTGTAGAAATCAGCTCACGTGACCATGGAGGTTGAGAAGTCTCACGAGCTGCTGTCTGCAAGCTGAAGAACCAGGAAAGCTGCTGACATATTCAGTCTGTGTCTGAACCCCAAGATCCAGAGGAGCTGATGGAGTAAATCCAAGTCCGAAGGCCAGATACCAGGAGCAACAATGTCTAAGGGTAGAAAAAGATGGGCAGGGCAAGCAGAGAGAGAAAATTCACCCTTCCTATGACTTGTTCTATCAAGGCTTTCAATGGATTGAATGATGCCCCCCTATGCTCCCCATTTGTGATGACAGCCTTCTTTACTCAGTTTATCTATTTCAATGCTGATCTCTTTCAGAGATATCATCACAGACACACACACAAATAATGTTTTGCCAGCTTACAGGGCATCCCTTTGCCTGGTCAAGTTGACAGATAAAGTTAACATGACAATTCTCATACATTGTCATGAAAGGAATTAGACAGTTATTTGTTTTTAATTATCATAAATAGCAAGAACGAGAAAGAGGGCTGTGAGGGTGACTAGAAGGCAGATATTGAGGACCAGGCTCTGGTGCAGCTTCTCTTTGGAGTTGATATGAGCTGAAAAGGAGCCAGATAGATAAATTAGGAACCATATTCAATATGCATGAGAGTCGAGTTGTTGAAATAGAAGTGCCCAAGGCAGATGGAACAGTTTATGTGAGAGTTTAAAGCAAAAGGACAGGAAGTACTTGAATCATTTTTAAAAATATATTTTATTGATTTTTTACTGAGAGTAAGGGAGAGGGATAGAGAGTTAGAAATATCGATGAGAGAGAAACATCAATCAGCTGCCTCCTGCACACTCCCCACTGGGTATGTGCCCACAACCAAGGTACATGCCCTTAACTGGAATTGAACATGGTACCCTTGAGTCCGCAGGCTGACACTCTGTCCACTGAGCCAAACCAGTTAGGGCTTGAATCATTTTTTTAAGTGGGTGAATTTTTAGGATTGAAATCTTGAAAATTTTTTGAATTTAAGAGCCACAGTTCAGTTAATAATGTACCAATGTCAGTTTTCTGGTTTTGATAAAACAGTATAATTATGGAAGGTGTTACCATTAGAGAAATCATGGGCATTTTCTATATTATTTTTTCAACTTATTATGATTGTAAAATGGATTTCAGTTTGAAATGGGGACTTCATGTTCATAGGTATACATATGCTATGCCATTCTTAAGTTTATCCATTGTGCTCTTTTGAAATGTGGACGGTTATATTGCCTTAATTTATGCCATCTCTCCTGCAGACTTTGATGACAGTATTCCTGAAAGCGAACTGTAATCAGGTTTCTGGGCAGGAAAAGATGAGAATTCTTATCTACTTCTCTTCAAAGGGCAACACTCAGCTCTGGGATATATGGTAAGTTGGCATCTATGATCCCACGTATTAGCTGAGAATCGAGGTTCAGGGAAAGTCTAATTAAATCATACTGCATGACAATGTAAGTAGAATATGCTCAGGGGAGATCAAAAAGAAATAACACCTACAATATTGTGTAAGAGCTGAAATGACAGTGATGCTTAGTTCTAGACAAGACTTTTCATCAGTCTAGCGATGATTACAGCATATAGGAAAACAAGGCAGTAAGCCTTACAAATCACTAAAGCTGACCTAGGATTGACTGACTTCAATAGCACATGTCATTTCTCTGAATAAATGTGGCACTGAGCATGTACTAATAATGATGACATTTCTCCTCTCAAAATTCTACAGCCATTCCCCGTTGCTCACTGGATTAAATATGAACTCCTTGGAAAGATGTGCAGGTCCTCCATGAGACAGTTCCTGTCTATTAGCAATCATCTAATCTCACTGCTATTTTTTTACATGCCAACATTGCAAATTATTTTACTGGTCTTTAAAGACCATAGGCTCTTTTATGCTCCTAAGCAATTGATTATGTTTTCTTAACCTTCTTGTCTTAATTAAAAGCCTACTGTGTCTGTGAAACCCTTGCAACTTGTCCAAATTTAAGGACATTTTCCTTATATTCTCTTCCATCTGATGAGTGGTTATATGATAGCATCTGTCATTTTTTATCATAATGTGTTGCTTCTTATGCCTGTCACTCCCCTAGGCTGCAGGCTCTTTGAGGACAAAGTTCTTCCTCACTGACATCTTTAACACCGGGAAGACTGCCTGACAAACTGTAGGAATTGATTAAAATTTTAATGAATAATTGCAAACAAAATTAATTAAATGACATTTGCCTTAATTAAAAGAAAAAATGCTGCAATAGTTTATAGTAAGAAGTATCAGTATTAGTACAGAGCAGGTTATGACTACGGCTCTGAAGCACCAATGAGAGAGAGCAATCTGTGGTTATGTCACATGGATTTGCCCACCATCACATCCCATGTGCTACTTAGGGAAATCACAGGCTATAAAAGAACGTATCTATCTCAAAAACCAGAAAAATAATCAGAATTTTTATCATAATTATATTACACAAGATTATTCTTTAATAAAATATATATTTCCTCTTTACTTGACCAACCTCAAGACTAAGAATTTTTACTCTCCATTTTAATAAAGTTATTTTTATCACCTTAAAGGACACTGAGTGTAGATTTAAATGCCAATGGGTAAAATCATTTTAGGGAAACACTTGGGTAAATGTATTTCCTTTCTCAAGCCATAACTGCAATATATTACTATTTTAGGAAGGGACTGAATAAACACAAACATATGAGTGTAATATATAAAAAGCTGTCACCTTGTATGATCTGAGGTTTGCAAAATTGTTTCAAAGGTTGCAAAATAATGTTTTCTAAACATTCCAAAATATTCTATAGAAAACAAAAAAGGCAAAGGGAGTTAAGGAAGTAATAGAAACATCTGTAAGCTGAACTGATAATACTGAAGGATTACACTGAATTCTTTGACAAATGTTTGAGATATAAAATAAGATTTACATGAATATTTTTGAAATTTATAATCCAATTGAATTATATAGTCACTTGTGCTATATACATAGCAGATACTTTATTATCTGAGAGGCTTTGATCAGTAAAACTTAGACGCTGCCTTTGAGAGGCTCATAGTCTGGAGAAGCAGAACTGTAGAGTGAGCAATTCTGTTGCCTTTGAGTTGGATGCCACAGCATCACATTATTAGCTGTGGTTCTTGGGCTAATTAATCTCTCTAGATCTTAGTTTGTCTGCCTGCAGAAAGCAGGTAATAATGATAAATCACAAGGTTGTTGCAAATATTATATAAGAAAATTCTTGTAATGTGCTTGAGAATGCCTCACTAGGAGCGAAAACAAATACATTTTAGCTGAGAAAGTAAAATAATCATTTTTTCTAGTTTATATTTGTGTAGGTTCTGGGTCTAAAAGGAATAATATCTCATAGAGATCTAGAAATTATAAAATGGCAGGGCCTCAATTTCAAAAATATATTTTTTTTAAAAAATCACTGGAAAATAAGAACTAATTTCTAAAGAAAAAAAGTTGGGAAAAAAAAAAAGATTGTATATGGTTCCTGTGAGAGGTAGAGAAAAAGCTTTCAGTTCAATTTCAGGAAAACGTCACATTTGTCAGAATCCTCTATCCAAAAGTGGAATGAGCTGCTCCATGAATTAGTATAGCCATCAAATCTATCAAGCACCAGTGAAGAACAATATGACTGTAAAGAGATTAGGTGGGTGATAATTTAGAAATAATAATAAGCTGTTGACCTGATCAAATGCTGTGAAAGGATGCCCAGCATGGACTACAGCCTGACTTACCACTTTGCCACCGAAAGCAGCTCATAATCAAGTTTCCGCTGCCACTTTACCTATCAAACTGAGTGTGATCTGGTTGATTCAGAGTTAATTTTGCAGCAAGCCAGGAACCATGCTGTGAAACTACTCATTTCCTAATCATTGGCCATCACTTGGCTTTTCTGCCCCCTCTTATACCTCCCCTGAGCCCAAATGGAATCAACCAAATCAAAATAATTATAAACCAGTGATAAAAAGCCTATGCGCTATTATTCAATACTAAGTTTTTTCTTTATTTGGATTTATTCTTGAATTTCTGAAAACAATAATCTTTTCCTGTTATTAAAGACACTCATATTTTGTACTTTTTGTCAGAATAAAATAGTTGAAAGGATCATCACTAATTGTGCCTAAAGGCAGACACTGAAGGCTATCATTTGATACTGAAGATGGAGTTTGAAATCAGAAAGACCAAGATGTGAGGCCCTGCTCTGTGCAGCATGCCCTTAGGGAAAGGCAACCTTTCTATCAGGCAGCTTCCTTATTGCACACGAAAAATTAGGGGACCCAAAAGAGATACTGTCTTACCATGCCTAAATGGTATTTAACATATCTAATATTAAATAATAAAGAAATACATTTTATTTTATTACTGTACTAGGGGCCCATTGCAGCAAGAATAGGGGTTCCTGTGACTGGAGCAAAGCAGAGAAGGGAGCGAAGCCTGCTGAGGCAAATTAACCACCATCTTTGTTGGTTAATTTGCATATTGATTGGCTGGTGGGCATAGCAGAGGGACGTTCAACTTGCATGATTCTCTTTTATTAGTATAGTTGCCCTTATTTCTACATCTTGGTGTTTTCTACCATCAATCTATTCTTATTGATTATAGAGAGAACTGGAAAATAGAAGTCAGAGCTAAGAAAAATTAAGAAGTTATTTACTTTGTCTCTCCTTTTATAGAGGAAAAATTGAAGCCCAAGGTCCCACAACTAAATAAAGGGAGAGCTAAATGAGGAAATGGATGCATTCTCCATCCTCTACATCCTTTGTAGAACAAAGGATGAGGCCTAGTGCATGAAAATTCATGCACTTGGAGGGGAAGTCCCTCAGCTCAGCCTGCACCCACTCACAGTCTGCGAGCCCTTGGGGGATGTCCACTTGCTCCCCAGAGGATTGATCCTAAGCTGGCAGTCAGATATCCCTCTGGCAGCCCAAGAGCCCTCTGGGGATGTCCAACTACAGGCTGAGGCCCGCTCCCCTAAGCTGTTAGTCAGACATCCTTAGCACTGCCATGGAGGCGGGAGAGGCTCCCACCACCACCGCTGCATTGGCCAGTTATGAGCCAGCTTCTGACTGAGTGGTGTGCCCCCTGTGGAAGTGCACTGACCACCAAGGGGCAGCTCCTGCGTTGAGCGTCAATTTACATATTACCCTTTTTTTTAATACAGGATGTTATCTCTGGTAATGTCCCAAGTTTGAAAGAGACATTTCTGTTGTCTTAAGAAAATTAAGGACAGCATAAAAGAGTGGGAAGACACCAGCCTTGCAGTCAGATCATTGTGGGTTTGACTCTGAGGCTTGCCACTTGTTGGTTGGGCGCCCCGACCAAACACAATGTTTCTGACTCTTCACTTTGTACCTAAATTTGTGGGTAGTCATGTGTACACCACAGGGCTCCTGGAAATTTTGAAATAAAGAGCATAATGTCTTTCCATGGCTGTGTAGCTCAGTTTGTTACAGTGTCATCCTGATATGCCAAGCTTGCAGGTTTAATCCCCTACCAGGGCACATACAGGCACCAATCCATAAATAAGTGAAACAACAATTGACATTTATACTGTAAACATATCCTTGGGTGAGGATGAAAAAAAATAATTTTTGTACATTCCTGGTTTAGGTATCATAGCAGGCTCAAAGAAGAGATAGGAACAGGGAGTCTTCTTTCTCCCCCCCCCCACCCCCCCCCCCCCACCCGCCAAACCCCTCCAGGGTGGTGGTGGCTCTTGGAGCAGGAAATTAGCTTTTATAAGAGAAAAATACCAGTGTGGCATGTCCTCCTTTTGCTCAGGAAAACAAACAAACATTTTTTAAAAATATCTCCCTTCAACTTTTCCAAGTGCTGGTTCTTTCTCCACTCCTCATAAATATTTTCTGCAGAGAACACTCACACAGTGCCTGCGACTGCTCAGTTTCTGGCCTGACTGTTTCTGAGGCGCATGGGCACCTCTGAGCGCCACGCACCAAGGCTGAGACATCCATCAAAATCTTTTTCCAGTGACTATCACTGTCTCCAAGGTCTGTTCACTGTTCGGTGAATTAATTTACACCCACAGCTAAGTCTAATCCTGCCAAGCTCTTCAAGGAATTCACGGCTCCTTGAGTTTAGCTGTCTAATCTCTCCTCATCGCCAGGCTACATGCAACCAGGTGCCGTGTGCGGTATATTCCATCCGATTACTCCTGCTCCAGTTGATTTATTATGTTTCATGTCCATGAAGATGCTCTGACCCATGGTTTTAGTTCATGTACATATTTCCTTATTTGCTGAATATTTCTGTTGGATAAGCTGGCTGTTGAGAGATATCTTCATAAAAAAAAACAACAACACTGAGTTTTGTGATACACGCAATGATATTTCCACAAGGATTGAATAATATGAGTCCCCAAAAGGAAGTTAAAATTTTAGTTTGAATACTGAAAACAACTAATTCATCTGTATCATGCCCATAATGCTATACTTCACCAAGAATATTTATAGTGATTCTAGAAAGTTCCTTATCTCTGGTGGCTACTGTATTGCTATTTTCTCTGTCATTCTTTCCTCATTTATGAGTAGTCAAGTTTTACATTTCTTCTCTATCCTTGACACAGATTGAAATATGCAGACAGTTTACATATAAGGCCATGGTTAAGGGTCCTATTTTGCAAACCCAGACCTGCTTTAAATTCTAGTTTCCTAGCTGTCCTTCCAAAATATGAACCTCCCCACCCACAACAGTTAATATTCCACCTCCCTGTTTGGTTTTTGTCTTAAACTCTTACCGCTCTTTAAAAATGTTGTAATTTTACTTACTCCTCTTATTTACTGCCAGTACCCTTCGATTAGCTCTATGAGAGCAGGAATACTTGTCTTTCTTGTGCATTGCTGTTGCCTCGCCATGGAACAGCACCTAAGCTAAAATACTTGTCAAATGAATGAGTGGTTAAGTGTGATAACACATGCCAAGCACTAGAGCAGTGAATTCATACACTTTCTTGGATTAGACAAACTGGAAAAGAGGACAGAATTCTTTCTTTTTACTTCATAGCTCCACAGATCCACAGATCCACAATATTCTCAACAATGTGCCACCCAAACTATACTGTAGCTGAAACCTAACCTGCTAACTTTCTTTCTCAAGCCTGGTTTGGAAAGGCATGCCATTCATAGTATCAGGGGAGATATTCTCTCCAAACCCAAGTGCTTTAATGGCTCATTTTTCCTTCCACTGTGAAATGAAAACTAAAATAAATCAAAGTAGCAACCTAACAGTCCAGAACAGCCCTAGACTAAAAGTGTAAATAAATGTGCTCAGTGATGAAAGAAAAAGAAATTCAGGGAGAGAAACGTAGTTCAATTCCGGGTTCCTGGGGATTTTGTGTAAGCAAAACCAAAGCATGTTTTGTACAAAACTTACTTTAGGATACTCCTTTACTTATTTCTCATAACTGCCAAAAGGTTAAATGAGCATTTACCAAATTTGTAAGCCCTAAAGAATCAACTGCATATTTATTTATTTTCATCCAATAACTTGTCAAAAAAGCTAAGACATCAGCAATGAACAAGTAAACTTTAGATAGAGAGCAATGTAGCCCAGACTGCTTTTGGGCTTTTTCTATGCTGACTGGACCCAAAGAGAGATGGTAAACAAGCCCTCATCCTTGATAGATATAATGGAGTTTGAATTAGTTGACAAAAGCTTTGTTGCACTCCCTTACAAGTACCATTTGATTTTCTTGTATGCATCACAACAGACTAGTGCAAACTGGAAATTTGTATAGACATAGATACTAGGATGACCTTTTCCATATCGACATACAGTTTCCTTCAGGTCACCAGACATCAGTATCTCCTTTGTGAAGCCCAATCACTGCCCTTATGCATCCCACATCTGATAAAATACACAGGGAATTCAATTAGAACTCCAAATTCCCTGGGTTGGTAATTCTAGTGGAAATCTGTTGCATTTTTTTCTCCAGTCTTCTACACATGTACTTTAATACTCTCTTGGGAAATTGTATCTCTCCTTGATAGTTCTTTCATTATTCAATATGGCATGCATGATCACTAGACTTCACCTTCAGATCTTTAACATTATAATACTACTTAATAGATCTGAATATAAGTCCTTTGATATCCCTCACTAACCAAACAAACTGGACACTATTATCATACCCAATTGAAGCAAATACCTGAGCCCAAGGAGCTAGTGGCTAAGTGGTGACCCAGAATTCAAACCACTCCTGTCTGATGTGAGCACAGCATTAGGCCATCCCACTTATCCTTGTATAGGGACCCAACAACAAAGCATCCAGCAGAGGTGATTCACCCAGCAGCAGTTTCCTGATGAAATGGTTTGTTCCTTCCCGCTGCCTACATCCCTGGGGCTACTTGGGCTTTTATTTTTCTTCAGATACCTTAGCCTTCATTTGTATGACTATACAATATCCTTCAATTTTACTTTTGGTATTTATTTGAACAAAAAACAAACCACTAACTCAAAAAGATATATGCACCCCCATGTTCATTAGAGCATTATTTACAAAAGCCAAGATAGACAGAAGAATGGATAAAGAAGATGTGATACACACATACACACAGGAATATTGCTCATCAATAAAAACGAACAAAATCTTACCACTGTGACAACATGGATGTACCTAGATGGTATTATGCTAAGTGAAATAAGTCAGAGAACAAGAAACACTATATGGTTTTGATTATATGTGGAATAAAACAAATGAACAAACAAAATAAAACAAAATATATTAATAGTAACAGAGATCAAATTGATGGTTGACAAAGGAGGGTGGGGGAGCTGAAAAAGATGAAGGGGAATATAAGTCAATATATTGTGATAACTTTACATGGTGACACATGATTATCAGTGTGTGTGACACACTTAGTGTGTGATCACATTGTAAGATTTATAAATGTTGAATCACTATTTTATGACATCCTCATCATGTACGTTAAGGGGTGAGCCACTGTGCATTCCTGAAGTATGAAATTCTTCTGTTCAAGGTTTGGGTCAGAACTCTGCTACTCATGCAAAAGGAGTGGACCCTTTGGTTCACTCCATGAATCCCTTTCTGGGTCAGAATGACTGTTTGATTTCCCAACTTCAAAATCATAGTATAGGGCAGGCCACCTGTCCTATTCAGCTTTGATCTCCTTACAAAACCCCAGGTGCTGTCAGCATACTCTGACATCCCAACTGGAATATTAGCATTCATGCATGACCAACCTGATTCAGGAATGCAAATTTACCAATGCCATCAATGAAGAGACATTGTTTTCTTTCTCAGTATCTAGGCCTATAAGCATATAGCACACATTACTGATATTTTTATTTTGTCCCTTTTAAGAACCACCTCTTCTCCATTCCATGTGCTATTAAGGAGGGTATTAATCTAGGTTCCTAGTTCCTAGCTACAGGGATAGGGCATCTAATCCAGACTGGCCAATTAGAACAGATAACCCAGCACAGTTAGAAAAAAAATAGGTGTTCCTTTTAAAATAATTGATGCCACTGAAAAGGAGAGGGTCCTTAGGATTAGGACATGTAAGAATATAACTCTGTAGCACTTTATAACATCTATGCAAGAGAGAAGAGACCTGAAAACAGAACAGTCTAGCAGAGAGGGGAGAAGGAACTGAAGGGAGACAGATAGCATCATTTGAACCCCTATATCCTTCATTGCCTAAAGAACTATGCCCTTCATTTCCTGGTTATAATGTTGGTTAGTTTCCCAAACATGATCCCTTTACCCTTTTTTGTATAAAGAAGTTTGAGTTGGGCTTTTGTCATTTGTAACTAAAAAAGCCCTAGTTCATCTTTGTGTGCCTATAAACTAGAATATGCATTTAGGTTTTTCAAGTGTATTGTTTTGTTTTACCATATAATACCAACACAGTTTATAATATCTATCCATCTATCTAACATACACACATTTTTCTTCTATAAGACACTAAACATCTGGGAAAAAATTTTAAACCCAGCCATTTAGAATCATGTTACAATACCATCTGTCTACTGGTTGTCATATGGTTCAAATATCCTTCTAAGTAATTAGAGTTTATGGCTTTTTTATGAAAGGCTTCTTATGAAAGGTTTCAGTATTGTCCCTTACCTAGTTGTCTCATCACTTGAGAACTCCTTTCCATGAAAATGTTTGATGTGATTTTCTTCCATGATCAAAATTAGTTTTTCCAAAAATTCAATGGGGTCAACCAATATTTTCATTCATTTTGGATCTCTCCTCTCCTATAAGACTTAGAAGAAGATAGTCTTAACAGGAAGTGATGTTTGCCTACCTTCATTCACTGAACATGGGAAAATTATTACGATAAGTCCCAACAAGAATATCTTCCTATAATTCTATTGTAGACACCTTTTGGATACTGGCACATGCATTACCTTTTTTGTTTTTCAATGTATGCAGGTACATTGAGATGACCACTGTATTGCAGAAGAATGCACATGGAGAAAGACAGGTGGCCTGCCCCTATACTCAGTTAACAAAAATCTGGATTCAAATCCAAAATTTCTGTCTCTAAATCCAGTGACATATTTACTCTGAGCACTCAATCTTTTCTCTGATCCATACACAGAGGTTCTGATTACACTTTATTAGAAAATGACTTTCTGTCATTTTTTAGGGAATAACTGCATAACTGCATACCTTCTACTTTTATACAAACTTGAAAAGACAGTGTTATTATGATGTCTTACAGACCATGATCATGAAAGACACATTTCTTGTCTGAGATTCAACTTAGAAAAAACCTTAAGTTTAGGTATTAATTCTTGGGAATTGAAAGAAGGGAAAATATTCTCTCTTTTCCAGCACAAGGAAACTGGTACACATCTTCCTCATGTGTCTTCTCTCAGGACAGTTAAATTCTTCTCTGAGCAACCCTGCACAGCTGGGTTATTGATGCTGCCCTTTGATTAGAGGCCCTTTGATTCCCAACCACGTCTCTACACAATAGTGGTTGTTAAGGAATTAGCTCGGAAACTAAAAATACCTTCCTCCTCTGCCTGGATTAACCAGCTGAACTCCAGCTCTGTGAGCAGCCTTGATCTAACGCTGTCTTTTATTATTTATTAATACCTGTATTCTGTGATCTCCAGTCACCCCCACTGCCCACATATTCATGCTCCACAGTGGAGGTTGCAGCCAGAGCAGAGCTCTGCAGGGGATCTGTGGCCTGACAATAGCTTCAAAGCCTCTTGCCTCTCAGTGAAAAGAAGGAAAATCTATGACAGGCTACATTCTTTGCTGGTGAACAGAATATAAAAACCTTCCTGCCATTTGTCATTTCCAGCCTCCTCTGTGGTGCACATTAAACATCTGGTTCAATGTCTCTGGCTTGTGACCTCCTGTCATCTGTTGCAGAACTATGTGGTTTGGTGGCTGAACTCAAGTCAGGAAGAGGTCAGATTAATCTCAGCAGGGGATGTCACCAATCTGACCCTTTTTAAAAGATTCTGAAATAATGATAGTAATCTGTAGTAAATTGCTATGTATTTATTATCTAAGAGTACCATAAATCATGAAAATTTGAATTTTTCCCTTCAAATTATGTTACAATGGCATTTTAATTTGAATGTTGAATAAAAATTCTTATTTTAGGTTCCTTCCCAGGCTATAGGGTAAAAAAAATATATATATAAATTAGGTTTATAGTTGTGAGTATATGAAACATGGAGTTTATTTTATAGTATTACTTAATAACTATTATATTATTTTCCATAGGAACAACTGTAAACTTACTTCTGAATCCCCATCCCCCATAAAAGCATCTGGTTTTGGATAATATTAGAAGTGAAAATGATTTCTAATCTTGCCATTATCACATCAAAACAGTATTTTAATTTTTCTTTCTATATAAAGATAGCTAAAAACAACTTAAGTATGCGGATAATTGCCACCCTATATATTTTGCCAAGCCAATATCTATTAGATTTTTTAAGCTAATAATACTCACATTTATAATTTTGGGGACCAGCACTTCTCCACTATGGATCCAGGCATTCAGCTCAGGTTGACTCTATTACTAACTTGTAGAAGAGGAAAGTGGTTCAGGTGTGGCCTATTATACCTACCCCGAGCCCTCAGGACTAACTTTGGGGAGGGCATGTGACAAGGCAGGCCAATGGTATTCAACCCTAGGACTTCTTTAAGTACACCTGACTTTCTGTTGGGGTTAATGAACTGGTGGAATGCAAACTTGGAAATTATGCTATTTATTTTAACAGCTCAAAGGCAAAGCCTGCCTGAGAATAAGCCAATATGAAGGAAAGCAAAATTGAGAGACTGAGAGACTCACTGAGTCTTGTAAGATCCCAAACCAGGCATCCCCTTTGCCATCAGAGCCAGGTGCTCAAGGGCAACCCCTGTATGGACTATGGGAGCCTATAGGTTTTAGCAGTGCCTCAAATGAACTCAGGGTGGGACAAACCCACCAGCCTTATGAAAAGCAGATGTTCAAGCTCATTTATTTCCATTTCAATAAATAATTGTAAGGACAACAATTATTTGACTTGTGAAATTATGGTTCTGATTTTTCCACCATAAGAGTGTTGTCATAAAGAATATTAATATTCTCTGGGATACTTACTGTTATCATATAAGAACCAACACAAGAATAGGAATATTCCTTTCAATTTTTTACATTAAAAGTATAATCTAACATTGAATGAACTATTTCCACATTACTTACAGTGTGCTAGTGTCAGAGAAGTATGCTTGACTTTGTCCTTTACAAATATGTACTTGAATATTTCATCAATATTCATCTTCTATCAGAAGTCCATATATATTCAAGAAATTAACATTTGTTATAGCTCTGTAACATGCCTGCATTTAAGAAAATATTATCATTATCCCTAGCAATATTTCAAAACTCATGTGAAATTTTGTGATCCTGGCACTTTTAGAACTCTCCTCCAGTGTAAAAACTTTATTCTAAATTTGCATATGTGTTGATTATTTCTTCATTACTACCTACTGTATATAATTTTATCTATTTATTACTTAAGTTTTGACTGTCTTAATAACTCTCGTAATATATCATATATAAAATATGACTTCATAAATTTAAAAGTTAGATTTATAAAGTGTCACTTTAAAATCATACGAGGGTCCAGATTCCTAATATATTTAATAGTTGATTATTTGGCAGTAAACAAAATTACTGTAAAGTTACACCTTACCCATAAAGTCTTAAAGTAGCATAGGTATCTAATACTACTGCACTGGACCAGTTTAAAAATAGGCTAATTAGGCTTACCAATTATTAAAACATATATCTAGGTTCTGGCCAGGTGGCTCAGTTGGTTGGAACATCATTCCATACACCAAAAGGCTGTAGGTTCAATTCCTAGTCAGGGCACAGGAGACAACTGATCAATGTTTCTCTTACATTGATGTTTCTCTTTCTCTCTCTCCCTCTCTTCTTCCCTCCCTCTTTAAATTGATAAACATATCCTCAGGTGAGGATATAAAAACACATTTATCTAGTTATCCCTTTAACATATGTAGCAAAAATATACTTATAGAAAATATGTTAGATGAATTAAATTAATCCATATGATCACTGTCTATAATTAATAGTTTTATTCTGTCACCTGAATTACTCAAGTAGCACATACTTAGGTTAGAACTCAAACAATTGTTTGAAAAATTAGTAGAGTAATGGTATAGAACAGTTTTCTGATCATAACTGTGCTGTGGTTTGCTTTTACAATTTTTACATTCAGTTAATTATTGAAAAAGTTAAAATAAAATTAGTTCATCAGTTGAGTAAATAGCAGTGTTATGTTCCAAGCTATTCTGTAGATACTGGATTATTCAGCACCATGGACAGCAAAAGGTCATTCCCTTCTCAATTAGGACTTCTGCCTGCTACCAATTAGCTGTGAAAATATAACGCTCAACACTTCTCTTTGGATACACTGAAAAGAAACTCTATATTCATAGCATTAAAGGTATTACAACTTTTCTGTTTGGAAAGCAATGGGCTCAATGCTTCATTTAAGGGAGCATGTCTTCTTTCTCCACAAATATGTAAGTTCTCTGATTGCAAGGACCTTGTCTTATTTATTGCTGAATCTTCATTGCTCAGTCAACTATGTGGGACATAATAGGTTGTTGAGTAAACAATTGGAAATTGACTAGACTGGTGCAGTCATCTTCATTCAAATAAAAAGTCAGCAAAGAGCTCATAAATTCTACATAACAAACAATCTATTGGGCTCTTAATTCATAAATTCAATGAGATCATTTTGGATAACTAAAATGCTTCTAAAGAAAAACACCATTAAAAATACATATTCTCAGGACTTCTGCGGACCTAGGAATTGTGAAACCATTGATCATCCATATATGCTTTGAGACATGATTTTTCCTGGAATGCCTACAATTACCCTAAAAATTAATGTATTGTAAAACAGACCTAAGTCCAATGGTGGCAGAATATATATATATATATATATATATATATATATATATATATATGCTTCCTGGTGTTTTGGGGAAAAACTTTTGATTGGTTGACTATATTGTTCAGTGTGGCTGTATAAATCATTGTGCTTTAGAATATGTTGATGGTGTTGTAACATGTTCTGACCATCAGTGGAGCCTATAATTCAAAATTCAGATATTGTTTTTGCAAAAAATCTTAGACAACATTTTTATGGTATCCAAGGAGGTGATATTATAATTACAAAAGCTCCAGTGATCCAAAATTAAATATTTATAAAAGAGTCTGTAATCAGTTTGAAAGGAGATCTAATCCTGACCAATATCTATCTGATTTCTTTAAAAGCCAGACTTATGTGCCAATGAATCATGTGCGGTGAAAAGGTGATAACTGACAGAATTTTAGGTACTATGGACCTATATTCCATATGGACTATTAAGAGGGCATATTTTCTTTAAGGTCTGGCCTTAAAGTGAATCTGGATTTCTACATGATAGCCCTAATGGCCACTGATTTTATGATGATTAGTAAGTATTTATCATTTTGCTTTGATTATTGTCCTTTTTCATGTGAATTTATTATTGCCAATGCAACCATGTATTTATTAATAAATTATTTGCTACTCAGTTTTAGTTGTTTTGAACTATTAAATGTAAAGAAAATGTATGGATAAAATAAATCCAAAATAGATCCTCTAAATTTAAAAAATACATATTCTTAAAGACATAATTATGGACAGAATAAAAACACTTTATTGAGAGACTACGGGCTTTACTATATAGGATAAGATGAATAGCAATGTATCATGTCATGAACTGTTTGAACCTCCACATGGTGCGGGGATAGGGAGGGATTTATGTGCTGGTAGAACTGCATTCATGCTATGGACATGCATCATGGGAGGATGACTTCAGCTATAAAATAGCTATTAACAACTAGAAAAACATGATGTGTTTCAGCCTAATGTGAAAAAAATAAAATTAAGAGAATATTATCACATGACATATCTTTGAACACGCAATGAGGGAAACACACTTTGGTAAAGCTTAGCTGACAAAAAGCATTACGCACAGTTAAAACCTGGCAATGGTTTGCATATTACTAGATGCCTTGCCCTAAGCTCTCAACTACTATGTACCTTGGAAATGAGAAGAAAAATATTATTAGTATATCCTGTCACTTTCTATTAATATTCATAACATTATTTAACCAAATCTACAGAAGTTATCTTTTAACTTCCATTTTTTAAACTAAATCAAATTTTAATAACCATACAAGTTATTAAGAAATTTTATTCAAATTAAGGGTCCATTAATGATGGCGATAACAAGGTTTTTTATGAGCCTTATCTGACCTACAAAATTTCAAAGCAGATCTAAGCCACAAAATATAGAATGTTTTTGCTTCTTCTGATATATGGCCTGTGTGATTTGGAGTGATAGGGAGATGGACAATCTGCTTATCTTCCAGACAGTGGCTTCAAGTGTCTCTAAACTCTGATGAAATATGACTTTGGAAATGTCAGCCATAGAAATTCTGAATGAATACTATATACCCTCCTCCCAACATGCAAATGCACATACATATCACCTGAAATTTTTCATTCTGTTTCCAAACTGTGTAAGGTGCCCTTTTCACAGAATATGGATGGACCTGGAGATTATTGTGCTAAGTGAAATAAGACAGTTAGAGGAAGACAAATAACATATTATCTCACTTATATGTGTAATTTAATGAACAAAATAAACTAATGAACAAAATAGAAACAGAGGCATTGACACATGGAACATGCTGATAGCTGCCAGAAGGGAGGGAGGAGGTAGGAGCCTAGATGAAACAAGGTGAAGAGATTAGTCAAAGAACATATATCCATAACCCATAGACTCAGACAACAATGGGGTGAAGACCAGAGGGAAGTGGGGGTGGGGTGGGGGCTGGGTAGAGATGGGCGAAAGATGGGAGATGGGGACATCTGTAATAGTGTCAACAATAAAATAAAGTTTAAAAAATCAGCTAGTCTTTTTCTGCCACAATGTCAAGCAACTGATTTTTTGATTATTTTTTTACTGAACTATGCAATCAAACCCAAAGCAGTATTTTATTTAAATAAAATACAAGCAAACACAGTTAAGTCCAAATTATCAGTGTTAGGTCATCATGTGCAATGGATTTAATTTTTCAAAACATTTAAACTTTTTGGATGAACTTCCATCATATTTTTGTTTCAAGCAGACCTCTTTGTAAAAGCACTGATGAAACTGGCTGAATTAAACTCTAGTAGAAAAAAACCTACATCAGTAACCATCTCTACAGGCAGTGCTAATTTTGGACAAAATAAGCATCAACCCATAGGAAGAAGGAAAGAAATAAAGGCATTACTTATGTCATAAGACAGAGACTGCACTGGTTGGTGAGTAGAGCCAATGTTTCATTTTTCTATCATCACCTTATATTTACTTGTAATGCAGCAGGATGACATATAAGAAAGAACATAGAGCTAGCAGACAAGAGAACTTAATGATGAAAAAGCACTGGGCTTTGGAGTCAACCAGATAGATTTGTATCCAGATTCTTTCAATTTATCTCTGGGTTCATTTAGGCCCCAGGGCTCCACTTCTCTGTCAGTAAATTGGATAATGATAGTATCTAACTACCAAGTTATGAAAAGAGAAAATACATAAAAATGTAATTTCACACAGTGCATGACACATAAAGAATACTCATAACTGATAGCTTCTAATTTTAGTAGACTTAACTATATCATTAACCTACAATGTAATATTTCCTGATTGATAACAATAACAAACTAATGAATTCTTATTTTGAGCCAGAGACTACACTAAAATTTTAATCTGAACTAAATTAATATAAAATTAAAATTTCAATATACACACAATTCTTCTTTTTAATGTTTAGATGAAGAAAAGCAAGGTTCAAAGAGTTTAGTAATTGATCCCAGATGACACATAAGGTCTGATTTACACCAAAATTAAATCTAGGCTTCATGTCAGAACACATACATTCACCTCTCACTTCCCACTTACTAAAATCAAAAGAAAAGAATGCAGAAGGATGTGATTCCTGCCTTTAAGATACTCAAAGAAAAAAGGAAACTGAAATTTCTTGAATGTCTATCCTGCATGTATTTAACACTGTGCTAATTGTTTGATATGTGCAATCCAGACATTGAAACTGGTACTCAGAACTGCTGAACATTGAAACTGGGACTCAAATATTTTTTGTTATTATATGTTTATTTCTAGTCTGCAGAGGCATGATTTTTTAAAGAAAAAAATGGGGAAAAATAGATACAGAGGCAAAGAAGCATTGGACAGACTGTCAATCTACAGCAGGAAGGCAGAGGAGGTTGGGGCAGGGGGCTGCAAGAGATCAACCAAAGGTCTTGTACGCATGCATATAAGCATAACCAATGGATACAAGACACTGTGGGGGGGAGAGGGGGCAGGTGAGGGCATGTATTGCGGGGAGGTCAATGGGGGGAGAAAAGGAGACATATGTACTATTTGTAATACTTTAAACAATAAAAAAATAATTATAAAAAAAGAAAATTGTTGTTCTATAACAAAGCCTAAATGTGAGGCAGCATTATTGTGTTCATGAAATATATATATATATGCCACAGAGCAAATCTCCTTTGCAAAGCAACCTGTTAAAGGCATTTGATGTGAAATGCATGAATTAAGCAATTGTTATAGACATTTTAATGTTGATTTAAGTAATCTAAACATATTGCCTTTGGTGGCAGATTATAATAAACATACATTTTCAAAAAAAGATAATAATTCTCACTAAAATATTGATTTCACCTATTTTCACTTCTCAGATGGGTCATAAGGGAGTTCCATTTCACTTTTCTCTCTCCCTCCAATATATGGCCTGGGCTCACTGTTGTCAAACCCAATAGGAAGCTGGAATGCAGGAGAGCTTGTTGATGACATCTACACAGGTCAGCCTTGGCCTTGAAGGCATGAGGCAGGGTAAAGAAGAGAGAATAAACTTGGAGTTGCTCAGAAGTATGTCCTTCACAAACTTTTAAAGTAAAAACTGTGTTTATAATTTAAGTGCAATGCAAAATCCTATGCTTCCAGGGAGGCCATTCTCTGCCCATCTGTCTGGCAGCAGCACTATTGGTGGCTCCAACATTCAAAACAAAGATTTCAACTAAAGACTTGCTTAGTCAAGTTTTATATTACAGAGGCCTAAAAATATAACTGGCATTCTTTCTTCTTATTGTATTCTTCTCTGTGCACTTTTTCTTCTTGTCTCAGTTAGTCACCTCAGCAATTTACCCCTTATGTATTTTTTCTTGATATTTTGCAGATGAAGAAACGGTACAGAGGAGAGTTACACAAAACCACAGGGTCCTAGGTGACCTGGAAAGGCCACTTACCCTGACATCGGGGCCAGGAATCTACTCCAGGGCTTCAGACCCAGAACAAGCAGGGCTCTTGGTCCTGCACCATCATCAACAATTCCAGGGCAGCTGTCTCACTGAGGAAGGAAACTATCCTGGGCCTGTGTGATCTGATTTTACTCTTTTTAAAATTTTACTTTTCAATTATGATTTACATTCAATATTATTTTGTTTTAGTTTCAGGTATAGTGGTCACTCAGACACTTCACAAAGCGCTCCCCCATACCACCACTGATATTACTGTGATTGAACCCTAACTCTCAAATAGACCGCAGAGCACTCTGCTCTAAGAGACAACACTGATATCCAGTATGCCACACCTTTCCAAGCAGAACGGACGCCTTTAGTTTGAAGAACTGGCTGTTCTGGGAGATGAATGGTAAATAAAGGTGAAGAGATTGGTGTTAATTAAATTCTGAAGAATAGGTTAAATTTGCCCTAACTTGAACAAATAACAGGCATTTTTTATCCTGATTTAGTACAAAAGGCCCGTCATCCAAATAAATAATAGATGATAATGATGGGGCACTTTGACAATTACCTTCTCATGTTTGCAAGATTGGGGTCATCATGATAATAAATATTACAAATAAGCCTAGGGAAGGAATAGATAAATATAAAGATTGCAAATTAAGAAAATTAAAACTCTGTATTAAGCAACATAAAACACTGGAGTCTTCCCCCCTTCCCCGCCCCCAGATAAGCTAGCACAATTGTGTAACATGAAAATTGGAGCTGGATATAATGTGCAATTATTAGGTAATAAGAGGAAAATGACTAATTCTGTGTGTGTGGGTATGTGTGTGTGTTGGGGGGGTTGACAAATAAAATTAAGGCTTACAGACAAAAAAGTTAATTATAAGTAATTATCTTTGGGTTAAAATAATTTTTAAGTAATATGAAACACATTTAAATAATATGAAAAATTAGCATACCACAACAATAAGGTATTTTAGCAAGGGGTCCTATGGAATAATCTGAAAATAAGAACCAGGAAGCTTAGTAACAAATATGTCAAAGAGATAAGGTTAATGGTGGTTCTAGTACTGGCTTCAAGGCAAAAATGTCTGTTTTGTATTTCTGTGTCATTGGGAACAGCTTCTGTTAGGACAGGATAAAAGACCAGCAGCGTGCTCACGATTCCCTCCGTTGGTTAGGCATTTATTTCAGGACAGAATTGGTTTCATAGAACCCTTGTTTTCATTATTGTTGGTTAAACACAGACACTAGATAGGTTTTCTCTACTTTTCCTGCTTGCTTAATCCCTCTGTTTCCACCTAGATAATTCTCACATAATTAGCTTGAGCTTTGGAAAATAGTGTTGCCTGCTGCAAATGAAATGAAATTTTGTGCCATACCAGAGGAAGTTACAACCTGTTGTGGCAGTAGAAACGCTTTATTGGGAGTTCCTTGCCCGTGGCTACATATGAATTGAAGAGAGAACAGAGGAAATTATTCAGTTCTGAAAATCCTTCTTCAGCCAAGAAAAAAATTTTTAAAGGGTAAAATTTTACTTGCATTTATTTTGTTTGATATCTTACACCTAAACTATTTTGTCTCTACTGTATGTATGCCAATAAAACTGATTACAAGAAAACATGTCAAGAGCCAGACAAAATATGTAATTCAGCTAAATTTCCTCAGGGCCTACCACAGGGCCCCGACACTCATTGATAATTGTTTTACGAAAAGTAAAAGATAATATCAGCTTTCTGAGAGCACTCCATGATCATACTTATATTCTTGCTCATATTCCAACACAGCATTTCTCATCTTCATTACAGAATTGGTCAGTTGTATGGATTTATTGTCCTATGGCATCAATTAAATTTCTGAGCAGAACAGAATGAGAACCATGTTGACAAAAAATGTGTGTAGATGACAAGGAGGAATTACGTAGGAAAAACTTAACACAAAAGTGTTTGGGCTGAGACCGGTTTGGCTCAGTGGATAGAGCGTCGGACTGCGGACTGAAGGGTCCTGGGTTCGATTCCTGCAAGAGTATGTATCTTGGCTGCGGGCACATCCCCAGTAGGGGGCGTGCAAGAGGCAACTGATCGATGTCTCTGTCTCATCGATGTTTCTGACTTTCTATCCCTCTCCCTTCTGCTCTGTAAAAAATCAATAAAATATATATATTTTTTAAAGTGTTTGGGATCTAAACTCAGTGCATAGGCAAAAATCATCTGGGGTCAATTTTACCTCTAAAAATGTCTAACACTTCCCCAACAATACATATAAAAGGTTGACTAAATTCAATCCTGTAGAATTGCATGTGCATAAAATATATAGATGAACATATAAAATATGATAATGTGTACACATAAAAGAATCATTTTATATTTTCATACCACAAAAGAGGCATGAATGCATATGGCTTCATCTATGTTAAACACTTATATGATGAGACTCTATGACATGTCTTCTGAAAACTCAAAATACTTACATTTAATGCACTCCCATTTGAAAATACTAGTGTTCCCTGTAAAATATATCTTGGGGGAGACAACCATTTGCTGAAAACGTGCTTCATGCATGACTCACTGGATAGTAGGAGTTTTTCCACCTGCTATGGAATTAAAGTAGTGTTCGGGCCACCAGTGTGGGGAAGGTGATGGATGTATGGGTGGAAGACTAATGTGCTTAGTGAGACTTGGATGTCAAAGAGTTTGAATCCAGAATCGTTAAGTCCTGAGGGTTGTAAGCTTTGACACTGACACTGTTCCACACTCAAAATGTGTACTCAACTTCAAAAAATATATACTAGTAAGGTATAACTTGATTTTTCCCCAACCTCTTTCAATATCAGCTTGCTGAAAATTACTGGAAGCTACAAAATGCCATCTGTTTCCTTATCAAATTTATCCCCCACAGCCACAGGCAATTATGGTTGCTTTTTTATTCTTGATGTTGCTTAGGAACAATGTGGTTGCATTCACAGGTCCAGTGTGATTGAGTCTCTGGTGATGGGCCTGGTGAAAGTGTGTGTGTATATATATATATAAACCTGCCTGAATTCTGAAAATCAAGTGTCATTCAGAAACACATTTGTGAACAAACTCCCCACAGCAGCATCTCACACACAGACCCACATATTAAGAATGATGTCTTCTCGGGTCTCTGTCATCAACACTATGCGACCTGCTGGGGCATTTTCATGTCAGCTGGGAAATGTAGCGGTGGGATCCTTTTGCAGCGACCTTTAAAAATATACTTTTACTGATTTCAGAGTGAAAGGGAGAGGAAGAGAGAGAAACATCAATGATGAGAGAAAATCATGGATCAATTAACTCCTGCATACACCCTACTGGGGATCGGCCTACAACCTGGGCAGGTGCCCTTGACTGGAATAGAACCTGGGACTTTCAGTTCCCAGGCCGATGCTCTATCCACTGAGCCAAACCAGCTAGGGCTACTGCAGGTGATTTTTAATAAGTGTTAGCAGTATACAGTGTGCCCCTTCAGAGGACTGAGCTGACTATAAACAATCCCCCACAAAATAGATTTCTGGAGCCAAAAATGATCAGAGCATCATTGTGCCAACCCACCCAGGGAGAGGCAATATTCCAAGTCTATCAGTGTCAGTGCAAATACAGAGATGCGAGCACACAGTGCAGAGGGTGGCAGAACATATTCTAGGAGAAAGGTGACCTCTCTGGGAAAATGTACAAAAAGCAGGAAAAAAAATCCAACAAAATAACAAAATACTATGAGTCCCACAGCTGTGTTTATTCAGAGGAAAATGCCAGTTTGAAAAAAGGTCAATCCAATGGCCTTTCTGTCCATTATTTTCCCAAATTGGTGATCAGACCAACCTATTTCATTTACAATGGCCAAGCAAATCTCTCACAGCTTCTCAAATAGAAAACAGTTCATGCATAGTTTTTAAAGTATTATGCTGGACTTATATATTGACATGAACACTATTCTAAATATCTGGCACAAAAGTGAATATCAGCAGGATATTTCATTTATTCTGAACAATTGGATACATTAGGCTGCGTGCTAAACTTATAACTCAAAGATAACACACATCCTGCTAACCAGTGATGTCCTTTAAAATGCCAGTTCTACAGTTCAGGCATACTTTCCCCATACTCTAAACTTTGACAATACCAGACTTCCTATTTGAATACATTTACTTGTCAAAGACACTGTGAAAACCTACTATATGCCAGGCACTATACATGACACTTTAAATAAGTTGAATTGTCCTGATGGCTCCATGACATGGTTCTTATTATTTTTTCTAATTGCAAATGGGGAAACTGACACTCCAGAGCTTTGCAGTTTTCTTCACATTTGTTTTATTACAAAATTGATATTTTTACCATTACATTACAGAAAATCCATTTATCAAGATACTATTTTTTTTAACTTCAAAAGTAATTCAATGTTCAATTAATATTTTACAAAGGAGGCAAGAACATACAATGGAGTCAAGATAGTCTCCTCAATAAATGGTGCTGGGAAAATTGGACAGATACCTGCAAAAAATGAAACTAGACCACCAACTTACGCCATACACAAAAATAAATTAAAAATGGATAAAGGGCTTAAATGTAAGATGGGAAATGATAAAAATACTAGAGGAATCCAAAGGCAACAAAATCTTAGAGCAATTTCTTCACTGATACTGCTCCTAGGACAGTGGAAATTAAAGAGAAAATAGGAGAGAACTAAGATGGCGGCAAAGGCAAAACACCTATCTTGCCGTCATAATCAGCAATTTTAATACTACAACTTAACGAAAGAACAAACACCTTCCAGAATCACCAGAAAGCTCGCCGAGTGAAAATTCCACAAATAAAAGTGAAGATAAGACACTGTGACTCGGAGGAGCGGCGGCGAACAGCGTTGAAAGATTCGCACAGAGAGAGGTTTGGAGTGCGCGCCGCGGAGAGGGCGGGCAGCTGAAAACCGGCCAGTTTTCTCGAACGGGGAGACAAAGGCGTCCCACTGGACTGATTCTCCAGCTCTGGGCGAAGTCCAGAGAACCCACTATCACACGGGGTGAAAACTGGACAGTGGGAGAGCACGCCGAAGCTCGGGTGCTGCCGGGTCTGCTGGCTTGTGGAGAAGGCAGCTCGCCCGAACAGCTCAGCTGCGTGACGGCGCAGAGAGCGCACCGCGACTTGCCTCTCATTCGGAAAACCGTCAGACTGCTTTGTTTTATGACCCTGGGTGAGACATTGTGCATGCAGACTCATTTTGGGAAAGTCTGAATTCCCCGGCAGCCGGTGGAGCTCCGAAGCGGCTCTCTCTCAGAGGTGCTGGCAGCCATTGCCCCAGGCACAGAGTCCCTGGGGCTGCATAGGGCGGAGCTAACGCTGTCTGCTTGGCCCGGAGACTCCGCCCACCCAACCTGAGCACAGCTGAGCTTCACAGACAATTGGCCTGGAGATCAACCTTCCAAGTGCTAACAACGATTAACTGAGCTTAACTTCAGCAAGACTGTGCAGCCCATATCCACCTCAGGTAACTGGGGAGGCTGAGCCACTATCCCTAGTAGGAAGTCTACCACACAAAGCTAATTGACCAACTCAGGGAAGCAGCCACCATGCAGCAACATGGAAAGAAATCAGATGTGAAAGAAATGGAGGAAAAAAAACGACTGGACATGGAATTCAGAACCACAGTTATAGGGTTTTTTAAGAGGCTCCAACAAAAGATCGAGGCCTATAAGGAAATAAGCAAGACCACAAAGGAAATGAATGAGTCCTACAAGAAAATGAACAACACCCTCAAGGATATAAACGAGAGCTGCAAAGAAATGATCAAGACCAACGTGGAAATGATCAAGATCAACGTGGAAATGAATGAATCCTACAAGGAAATGAAAGAAACCCTCAAGGATATAAAGCAGACTCTCAAGGATATGAAAAAGGACCAACCAGAAATTAAGCATACACTGACTGAAACAAAAAATATTATACAAAGACCTGAAAGTGCCCTGGAGCACCCCAAGAACCAAGTTAAAGATTGGAAATACAAAGAGGTAAAATCCACTCAGCTGAAAAAGCAAGAAACCAAAAGAATCCAAAAAATTGAAGATAGTGTAAGGGGCCTCTGGGACAACCTCAAGCATACCAACATCCGAATTATAGGGGTGCCAGAAAAAGTGAGAGGCCAAGACAATGAAAACCTATTTGAAGAAATAGTGACTGAAAACTTCCCACACCTGGTGAAAGAAATTGACTTAGGAGTCCAAGAAGTGCACCAAAACCCAATATATAGGAACCCTAAGAGGACCACACCGAGGCACATCATAATTAAAATGCCAAGAGCAAAAGACAAAGAAAGAATATTAAAAGCAGCAAGAGAGAAACAGTTGGTTACCTATAAGGGAGCACCCATATGACTGTCAGCGGATTTCTCAACAGAAACGATGCAGGCCAGATGGGAGTGGCAAGAAATATTCAAAGTGATGAACAGCAAGAATCTACAACCAAGATTACTCTATCCAGCAAAGACATCATTCAGAATTGAAGGTCAGATGAAGTGCTTCGCAGATAAGAAAAAGCTAAAGGAGTTCATCACCACCAAACCAACATTATATGAAATGCTGAAAGATATTATTTAAGAAGAGGAAGAAGAAAAAGGTAAAGATGAAAATTATGAACAACAAATACACATCTATCAACAAATGAACATAACAATCAAGTGAATTGATAGGCTGTTGAACAGGATAGACTGGTGAATATAACAGAGACATGGACATAGAGAGGGAATGGACTGACAATTCTTGGGGAGAAAAGGGTTGTGGGAAGTGCAGCAAGAGACTGGACAAAAATCTAGCAACAATGGGAGAGGACAGTGGGGAGGGGGAGGTTAGGATGGAGGGTGGGATAGGTACAGGGTGGAGGGGAGCTATAGGGGGATAAAAAGGGGAAACAATGTAACCAATAAACTGAACAATAAAGATAAAAACAAACAAACAAACAAAAATAAAGAGAAAATAAACAAATGGGACTACATAAAAATAAAAAGCTTCTGCATAGCAAAAGAAACCATCAACAAAACAACAAGAAAGCCCACTGCATGGGAGAACATATTTGCCAATGTTATCACCGATAAGGGTTTAATCTCCAATATTTACAGGGAACTCATACAACTCAACAAAAAATAACGCAATCAAAAAATGGGTAACAGCCCTAATAAATACTTTTTGGAGGAGGACATAAGGAAGGCCAAGAGACATATGAAAACATGCTCAAAATCACTAATCACCCAAGAAATGCAAATCAAAATGATAGTGAGGTATCATCTCACACCTGTCAGAATGGCTGTAATCAACAAACCAACAAATGACAAGCGCTGGCAGGGATTCAGAGAAAAAGGAACCCTTGTGCATTGCTGGTGGGAATGCAGACTGTGCAGCCACTGTGGAGAACAGTATGGAGTTTCTTCAAAAAACTAAAAATGGAACTTCCATTTGACCCAGTGATCCCATTCCTAGGAATATATCCCAAGAAATTAGAAAAACCAGTCAGAAAGGATATATGCACCCCTATGTTCCTAGCAGCACAATTTACAATGCTAAGATTTGGAAACAGCCTAAATGCCCATCAGCAGATGAGTGGATTAAAAAACTTTGATACATCTGCACAATTGAATATTATGCTGATTTTAAAAGGAAGGAACTTGTACCATTTGCAACAACAGGGATGGAGCAGGAGAGCATTATGCTAAGTTAAATAAGCCAGGCAGAAAAAGATAAATATCACATGATCTCACTCATTTATGGATTATAATGAACAACATAAACCAATGAACAAAAACAGATCCAGAGACAGAGTAACATCTATCAGATGCTCAAACCTCAAAGGGGAGGTAGGGGAAGATGTGTGGTGGGGAGAGAGATCAACCAAGAGACTTGTATGTATGCACATAAGCATAACCAATGAATTCAGGCAACAGAGGGTGAAAGTGATGGGGGATAACCACATATTTATAATACCTTAATCAATAAAGAAAAAAGACCAAAAAGTACTTCAATGTTTAATTTTCTGGTGTAAATGTTTAAGACATTCTGATTTTAAGAAATTCAGGGGGAAATGAGATAAATCATTTGCATTAGTTTTAAAGTTATAGAAAATAGGTGTAGTATTTTATTCATGTAAATATAGTAATACTGCATTACAGGCATAGTGAAATGATGTGAGTTTTCTTCTGTTACTATGTGAAATTATTTTATTTTGCTATACTATCAGTAAAGTTTTTTAATTAAAAAAAGATAAATTATCTTTGAATTTGCTTTTTAAAAATTTAACACATGTATTTTGTATTTTAAGCTCTGAATCAAGAATTTATAGTTTGGACATTTTTTTCTCATTAGTACATTTCTAAATACTTTAACATATATGTGTGTGTGTGTGTATATATATATATATACATATATATACAAACTTTATATATACCTATTTTAATGGATTATTTCTATACCTATTCAATTTACTTCCTATTTGTTTAATATAAAAAGACTCAAGACACTTGCCCTAGCCAGTTTGACTTAGTGGATAGAGCATTGGCCTGTGATCCTAAGGGTTCCAAATTCAATTCCGGTCAAGGACACATGCCCAGGTTGTGGGCTCATTCCCCAATATGGGGCATGCAGAAGGCAGCCGATCAATGATATTCTCCCAATATGGATGTTTCTATCTCTCTCCCTCTCCCTTCGTCTCTGAAATCAATAAAAACATATATATTTTTTAAAGACTATAAAAAGATACTTAGTAGCAAATAAATTGTAGTCCCATGCCCTATGGCTTTTAAAGTGTGAAGCTCAAGAATCTCCAGTTGAGTGGTATAAGCAGAGTCAGTCTATCAGAGTAGAATACAGATTAGGGGGGAAATACACACCCCAAGTGACTACACCTTGGGAGTATTCTAGACATGGGGTAGGTTGCCAAGTGAGGTTTGAGACCAGATTACTAGGCTCACTGATAACTAATAGAGAGAAACAGCAAGGAGGCCTTTGATTCCAGCCTAATCTTCATTGATGGCTCTAAATCAGTGGTTCTCAACCTTTCTAATGCCATGACCCTTTAATACAGTTCCTCATGTTATGGAGATCCCCAGCCATAAAATTGTTTTCATTGCTACTTCATAACTGTAATTTTGCTACTGTTATGAATCATAATGTAAATATCTGTGTTTTTTGATAGTCTTAGGCTCCACAGCGCCGACCCACAGGTTGAGAACCACTGCTGTAGAGCCTAGGGCCATTGGAAAACACAGATATTTACATTACGATTCATTAACAGAAGCAAAATTACAGTTATGAAGTAGAAATGAAAATAATTTTATGGGGTCTGGGTCACCACAACATGAAGAACTGTATTAAAGGGTTGTAGCATTAGAAAAGTTGAGAACCACTGCTTTACAGGATATCAAACGTGGGAAGTAGAGGCATAGTTTTCACAGAACAATTGTTTGTATTTACAGCCAGAATTGCTTAATGTTCATTTCAAAGTTGCCTATAAAAATAGGGTGCTACCATACACCATTAGGAATTCTAAAAAAGAATGAATACAAGTTTAATGTTATAATACACTATTTAAAATGCTGACCCTGCAGCTGATCTCAAATGCACTGCTCAGATTTACTTTTTCTTTACAGGTCCCTGATGGGGCATAGGTGGCAGGGAGTAGGCTGAGCTTTGGTTGTAGATACTGTGGTTTGACATGCCAGCATTTGAGCAGCCCTTTATTTTTAATGTTTTAATTGTTTTGTTTAGCCAAGAAACAAAACATGTGTTGTTTTCTTGAGAGGATTTTGTAGCTTTCTTTATGCTGCCCAAATCTCAGATTTGTTAGCAATAGAACAACAGGCTGCTTCTTCTCAATGCATAATTCTCTTTGCAATGATTATTCCCTTCAATAGCCAAAAATCCCCAAAAGGTATGATGCTTGGGCCTTTGTAACACTGTTGTTATGGCCTACAACGTCTGAAGGAATCTGAGAAATAGTTCCTACTAGAAAGAGCCTAATTAAATTGTACTCATCCTTGAGTAATACCAAATGGTAACTCTCCCTACTAGATCATATGTTAATTAGCATTGGCAAAACTCACATTTGATGATATACTGTGAATCCTCGCACCTTGGTCTTTCCATTAGCCTCATTTAGTAGCCCTCTGTCATTTCCCCCGGAATGTTATTTTAATCTTTCTACTGGCCCTTGTGTTTGAGGGGTCAACATCCTGTTACCTTGGAGCCCTCCCATTCTTCATAATGGAGCATTTTCAAGACACACAAATTTCTTCCTTGCTGGAAATGATTGCCTTTTTTTTCTTTACTAAAGGCCAGATGCACAAAATTTGTGTGAGAGTGGGCCTTCCTTCCCCAGCTACTGGTACCTGTTTTCCCTCTGGCACCGGGACCCGGGCTTCCTCCACCTGCTGGCAGGCACCCAGGACACAGGCTTCCCTTACTGCCCTGGCTTCATCCGGAAGGACAGAAGAATATCCAGAAGGACATCCGGTCTAATTAGCATATTATGCTTTTATTATCTTCTATTATATAAATAGCCTATGGTCGTCATGTCATCATGCTGTAACAACCAATCAGCAGGAGGCTGCATGTGTGGGTGGGTGGGGCTGCGTGTGTGGGGTGGGGGTGAGGCATGCATGGGTGGGCAGGAACTTGACTCTGGTGGACTTGATCAAAGGTGCAGGTGAGTTTCTGGGTCCTACCTCCTGTGGTGGCAGCAGCCGTGGGACTCTTTCTGGGTCCTACCTCTCCTGGCAGTAGTGGTGGAGGCGGCCATGAGACTCTTTCTGGGTCTTGCCTCCTGTGGCGGTGGCAGTGGCAGTGGCGGATCTCTAGGTCCTGGGTCTTGTGTGATTTCACATGCTGGGACCCTGGTCTATAATAATAAAAGGCCAGGTGACATGACCAAAATGACTAATCGACCAGTTGCTATGAGGTACATTAACCACCTCTCAGTCCCTCCCCCCAGCCTGTAGGCTCCCATCGCTGGATGGTCAGTGGGTTACCATAGGAACCAGGCTGGGGACTGGACTCCTGTGGAAGCGGCAGCGTTGTGGAGGATCATGGGGTGCCTTCAACATGGCGGAGTATCCTGGGGCATCCCGGGGCAGTGGCAAGCAGTGTTGTGGAGCAGTGGACATGGCTCTGATTGCAGAGCCTAGGCACCCTATACCTGCATGATTTCATGTGCTGGGCCTCTAGTTATAGAAAATAAATAAACCGCTCCTTTACAAAAGGAAGAAGGGTCAAGTATTTAAGGAGGACTAGGGACAGCGATTTCTGTCCTACCTCATTTGTCCTAACCCTTAGAGTTGTGTCACGATGAAGAATATGATGTCAGGCCACAGGGATCCTCCCTAGTCTGTGGTCCAGAGATGGAATCTTTGAAGGCAGAAAGGAATCAATGTGTGACTCCCTAGTAGTTGTGAGCTGGCTGTTATCTGACTCAAAACCAAGTAAATCATGGTTCACAGATAGTCATTCTGTTATGCATTCATTTACTCATTATTTCATATATTCACTCAACAGATATTTACCAAGTACTTACAGTCTGCAAGACAATGAGCCAAGTGCAAGATAAATAATAATGAACAAGAACAAACAAAAAGAAAAAGGCTAAACAATCTGAAAAATCAACAACTTTTCTTAAATCCATCAGAAAAGTGAAGTCATGGGGCAAAGTGCTTCCCTACAAATTGTAGAGACAGACAGACACAAATAACCTGGGGTAAGACAACATCCTATATAATAAAAGCCTACTGTTCTAAGTATCCAACTGTTTGGCCATTTGCTATGATGTTCACTGACCACTAGGGGCAGGTGCTCCAATCGGTAGGTTAGCTTACTGCTGGGGTCCAGGGAATCGGGATTGGGCAAGATGGGCCAGACACACCCTGGAGCTTTCCTGTGGTCCCTCCCCAGCCCTGATCATGCACTGGTGTGGTCCCTCTATCTGGTCTGCACCCTCTCGCAATCCGGAACCTCTTGGAGGATGTTGGAGATCTGATGTCAGCAAGCCAGGCAAGGGACCCCACTGGTGCACGAATCTGTGCCCTGGACCTCTGCTAAACTATAATTGGTGAATTGATGCAGCTCAGTGTGGACATGCCTGAGAGATACAAACTTTAGGAGGATCAGTCACACTTCTGTGGTTTTTACCTCAGAGTGATTGGAGAAATATCCCTTCCTGCTTCCAAAAGGGTAGGGAAAAGGAACCAGTTTTAATATATCAGAGCACTCAGTTCTGAACAAACCCTGACCTCAGGAGAAACTATTTTACCAGAGATTAATCTGAAATGTTATCAAGCCTGACATACCTGGAGGAAGGGAAATACCCAATGCCAGTCTTCTCCGGCTGCTGTGTTTCACCTAAGAAGCACCAGTAAAGTTTACAGTCTAGGCTGACAGGCTCACCAAAAGACAGGTCTGATCATAGGATCCTGTGTTTATATGATTCCACCTTCTTTTTATGGAACAAGAGATGGAGAAGATAGAGGAGTAATGATAAATCCACTTTTTCTCCATATGCCTTTATCTCACTTGTTAATCTATATAAAGGTATAGGTAAGAAATATCCAAACAATTAACTACAAGTGCCTGAGAAATTCTGTCTTTATTGAATTCACTAGTAGTGCCCTTCGTGCAAAATATCATCAAATGATGATGGTAGTATCCAATTACTGTTTATACATTTTAATTTTAACTTGTCTCATGATAATCCTCCCAGACATTTTCTAACAACCATAGCAGAACAGATTTCCTATACAGATAAGATCACTTCAAAATCAGAAACTGCCTGTACTATACAAAGTACAATGGAAGTATTTGTTATCATATGTGAGCTAACTCACCTCAAGTCTCAACATAAGGATGAGTTACATGGGGAGCAAGTAACTGTATTTGATCCTGAAAATGTTATCCTGAAATCTTTATCAAATTGGTTAATAACCTCTGTGTTGATTGTTCTCAAGCCCAGAATAAAGGAAGTCATAAAAAACATGCTAAATACATCTTGATGATATAAAGGCCATTTGAATTAATTTATATAACATGATATTGATAGAAGTGAAGTTACCCTAACTCATTTTATCTTGAGTCTGATTTATGGGAAATCATACCTCTAGGTGTATAGTGAATTTGAAACTACTGAAAAGGCACAGAATTTTAAAAGCCACCAAATTCCCAAATATCACTGGCAATTCAGAGATTGCTAAGCTTTTGTTCCCTCTATCTTCCTTTTAGCTCATGGAAAATCTTGCAAAATTATCTGTTACATCAACCATGAATATCCAATACATTTGCTCATTTATTCATATGTGAATGCAATTGGAAGAGTGACAGAAGAAGAGTGTGTTGGTTTCACAGGTAAGTTAATTGGATAAACACTACTATGCCCAAATGTGTATAATAAAGCCTCTGGAAATGTTATGTGCTGGATTATATTTTTGAGTAATGTTGCTCATTTTGTTTCTCCAAGATGTTTTCAAAATGGAGCAGCAATTTCAAAAGATGTAACTACCTGTACCCAAGAAAATAACCCTTATGCCAGGCATCAGGGTCTATAAAAATTCAGGGCAGCAAACAAACAATTCATTTCCTAATTCATTACATGGCATGTCCTATAACATAAAATACAGAGACTTTACATCTGAAATAATTTACTCCCTATGCCTACAGAGGAAGAGTAGGGATGTTTAAAAAATGTAAGCCATTGCAACAACCTGATATTATGTTAGGACCTTGGTTAAACATAATGTAAGCAAGTAGAACTTTAAAATGAGCTAAGAACTAGAAAAAACTCTAAGAGTCATTTGGTCTAACTTCCGAGCAACACAGTACTCTCTTCTCAAGCACCCTTTTCTCAGTGTTCATCTTACCACTGCAAACATATTTCCAGGAAAGGGATTTACTTCTTGAGATTATCTATTGCATTCTTGAAATTATAATCATTGGATTATTATTTATTAAGATTGAGGTGAAATATGTCTTTCTCTACATGCCTATGGCTTTTCATTCTAAATGACAAAAAAGCAAGTCCTATCTTTCTTAAATTGATATGATACTCTATTTTTACTTCCTTTCTATTTTTAGATTGAAGTGAAGAAAAGGGGGAGAAGTGAGTCATTAAAAAGAGCAGAAATCATTTTTTAATTAAGTAATCAACTTCCTTGGGTATTGTCTATGAATGTCCATATTTCCCCTCAAATCCTCATGCTTGCATATCCACAGCAAAAAAAAATGATAAGCACAAATGTATTCATGTCACTCCTGTATAGAATATTTCAAAGGATTCTACTTATTTTATGGTAATGTTTAAACTTCTTTACATGAAGGAGCTTCTTTATAAGGGCCTACATGTACTGGCCTCATGCTTTCTAAGCCTTCTCAGTTCTCATGGAAATCAACCATCCATTCACACTAAGTGTATTTCAGTACTTAGAAACCACTACACATACAATCTCGCTCTCTTTTGCTTTCACCTCCTGAGATTCTTATTGTTCTCGGTCAAGAACATTCTTTTATGCCTCTTGCTCTGCATCACTAACTCTGGTTTCATATCAGGCATCTCTCAGAATGCTTCCCCTAAACCATCTGAATTTGAATTTGATACCTCTCCCACAGGTTTTATAGCATCCTATAGTCTCATTAACATGCTCTTCATATACAATACGTTACTCACTTGAGTTGTAAGCTACATGAGAGCAGAAACCTAATTCATTCACTAGTTCATCTCTTGTTTCTATCATAAGTGCCTAAAAAGCAGTTGCTACTTAATGAATATTTGTGAGTTTATGAATAAATTAGTAAATATGAATAATGTATGTAAATCAGTTCAAAGAACAATAAAATTATTTCCAGTACATTTCATCTATTAAAACTGAGAGTTTATTTTAGAAATTTTTCAACAACCAAAGATGAGAACAGAAAAAAGATCTCTAGCCAATTAAGCTGTGAGATTCTTACAGTAATGTCTGTGTGTTATTGTTAGTTTTGACAGTCCTCAGCACAGGGGTGGTTTTGTAATTATACCTTTGCTGGTGGACTTCTTTAAGTCTTGTTTTATAATGAAAATCTGGGACATGTATTTATAAAGCACATAATTTCGTGACAACTTTACTTTAACAATAATTTTAAAAGACCTACACAAAACCAACCATTACTCTCAAAACTAGAAAGACACCAAATAGATGTTTTTACTCCTTTAGGAGTGAGTGAATTGGGTTGATTCCAACTCCCATAACTAGGTTGGGACATTCAGCCACTACATCTGACCTCTTATAAGATAAGATCATAAAAAAGAAATTGAAAAAAAAAGTAAATCAATGACCAAGAGATGGACAATTTTCCTAGTAAGCTTTAAGCACATATCCAGCTTTTCTTATTACTTAGTTGGGACCTACAAAACAGTAAGCCAGGAAGGAGGCCTGCAGATGAATTTTACGTAATCAATGCCATAAGTTACTACCTGGCCCCATTGCACAAGGGCTGTCGCAACCTTGAATGTGGCCTTTTGCTTGAATATGTCACCATATGTTCCCAATTGCTGTGTAAAGACTATTGTGCCTCACTCTCTTCTTAATATTTTTTTCCTGAGTATAATGTTCACTTTATTTGTCAGAATTATTCCAAATTGCCAAGTAATTTAAAAAGTACTATTAAATTTTGCAAGTAGGTCCTCCTATTCTATTCACTGAATTGCATAGTTGAAATATGTGCAAACATCAAGATATAGCTGACAATTGTCACTTTTCAGCTGAAGGAGTTGGGACTGAAATCCAGGAAGAAGCCTTCAAAAGTATTTTTCTTCTTTCCATCACTTTGATCTTCATATTCAGCTCATTAGCGTTGAAATAACACAATTGAATGATCTTTTAGGGAATGTAAATCACTTGGATAATATCATTCCATAGTTTCTAGGAAGGGTAGCATATGTCCCTAGTAAAATCTTCAATGTTAATGGGTTCAATTTTTTCTTTTTTTTCTTCAAGGACACAAACAATGTGACTCCAGAGCTCAAAGGGTAGGGAGGGACTAAATTGGAGAGAAGGACTCCACTCCGTTCTCCCCACACCAGTCTGCCTACTCCCCCTTCATTCTATTCTCCACAAAGCAGCAGCCACTAGCCTATGATAAATTCGATCTAGGAAAAGCCTTCCTGCACCACACCCCCTTACACACACACACACACACACACACACACACACACACACACACACACACACACACACTGCAATTTTAATCACAATGTCTTATTGGCAAAATATGAGATCAGACCACAAATTAGACATCAGAACGGACCACCTGTCATGCTGCATTGTCCTGTCATGGTGCTGAAAGTACTCTTTCCTTATTGGTCTCCGTTGATAGACTCTCCTCAGGGAATGGGAACTTCAGTTGCTGCTTATGTTTCTAGTGCCTCCTGGGGTTGAAAGGCATAGTGATTAGAAACTCGAATGTTGAGGTCAGACACTTTTGGATCTGAAGCCTGGCTATCCTACTTAATGGCCATGTGATTACAATTTCCTACATTTGCAAATGGGAAAAACAATAGTGCCTGCTTCTTAGGGGTGATCTGAGCATCAAATTACAGTTTACATATAAAATATGCAGCCTGCACCTGACTCACAGTTATTGCTCAATAAGAGGTAAGCCATGATGATGATAATGAGATTGAAGATAATGATGATTAATGCTACAGGATATTTTAGTATTTTCTCTATCTTAAGCAAAAAAAGTTACACTCAGCAGATGGGTAACAGACTTAACCAGGATGGTCTCTTTGTAAGCTGTATTAAATGTCTAATCACTATGTTGTATACCTGCAACTAACATATTATTGTGTGTCACCTGTAATTTAAAAATTTAAAAAGATTTAAGAGACAATACAAAAAAGCTAAACACTCAGCTATGTATACCAGTACACTGAGACTTATCACCCAAGATTAGATGTGTAATAAGTGGAAAGAGCTTAGATTCAAACCAAGATATGTCTGATTTCACAGCCATTGTCTTGATTGATCGGCCCTATTCACACCATGAACCGATAAACTGGGAAAATGAGTGGGGCTCTCATCATTAAGATGAAAAGCCCTGATTTTAGGTCTTTGCCACATATACTGGCCCATTTGCGTGGGTAAACGTATTATGTTTGCCAAGTGCTAAATATATGATTTTTGAGTGTATTTAACCTTTGTTTCTTTAGACATGATAACATTAATTGCTTTCTTATTCTTTTTTTAATCCTCACCTGAGGATATTTTTCCATCCATTTTTAGAGAGAGTGGAAGAGAGGGAAAGACAGAGAAATATCAATGTGAGAGACACATTGATTGGTTGCCTCTTCCACATGCTCTAACCAGGGCCTGGGCCAGGGAGAAGCCTGCAACCAAGGTATGTGCCCTTGACTGGAATTGAACCCAGGTCCCTTTAATGCTCTATTCACTGAGCAAGACTAGCTAGGGCTAACACTACTTTTCTATAGGACTAAGAGTATTAACAAAGTTAATAAGCATAACATACTTAGAGCCTTGCCTATCTATCATATAGCAAGCAAGCATTGTAAGTACTAATTTATTATTAGTGTTAATGTTATTATTATCATCATTATTATTACTTGATGCATATAACAAGTGATAGCAATGCAACTGGAAGTGACTTAAGCGTATAGTTAGATAGTTTTTCCTCATGGAATCAGAGGTCTGGATATGGGCAGCTCCTGGTCATGCTTCTGTGGCTCAATAATATCCACAAAGACTAAAGTTTTATGTTTTTAGTCCACTATGCTTACCATGTTGCTATTTTATCCTCACAGCCTCAGAATAACTGCTAGATATCCAGTGTTCTCACTTACATTCAATTCAGGGAATGAGAGGAAGAGGCTAAAGAGACAGTGCAAATGATGGCTGCCCCCTTCATCAGAAAAGTAAATGTTTTCTCAAAGGCCATCCCTTCACTCTCACAAGACATCCACTAAGTTTTTCTTAACAAAGTGATATTGCATGTCCTCCAACGTAGGCTGGGAGGGTGCTTTTTTTAGCTTTTCAAAGTCTGTGTTAGAGATGGGAAATGGATTTGGGAATGGAGGTCAGGTTAGGCGACCAAACCTGCCACTGTATTCACACAGAGACACGCGTAAGTCCTGAAACACAAAGTTGATGGAGCAAGTGTCATCAATATTCATTCAACTTTAAGTTTTTATTTCAAAAGCACTGAATAAAATAATAGTGACTTTATTTAAGGGGAAGAAAGGCAGTGCTCTGATTTATAGCAGCATGTTGGAGAGAACAGTGAACATCTCAATGCTCCAGTATACTGGGGATTTATCTGCAAAGACAAGTTCCAAAGTCAGCTTTGGAAGCCATGATTGCAATAGGAAAGTCCTGCAAATTGGTTCCCCTGAACACAAGGACCCTGCCTGTGGGCAAAATGACCATGGTACCCTGAAAGATAGCAATACTAAATGAATCTGGGACCTCACTTCACTTGTTTCCACAATAGTGTAACTTGCCAATGCCAACAACTAGCGAATAAGTAAAAGCATATTAAAACTGGTTTTGGTTGATAACTTACATTTAAATTGAGTGTTTGTGTGATCCTTTCCACTGGAACTACTCTTTGATTTGTGGATTTGAGAGTTGCTATTGTTTTTGTCGAATTTAAAATAACATATAATTTGTGTCTTAGACAGGCAAATACTTTTAAAGACTTAAGTCTAATAGCTAGCCAATTTCATGACTTGCTAAGCATATGGTATATTTAACACCACATTTTAACAGCAAAACCAAACCCATAGTGTTTGTGAATACTATCTTTAGTAACCTAGACATTCAAATCATAGTAGCATATATTTAGCCATTCTTTTTCTTTGTCCTCTCTCTCAATCCCATTTTATCTAATATAAGTGCATAAATAATGTTTCAACCCATATCTCAGTATCTCAATCACAGAATATCATAGTAGGAGTGGAAAGTGGTTAGAAGAGGAAGGAGTATTACCAAAGATGAAGTAAGTCTATGAGCCTGTGTTTTCTCAGCTTGGGAGAGAGTCATTTGTCTTCAATTTTGGATAGAATATATATGTGTGGGGTGGCATCATATTATATGTTTATGTAATTTTTATTTGGAACCTATATATGGGTATAAGGAGATGGACAGAGACACTGAACTGACAAAGGACACTCTGCCAGAATGGGTTCTGTCAACATGGCACCATCACCACCAACCCTTGTTTTGAATGACAACCATGGTTTCCAAAATCCCCTTGGCCAACCAGTCTCAATTTAGAAATGCCCAATGAGGGGAGTTCATGAGCTCTTCTAGGCTGAGTGAAGCAGTCATGCGCACTCTGAGGAAGGCCATTGGCAGTCATAAGAGGGAGGCTTCCAGACCTCTCTACATACTCCCTTCATCATTATGGTACTTTGCAAATTAATTCAGGATTGGTGACTTTGTTTCCCAAACCCAGTGTTTGAAGCTGTGTGATGAACACTTCTAAAACCCTGGGAGATGTATCTTCCATGTGTTCACTTTTGCAGTCCTTTCCACATTTATCTGAACCTTACTTAAGTCATATGTCAACCCCCTTAGTCACATACTACTTGCACTGTCTTTTCTTACTAATCAAGTTCAAAGATGATGCAATATATAAAGAATAGCAGATCCTGTAGCAGTGTTAACTATGATTTCCAAGTGTCATATTTATGTGTCAGTGCATTTTGCCTTAAATCTGTCCCGAGACAATTTCTACTGGATTCAATAAGACACCAAAACACATATGAACAAGGGCTTTCTTTTCTATTTGAGGCAAAATAATTAAAGTTATGATTTGATTTTAATACACTTCCCGACAGCATGATTTCTGTACATGAGCATAATGGAATGTCATCTACAGAGAAAACAGACAGTGTGAGTGATGGCTAAAGATTTGCCAAATTGAAGTTTCTGTTCTGTGATAAATCACAGTGGAGCATGAGAAAAGTTTGTGCTCATTTATTTTATTCAAGAAAAACTGACTCAATAGAAGGAGCTCTCAGAGTCAGAAAACAAATCTGCAATTAGCCAAATATATCAGTGTCCCTTAGCAGTTTTTCCACAGCCCTTAAACACAGAACAGTGCTTCCTCCATTTATCTATAAGTAGTCTCTATAAGACGTTACTTGGAGGGTAGTCTATTCCAAGAGTTGCATCATTTGTCCTGACTGGTGGCTCAGTGGGGAGCATCATCCCATATACCAAAAGATTTGATTCCACTCAGAGCACATACCCAAGTTGTGGGTTTTACTGCCTGTAAGGGGGGGGGAGGTGCATGCAGGAGGCAGACAATTGATGTTTCTCTCTCACATCTATGTTCATTTGTTCTTTATCTCTCTCACTCTCTCTAGACAAATCCTCTGGTGAGGATTAAAAAAAAAGAGTTGCATCATTCTATTGCCATAGATTAATAAAGGTGTATAATCTTGCTTTATACCTTTAAATTTTTTGAAATTGATAGTATTACTATTTCTACTTGTTAATATTGCTATTAAAAATGAAGGCAATCTCTTTCTGAGTATTCCAAACTAGAAAAAATATTAATTTATCACTGAAACATCTTGTGGGTTTAAAAGAAATGAAAAGATGCTTCACACTAATATACATATTTATTTTTATATGTATAAACAGATCATGACAATGAAGATTAGTGGTAAATAAAATTATTTTTCCTATCCCTTCTAAGATAGACAGGATCTCATTGCTTAATTTCTGAACACTAGTTAATATTAAAATAAACTCGGTATTACAACTATAGTATATATATAAAAGGGCAATAAATATCAGTTTATAGAGTGTTGAATTATCACACAGTGAGCCATCCATTCAACCACTATCCATATCAAAACACAGAATGTTATAAAAAAGTGAAATCTTCCCTCTTCTTCCTTCCATCCATTATTCACCTACTGCCTTAAAAGTAAGTAGTGTCTCCACTTCTGATACTAGAGATTAGGTAGACCATAGTGGAACCATATAGTATGTGTTACTTTGTGTTTGACTTCTTTGCTCAAAATTATGTTGTTAGGATTTATCTATATTGTTTTACCAATAGTTCATTTTTTAATTACTGTAATTATTCCACTATATAAACATATTGTATATTATTTATCATTTTAATGTTTATGGAAGGATGGGTTGTTTCTTTTTAAAAAAATATATTTTATTGATTTTTTACAGAGCGGAAGGGAGAGGGATAGAAAGTCAGAAACATCAATGAGAGAGAAACATCGATCAGCTGCCTCTTACACAGCCCCTACTGAGGATGTGCCCACAGCCAAGGTACATGCCCTTGCCAGAATCAACCCTGGGACCCTTTAGTCTGCAGTCCAACGCTCTAGCCACTGAGCCAAACCGGTCTTGGCAGGATGGGTTGTTTCTAACTTGGGAGTATTATAAATAGTGCTCCTATCCTAAACAGGTATAAAATTTAGTGCCTGAATGCTGAACACAGCTGAAAATCCTTTAAGTCATAAAACGTTGTATTTTGGAGAGCGCAGTTCTTATAAGAATACAGAAGTTTCCTCTTAGGGATTGGAGAAGTTTAGAGTTCTATGTGAAGCATCCCACTATCACGAGTTGTCAGCACCATGTCTCAGGAATTAAATGTACCCCTCTCCCTCCAAGTTTATGTGTGACCTACTTGGTAGGTAATAAGATTTGGATTTGTTCTGGCTGAACACAAAGGAGAAGCTGCTACATATTATCCAAAGTCTCTTAGCAACTAATTCTATTCCCTCCTTTAACATGCTTTTGGATGAGAACTGCTTAAGCTCTTCACTCTGGGGTCAGCCTCAGCAGGTGCATAATGTAACTCTGGCAGAGGGTGTAGACATTGATTTCACATATCTCCAAAGGTAAATGAATAGGTTCACTGTGCATAGGCACTTCCCATTCACAGTCTGAAAGCAAAACCTAATTATAATTCCCATCTTCCAAAGTCTCTAGATTAGAAAATATTTTTTACAAGCACTTATTAAATCTGAACCAAGCAATAAGAAGAAAACTGAATCATTCTTAGTTGTCTGCCTGAGAAGGGAATTTTCAATCATATTAACAATTCTGGGCTCCAGAAATGCAGAGTGGGGATGGCTAATTTGGGGGTATTGAGCACAACACTAACCAAACTTTACATAAAGACTGGCATTCAAGGAAAGTAGAGGGAATGTTCTTTTTTCTTACTTTCCCCAGGGCAGAATCTGTTGATCCTTAGTTATATATATTCACTAATTCTTTCAACTTTTTCAGTATACAGGGGTCACGTTATATATATACATACATGTATATATATATATGTATGTATATATGCCTAAGTGACCATTTGACTGTTTGACCACTGGATCATTCGGCCAGTAGCTATGATGCACTGACAAGCAGGGGGGCAGAGGCTCAACGCACAGGCATAGAAACATGGAAGAGACTAATGAAGAGGGGAGGGGAGAGGGCAGGAAGATATTATATGCAAATCAGAAGCCCAGTGCATAGATTCATGCACCGGTTGGATCCCTTCACCTAGCCTGCAGGGAATGGCCAAATCCATGACTGGGCCCCCACTATCCCTCAAGGGGTCCCAGATTTTGAAAGGGTGCAGGCCAGGCAGGGACCCCACCAGTGCACAAATCCATCCACCGGGCCTCTAGTATCTATCTATATATACAAGTCTAAGCAACCAATATGACAGTCGCTTTGATGCACATTGACCAACAGGAAGCACATGCTCAACGCAGGAGCTTCCCCCAGCCCTCAAGCCCCAATTGCCAATAGGGCCTGTAGGCCAACCTCCTGGTCCCTCTACCCCAGCTGGCAGGTCCTGATTGCCTGATCAGGGCCAGGAACCCAGGCTGGGACAGAGAATCAGGGGTGGGTGGTGGTAGGCACAGCCCCTTTCCCAGGGGGGCCGAGGGCCGGGTCTCTCAGGGCCAGCAGCCAAGCACCTGGGTTCCTATCCCTGTCCCTCCCCCTAGTTGAAAACTCCTGATTCGCCCACTATCCACCTGCCGCGGAGGCAGTTGGTCCCTCCCCCAAGCTAGCAGGTCCCAATCACACAATTGGGGATGGGCCCCAGGCTGGGATGGGGAACTGGGAGTGGGTGGTGGTGGACTTGTGTGGCAAGAGAAAGAGGAGGCTGGGAGGTAGGGAACTGATCAGCCGTGATCCCCAGCCAGGCCTAGGGACCCCATCCATGCATGAATTCTATGCATCAAGCCTCTAGTCCTATCTGTTTTAATAAAGAGGGAATATGCTAATTGACCCTCATGCTGTTACAAAGATGGTGGCAACCACAGCCAATAAGGAGGAAATATGCTAATTGACTGTCATGGCCTCAAAGATGGCAGTGCTCACAGCCAAAAGATGGTGGCACCCAGTCCCCTCAGTCCCCCAGCTGCCCAGGCTGGCCTGAGGTGCAGGCAGGCCTCAGATGGTGACTGCCCAGCCACTCAGGGCCACCTGAGGTTCAGGTAACAAAGGCTTGCTAAGGCTTGTGCTGCCGGCAGTGGCAGCAACAGAGGTGTGATGGATGGGGGCATCGGCTTCCCTAATTTCTGTGTCTCCTCCCACCCCTTGAGAGCTACCAGACTGTGAGAGGGGTAGCCTGGGCTGAGGGACCCCTCCCTCCAGTGCATGATTTTTCATGCATCAGGCCTCAAGTCCTATTTAATAAAAGAGTAATGTGCAAATTTGACCATACCGTCACTACGCCCACAATCCACACCACAGCCACCACCCACCAGCCAATCAGGAGCAGATTATGCAAATAAGCCCCAACCAAGATGGCTGTCACCACTGAGAGCAGGAGGAAGACTTGGGTTTTCCCAGAAACAGAGTAAGCCAAGCTTTCCACCTGCCGTTGCTGGCCTAGGCCTCCAGTCTAGGCTACAAAGTTTCAAACAGAAATGGCTGCTGCCATGGAGCAAGCAGAAGGCTTGGCTCCACTCCAGGCTACAAAGTTTCAATTGTAGACATAAATTAATCCTAGGACCTCCTCTTGGGTTGCTGGAGAGCGTGGCTGGCCTGGCTAGATAGGCCCCTCACCCAGGCTGCCCCTCGCCCCAAGGGAACCCGCACCCTGATCTGGGACACTCTTCAGAACAAACCAGCTGCCCCCCCCCCATGCACCAGGCCTCTATCCTATCTAATAAAAGAGTAATTTGCAGATTGACCATGACTCCAAAACACAGAGGGCTGCCCCCATGTGGTCAAAGATCCTGCCCCCATGTGGACACAAGATGGCCACCACAAGATGGCCAGCAGGGGAGGGCTGTTGGGAGGTTCCAAGCCCTGCAAGGGAGGGCAGTTGGGGGTGATCAAGCCTGCAGGGGAAGGCATTTAGGGGTGACCAGGCCAGCAGAGGAGGGAAATTGGTGGCAAACAGGCTGGCAGGGGAGCAGTTAGACATCAATTAGGCTGGCAGGGTAGTGGTTAGCGGCTGATCAGGTTAGCAGGCAGAAAAGGTTAGGGGCAATCAGGGAGGCAGGCAGGTGAGCAGTTTAGAGCCAGCAGTCCTGGATTGTGAGAAGGATGTCTGACTGCCCATTCAGGCCCGATCCCAGTTGGACATCCCTCGAGGGGTCCCAGATTGGAGAGGGTGAGGCTGGGCTAAGGGACATCCCCTGCCCCCTGTGCACCAATTTCATCCACTGGGCCTCTAGTGTGTGTGTGTGTGTGTGTGTGTGTGTGTGTGTGTGTGTGTGTGTGTATATATATATATATATATATATATATATATATATATATATGAATGCCTACAAAGAGAAAGGGTAAGAAAGTATAATTTCTCATCCCATATGAAAGGCTTCTAGCATTTCTATATAGCATATGTTCCCCTCCAATGGGCAGAAAACAGTCTGTCTTTTGGATAGGGCACAGGTACCTGTCATCTATAGTTTAAGAACAATAGGCATATTTTCTAGTATTATCCCTTTCCTAGAGAGGAAAACATAAATCATCACATGAAAATCTCATATTCCATTTAGGAATTTGTCCTGTATGTCTCCCCAATATCATGGATCTTTATGGTGACTGTGGTTTTTTAAAAATGTTTTCTTAGCTTCTCTTTTACAGCAAAAAGTAAAACATCCTCTATTGCCTCTGGCTCAAATTACTTTTATTCCAGGTTAGAATATTAGCACACAACCCATTTGGAATATTTGGTGCAGGTCAATATATTTGTTGGTACTGATTACTGTCCAGTTGATATGGCTGACTAGACTGGGCTGTGTCTATGCCAATCCATTTAAGGAAATTCATATAAGATTGAGTCAATGAAGGCAAGGGGATCCAAACACTAAAGAAAACAGTTTTAATAATTCACAGACAAAGCTTTCAGTTAAAGAAAACCTGATAGTATTTGACATCTGCATTTATCAAACTTATTGAAAATTGCCTAGTCCTCCACTTCATATTCCCTCTGAATATAACTGTTACATTAAAAAGTATGTATATCTTTTAGTGACTCAAGTGGAGTATTTTAGCCCAAAAACTCTATTGAGATTTCCTTCTTAAAAATAAACTGTATTTTACATGTTCTGAGAGAAGTATGAAGCTGGAAAGCCAAAAAATGTTGAAAATGAGACAAATTAATAAATTATAGGTTCTTCTGTAAATTCTTTTCTCAGTATAATTCACTAAAGTGATGCACTTATAGAACAGATGTTCATATATTAATATTTCAAATAGATCAATTTAATCCACATGCCAGACCATGTGTCTGATCAATGATTTTTTAAGGGTCATGGTCTATGAAATTTTGCTGTTTTCAACAAGGGATATCTTGACTTCCTGTCATTAGAGTTTGTATTATTCTACAAACTTAAAGTGACTCTTTGAAAGTACTGCCTTGATCATTTACTGTAATCATGGTAATATTTTACTATAATGGTACTACTTGTTTATTTTGGGCAACAGGGACATTTTCCAGATAGACTGTCTAGATGGCTAGGTTTATTATTTCATTTTTGTTTGTGTGCTTAAAAATAACCCAAGGATTTTTATACATAATTTAAAAAATATCTAAGAAATATAAACATTTTATAATTTGATTATTTTGAAAGTTAATTCTGACATATAACAAGAGTAATATAATTAACAAATTATATGGGATGAATTAAATTACAAACAAATCCATCAAATAGGGGTACAGAATGAAAAAGTCAATGATAGTATATATACTTGCAGAAATCTAAGCAACAATGGATAGGAATCATTATGAAAATAATATTTAATGTTTTAAACAAACATAGATATGACATTTACTGTTCTAAGTGCTTTTAAACTCATCTAATCTTAATACAAGCCTATAAAATAGATACAATTATTATCCCAATTTTATAAATGAGGCTATTGGACTAGAGATTAGGAGCTTATCCAACTAAAAACTGATGGATGGAGCCAGGTGGTGAACCCAGAGAATATGACTCCCAAGTCTGCACTAATTTTCCTCTCTGTTCATGTTTTATCACAAAAAATACCTGTAGATAATGTAAACCAGGGCATTGTATTTGTTGTAAAATGCATGGACTGACTAGCCATCCTGGCAGAGGAACTACTTCTAAGAATCTTTAGGAGAAAGGAATCAGGAGTAAATCTTTTGCCTTACTGTAAACATGATTTTATATAGAATGGAGAGTGCCTTTAAAATTGTTATTTACACTTAAATAGCTGAGAAGGAATCCAAATATAGTGGAGATAGTCTAATATCTTTTTCTTCCTGGGTGAGAGCTAAGGGCATGATTAGCCTCAGGAGTGTTATCTACATACTATAAGCCTAGTGTACAAAATGCGTGCATGGGTAGGGGCCCAAGGCCTGGCTGGTGATAGGGTCAATCTGTGGGTGACCAGCAAGGCAATTGGGGGCCTCTGCTTGAACCTGCCTTGGCTGATGCCATCTGCTCACTGGCTCGACCCGCCACAGCCACTACTGGTCGCTGTCTATGGGGTGACCAGCAGGGCAATTGGGCCCACACTTACACCCACCTTGGCCTGGCGCTGCCTGCTCACTTGTTCCACCATCCCACCATGGTCCCACTCTCTCTCATCAGGACCTATCAGGGGTGGCAGTGCCTCCATGTTCCGCGCCACTCCCTGGTGGTCAGCGCGCATCTAACTCCTGGTGGGTCAAACTCCCACCAGTGGGGACAATTTACATATTAGCCTTTTATTACATAGGATAAGAAATGAGTCAATTAATTATTTCCACTGCTCACTTCTAGGATACAGACCTGCTTTTAGATAACTGTAACTTTAAAATGTCTATTATTTTATCACAGGGTATTAGAAATTTCTTTGATGAATTAACTTAGTCTGGGAGACATTGAGAGGAAAGGATATTTCTGTCCAACAGAAAGACAAATACTTGATTTTTTTTTTTAATTCTGACTGCATAGGTGGATCTTGAGAATATCATACTAAATGAAATAAATCAGACAGAAAAAATCAAGAACCATATTATTTCTCTCATATATGGAATCTAAAATTGAAAACAACAGATGTACAAATAAACCACAACTCATAGACACAGACAACACTATGGCAGTTACCAGAAGGAAGGAGGGGTCAGGAGAGATAGTAAAGGGTGAAGGGAGTCAAATATATGACGATGGAAAGAGATTGGATTTTGGATGGTAAACACATAATGCAATATACAGATCACATATTATAGACTTATACACTTAAAACAATATAATCTTATTAACCAACGCTAACTGATTATATTTCATTTTAAAAAATCCCTAGCACCTACATCTTTCCAACAACCTCTATTGAATGTACAAAATTCTGAAGAGAGAGTGAGCTGCCTTTTCTGTTGAATCTGTCCTTATAATTTTAGAAACTCACTATAACCAGTCAACATACAGTGCAACCACCAAGCAATCTAATGTAAAATGTTTGAAACTATAATCTCATTTTAATTAAAAGTAGTGTTTTCTGTAAATTGACAGTGGGGAGAGATTAAGGTAGTAATATCATTTAATAAATGAAAACCTTTGTTTTGTTTTTTTCCTGTCTTCAATAAATGTCTCTAGATCTCAAAACTCAATGGCTCAAATAGGCCCAAGGATTTCCAAACGTTCCTTTCCTTCCTAAAGCCCCTAGTCAAGACACCCCATCTCTTGAGTAGTTTTGTCAGACTTTTAAAATACTTTTCTTCCCTGTTACTTCTAAATTGTTCTTACATCAAAAATTTCAATCACATCAGTAAATTCTCCTTATTTCACTGGGAAAACCTGACATTTTAATGTAATTTTAAGCCAGAAAAATTAATGTGAAATATTATTTTTCTCATCTTTTTACGTCTGATTTTCTGTATATTTTATATTGTATAATTTAATTTAATTGCAGTATATATCCCAGAGAACTTTAAAATGAAATTAGGCACATAGATGAAAAAGATATGATTCTTCTAAATATGTTTCCTGGAATAAATCTTCTCAACCAGAAAGGAATATGTAAAATCTTCTTAAGCATATTTAATGCATATTTATGAAGGTATTTAATTAAGATTATGTTCATATATTTTCTACCTACTGGAAACATTAATAAATTTCTACCCATCCATCCATTCTTCAATAAGTATCTATCAGCATTTTTACAAATATCTACATAAAACTACTAGGGGCCCAGTGCACGAAATTCATGCACTGGGAGTGGATGGTCCCTCAGCCCAACCTGCCCCCTCTCACATACTGGGAGCCCTCAGGGGATGTCCTACTGATGGCTCACCCCTGGCCTGCTCAAGGTTGAAAGCCTATGGCAGAGGCTTTCATCCTTGGACAGGGGACCTCAGCCAGAGGACACCAGCCAGCAATCGCCTTGCATTGGGGACTCTGGCTGAGGCTTTTTCCAGCCTTTGGCAGCAGCCATCTTGGTTGGGTGTTAATTTGCATATAGCTCCTGATTGGCTGGTGGGCATGGCTGGTGGGCATGGTTTGTGGGTGTAGTGGAGATATGGTCAATTTGCATATTACTCTTTTATTAGATAGGATGTGTATTTTTACTTTAAGTTATTAGAATATTTATATACTATAAAAACTTTTTAAAATTTATTTCTATTTTTAAGCTCTAAAAATTACTTTCAAAAACAAATACATTCAAATTCTTTCTCCAAAGCCATAACCATCTCACAAGATTATGAGGGCTTTGAATGAAAGGTCTGACCACTTCTCACTTAATTTTTGTTCCCACTTTTCAAATTTCTATATTCAAGCACCAATGTTTTTAATGTAAGAGATACATTTGGTAATTTGTGCAATAACCTCTTTAGCTATTTAAATGGAGAAATTATCATTGGTGCAGCCAATGAAATGATGATGTTGGTAATAGGATGATAGGGGGCAATATATACAGTAATTAAGTGGGAGTTATTTGCATTCAGATAGACATGGACTTAAATCCCTTCTCATCACTTACTAGCCAGGCCCATAGGCAAGTTGGCAGATCTTTGAGATCTTCAATTTTATAGGATTTTAATGAGAATCAATTGCTATAATGTTTGTACAAAATTTATCACAGTGCTTGGCACACTTAATCAATGCTAATTAATTTTGTTTTTAACTGCTACTATTATTATTAGATTAGCCATTTGCATTAATCAGCTGCCAGATAATTATGGTGCTGAATGCCTTAAATATTTACTCATGTATTCATTTATATGTAAAATAACCCTATTTATTAACACAATCAGAACTTGTACACTGCAGAAATGTTGAAAATAAAAACAAGCAAAAGAGTTAAAAACAATAACAATAAAAACTTTACATTTTTACCATTCCAGATTCACTGCTGATAATATCTTCAGCCCATAGGTTTCTTAGATTTTCTCTATGTGAACATGCTCATGTACATTAATATTTTTCTACTAAAGAAACATCATATTGTATGTACTATTCTACAATCTCCTTTATTATCTATTAATTTTAACTTTTCATTTTAGTAAAGCTTTATCTCTTTGATAGCTAGGTCATATTTTACTTTTCCTTATTGACCCTAAATATTCTTTACAGCTTGTTATCTACATTAGTATCTAATCCAAAACCATATTTTGCATCTGAATATGTCCCCAAACACTCTTCCAATCAAGTACAATCCTTTTTTATCTTCTTTTTATATTCACTGCAGGGATAAGATAACAATTTGCTTTTTCCCATAATTTTCTCCTTTTAAAATGACCTAACCTAGTAGTTATGTCCTCAAAAGTCCATGTAATAAAAAGAGATAAGATAGCCCTGTCTTTTCAAAATATTATCACAGATGCTGTTTGATCAGATGACTTTATTTGGTGTACAGTATATCCAGAATATCTAAGTAATATAGGGTCTTTGCCTTGCCCTGACTCAGCTAGAGAAATTTTACCAAGTTTTATAGATGTCAATATTTCCGGGTTTCACGCAAAGATCTCCTATTACACAATGTCTTCCTGCCATTTCATTCTCCCTCACATTAATATATAGAGCAAAGATATAAATATATTGTTGTCCAAGTGTTTTGTATCATCTTAGATTTCCAGATAATCTCGGGCCAGACTTTAAATAACCCATGTTGTATCTTAGAAACCTTAAATCTAGATGTTTAAGCACTAAAAGTACTAAGAATGCTCTATTTTCCAATCTATATGCATGTCCATGCAAGTCTACAACTGATCTTCAGCTAAGATTGCACCAATCTTAACAAAAGTATTCCAATTCTAGCACAACTAGGAAGCCAGAAACAGGAAGTCATAAAAATATCTATGCACGTAGAGAAGGGGAAAATTTCTCATGAGTGAAAGAAAACAAGGTTTTCTTGTTTCTCTGAAGTCTATTCCCCTTTATGGTTTACTGATATAAAGGGAAGAAAACAGGGATTAATATCAAGATGCTAGAATGTTCATTACAGATTTCTCAGCTTATGCTGTCATTCTCTAGAGCAGCAGCCTTTCAACAGTCCAGGTGCAAAAACTGATATTACCTAGATGTTTGAGAACCAAAGTAAAATGAATTAAAAGGTCTTCAGGAAGCAGATATGCCTCTGCCCCAGGGGGCCAGTAGACTAATAATAGTAAATGGGCTATCAGATCACCTCTTAGAGTTTCTAACAGTTAACTGGTCTCTACTTCAGCCCAAACAAAATTCCTAATTATATAATCCCTTATCATACTGTACATAATTGAATCCATATCTATACTAATAAAAGGGTAATATGCTAATTAGAACAGAAGACCTTCTGGACAAAGCCATGATGGTGAGGCCGAGGCAGAGATGGTTAGAGGCGATCAGGCCAGGAAGGGAGGGCAGTTAGGGGTGATCTGGCTGGCACAGGGAGGGGGCAGTTGTGGGCAAGCAGGCAGGTGGGGCGGGGGGGAGTTGGGAGCAAGAAGGCCAGCTGGGGATGAGAAGGTCAGCAGGCAGAATGTTATGGGCAATCAGGCAGATGGCCAGTTGAATGGTTAGGAGCTAACAGTCCTAGATTATGAGAAGGATGCCCCATAGTGATCAGGCCTAAATCAGCAGTCAGACATCCCCCAAGGGGTCCCAGAATGGAGAGGGTGCAGGCTGGGCTGAGGGACACCCCCTGCCTTGTGCACAAATTTCATGCACTGCACCACTAGTTTATCAATAAAAGCATAGAAAAAAGAATAACTGCATAAACTTCTATAGCAAAACCATATTTTTGACCCAGAAATTTTATTAAGTACACACTCAATGGAAATAAATATGAACACCCACTAAAAGACACTGTACAAGAATCTTCATAGCAGAATTGCTGATATCAAATAATCTTCAAATTTAACTGGAAAACACCCAAATGACATGCCACAGTGGAATAGATGTTTTAAGTAATGACAATATATTCATATACTAAAAAATGCTAGAACTGTAAGAATACTAGTAAACAAACAATAACTACAGTAAAATTAATGAACTTCCTATGCATAATATTGAGTAAAAATACTAAGGCACAAAATATCACATATTATTTGCTTTCAACAGGCAAATCCTGTCTATCCCATTTAGAAGACAGGATATTTTACTCTCAAGGGAGAGTTTAGTGGTTTGAGTGGAGCAAAAGAAAGATTATGTGGCACAAATAATATTTGGTTCTTGATCTGGCTGTGGGTTACATAGGTGTTTGAAAATATATTGAGCTATACAATTTTGGTTTGTATAATTATGTGCATAAATGTCATACACATTTGTATAGAATGTATGTAATATGTACCCACACCTCTGTAATAATAAAAGCATAATATGCAAATTGACTGAATTGGCGAACAATTCAGTTCTGAAGTGGAACGACTGTCTGAATGATGAAGCCGGGACTGAGAGGACCAAGCCTCTTGCACAAATTTTGTGTATTGGGTCTCTAGTATACATGATAATTAAATAAGAAGTAAAAAAGTATTTATTTGTATCCCTTATAGCTCATTTCCAATTTTCTGTCACCTATATAAATAATAAGCAGTCTGATACAATAAAAGTTTACAAAGTTGGATTCAGAAGACCTGGATTTTAAGCTGTTACCATGAGAAGGTTATTGCTCTGAAACTCAGCATTTTCATTTATATAAAAGAACAAATAATTTTAAAGTTTTCATTAAAATTAAATGACATGATGCATGATAAAATTATTGGTAACCTTTAAAATGTACTATGAGTATATCATATTAATAGAGGACAAGCTACCTAAGAAATATTTTTCAGATGAACTGAATAGTCTCTGCCCTGGCTTTAGGCTTAGAAAAATATTTGTATCTTTTTGAGCAATTAATGATCAATGCTAAAATTTTAGAGTATTGAGAACGTGTTATATTACAAAAGGTAATGGGTATGAAATTTCAAATTATTAATTAAACATTTCACTCAGTATTTAGTAAAGATTTACTATATGTCTTCTGCAAGTCAGTCAAGAACAGACGAAAATAAAGTATTTTGCACTCATGAATCATGCATTCTATGGAAGAAAGGTGAGATTTGTGCCTAAATCTGAGCTTTGCCATTTATAGTTCACATTGCTCTATCTTTCTAAGCATCGATGTATTCATCTGTACAACAGAAATGGTAACATTGGATACCTCAGAGGTCATTGTAAGAACTACTCTGTGTAAAATTACTGGTTCACAATTTAGCATTCAATAAATGAATGTTGAAGTTACTACTACTACCACTACTACTACCACCACCACCACAATGGGCCTGCCATTCATGGATTCATATGGGGATTATTAGTCCCTTTTCACTGTGAAGGAGCATGTCTTATCCTTTCTTTAATCCACACTTCATAAGACATGGTAGCTCTCTTGATCTGGATTTGCATAAATTTAAAATAATTCAAAATCCAGAAAAAGTTTGTATTGACATTCTAGCCAAACTAAATTTTCTTACGTTTTCTAGTCTGGCAATACTTGATAATCGGCATGCCATGTAAATCACCAAATCACTTCCCAGCTCCTCTCCTTGCCTCTATTTAATTATCTGCCAATTATTTTTGCATTACCTTTGCCACAATGATCCAGTCCAAAAGATAAACTTAGAATGTCACTTTTGTCATCCTCCCTTCCAAATTCCGCATCTCTTAAAAGAGAAAGTCCCAGCCCCTAAAATATCTACTATCAAGCATGATTTGACTGCCATCCAGCTGCCCAAATTCATCTTCCAACTCTATGTTTCCAACTCAGCACCTAATGCTCCATCAACATGGCACTAGCTATAGTCCCAGAGACACTCCACATCATTTCTTGCTAAAATACCTTTACAGGTACAGTCCTGTCTACCTAATACATCCTTCTCCCGCTTCTTCCTGTCTCCTATCTACCAACTCAAAGGGGCTCTAGTATTTATCCCTCAGAAAAAAAATTGTCATCAGGCTAGTTTGTTCAACTTTAGTCCTTCTACTTTCCCTTTTTCTCAAATTTTCTATAATAAAATCATATCCAAAACTTTAACATTTGATATGGATGAGGTAGAAACCAGAGATTGCTTCTTGGCCCTTCCATCATTTTCCAGAAGTTTCAAACCACTGATCAGGGTGAGTAGACTTTTTCTGTAAAGGTCTCTGCTATAGCTAGTCATCACTGCTATTCCAGGGCCAAAAGAGCCATAGAAAATGTTTCCAACTGAATGTAACTGTGGTCCAGTAAATTTTATTTACAATATTAGAAACAAATTGTGAATTACATTTGACCTGCTGGTTAATAGTTGGTTGAGCCCTAGTATAAATAATAGTAACAATGATGATGATGGTGATACTTAAGCAGTGAGCTAAATTTTGTTCAGGATAACCATATGCCAGGAAGTGTGCTGAATATTATCTAATTTAATGCAGTGGTATTACCAGATAAAAGCAAATTGTTATTTTACATATAGACCTTGCCAGTGGTAATACTATGTTGTCATTCATTGACAAATACTTCAGAAATGAGTTGTCAGCAAATATTCAATTCATCCTTACTTTGGCAAGTACTTACCCATCATCTCAATCTATTATTGGGCTATAATAAAGTGCCTTTACAATTGCTTAGAGCCCAAGTGGGAAATACAGCTCAAATTCCAAAACCCTCTCAGTTTGCTGATACTGACTTTAGTAGATGCTAAATTGAACTTCTTTATGATTTCTGGAGAAGATGAACCCATTAGTGGATTTGGCTACATGGGAAAAACCACTGAAATCTCCAAGGAGACAGAACCTGGCATGTCTTTTTGTCTAGGTCTAGAGGCTGCAGGACTTGAAAAATCATTCTTTTCAAACACTACCAGATGTAGATAAGAGACAAAGTCACCCTGAGTTTTTCTGCATAAGACTAGTAATAAAAGCAGCATTTAGTGATTGTAAAACTTCTTGACATGGACTGATTAGGATGCATTGTCTGATGAGGATTTTTCTTCAGTTCAAGTCAAGAGAGAACAAAGATAATCATTTCCATTGCTCAGAGCTCACTCAGACTGATGGATCCAGCCAACCAAAGCCATAGTGGAAGCCACTGCCTTGCCACAACATCCCAACTCAACTCACTTCATTATCTCCCTCTATTTATCTCATGAAGTGGTGGGCTTTGCTGAACATCAGCTTTCAGATTCACTCAAGTCTAAGAAAAAATTCTCTGGACACAATAGCAATGATGAAGGAAAAGAAAAAGGAGGAAATGATTTACATAGAATGCCAGTTACTAAGTGATAGGGCATAGGGGTGATTAAATGCATTCCTAAATTGAAGTTCAGATACTTCAAAATGATAAACTTTTCTAGATTCATGAAAAGGGTAATAAAAACAGTGTTAATTAATTCTCCCTTATTAATCTCATTATGATTATTAAAAGTTCCCTAAGCAAGTGTATGTATCACATTCTATATCTATAAGTACTATATACTTTCTTGAATTATTATTACTTATGTACTTGCATCTTTCTCAGTGATGTAGTTGAGCTAGCAAAGCCTGATGATTAAGTATTTGGGCTTTGAGGCAAAGAGTTAGTTTGAGTGTTGATTTAGTGTCTTATTAACTGCAGGCATACCTCTGAGATATTGTAAGTTTGGTTTTAGATCATTGTGATAAAATGAATATCATAATAAAGCAAGTCACATGAATTTCTTGGTTTCTCAGTGCATTTAAAAGTTATGTATATACTATACTGTAGCCTAATAAGTGTCCATAACATTATTTCAAAAAATGTAAATACCTTAATTTAAAAATGTTTTATTGCTAAAAAATGCTAACCATCATCTAAATCTTCAATGAGTTGGGCATAATCTTTTTGCTGGTGGAAGGCATTAGCCTTCAATTTGTACAAAACACACACACACACACACATACACACACACACACACACACACACACACAATCTGTGAAGCACAATAAAGCAAACACAATAAAATGTGATATATGAGTTTGTGTGTATAGGGATTTGGGAAAATAATTTGCCTTCTCTGATCCCCAGTTTCCTTCCTATAAAGTGGTAATAACAATAGCATCTACATTGTAGAATATTTGAGAGGATTAAGTAGGATCATGCATGCATAGTATTTGAGCACAGTATCTGGGATATATAGGGTAAGCAATCAATAAATGTTATTTATGATTTGCATTGCTGTGAAATCAGGAGTTTACATAAAAAGTCATCATAGCATGTGGAAGGCAATTATTTATTTGTGTACATTCAATGCATCATGGGACATTCATCATGCAACAACATAGGGCAGAAATTGGGAATACTTCCAATATGGTGGGTTTTACTGTGTGTGCCCTTTCTTCTAATTTCTTTATAGTCATTTTGAACATTATGTAAATAGATAGGTATGAATGTGATGACTGCCAAAGATAAAGAAAGCTAGACATTAGTGAAAGCTGTAACATAGATTTTATTTAATACTACTGATAGTGAAGAGTTGAGCTTCATTTAAATTTGTGCAGAGGTTACTGGGCATTTTTTTAAAGAAGGAAGATGTAGGGAAGGGGAGTGAGTGAAGACTCAAGTGAGAGATTACAAAGAGTTGTCAGCGTAAAGGTGATTAGGCCAGTGGGGTGCACCTGCTGGCAATTATGGACATCAGGGTTCTCTCCTCCCAGGGAGACTAGGAGACAGAGGTCATAGTCCTCCCAGCTAGTACATTTTAAAGGAAATATTGCCATGTATACAAGTCAGAAAGACACTCCTAACTTGTAGGGGCTGCATATACATCTCCAAAGGACAAAGACAGGACCCACAATGATAAGTCCTTTTTAGTAAATACTCTAAGAAAGGGATATCGGGCACCTATCATTGGGAGTTGTCTTGAAGGAAGAGTAAATTATTTTTCTAGTCATGAGCTTTGCCAGACAGGAATTCAAAAGGAAGCTGCGTTGTCCCAGGAACAAGGTGCTAGATTGCTAGAAGCCATGGTAAGTCTGGGCGAATGTCTTAGTGCAGGAGTTTGAATGAAGTAGACCTGCCAAGAGTTTTTGCAGCATTCACATCACACTGGTATATAGGGTCTCTCACTCCATTCCACTGGATGTCATTGAGAGTGAGGAGAAATCATGCTGCATCTAAATGAATACCGGGATCAAAGCCAGAGACCATAGCTATGACTAAAAATAAAATTAGTCCAGCCAATTCAAAACTGTCACTATGTTTTTGTTTGTTTGTTTTGAATTGTGGTCTGATCAGTTGATTCATTTACTTATTCACTAATTCACTCACTCATCCATTCATTTATTCGTTCATTCATCTGTCCATCCATCCATCAATTATTTTTAAGAGTTTACCACATGCCAAGTAGTAAAAATAAATATATAGTCTTTGCCTTCAAAGAGTTTAAATATGAGAAGGAGGCATGCAGCATATTACCTACAATAAAGCATGTAACTTGTGATAAGGCAGGCTGCTTTGGAATCTAAGCATAAAAATACAAGTTAGTGGAGGATAGAGTCGTGGATATATGGCCAAGTTCTCTTTCCACCTTACCCTTCCTTTCATGCAGGCAAGAAGCTGGGTGGATCTATTCTTATTACCTTAAGAACTGGACACCACTGCAGAAAGCAGGGGAAAGGGCAAATTTCCCTGCCTTTGGAGTGTCAATGTCCAGACCCTAGAGAAATACAAAAGACTCCTGGTTGATAAAAAAAAAAAAAGTTCACTAGAGTCCTAACTGGTTTGGCTCAGTGGATAGAGCGTCAGCCTGTGTACTCAAGGGTCCCAGGTTCGATTCTGGTCAAGGGCATGTACCTTGGTTGCGGGTACATACCCAGTAGAGAGTGTCCAGGAGGCAGCTTATCGATGTTTCTCTCTCATCGATGTTTCTAACTCTCTATTCCTCTCCCTTTCTCTTTGAAAAAATCAATAAAACATATTTTTTAAAAATATTCACTAGAAAACACCAGGAGCAAAAGAAAGGCCTCTTACTATCAGACAAGAAAATGATTCGTCAGCTATAGGAAAAGAGAAGAGTGCAGGGGAATTCATACACAAGCAGACATCTGTGAGTTCCAGAGAAAGATTCTCTGGAAACGAATGTATAGGACAAAATCTCAAGTGAATGCATTTGGTCCAGAATTAAGTCTTTACTTCCTAGGTAAAGCTCAACCAGATTCAAGAGAGAGGATGTGACTCCCCATTGGTGCTGAATACAAATGAAGACAGATAGATTTGCAGTAATTTCCTCACTGCACTGTGGTGATGAGGCAGACAGTCCAGTTTGCCCAAGCACAGCATGGAATGAACATTTAGATGGTAATGCGAAACACTGCCTTTGTGATGTATGAAGATGGTTGACCCATGACTAGGTGGCATGATAGATTACTCAGTGACTATCTATGTAGACAGATAACATTAAGTCTCAGTTGTATACAACTCTGTCACATTGATGGCATACACTATGACAGTGATTAAATGCAGTCTCTAAATTCAGAGTGTCTGGGCTTGCAGGCTCACCAAATTAAAACTATTTAATTCTCTGTGATTTATATTTCTCATCTATAAAGTATAGATAATAGCAACTTCTACCTCTAGGGTTGTTATGATGATTAAAGACATGCTCAATGATGGTAACGATGAGGACAAAAGCCCCATTCAAGAAAGGGGGAGGGATCCAATTGACTGAAACTAAATTTTCACTTCCACTTCAGACTAGGTAATAAAGATAAAAATAATCTGAGTTATTTGAAAATAAAAATGAATATTTCTGGTTTACCTTATTTGTGGACTTGGATTCTTACTGGTCCACCAGTTGGATGTATAGGCAGGTGGACTCAGTGAATGCTTCTTAGAAAAAGAGACCTTTCAATGTAAGATCTAATGACTAAGCAGTTGAAAATTTTAGTAAAGTTGAAAAAGACAGTATATTTTAGTTAGAAAGAATACTGGGTAAAAGTTCAAAGGGTTGAGAGAAGAGTATATGGCCAGAATATGAATAACTTTTGCTCTGGCTGCAGTGAAGTTTGAAGTGTCTAAATCTTAGTGTAAGTTTATGGGAGGGTCATCTCCATAATGCACCTGGTTGCCCATCTAATCCTATATAATTAAAACCTAATATGCTAAGTGTCTAGCTGTCCGTTCAACCAATCAAAGTGTAATATGCTAATGATATGCCAAGGCTGCTTAACCACTTGCTATGACATGCACTGACCACCAGAGGGAAAATGCTCCAATTGGTAGGTTTGCTTGCTGCTGGAGTCCAGCTGATGGGGACTGAGCAAGGTGGACCAGTCATGTCCTGAAGCCCTCCCAAGATCCCTCCCTGGCCCTGATAGTGCACTGGTGGGGCCCTTCTGCCTGGCCTGTGCCCTCTTGAAATCCTGAGAGCCAGTTTTGACCTGATCTTGCTCAAAACAGGAGTTGTTCTCTGATGGTCAGTACACTCCCACAGGAGGAATGCCACCCAGCCAGAAGCTAGGCTCATGGCTAGCAAGTGCAGCAGCGCTGGCGGGAGCCTCTCCCACCTCCACGGCAGCTCTAAGGATGTCCATCAGTCGGACATTTTTCAAGGGCTCTCGGACTGCAAATGGGCACAGGCCCAGCTGAGGATAGCACCCTCCCTCTGCTGTGCATAATTTTGTGCACTGGCCTCTAGTGTTATAAATAAAATGAAAGGCAGATAATATCAGTAGAGATATCAGTAGAGGTAAAGTTATAAACTTTATATATTCATGTATCTTCATGACTGAGATGGACAAAAAACTAAGGTGAAATTTCTAAGACCCAGGAAGATGGTCAAGGAAAAATACCTCTCTAATTTGTGTCACATGTACTGGTCTTAGTTCTCCAATGGCTTTCTACATGTCAGGGATGATGCTTTATTTTTCATAGGAATCCCACATGGCACTTAGCAGCCACTGAAATCAATAAAGACTTGTAGGTAAATTGATTATAGAATTAAAGGTACCTATAAATTCTCTATGCCACTTAGAGTTTTCACAGTACTAAAACTAGCCTGAACTTAGATAACTATTCTGTCTGAGTTTCTATAAAATGAAACAACTCAAGCCCTGCCAAAAAGAGGAGGGAGAATATTTCCTCTTCTCCTTCTCCTTCTCCTCCCCCTCTCCCTCCCCTCCCCCTCCCCGTTCCTTTTCTCCTCCTCCTCCTCCTCCTCCTCCTCCTCCTCCTCCTCCTCCTCCTCCTCCTCCTCCTCCTCCTCCTCCTCCTCCTTCTTCTTCTTCTTCTTCTTCTTCTTCTTCTTCTTCTTCTTCTTCTTCTTCTTCTTTCTTTCTTTTTTGAGTTACTCATTAAGTATGAGTTTGGACTAAAGCAACCCAAACTAGAGGAAAGGCAAATCTTTCACAATGCATTAAAAAAATGGTTTCATAACAATAAAGAACCAGTGTGTATGTTAGATTGCCATTCTATCAGTCAAATAAATCTTTATGCCATATACTAAATGTAAACAAACAGGTAAGAAAGGATTTGTAGTGATTTATCACTACTTAGTGGCTGTAAACATAGAAGACAATATCAGCATGCTGTCTATTACTGTGTATTATCTATAGTCCTTGTTTGAGCAATAGACACTATCCTTTAGCAGTTGGGGCCACCACTTTTCTTAATATTCAGAGTGCAAATAATAAATCCTGTGAGTCATCAAGTAAGAAAACCAAGAAGGATCATGGCTACTTGAGATATTATATTAGAAATGCATGAGATGTTATCACATTTACATACAGGTAAAGGAAATATTACTTAAAAATTTTAATGTTCACTAGTCTAAAACATTTCACTGATAATTATTTTTGAAAGGTCTGAGTATATTTACCTTTTAAAAATAATATATGAATTAAAACACTAATTCTGATTATACAATGAATTAGGCTTATTTTTTAAATTAATATATCATTTTACTTAATTTGCATATATCACAAAATCATAAATGGCTGTAGTTGTTATAGACAGAAAAGGTAATAAATCATGTTAGAACTTCACAGAAAGAATATATCACAAATTAATTAATAAGATGTTATATTTGGCCATCATAGGTGATACCTGACAATCCTGGGTAAGATGAAATTATTTTTAGAAGGAGACAAAATGAAATAACTTAAAATGCTTTTTTGGGGGGGGAAAGATCTATTTATTAATAGTAGAATTCTCATAATAGTAACTAGATGTGAAGTAAATTCCATAGTAAAATATAAAATGCAAGAAATATTTATGTAAATGTCCTTAAGAATGAAAGATCCCCTGAGGAAAATTGAATAAGAGTGATTCTGTTCAAATAAAATCTAAAATTTGTATCATCTAATGTCAAATCCCACACAGTTACCTGACAGGATTAAAATGTAGGAAAATTTTCTTTAGATTATCAACTAAATGTTTTGAAGAACATACTGTAAAATTTATTTCACTGAAAATTACATTTTATATAACATAATACGAAGTATTTTAACAGGTGATTCTGAACAAATCCCTGTCATTTATTTATTTATATAAGTATTTTCAAGTATTAAATGTTTCTCAAAGGAGTAAATAAATGAATGCAATCAGACTAAGTGCATGAACAAAATTCCAAGTCAGTAGGTATCTCCTAGCAATAAGAAAAACTCATATGACAATAATGACAAAATTGTCCTCTTACATTTGTGGGATTGGCAGGGCTGAAATTAGGAGCTCCATCTTCCTAACAAAGAGATTAAGATCCACAGATTCAGAGACCTCCCTAAAGTCACACAGATAACTTGTGGCAGAACTGGATCTTACACCTGTACCTGCTAACTTTAAATTTAACTTCCTTTTATCTTTCTATCGCATGTTATGGCTTACAAATCATGCCCACATACACTCTTCATTTGCACTTCACAACAACCTTGTGAGGTAAGAGAGTGAGTGATAAATGATAGATAAAAGTTGGAAACCACGAGCAAGTTTGAGGACTGACCTCCTGAATAGGAGCATCCAGTGAGTGTCAGAGAGGTTAGCTGTGGGTGCAATGGGAAAGCAGACAAGTTAAAAATGGGGCAAGATTGTGATGGGCCCTGAAATCCAAGAAGAGGGGCTTATTTACTTCCTGTTTCTCTAGCAATATATGGAGGCAAGGAATGGAGGGAGCAAAAGTAGTTTTACAGTTGTGAGTGGACAAAACAGTTTATTCTTGTATTTTTATTAATTATTGTATTACTTTCCATAAGAACTGTAAACCTATTTTCCCCACCCCTGTACATTATTTTCTGACTCTAAACTTATTCATCAATTAGACCTAATTGCTAGCAGACTGTTCCAATCTCAATACTGTTCAAACATTTGATGAAAACTGTAGAAGGAGAGCAAAGGCCATCTTACAAGTATTCCAGAATGTAAGACATACATTGTCACTTAAATCTGAAGCCCATTGTATTTTCTAAGTATTTTAAGAAAATAAAAAGCAGAAGAATACTGTAGTAGCATCTAAATACAAATTATAAATCAACCTGCCTTCAATTATAATAATGCAAAAGATAAAACTACATTTGAATAGCATCTTTTCACATACTTATCTTTTTCAATTTGATTCTCATAACCCCTAATTTCCAGCCAATAGATGACATCCACAGAGATTAACTGCCTTTCCCAGTGTTATATAGTCCAGGTCTATTAACTAACTTAAATAGTATTTACGCTGTTCTTCAACTTCCCCTTGGAAGCTCTCAGTCAGACAGATACTTGCTTTTACCAACTCTCCAAATCAGTTACAGGTGGTCCTTCGGTGCCACAAGGCCCAGCCTGGAAATAATAGCAGATCCTGTGGTATTTGTTATTTGGTGGCCTGTTATCAGATGCCAAATCACTGATCCACCTATAATCTTTGCCTCTAGATCTTCATGGTTTGCTCCTAGTCTACTCCTAATTTGGCTGAATGTTCCATATTCTTTGGCAATCTAAATTGCTATTTGGTTTCTTTGGCACCTGTAACGTATCAGAATATGATTGTTTGGTCTTTGCATTTCTTCGTTTCTAATGTGATATTTTTATGAATTAATTAATCCCTGTAGTTCCTGGACTTTGTCTTTGGGCCCCAGGTTCCGCCCTGATCAATAAGATGTACCACACATTTCCTAGTGGACATGAAGTAGCCTGCCTTGTCTTCAACTATTGACTCTCAAGTTCAAGAAGGACTTTCAGACCATAGCCACCATCTGGTCAAAATAGACAATAACCATTATAAAGCAGCGCCCCCACCCAATAAGCCCTTATCTCTCAGTCTTTCATTCCTATACCTATAACTGAAGCTCCCTTAACTAGAAAAACATAGTGAGTAGCCTGATTTTGCATTATCTCAATTGATTCTAGAAGGAGCCCACCCTGGGCTGGACTAGCAGAGCCCATCCATCACAGAGGCCGCTCTGAATAGAGTTGCACGAAGCATTTCCTGCTTGAAATACTTCTATCTTTATCATGTTTTGTTTTCCTATCCTTTGGGAAAATGTGATCAAGGTGTTTCTCAGCAATTCAACTTCATTGCTCACCAGAAACAACAATGTAAGCATGAAAGAAAGGGATAGGGATGGTGGGGGGTGGGCAGGCAATTGAGTTTTAAGCAGCTAAACAGCTTTCTGCAACCTGGAGAAAATTATCAAATCTTATTTAACACGTTACTCAGTAAGACACGCTTTAATCAGGTGTATAAACATATACGTGTAATTATCATACATTGTCAAGTACAAGTCAATAGGCATGAGACAGCACATGTGGATAAATGACATGAGCATCTCCCTGGGGCTGAAAATACAACACTAAAACCTAGTCACGGGTGAAATATCCTCTTACATTGGCATAATATTTCTATGGATTTCCCCAAGCAGCAAAATTGGTATTTTAAAATCAGACATACTCTTAATTCTGAATTACCCAACGTGTTAGAATGTGCATTGTGAAGAGAATAAGAGGCCAAAAACGTCTGAGAAAACATCAGGTACCCTAAGCTCCAAGACTTGTTGTTGGGCAGGGAGCAGATAAATAATGCAAGTCAGAAATGACCTTTTCCTTTGCTTCCTTTCCTAGGTTGGTTCTGATCCAGTTCCTCCTTAGTCTTGGTTTGTCTTGAATCTCTCACTCTCAGGGCAAACTGCCTGACCACAGTGCAAACTCGCTCTCTTCTTCCTCCTGCACTGTTGGCAATTCTCAGTCATCACTTTGTGGATGTTTTAAAAGATAGGACTCTAATAGGGACATCTGCCTCAGCCATCCTTCCCCATATTATCATGCTGTTTAATGATGTTCAACTAGCCATTTAACAAGTCTAACTTCCCCAACTTGTAAATATGTATTGCTTTAACAAGCACTCTCAACCATATATTTGCTAAGACATAGAGATATAAAGCATTGTGGCTCCCTCCAAGGAGATGTGTGAGTTTGTAGAATCTGTCAGGTTGCAATTAAGAACTAAATGGAAGACATCAATTCAAGTGCAAATGAATTGTTCAGCATCAACAATATGTGGAATTGTTCCGGGTGCCAGTGCAATTTGCAATGTGCTCACTTGAGAAGTAGAGTGGAGACATTAAAATATCTTTTTCATTTATTTTCCAAATACAACAATAAGACTTTCTAAGGAAAAGAAAACTTATGTCATGAGCACAGCCACAATCATTTGTATTTCCAGGTCAGACATCACTAATTGACTACTGCACACTTTACTTTTGAGTCAGGGAAATTCTACCTCAATCTGCTACTCCAGGCAACCACTGCCAATTGAACAGTGTTGGCACACAGAATGACACCTACTTCCCACTCTTACATAGAGACTAATTTTTTCCAAATGCCATGTAGACAGTCTAACCCAAGCATGTCAAACTCAAAGGCTAACATTAGCCAAATAAACGAGGTATGTGGCCTTCAGTCCGTGAGTTTGACATGCTTGGTCTAAACCAGTGGTTGGCAAACTGTGACTCCCAAGCCATGTGCGACTTGCAAGCCTCTGTTTGCTGCTCTGTTGACTAATGAGTTTGCCGACCACTGTGTAAGGCATTACCTTTATCCAGAAGTTTTGACTTCAGGTTAAAGACATTAGTACATTATTAAAATGTTTTTTAAGTGTTTTCCCATTAAAGGCAGTGGTCGCCAAACTCATTAGTCAACAGATGGGCAAACCGCATGTGGTTCGCAAAGCCGAAGTTTGCTGATCACTGGTCTCAACCATTAAATAGTCAATCTGATTAAATGTTAAGTATATGTTTGTGTAATGAATATTCAACATCTTTCCCCCTCCATGTTTTTATATACTGTAGTTACTCCTAAAATGTCATTAGTTATTAAAATTTCAGTGAACTTACAGAACTGTACACCTGAAACCTATCAAATTTTATTCCCAGTCTCTCCAATAAATAGAATAAAAAAATAAAAAATAAACCAGTAAAAAATTCTCAATCTTCTTCTACCCCTGTCTTCACTAAATGCAATGTTACTGCTATTGGAGTTATCCTTCCCCCCACCTCGGGGTTTCTTTATTGTTTACTTCCAAACTCTTTTGTTGAAGATAAATTTTAAGCATCTAAATGGACTATATGCCTTCAAAAAAGTCTTCTAGATAACAGACCATAAACCACCTGCATTGGATTTCCTTGGAATACTATACAAACATGGCTCCCACTAGACCTAGCAGACCAACGAGGAGGAGACTATTGAGTTGTGTGTGGATGGGGAGGACAGTAGGGAGTATGTAGTTCTGAAAATCTGCCATGTGATTCTGACACACGGTAAGGTCTGTCACCTACTGTCCATGCCATCCTTTGAAGATGCATGGCTTTCTTGCCATGTTCTCTCCAGAAGTAGCTAAAACTTAGGAAACATCTGCTGTGCATATTTCCATTTCTGAACTTTAATTTCTTACTGTCAAGCCCACACATGCTAAATAGTACTTTACTAATAAGTTTTTATTCCCCCAAAACTTCTCTTTTAAAAACTCATAAATTCTGCCTGATATGAAACTCCATTCTTAGGATATGACATCCCATTAAGGAAAAACAAATGAAGCACTCTGCTCAAGAGATTTTTATTTAAATTCTCTCCATTTGACCCTGTTTGGCCCCGGAGGATGGCTGGTTAGCCAGAGACGGGTAAGATTCCTCAGGGAAGGAACAACCTAAGACAGGCACAGTCGCAGAGGGGCCAACAGGAGAGAACTAAAAGGTCAACAGAGGTGGGGCACAGACCCTCATCCACAAACCTTGCAGGGGTTTGAATTCTCAACCCTCCTAAGGGAGGTCTCCTACCCCCACGGCTGCTTCGCCTCCCACACACAACTCATACGGGGACCCAGGCGGCAGACAGAGACTCGGCCAGCAATAGCTGCTGTATATCTAAATTCAGTCTATTACCAGGAATGCTCGGGACCTACTCAAAATTGCAAATATTCCTTTCCACTAGTATTCACAGGGTAAACTAAGATTTCTGCTTGAGTATTAAAATTGACAGGAAAATAGTAATCAAGTTTTCAGATTAATTTAAATTGGCCAAGTGAAATACGAGAATACTCAAGAAAATTATAGTGTACTGGACAAAAAGCTTTTCCTAAAACATTAACTGAAAAATCTATTAGTAGTTCATCTCACTGTAAAATTGCCTAACATCCAAAGAACCTAAAGCAGTCACTTTGTGTGCAAAAATTAAAATTTAAAATTATCAAGACTGCAATAGAAAATTTCCAAAAGTCCCCATTAATCAAAAAAGGGGAGGGGACAGCGGGGTAATATCATGTAAGGGACAAAAAACAAATATCGAGTAAGTAAAATACATCTAGAAAATTCTTACTCCAGTAAAGTAAATTCCATTTGTAAAAACAATAGCAGGACACCCATGAAAAAACACACATGGTGTCAAAATAAGCCAAAGGAAAATCATTTAGGCAAAAATTAAAAAGAATCCCAAGTCTATTTTGCATAGAGGATCCCTTTGTTAACTTTTGGTCGAGAATGTGTTTGTGTGTTTTCAGAGAACAACTCCAAGACCATGTGGGTTCCTGCGACGGTGAGGAACTGATGGATCTGTTCCAGTCACGAGGACGGTCCAGAGATGGGGGACACTGACGACACCTTGCCATGCTAGCAGTCAGCAGCTGTGCATGTCTGCAGGCAGCCCAGGACCAAACCAGAGAGTATGGATCATGCATTGACACGATATGTCCACCATCTGGATACCATTGCTGACTTATACACATAATGAATTATTTGACACTGAAACTGGGACTCAGAAAAGTTGGACATTGAAACCGAGACTGAAACACTTTTTGTTCTTATACATTTATTTCTAGTATGCAGAGGCAAGATATTTTTGAAGAAAAGAAACAGGGGAGAGTGATTGATATAGAGGCAGGATGGCCTTGAACAGGCTGTCAAGCTACAGGGGGAGGCTTGGGTGGATGGGAGGCAGATGCGGGGGGAGATCAACGGAAGGACTTGTATGCATGCATATGAACATAACCAATGAATGAAAGACACTGGGGTGGGGAGGGGGGAAGCTGGGGATATGTGCTGGGGGGTGGGGGAGGCTGGGGGGAGGATAAGAGGGAGGGGGAAAGGAAAACATGTACTACTATTATACTGCAAAAAATCAATAAAAAATAATTTAAAAAAAATAAATAAATAAATTCTCTCCATTTGAGACATTGAAACTTTGACTTCCAGAGAATACAACTGAGAGGATAAGAGTGTGACTTTTTTCTTATATAGATCCTAGCAATTAATTCTGTTTCTTTCATAGTCTGGCTTGGATTATTTCTGGCTTACCCATTGCCCATGACACAATAATGTCAATAAAAAAGTGAGCTTTAGCCAACACTGGTTTGGCTCAGTGGATAGAGCTTCGGCCTGTGGACTGAAAGGTCCCAGGTTCGATTCCAGTCAAGGGCATGTACCTTGGTTGTGGGCACATCCCCAATAAGTGGTGTGCAAGAGGCAGCTGATCAATGTTTCTCATTGATGTTTCTGACTTTCTATCCCTCCCTCTTCCTCTCTGTAAAAAAATCAATAAAATAAAAAAAAAACAATTGAGCTTTAACTGTGCACATATTTAGTGTTCCATTGGCTTAAACACTTTTAGAAAAGGTATGTGCCAGTCCATTGCTTTTTCAACTCAAACTATTTTTCTATCCTCAGATAGGAATGTACATGTTCATCTGTCTATATCCTCTGTAGATATTATACTTTATGATATCTAGTCAAAATCATATACCTTTTGGTAATCATCTGAGAGTCTTACTTGACATAAGCTAAGAACTAGCAATTGTAAGTGTTAAAATTGAAGTCATAGATATATTTTATTTCCTTATTTCACTTTGACTATTTCAAATTTACCCTATATTCCTACTTGAGACCAACCTAATTTTCCACAGTAAAAAATTCAAGGTTCATAATACACAATTGACTGGGTCACAAACACTTAAAATGCACCCAGAATGTCAGGTGTGTCTTAGACACATTTTACCTGTTTCACATTTACCTTCTTCACAGTTAAATCAGTTTAAACATGAGGGGAAGCTATTTCTAAATTCCACTTTCAATCTTCTCCCACCCCTGTCTTCACTAAAGGGAGAAGGAGAGGGAGATATTTCAAGAGGTAGAGGGAGATATTTGTTTATAGAGTCTGGACCATTTATATTAATTTGGGGGCTGTTCATTGGAGATGGGTTGTGAAAAAAACATGTAAGGAGCTGTTTGATCCCCGTGATTCTTAATAAATAATCTTTAATGACAGGCTTACTTTCACCAGAGAACTATTAATTAACATTTATTATCCAACAGACATTTATTGGGTACTTACCATCTACCAGATACTATTTTGGGTGATTGAAAAAGAACCATTGAGTAGTGTAAACTCCCTACTCTCAAAGTGTTGACTTTATAGCCTCAAAAATAAGAAAAATAAATGCTCTTTTCCTAGAGAACCACAGATCCTATGCTATAGTTTCAGTGCCGAGTATCATGGGTACCCAATACATGCTGGCAAATATCTGCCATATATGAACATTAAAGCTGCCTGGCATTGCTTACATCTATACCAGATTGCTATATTATGCCCCCACTTAAAAAAACACATAAAGAGGAAAGGAAGCTAGGAAGAATATGAAGAAGGTATTTGCTAGTTGAAACTTTAGGCACCAGACAAGTTTTATATCATTGTTTCTAATAAGAGCCTATGTTAATCTTCGTTTTAAATATTTCTTTATTGAGTTCAGAGAGGGACGGGGAGAGGTAGAAACATCAATGATGAGAATCATTGATTGGTTGACTCTTGCATGCCCCCCACTGGGGATCAAGCCTGCAACCCGGGCATGTGCCCTTGGCTGGAATCAAACTGGGGACACCCCGCCTCTCGCCTTAGTTCCCCAGTCCGCAGGCTGACGCTGTAGGCACTGAACCAAACCGGCCAGACATGTTAATCTTTTTAGAGCCTATGTTAATTTTAGAACAGTTGCTCTCTAGCATAATAAGATCTGTCAAATGCAAGTCATCTCATTGTGCCCACAATATGAACAGACATTCATATTATCTGGAATACAGCAGAAGGATGTTGCTATTATGGGGAAAAGAGAAAAGGTGACAGGGTTGTCCCATTTCTTGGTGTGCTCTGGTCACATTTCATTTTAATGTGATTAGGGGCCTTTTGACACTTTAATCAGGGCGGTATCTCATATGCCTAGAACACTTAGCTTGGGGCAGGAGACAGAACACTGACATTTGTTTTCTCCCCGTGTTCAATGTGCCACTGTCACTCCAACCTGGCGGGTACCAACAGGTATGCAGAGAAGAATCATGGCTAAACATTTTAGTGTGTTTTGGGTCAGAGGCCAGATGACAAGTATAGCAAGACTTTTACAAATGGACCTCTTAATGATTAAGCCAATCCCATCTTCATTTCATGTTGTTGCAATTGGCTGTTTTTCTGTACTGAATAAGTCCCCCTGAGTGAAATTTAGGCGACATATGCTATCTAAGATGAAAATTCTTTTTAGCTCATACTGAAGTCAATTTTGTCCAACTTTAACTGATGATGTAGGTACCAGGCTAGTAGTTTTTATATAAATGTCATATGTATTTGTCTGTACTACATTTAGAGATAAATATTTTATTCAAATTTCACAAATGAGGAAATGGAGACAGACACTGAATTACTACTTGAAATTATATAATTAGCTGTGGTATTGAAACTGAGTCTTTCATCTTCTGTCCTAAATCACTGGGAAAACAGAAGTTGCAACAAGAGAACTTCCAGAAATGCAAAGTATTATGAACTTCCACACTTAACTTGCTGTTTTAGTTGTAATTCAATTATTTTGGCTCTTGAATTATCCATTGACCAAAATGGGGTACTCTGATCAATAACTTAGCTATCAAACTTTGCAATTTAACTTTCTGAACCATCTGGGCTTTGTTGTTGATATCCTTCCTCCACAAGCAAAATGAGAGAAGTGAGACAACCATATGAGTAAATTAGTAAATCTAATTCCGTATCCTCAAAAATATTTTACATGAGCTTTCTTCATTCTGAGTTTATAAAATGCTGTGAAGTAGGCCTATTACACCTGTGTTAAACAATGATGAGACTGCAAAGTAGAGGTGTAAAGTCCATTACTCAAAATCCCAAAGCCAGCCAGAAGGAGAACTAATTATTTGGTTACATATAGGGTATCCCAAAAAATGTATACACACTTTGAATAATTACTAATTCCAATGGGTTAAATCTGAAAAGAAACATCAGTTGAGCTTTCAGAAAAAAAAAAAACACCTGTGTATACATTTTTGGGACACCTATTCATTTTCCATTCCTATTTTTAGTGGGTATTCAACTTTTAATAACTAACTTATAAAAGCTGTTTATTCATTGGTAGCATTTATTCTTTATTCAACAGAGTTTCATAAATTTTTTTAGTTTGTCATATCTTTTAAGTTTGTATGTAAAATGTTCAATCTTTTGAGGTGAGATTGAGCTTTTTCATTACAGTTTGGAGCTATGGTAAAATACTTTTAAAGTCCTACTTTATCTCAAGAGTATAGAAATCATTACCTATCTTTTTTACGCATCCATTTGGAAATATCCAAAACAACCAACCTCCTAACAATATGGAAATGATTAATATGTCTGAGTGGGTGGGTTATGAGTAATATTCCACTTTCTTCTTCAGATTTTTGTGGTTTAAATATATCAGAACTCTTCTTATCCCCTTAAGTCCAGTTAAAGTGTCTATGTCAAGAAAGAGATTTTACTGCCTCATGGATCTGCCCAGTTCAGGAATAGGCCCTCTACAGATTTTCAGGACCAGATTTGTGTTTCTCCGACTTTGAATTTAGTTGTTCTGCTTTTTCTGCTTCATTCACAAATATAATCTCATGTAGTCATGACAAGATGGTTGTTTGACATTGTGCATGAGGGGCAGATAGAATGGTGTCATAGCTTCTTCTAAAGAAGTAGGATTTCATTTAACCAGGTGCCTTGGTTTCGTATTAGCTCATTGGCATGGGATCGATAGGTCCTTCGTCCATCCCTGATCTAATCACAATGTCCCTGGGTCACTTAAGCCAATCAAGATACATTTCTGAAGGTTAGAGTGGGGCCTATTTCACACCAAATATTCTGTTAACAGTCAATTTCTTAAGAGATAAACAAAATACTATCTGTCAGAAAAAAAGAATGGATAAAGTGATTTAACAAACAAATGCCCTCTACAAATCTACCTTCATTGTTCTTGGTATGAAAGGAATATACATGTTCAAACAAAATTTAAAAAAATGAAAGAAGTAGTTTTCTTCCCTTACCCAATCAATGTCTCCCAGAATAAAGAGAGAAGTTATTTCTGGAAGTGCAAATTCTAAATTATTATATCCAGCATCCCCGGCCTGGCTGTCAACTGAACTTGTTACCAACATGGAAATGTCATTCACCTGCTTAATTAGCCCTAAAGGAAGCACTTGTTTCAAATTAGGAGCAACAGCATTTCTGAAAAGGACATAATAGTATTCTCAATGGCAACTTGTTAAAGTAACAGGGCTTTTAAGGCTAAGTGCAAATGAAACTGACTGGACCCAGAACTACTTTCATTCACTTGGTTTCCCAAATCTCACAAGCATCCAAATCTTCATCACCTCCAACTATAGCTACCATTCTTGTCACCAAGGGGGAAATGAGTTCTGGAGTAATAGGTTGTATACTATGAAAACAACAGTGTTGTGAAAATATTGTAATCATAACTGTGATATGAATACATAACTATTTTGTGTTTCCTTATGATTTACACAAGTTACAAACTAGTTTCTCAACAGGTATTTCTGTGCAAGTATTCATATGTATTTGAAAGATAATAATTGAGACAAAAAGGGGAAAGATTAAGAGTTAAAGAGAGTAAGTTGACTCAGTGGAAATTAACTTTTTCCTATTTGTTTAATTCAAATGAACTTAATATATCTCCCTAAATAGTTCACAGTGGACTCAGTGGGTGAACTGTAAATATCTTTGTTTGATTTTCCCACTTTCCATTGTTATTGCCCTGGTTTTCTGCAAATAAGCTTATTCTTTCTCACCTTTGTGTTTTGATTTATGGAGATTTCTTTACCTCAATTAATGGGTCCTCCCTACTATTCTCAGTTGCTTAAAACACTTTGAGGGAATAAATAATTTATAAATAACTATATATGGGCAGTGGGCATATGCTGCTTGTATGCCCAACCAACTTTTATTTGGAGAACGAAATTTCCCTCTGCCACATTACCACTAATTGTGTCAATCCCAGCCACAAAAAGGAACACATGACAGTACTCCATGCTACAGGCAAAGAGCTCAGCCCAAGGTGAGCTGACATATGCAAAAATCTGGTGGACATTCTCCTTTTAAACATTACCTGTAATTGTATAGGCTCCTGGTGGTCTCCTTCCTACAACACAGAAAGATATGATCAGAGAACGAAGCTCAGTAAAGCGAATACATAGGGGAGCAGAGCTGAGTTATAGAAAAAAAAAGAGAAATAGCCAAGAGCACAGTTTCTGAGCTTCTAGATTCAGCAGGAATTAAAGGCCACCATACTTCCAGATCCCCTAAGTGTATGAACCAATTATATGCCTTTATTGCTTAAAACAGTCACACTTGGATTTGTGTCACCACAAAAATACTTATGACCTATCCTTTTGACACTTGCTTCTTTCTTTCTTCTTTCTTTCTTTCTTTCTTTCTTTCTTTCTTTCTTTCTTTCTTTCTTTCTTTCTTTCTTTCTTTCTAGTTTTTAAACCAATCTCTGGCTAATTTTATTAAATAAAAATTTTCCATGATTTACTTTTCACCGGTCTGTTCCGGCATGCTTCTAATGATAACATAATCACCTGGGTCAATAATAGCCAGTGTGCATATCCTGTAGTATTTTCCACACACTGTGCCCAATTCAATATTATTGCCACTGTAGTGATGGACACCATTCTTGGCCAACTCTATTTCGGATTTCCTCAGGGCTGGACAGTTGTTGACCAGGATGACCAGCTTCACTTTGCTTTGTCGGATCATCTTCAGCATCTGCTTGTACCCCAGCACGTACTTTCCACTTTTCATCACCAGCTGGAGCCTAGAGTTGATCGACTCCAATGACTTTTTCGTCTTCTTTGCGGCCACCAACTTCCTGCCTCAAGTGCGGGACGGCCCCCAACCAGTTGCAGCTGCCAAGATGGCCGGGAAACGAGAAAAGCGACACTCACTTTTTCTTATGTTTTAATGTTTCATATTAAACTGCACTTGAATGGTATTTCATAGCCACTTGCTGAATGTAAGCTATAATAGCTTTCTAAGTCAGAACCACATACTACACAGAATGTGGAAAGAGCCAACCGTGAGGATGAGGATGACGGTGGTGACGGCTTTGGTAAGGGGATATAAGTGACATAAAAGTTTTTGAGGATGAAAAATTCATTAACAATGTTGGAAGAGTTTGTCTTCAAAACACACAGCTCTGTCTCTAAGCCCTTATTCACAATTTTCTTGTGTTGCAAATGTAATTCCAGAAAAAAATGTGTTCATAAATACAACATTTCTTTTAATCCTTGTTTGGAGACATGGGAAGTATCTATATATATTAAAGCCTAAGCAACCAGCCTATTGGCTAATCAGCCGGTAGCTATGACGTGCACTGATCACCAGGGGACAGATGCTCAATGCAAAAGTGGAAACCACAGGCATGGAAACATGGAACAGACTGATGAATCTCAGAGAGAAAGGGGGTGGGGAGAGGGTGGGAAGAGATTAACCAAAGGTCTTATTGCATACTAGAGGCCAGGTGCACGGATTTGTGCACCAGTGGGGTCATCAGCCTGACCTGTGGGGATCGGACCAAAACCGACTCTCCAACATCCTCTGAGGGGGTCCCAGATTGTGAGAGGGAGAAAGCCAGGCCAATAGACTCCATCAATGCATGAATCCATGCACCAGGCATCTAGTATCTAATAAAATTCATTGCTTGTGATATGGCATAATGATTGAAAATCAATCTTCCTTCATCATTAAAGCTCTCCCCACCACTGACCTTTGCCTCCGCAGAATGGCAAGATCATTGCTTGCTGAATGTTCTCACTAATTAAGAAATTCAAACCAGGAGGACCGAATATGTATGTTATTTCACCACAGCTTCATATGAAAATTCTACACCAAATTATAGACCCCAATGCACTGCAGAAAGTATTTTAAAGGCTTGAACAATATAAAAATAATCATCTTCATAGCAGCATAAACAGGTGAACTGTGCAGGCTTTTCCAAAATGATTGCAATGTACTGCCCCTATGTTAGGAGTTCAGATGTAAGATTCCTCCACACTCTGGCGACAGGTTAGCCATGACCAAGGCAACGGGGCCCAAGTTTTACCCCTAACCTGCAGAATATTAATGATCACAGCCCCTCACCCAAAGGACTGTTTAAAGAATTACATGAGCAAATTGTAGAAAGTCCTTTTCCTAGGACACTAAGTTCTCCCTACATGCCTGAGTATATAAATATGTATATATGGTAGAGAACCAAGATGGCGGCACAGGTAAAACACCTATCATGCCGTCATACTCAACAATTTTAATACTACAACTTAAAGAAAGAACAAACACCTTCCAGAATCACCAGAAAGCTGGCTGAGTGAAAATTCCACAAATAAAAGTGAAGATAAGACACTGTGACTCGGAGGAGCAGCGGCAGACAGCGTTTAAAGATTCGCGAGGAGAGAGGTTTGGAGCGTGCGCCAGCGGAGAGGACGGGCGGCCAGTTTTCTTGAACGGGGAGACAAAGACGTCCCAATGGACTGATTCTCCAGCTTTGGGGGAAGTCCAGGGAACCCACTATCACACGGGGTGAAAACTGGACAGTTGGAGGGCACGCCGAAGCTCGGGTGCTGCAGGGCTCTCCCAGCTTGTGGAGAAGGCAGCTTGCTCAAACAGCTCGGCTGCGTGACTGCACAGAGAGCGATCTTTCTCATTCGGAAAACTGTCAGACTGCTTTGTTTTACGACCCTGGATGAGATATTGGGCGTGTAGAGTCATTTGGGGAGAGTCTGAATTCCCCGGCAGCCAGTGGAGCTCCACAGCAGCTCTCTCTCAGAGGTACTGGCAGCCATTGCCCCGCGCACAGAGTCCCTGGTGCTGCATAGGGCGGAGCTAATGCTGTCTGCTTGGCCCGGAAACTCCGCCTATTCAACCTGAGCACAGATGAACTTCACGGACAATTGGCCTGGAGGTCAACCCCTCCAAGTGCTAACAACGATTAACCTGAGCTTAACTTCAGCAAGACTGTGAAACCCATATCCACCTCAGGTAACTGGGGAGGCTGAGCCACTGTCCCTAGTAGGAAGTCTACCACACAACGCTAATTGACCAACTCATGGAAGTAGCCACCATGCAGAGACATGGAAAGAAATCAGATGTGAAAAAATGGAGGGAAAAAAAACAACTGGACATGGAATTCAAAACCACGGTTATAGGGTTTTTCAAGAGGCTCCAACAAAAGGTCGAGGCCTATAAGGAATTAAGCAAGACTGCAAAGGAAATGAATGAGTACTACAAGGAAATGAACGAGACCCTCAAGGATATGAACGAGACCTGCAAGGAAATGATCAAAACCAACGTGGAAATAAAGGAGACTCTCAAGGATATAAAGGAGACTCTCAAGGATATGATAAAGGACCAACCAGAAATTAAGCATACACTGACTGAAATAAAAAATATTGTACAAAGACCTAAAAGTGCTCTGGAGCACCCCAATTTAAAGATTTGAAATACAAGGAGGTAAAATCCACTCAGCTGAAAAAGCAAGAAACCAAAAGAATCCAAAAAATTGAAGATAGTGTAAGGGGCCTCTGGGACAACCTCAAGCATACCAACATCTGAATTATAGGGGTGCCAGAAAAAGAGAGAGAGCAAGACAATGAAAACCTATTTAAGGAAATAGTGACCGAAAACTTCCCACACCTGGTGAGAGAAATTGACTTAGGAGTCCAAGAAGCGCACCGAACCCCATTATATAGGAACCCTAAGAGGACCACACCAAGGCACATCATAATTAAAATGCCAAGAGCAAAAGACAAAGAGAGAATATTAAAAGCAGCAGGAGAAAAACAGATGGTTACCTATAAGGGAGCACCCATACGATTGTCAGCGGATTTCTCAACAGAAACGATGCAGGCCAGACGCGAGTGGCCAGAAATATTCAAAGTGATGAACAGCAAGAATCTACAACCAAGATTACTCTATCCAGCAAAGCTATCATGCAGAATTGAAGGTCAGATGAAGTGCTTCGCAGATAAGAAAAAGCTAAAGGAGCTCATCACCACCAAACCAATGCTATATGAAATGCTGAAAGATATTCTTTAAGAAGAGGAAGAAGAAAAAGATAAAAGTGTAAATTATGAACAACAAATACACATCTATCAACAAATGAATCTAAAAATCAAGTGAATTAATAAGCTGATGAACAGGATAAACTGGTGAATGTAACAGAATCACAGACATAGAGAGGGAATGGACTGACAATTCTTGGGGAGAAAGAAGTGTGGGAAGTGCAGCAAGAGACTGGACAAAAATCATGCAACTACCGGAGAGGACAGTGGAGGGGGGTGAGGGCAGAGGGTGGGATGGGTACCAGGTGGAGGGGAACTATAGGGGGGAAAAGGGAACAATGTAATTAATATACTGAACAATAAAGATTAAAAAATAATAATAATAAATAAATATGTATATGTGTGCACATGATTTTTAATTAGGACCTAATATGTAAGCAGAAAAGATAGTAATAACCCTATGCTTTCAGTTTATTAATGTGAATCTAAGGCTCAGATAGTAAAAGGCCATGGTCCAAGACACTACCTGCGGTCCAAGACACTAGCTGGGTCCAAGGCCTCCTAATTCCCATCCCAGTGAGCCCTCCACTGAACAGAGGCTTTCCTCCAGAGAATGGACAGAAACCACACATCCTCCTTTGTACCAACGACATGTTGGAGCTTATCTGACAAAGCACATCCTCACGCATTTATACACACTCATATTTTGATATCCTAAGACTAATTATTCTGCTTCGCCATTATATGTTTCCTCCATTTTTCAGATTTCTCTGAAATATAACCACTGTTCCTGTTTGGTGTTGTGCCTGTTAAATCCTTCCCTCTTCGTCCCTCTCTTTCTTTCAACCCACATGTGTATTTGTGTACATCACTTTAGTTGGACTCAGGTTTTTATTATGCATACACTAACACAGAACCACTACAACTACCTCAAAAATATGATTCGGCTGAAACTGGTTTGGCTCAGTGGATAGAGCATCGGCCTGTGGACTGAAAAGTCCAAGGTTTGATTCCAGTCAAGGGCATGTACCTTGGCTGCAAGCACTTCCCCAGTTGGATGTGTGCAAGAGGCAGCTGATCAATGTTTCTCTCTCATCAATGTTTCTGACTTTCTATCCCTCTCCCTTCCTCTCTGTGAAAAATAAATAAAAGAAAAGAAAATAAAACAAAAAGAATATAATTTGGTCTCTGGTGGCCTCTCTGTATAAGCTTAATTCAAGTTGGACTGTGCAGTATTTCCAACATGCTTTCAATGCACTGCTGCCCCACCACATCCCATGCCCCACCACGTGTAATTCCTGGTGTGTGGCCACATAAAGAGGCCCTGGGGACACTGGAAATATAGGCCATAAGCACCTGCTTTCAGGTTTAGAGAACCATTATCCAACTTGCAGGAAGTGGGGCAATAATACTTTCAATAAAAGGCTCACTTCCCCCCACAGATTTGATGTACATTAAATTAAATTTGCTTTTTGGTGATAAATATTTTTTTCCAATAAATTGAATACCTTATCTCAAGCTGGAAAAAGCCTTTTCAATTCCTTCAAAATGTTCTGTAATAATAAGGCAACTCACTCTGCTATTTTTTTTCCTTTCCAAAGTAATTGGCTTTGATTCACTTTTGATTTTTTATATTGTACTTAAAAAGCCCAAGCTCCTGAATCAATAATGCAGAACTGAATTTTCTGTCCTCAACAATTATTTACAGAGCATGGGAACACTTGTAATTTAAGATGCCATTTAGGCAGTATAGTAGTTGAGTTGCTTGCCTTTTAACTTAATGGGATGAAAGAAGTCATTGTGGCCAAGAAAAAAAATCAGCTCATAAGATACCAGTATTCTAAACATCATTGCTTTAGGAACAAGAAGAAATTTCTAGGTTTGGTGCATATGGAGAGAAAACATACTATTACAACATGAGGTATATACATGAAGAAACTATCAAATCATACAGGTATTGAACCATGCTAAAATGAAGCAACACAAATAAACAGAATAGTAAAATTGTTGGTTATTATAAAAAAATCTATGGTATAGATCAGTGGTCAGCAAACTCATTAGTCAACAGAGTCACATATCAACAGTGCAACGATTGAAATTTATTTTCAGAGCCAAATTTTTAAAACTTAAACTTCTTCTAATGCAATTTCTTCAAAATAGACTCGCCCAGGCCATAGTATTTTATGTAAGAGCCATATTCAAGGGGCCAGAGAGCCACATGTGGCTTGCAAGCCACAGTTTGCCAACCATGGGTATAGATCATTTGATATGGGTATTCTTCATCAAATCATGTAGGCAGTTACTTGCTACATTTATGCATAAGGCTCTAATTTGCAGCAAACAAAACTATCTTGTTGTCTAAAGTTTCTGTGGTGGGTGGCTAATGGGAGAGAGTGCTAGAAATACAACATGAAAAATATTAAGAAAAGAAGGATAAAAATACCTAAAAGTGGACCACAATGCCAGTAAGTCTCTTGACAGCAGATCTGTCCTAAATGTGAATGGAGTCTAGCAGTAGGAAAATAGACTTCAGCCCAGCCAGTGTGACTTAGTAGTTGAGTATCGACCTATGAACCAGGTGGTCATGATTTGATCCCTGGTCAAGGCACATGCCCAGGATGCAGGTTTGATCCCCAATGGGGGGTGTGAAGGAGGGAGCCAATCAATGATTCTCTCTCATCATTGATATTTCTATCGCTCTCACCCTCTCCTTCCTCTTTGAAATCAATAAATATATATTTTTATAAAAAGGAAATAGACTTCATCTTACAAGTCAATGATGATATACTGATTTAACTGTCCTGGAGTGTGAGATTGAGAGGGACTCTGAGTCTGTTCATAGGCCTGATGTAATCTATTAATTTCTGTTATAGATGTGAGAAAGGGGAGAAGGCATTCTGGATCTGAGACACTTAATTTTCATACTAAATTATTTCCTCTCCTTAATGCCTTCTTTATTAGCTCATTTGAATTATCACTCAATAAATAGTTCCTTAAATAGTTTGCCTGACAAACTACTTCACTATATTCAAGTCTTTGTCAAATACCATCTTCATGGAGGTCCACCTGACTTCCCTATTTCAGATTGCATTCATTTAATCTATTCCTTTGAAAATCAAAATCCCTCAGACTCTATGAATAACTTCTTTATTAAGACTAATGATTGTTCCCCCAGCTAGAAAGTACATTCTACTGGAGTAAGAACCTTTGCTTCATTGCAGAAGCCTAGTAGACACTCAATGAGTGTTTGATAAAATGAATAAACTCTTCACAGGGAAACTTCTCCCATCTAATGGCTTTATTAGCAGCATAAACTGAGGGGCTGTATTCTATTTCTTTTGCATTCTCCAGGGACATATAGCAAAGCACTGAGAATAGGCATTTTCTTAAACATTTGCTAATTGATTTGACCTAACTTCAATAAGCCATTTATCATTTGTGCACTGCTATCAAATAGAAAATATTTTTCAGCACTTGCTATGTACTAGGCACCATGACAAGTTATGTACACACAATACCTCATTGAATCTTCACAAAAACTCTGTGAGACAGGATCATTATCTCCATTCCACAAATAAAGAGAGTGAGGCTGAAAGGCTATACCATTTCTACCAAGTCAACTTAAGTGACAGAGTGTGGGTTGCTAGAGGCTATCTGATATCAAAGGCCCCACATTTAACCAGGAGACAGAGAAAGTATGGATTTGGGGACACAGTTAAAGGCTACCAGACTGAAAGTAAATTTCTAAGTCTGATTCTACTGGATGCGAGTGATTCACTTTTTTCTTCTTTTTTAAAAAATTATTTTTGTTATTCTGAATTATTCACTTTGTCTCTCTCCTAGTGTTTACTATCTAATACTGAGATATCATTTTTGCCCAGGCTCAGAGAAATGACCAAAGTAAATAAATAACCTGCACCTGCAAAGTGTTTGTAATTCCTAAAATAAAAGCCTGCTCTATATTTTTAAGGAACATTAAAATAATATTAGCTTGAGCATTAATAACCTGTTGCTGCAAGAGGAATAGATTGCAGTTAGCAGAAAACAGCTCTTCACATGTCATAAACTAAAACTCACTGAGAAAACACTTAAATGTTTAAAGTGGAAGAAGCCAGAGCAGGGGCTTGCACAGCCAGTGCTTTCTAAGTGACGGCAGCCACGGTGCCAAGCTGGAGGAAGCTGGACTAATCCCACTCAGCTAGAAGGACTGCACACTCATAAAAGTCACTGTTATTTCTAAAGCTAGTTCTTCTGGAAGAATGACATTGAAATAGCAAAGATATCCCCAAATGTTCTCTACAGATGTTTAAAAGGAAATCATATGTCAGCTAGTAAGCATTAACTTCCAAAGCAGGGTATTAATTAGCACATTCATGAATTTCAGTTCTGTTTTTCCTTCTTATCATCCAGAACCATCTAAGCAAACCAAATCTCCCATTTTTCTAAGGCCTGATTCATTGCAAAGAACAAAGGCTTACTCAGATGCTCCATGAAAAGAGGTGCATTGTAAAGAATAAGACCTCCTGCACAGACCATTATACAGGTGCCACCATCCAATAAAAGATTACAAAAAGCACAAAACTGACAGGGAGCAAAGGAAGTCAGGACTGGGTCTCACACTCTATAAATTTTTTTTATATTTCCCTCTACTAACCAACATCCTCTCCTTAATCTTGACATTTCCAATTATTTTCATTGTTTTCTTCCCAAACTCTTAATAGAGCATAGCATTTCCTCATTATATCACATATATGTCTAAGTCAAAACCACAGTGAGATACCACTTCATGCCTGGTAGGATTTATCTGACTTTAAAGTTGAGTTGTAAAAAGTATAAGCAAAATAAGGAATTGTTGAGAGGAGTAACTTTCTCAAAAGAAGAGCCATGATATGCCTAGCCCCATAGAGGGAGGATGAGTGGGTCACAGTAGCAAAGAAGAACATGGAAAAACATGAAACTTAATCCATAGACAGGGACCATCTTGTGGGCACCTTGGAGGACGTGTAATATTTGGGACCTTAGCATAGCAAGAAGCTAGAGAAGGAAACTTTAGCTAAGGAGTAACATCCTTGTTTTTTGTCTTTCAAAGAGATTGCTTTGGAGACCATGAGGAGAAAGAAATGTAGGAGAGCAATAATGGAGGGCAGCAAGAGCAGTTATGTAGCCCACAGACAGCCCTGATAAGAGAAAATTATGCCATAGCCTCATGCTAGGGCAGTGAGATGGAGAACAATAGGTGACTGAGAGAGATGTTTGGGAGTTGTAATCTACAATATTGATTGACTAATTAGCTAATGACCAGATATTTTGTCTTGAATGACTGTGTGGCTGTTGCTATCATTTACTCAAAGTGAGAATCTGAAAAAGAGTAGATTTGGTGGGGATAATTAAGAGCTCAGTTTTAGTCAATTTGCACTTTAGGCACCAGAAACATCTCAGTTGAAATGTCCAGTTAATTGTTAGATGCAAAGACTGAATGTCAAGAATGAATGAGAGATACAGGTTTGGGGTTAGAGGCATAGAGTTGTTAAAAGAAACAGTGGGAATATCTGATGTCACTTCTTCCTAAGAAATGCCATCTTCCCCAAAAATTATTATCAGAAATATGAGAAATCTTAGAGGTTATTTACTGCAATTCTCCTATTTCTCAAATTACTAGAGAGAGCTAGTAATTTGCTATGGACCATGTAGTAAGCAGTAAGTGGCAGGGAGAAAGAAAGGAAGTGTCAAAATTTATCTCTTCCAAATGCAATCCAGCATCTTCATATTACATTATACATCTAATTATACTGTACTAAAGGCCCAGTGCACAAAATCTGTGCACTTGAGGGGAGGGTCCCTCAGCCTAGCTTGTGCCTTCTCACAGTCCGGGAGCCCTTTAAGGCAGGCCTAAGCTTGCAGTTGGATATCCTTAGCACTGCCACAAAGGTGAGAAGCTCCTGCCATTGATGCTGTGCTTGCAAGCCATGAGCCTGGCTTCTGGCTGAGCAATACTCCCCTTGTGGGAGCGCATTGACCATCAGGGGGAAGCTCCTGCATTGAGCATCAGCCCCCTGGTAGTCAGTGTGCATAATAATGACTGGTCATTTGCATATTAGCTCCTTATTATATAAGATAATATGCACTCCATAAAATAAAATGGCATTTTAGCTTACTTTAATTGTATGAAAACTTTCCCTGATTTTTAAAAGATCACATTATACCTATGGATTGATATAGGAATACTTACTTATGTGATTATGATTATTTACAATCTCTAAAAGTTCTAGTTATTGTTATGGTAGTAATTAGTTTAATGAAGCATTGATTTTGATTCAATATATACTAGTAAGGTTTTGATTTTAGAAATCATTATCTCATTAACAAGTTATTGCTGTATTCATAGGAATCACTAGATTATCCTCCTAGTGTAAAAGAAGCAACTCCCAAATAGCAGAAACCAGAATTACATTCCTGAGCTGTTTTAGGTGTTAATTTATTTGAAAGGAATATATTTTCATCCTGTAGAAAAGGTCAAATTTCTCTGATTTTATCTCTCATTTCAGCTCTAACAATTTTAAAATATATTCCCCCTTCATGCTGTTTATAGTAATGAAATATGTGAGCCATTTAATAACTATAATTTAGCACAATATAACAACAACAAACATGAGTTTCAAAAATTGTGCATGTTTTCCGTCTCTGTTCTTCATGGCACATAAAAAAATTTAAAACCTCTGTGAATAAGCTCAGGATTCTAATCAATAAATGAATATGCCATCTTATCCCCTTCTAAACTATGGGGGGAAAATCAGAATTATTGCCCAGTCTTAGAAAACTTCAAAAATTAAATCAGAAAGAGAGCTTAGGGACCATTGAAAGACCCTTGCTATGATTCTAACTTCTATCTTATCTCCTGCCCTCACTGTATTGGTCACACTGATCTTTGTTTCTTGAGCACAGCAAGGTCATTCCTGATCAGGGGCCCCCAAAGGAACTGTTCCTTCTGCTTGGCATAAACTTCCCTCAGATCTCTCCATGGCTAGACCATTTTCATCGTTTAAGTCACCTTCTCAAAGGCATTTCCTGACTATCAATGTGATCCTGCCCTTACTTTCCATCCCATTTCCCTATTCTAGGTCTAGTAGAATGTACAGTAGCTAATGCTTCTGTCTACTATGAAAGTAACTTCTTTGAGATGTTTTCCCATATCTCCCTTTGGAACAGAAGCTCCAGGGAGGCAGGGACTTTGTCTGTCTTGTTCACAGTTGTGCCTACAGAGATTAGTTAGGCGCCCCATGCAGAATAGGGCTCCACAGATGTTTTTAAATGATTATTCTAGCATACTGCCTTCAATTTATGCTTCAGAGCCTGTCGCTCATCAACCAATAATAATGTTGAGGCAGGGAACCCCATTTTTTTCACTGAGAGTGAAAAACACTTCCTATCTTGATCAATCACATCTGAAAGTTTCCTCCAGATGGCATTTAAATATTTGTTCAAAATTTATAAATAGTAACAATAAGAAGATGACAAGTAACACTTACTGGACATCAATTAGGTACCATGCATTGTACTATTTTGGATGCTTTAACACATTTAATGTTTGCAATAACTTTAGGATAGTAAATTCTATTCTTACATTTAGATAGAAAGACAAACAGAAAGAGACCCAGACTGATCTAAATAACATGCCCACAGTCTCTATTTGACATTACCAATAGGATGAAAATATATTCCTTTCAAAAACACTGGGCTTTTTTAATGATTCCAAACACAGATACTTAATTATTTTGTTACATTATGTTGTGAAAACCTTACAAGATATTTTATTGAACACTGAAGAAAAAAAGCACCCTACAAGAAAAACAAACCTCAGGACAAGTAATGTCACAGCCAATCTGACTGATGAGGTTTGTATTCTTCACAAGTTCCATGGTGAAGGTAACTTCAGCAGGAGCTTTCACTAGGTTGCATCGTATTGATCACTGGAAAGCTCCATGGCCTCAGGCTTGCCCATAGGTTGTCCATCACCGTAACTTCTCCAGCACCTAATGGAGAAGTGCCAGCATTTGGGCCCCAAGGATAACAAGATTAATAAAATTCACAAGCCCATATTTTACATGTGTTTTTCACCCTAACATAAAATGAATCCAAATCCTACATTCTTCATATTGACTTTTCTGAGTGTTAATGTCAGAATTTACAGACTTCCTTTCAAGGTCCTCACAACTGTTTAAATGGCACAATAAATAATCGTCTTAAACAGATTATTTAACTTAGAGAAGAGAGATGAGACTGTCTTTAAGTTCTTGTTTGAACAATAGGTATGTTGATTATTTTCAGGGTTGCACACATTTAAGGAATAAAAATGATCTTACTCCCAGGACTGAAATGGGAAACCATCCAGTCCTGTGTTATACATAATTAAATGAGAGCACTTGGAATAATTATAAACATTTATATTGACACTGATTTCAAACTGTTGGACTTTTCACAGTATCTAAAAGGAATAATGGAAATCATGAATATCAAAATAAGTTTAATTTGGCTCCCTCTTCCAAAGAGCCTAACAATCTCAGCATCCTTAAACCCGTTCTATTTTCTTCATTCTTAAAGAGAACTACTATGTTTTCTTTTCCCATGCTTTTTCATTTTTTCTTACAAAATAATTAATTTATTATTTCTTTTTAATCATTCATTTACCCGAATCCATTAAAAACTAGTTTTAAACTATTAGGAATAGAGTTTTCCATATTGTTAGATGTAGGAAGGATGGCTGTGTGGTCAAGAGAGAAGGACACTAGTTAATCTTCCTGGGTGACCTTGGAGGAAATGTTAGAGCTTGTGGTGCCTCAGTTTTCTATGTATCAGAAGACAGAAGCTGAAAGACTAAACTCATGGATGGATTTCTCCCTCAGATGCCCTTAACCTTGAACTTAAGAACCTCCTCACCTCTCATCCCATGCAAGGTCTGTGAATTCAAAGGTTATAAAAACACTGAAATATTTCAAATACATGTATATATGCATTATCCTATTTTTTAGGCTAGATTAAGAGATAACAGTTTTTGTTGGAGTCTAAAAGAAAAAGTTCATGACTCTGCCCTGCTCCTGTTTTCAGACTCATTGTCTACTCTCCAACTCTACCTATGAGAGGCTGTAACTTTTTAAAATTTTTTTATTGATTTTAGAGAGAAAAAAAGAAAGAGAGAGAAACATCAATGTGAGAGAGAACATCGAGCCCACAACCTGGGCATGTGCCCTGACTAGGAATCAAACCAGCGGTGTATGGGATGATGCTCAACCAAATGAGCCACATCAGTCATGGGAGAGGCTATATCTTATAGTAGATGAGAGGACACACTCTGGATTCAAACATTTTGGTTTCACTCCTACTCTTCAAAATACTATTTTTTGGCCTTAACAAGTTACATCATTTATTGCATATTAGTTACCTTATCTAATAAAAAATTGACCATCACTCCAACACACAAGATGACTGCCCCCATGTAGTCAAAGATGGCCAAGCCCATGTGGACACAAGATGGCCAAACAAGATGGCTGGCAGGGGACAGCAGTTGTGGGCAATCAGGCCAGCAGGGGAGGGCAGTTGGGGGGACCCAGGCCTGCAGGGTAGGACAGTTGGGGTGAACTGGCCCTGAAGGGGAGGGCAGTTGAGGGGGAATCAAGCTGGCAGAGGAGAGCAGTTGGGAGCAACCAGGCTGGCAGGGGGTTACCAGGCTGGCATAGAGGGCAATTAGGGGCAATTGGGCTGGCAGGGGAGCAGTTAGGTTTTGATTAGGCTGGCGGGAGCAGTTAGGGGCTGATCAGTCTGGCAGGCAGAAGCTGTTAAGGGCAATCAGGCAAGCAGGCAGGCGAGTGGTTGGGAGCCAGCAGTCCTGGATTGTGAGAGGGATGTCCTATTACCTTTTTAGGCCCAATCCCACTGGGCAGTCAAGCATTCCTTAAGGTGTTCCAGATTGGAGAGGGTGCAGGCTGGGCTGAGGGACACACATTCCTCCACATACACACTGCTCCCCACGCGTGAATTTCATGTACTGGGCCTCTGGTCTTCTCTATTAAAAGGAATAATAAAACAAAGTTCCTTTTAAAGGTTAAGTGAGATTCTGCAAGCAAAATTCTTGGCACATAGGGAACACTTGTTGCTATTGTTATTTATGTTTTAAAATAAAATGGTCATATACATCTGAATATATATATTTATTTTTCTAATATGTAAGTAGAAAATAAGAGTTTTAATAAATATTTGAAAAATGAATGAATGAATACATGAATAAACTAAGGCTTTTAAGTGGGTCAGTAAATAGCCTTAATCAAAATCAGATATAAAATCCTTTGCCACAAATTGTGCTAAATAGTGAAGGAGTGTTAAAGGAAAACACTTAAAAATGCTCATTTTTTAAAAATTATTATTATTTGCCCCTTTTTTCCTCCCTAGTACCAGCCTGCTTGGATTCAACTGTTTTATGTCTTTACACTCACAAATATAATTGCCCCAAATCACTAAACTGAATGTATGCTAGGTAATGATTTTTAAATAGCTTAAGTTAATACCCCCAGCACATACTCTATTTTGAATCTTTCTTCCTCAATTTACTCATTCAGAATGTTCATTCAGGATGTTACATAGATGTGTTAATATTTAATATTATTTTTAAAAATGAGGATTTAAGGAAGTGTGTGTGGTTTTTCTTTTGTTCTTGTAGACTAATTGCAAAGCTCCTGTTACTATTTCAATTATTAGTAGTAAGCATTTATCAGACATCTGTTTATGCTGGAGTTTTAGGCAGCCTTGTCCTGTAACAGGTGGCAATCTGAAATAATAATGATCTTTGAATACTAATTCACCTGTAAAGTTCATTTTGTATGCAACCAATTTGAGCCATTTTTCATATGTCTTAATTGTTCCAGACTTGAGACATTGTTTTGGGACACTAGAAAGAGCCAGACTCAAGGTGGTCTCACTTGTAGTAACTGCTCCCCATCTAATTAGCAGCGAGATTTCTGAACAACCCTTAAAGTCTCCAGGTCTTGGTTGCCTCATTTATAAAATTAAGTGAATGAGGAATTGGCTAGGACCCTGTGATTCTAGCTCTGTAAATTAATTACCTGGGTTTTTAAAAATATAAATCTGATTGAGTTGTTCCTGCTAAATCACCATGAAAAGTTCAACACATTTTTTTTTCATTCATGGTTGGAAATAGCATAACAATGCCAAATGTTACTCTTTTTTTTTTTCTTTTTAAATGGTTATCCTGGTTCCAATGAATGATATTTTGTTGTTGTTAATACTTACCCAGGGATATTTCCCCATTGATTTTTAGCGAGACTGGAAGGGATGGGGAGATTCAGAGAGAAACATCAATATGAGAGTGACACATCAGTTGGTTGCCTTCCACACAAGCCCTGACCAGGGCCAGAGATCTAGCCTGCAACCGAGGCACTTGCCCTTGACAAGAATCAACCCCAGGACCCTTCAGTCCAAGGGCCAAAGCTCCAGCCACTAAACCAAACTGGCTAGGGCCCAAATGTTACTCTTAAGTATAAAGTCCCATGTAATGTAAGTAAGAAAAGAATGCCCAGGGTATAAGTCTGCTTGGTTTATTTCTAGCTTGACTCACATACTAGTATATCTCTCTCCATTAAGCGTTTGATGAGAGCTCATTATGTAGCAACCACAGGACATAAAGCTTAATCTCACACAGTCCCAACACTTAAGAACCCACAATACCAGGGATTTACAATAAGACTCTCCTATTGACAACAGTAAGATAATGAAATAGAAAACCTCATCCCCCTTCCCTTATAGAGACATCAATTCAACAACAATATAGGGACCAATTCCCTTTGTGAAAAATTCAGAAAGTAGGCAAGAGACTCCTGAACCCCAGGTGAGTATAAAATCAATCACACTGAGGCCAGTGGTATACAATCACCATAGACTCGCCCACCAATTCAGCACAACAAAATCCGAGAAAATTCCCAGCTCCGGGGCTCTCGCTGGGGAGAAAAAGAGAAGTTGTTCTTGCTTTTTGGGGAGCTCCCCAGAGGACTAGTTTGGTTTGTGTCTTGCTTGAATCTAAGTACTGGCAGGAAAAGGTGTCTTTCATGGAGCTTCCCAGAGGACTAGTTTGTGTCTTGCACTAATCTAAACACTGGCAGGAAATGGTGCCACATTATAGGCCACAGAAAAGAAAGGCAAATTTTGAACTAGCACACTCTCATCCTCCATAGTTCTTACCCCTATCCAATGTGAAACAAGTTTGGGAAATCCTCCAACTCCCAGCTTTTCCGTGGGGAGGGACAGAGTTAGAGCATACACTCTGTTCCAGCTTTTTAAAAAAAAAAATATATATATATATATAATTGCTTTTTACAGAGAGGAAGAGAGAGGGATAGAGAGTTAGAAACATTGATGAGAGAGAAACATCAATCAGCTGCCTCTTGCACACACCCCACTGGGGATGTGCCCGCAGCCAAGGTACATGCCCTTGACTGAAATCGAACCTGGGACCTTTCAGTCCACAGTCCGACGCTCAATCCATTGAGCCAAACCAGTTTCGGCCACTCTGTTCCAGCTTTTGAGAGGAGTGCCCAAAGGACTGGTTTCTGTCCCCACCTACTCTGCTGTGCTGACTGGACAGGCATCCTCTGTCTGCCTGGAGGCAGCTAAGATGCAGCAGATGCAGGATGACACAGTTCAGTGCCCTATCCCTCGGGGAAAGAGAAGTGTGGAGCATGTACCCAAGGTTCTAGAATCTCAGGGGGCTGTCTTCCAGGCTGGTTTCTGTCTGGCCTACTGAAGCACTGATGAGTGCTGTCATAACCAAGAATCATGGGGGCCACTGAGAAGAAACAAGAGCTGGGGCATCTCCAGTGAAGCTACAGTACTACAACCTATTAAGACTGACTCATTCCCAGAAAATGGGAACAGACCAGTAACAAATAAAAACGAATCAATAATCAAAACCACCCCAGCACAGAAAAGCCAGGATCAAATGAATTCACTAATGAATGATACCAAATATTAAAAGCAGAATTAATGCCAATCCTAGTCAACTTTTTCACAAAATTTAGAAAGGAACATTTTTAAACTCATTGTATGAGGCTAGCATTACCCTGGTACTAAAGTCAAACAAAGGTGCTGCAAGAGAAAATTACAGGCCAATATTCCTGATGAACATAGATGTTAAAATCTTCAATAAAATACTTAACCTGAATTCAACAGCACATTAAAAAAATAATATACCATGCATGACCAAGTGAAACTTACTCTTGACATGCAAGGGTGGTTCAACATATACAAATCAGTAAATGTGATACTCTCCAAAATCACATGATCATCTCAATAGATACAGAAAAAGCCAACCAAATTCAAAATCCCTTCATGATAAAAATGCTCAACAAACTCATTACAGGAGGAATGTGTCTCAACATAATGAAGGCTATATCTGATTAACACACTGATAATATCATCCTCAAGAGTAAAAAAATATTAAGGGAGACACAAATGAATAAAAACACACTCCACATTCACAAAATGATGATGTAATATTGTTAAAATGTTCATATACCCAAAGTTATCTACAGATTCAATTTAATCCCTTTCAAAATTCCAATGGAAATTTTGCAAAAATAGAAAAAAAAATCCCAAAATTCATATGAACTCACAAAGAGCCTTGAATAGCCAAAACAATCTAGAGAAAGATAAAGCTGGTGGCATTACATTTACCGACTTTAAAGCATATTACTAAACTACAATAATAAAAACTGTATGTTATTTGCATAAAGATGGACACATAGATTAAAGAAACATATAAGGGAGAACTAGTAACTCAAAATAACAGATGGTAATAAATGGTGAGCGTATGAGACATGCAAACATTAAATGCTATAGATATTCTGAAAGCTTAGAGGTTCAAGATCCCAGAGATTCAGGCTCCATGGAGGACATCTAGGGAGGCAATGCTGAGTGAGAGATAAAGCTGAAAACTAGGGGGCAAGACAGGATTTCAAGGAGGCTCACTCAGCTACTTAGGGACTTTCAACATTATTGCTCCACTCATGCTACACTGGTTTTAATGCACATGCAATTACTCTCTGTTCTTTAGCAGATCTCTGACTTTCACACCTCTGTGGCTATGTGTATGATAATTCCTTCACCCTAGAAATTCCCCTTTCCTCCTCTTGTCTTTCTGAAAGATTTTTTTAACAAATATATTGAGGTAACCCTGGTTAATAACATTATATAAGTTTCAGGTGGACAACTTTATAGTACAACATCTTTACACTCCATTCTGTGCTCACCACCCAAAGAATTGTCCCCTTCCATCACTATATCTTTGACCTCCTTTGGCCACCTTTGTACACCCACTCCATCACCCACATCCCCACTGGTAACCACCATTCTGTTGTCTGTTTTTATGGGTTTGTTTGTTCCTTATGTTTGTTCATCTGTTGCTTTTGCTTTCTATCCCACAGATGAGTGAAATCATGTGGCTCTTGTCCTTTGCTGTCTCACTTATTTCACTTAAGATGAATACACTTAAGATCCACCTATGTTGTCACAAATGGCAATATTTCATCTTTCTATGGCTAAATATATATGTACCATATTTTCTTTATCAAATCTATGGCCAAAGAATATTTTGGTTATTTCCATGTCTTAGCTACTGTGAATAATGCTACAGTGAACATGGGGCTAAATATATCTTTATGGATAAGTGCTCTCAAAAATTTTTAATGAGCCTTTAAACTCAACTCAAATGTTGCATCTTCTCTGTAACTCTCCTGGACTTTCTTATCTTGCACGCTCATCTCTGCTGTGAAGTACTGTGTTACCTCTGTCACAAATTGTTATAATACTTCTTTGGGTGCTTGTGTCCTCCATTAGACTGCCAGAAATTTGAGGACAAAGTGTTGTGCCCCTTCACATGCCATGCCTCATATATAGCAACTGCTCAATAAATGTTTTGAATCAAATGGGAGTAGAAATAAGCTACACATTTCAGACCAGTACTTTGATCTGACTGTCCATATTTTCAGCAATGAATTTAAAAGATGAAATAGTTGGGAGACTTTCAGGAGAAACAGTAAACATCCTATGTTCCAGTTTCTCTTTTTGTGTGTGTGGTGAGTCTTGGTCTGACCCAAAAGGCTTTCCCTTGTTAAAATCTCCATCAAAATTCACACCAATGTCAAAATGACACTTAAAAAATCTGCTGTTGTAAATTAATCACTCCCTCCCATTAACAGAGATCATTAAAAACTGAAGCTAACAGAAATAACACATAAAGTATGCCCAGAAGATCTGGAATCACAGAAACACATGAACTGGGCTGCCTGTAGGTGTCCTAATAACTATAATTTCAGCGAGATGCATTTATTAGAGGTTTCAGAATTGCTAAGTGCTGTCAAAAGTCTTTCAGAAAGCACTGTGTGGTCACATCCCTGGTGGGAAGAACTATGCCAGCGGCAATATTGCTCATGTCATTAGTGTGTGGTGAGCAGATGCTGGGAACCTCTTTGAGAGGTTCACAGAAGAGTCGCTGTGCAACTGGGACAGAGTCCACGCTCTCATTACTGGAAATGCCAAGCTGGGAAGGAAGTGGGTCAGATGTTCCTCATGCTCCTTGAGATGACATCACTGGCTGTTTCTGACCTTTGTCATTCAATGACTGTTTTAATTTCCCTTCTTCTGTGTGAGGCTCATGCTAGATGAGTGTAAGTGGCACATTTACAGACCAGAAAGCTTTTCCTACTTCATTGTCATTAATCTGCTGTGGCAACAATAATGATGCTTACTTTGGCCTGCATCTTGGCCCTGTCCTCTAATTGAGTTTTCTGAACAAGAATCAGGTCATCAGCCATTTTGGCTACTTTGCTTCTTTGTCTTAAGCTTGGATAAAACGCAGCAAGAAGCCCTTGAATTTGCAAAGAGAGTGGATTCTTAAACACTCATCGACTTCAGGAGTTACTCCTCTTCTGATGTTTAATTCATAATAAAAACATTATTTTAAAGCTCCCCACCAAATTCCCCTAAAGAGTTCATCTCAAAAGTGTTTTAGCCAGAGGATTTTCCTAAAATAATGGCTAATAAAAGACAATATGATCCTTTCTCAGGCACTCACAGCGTCTCAGAACTGTAGGGCTGGAAGGCAATTTAGAAAAAATCTTAATCAATTCTTCCGTTTCAAAGATGAGTGGGGAGAGCCTATTGGAGAGGCTGCAGGACTTACCCACCATCACCTCCATTTGTTAGTGACAAGGCTCAATATAGAACTTGAACCTCTTAACTCTGAACAGAAGCTGTATGTTTACTTAGTTTTATTTTTTATATAATCTTCACCAGAGGGTATGTTTTTATTGATTTTTTATAGAAAGTGGAAGGGAGAGGGAGCATGGGAGAAAGGGAGATTCCTCCCATATGCACCCCAATGAGAGATCTAACCTGCAACCTGGGTATGTGCCCCAACATGGAATAGAACCTACACCCTTTCCATGAATGGGACAATGTTCCAGCCAACGGAGTCACACTGGCCAGGGCCTTAGCTTTTTTGTGTCAACGAGGAGGAAACTGTTTTGTCGAATTACCAAATCAGTACAATCATAATATGCAGCTGTTTTAATTTGCATGCACACAAAATAAACACATACAACCAAATAAAGAATAAACCCTCTAATTTCCGAAGAAAAACAATGAGTGTCAGAATAAACCCCTCAGCCTAGTGGCAGGAGTCAGGTTCAGAATACTGGTATGGTATACATGTTTTGATCAAATAAATGATGCATTAAAATCAATCAGAGTTGGTTATCTACATGATGCCAAAACCAATTCAGTAAACCTGGATAAATCAGTGAGGACACTTTCAAATCGGTCTATTCAAAATATTTGAATGCAATATGTAACCAGATATTGTCAGAAAATAGGAGAGCACAGGAGAAAGGGGAACATAGCATCAGAATCCTACCCGGGGAAAGCACAGCACAAGGATGGAAGGAAACCAGCTGCAGATATGAGCAGACCTTTTTAAAGATAATCCTTCGCACATGTTCCTTAAGTGTCTCTTGGCATGAATGCTTACATAACTTGAGATACTCCCACTAGCCACTGTTACCTGTACCAGATCAGGTCACTGAACCAACCTGGGACAATCAGTAGTGCCATCCTCCAAGAGTTTGGAATTAGGGCAAGAAGAGTTAGTCTCATTGAGTGACTAAAATCCTAACAGGTAACAACAGAAGATACAAAGCAGCAAGGAAAGCCGTTTGGCTTGGGAGTTCACAGGTGCTCAAAAAACAGCTCATCTATACTAATTATAGAGGAATATGCAAATTGTCCAGGATGCCATCACAGTAACAGTAATGACCAAACAGCAGGCTACATGGGGCAACAAGGCTGGCAGGGGGGTTAATGAGGGATGACCAGGCCACCAGGTGGGGGGCAGTTGGGGACGACCATGCCAGCAAGGGGTGCAGTTAGGGGTTACCAGGCTGATGGGAGGGGGCAGTTGGGGGCAGCCAAGCTGGCAGGGGGGACAGTAAGGGGCAGCCAGGCAGACAGGGGGGCAGTTAGGGGTGACCAGGCCAGCTGGGGGGGAAGTTGAGGGCAACCAGGCTGGTGGGAGGGGGAAGCACTTGGGGTGACCAGGCCAGCAAGAGGGGCAGTTAGGGGCAATCAGGCTGACAGGCCTAAACTGGCAGGCAGGCCTAAACTGGATCAGGCCTAAACCTGCAATTGGACATCCCCTGAGGGATCCTGCATTGGAGAGGGTGCAGACTAGGATGAGGGAACCCCCCCAATGCATGAATTTCATGCACCAGGCCTCTAGTGATTGTAATAAATGTAATAAGAGAAATAAATAATATCCTGTGGCAGAGCACAAGGGAGTGAGCATCCTCATAAGAGTAGATGGCCAAGAGGTGGTCATATATGGTCATTTAAAACTGAGATCTAATGAGTAAGGAGCCAGCCATGTGAGGAGCTAGTATTTAATTTCAGCACACAGCATATGCAAAGGTCATGAGGTGTGAAAGCTTAGCACTTTTAAGGGACTGCAAAAGGCCAGTGTGATTGAAGCAGAGTGACGAGGGGGATGGAGAGTGAGTTTAAAGACAGCTTTCTAGTTAGGATGACAATTTGTTCCTATTTTCTCAGCGCAATATAAGTTTGAGCCTATTGCCCATTATAATTATTTACAGCATCCCTTTTCATCTTAAAATGTCCTGGCATAGATATGATTACCTTATATGCTTACCTATTGTTTCTTGCCCCAAAGTAAGAATTTATATTTTCGCTCACGTACAAGGGGGAGCCATGGAAGATCTTTCACCTGAGAGGGACAAGATTAGATCTGTATTTTTTGAGAGATCATTGTAGTAAAGAGTATGCTTTATAAATCTGGAAGCACAAACTATAAATAACTGGGCTTTGGGTCTAGCTTGCTATTGGCTTCTACTCTAGTTGGGTGTCCTTCCCACCCTCAGGTACAGAAGTTCCTGAATAGGTTTGTAAAGATTTATATTGATGAGGTGTCTGAGTACAGCTCTCATCACATTCAGAAGCGGATCCCAATTATTCAGGCCACACCCATGCAAAACAGAAAGGGTTCAAGAGCCTGAATTACCTGCACAGATGGATCAATTCTCCTCCTTGTAGGTACATCCCCAAGATAATAACAAGAACATTCCCTCACTTCTCTTCAATGCTGTCCCTTAAAGACAACTCCTCTGAAAAAAAAATGCAAGCACAAGCCCCAAGCCAAGTCAGAGATGAAAGAAAATCTTACATAAGAAGGTAGGAAAGAATTGCACATAGAGCTGCTAAATTCTGCATAAGATCAAAGATCATTTTCAACAGCTGAAACAGGGATATCTTTAAATCAGAGGCTTGCCTGATAATCATCAGTCCCCTCAAATAAACAGAGTTATAAGAGAAATAAATAAACATATACTGTTGGCTTTCAATAATACTAGAAAGTAGTAACTAAGGCAGGTAAAGTTGGCTACTTCTTTAAAATGAGAGACGCTTCCATGCCACCCACTTATCTTGGATGGTTATAAAAACTGATGAGAAATTCATTTGGCAAATAAACATGACTGAAAGCTTATCTTTAAAGAAGTAAGAGAGTCAAATCAGGTGTTATGGCCTTTACACAGGAAGAAAAGGTCTAACGTTGTGGTGATTGGTAAGGCCTCTCCATAACATGGTGCTTCGATTCCTGGTCTGTTTTCTAAATCCAATTCATAGGTGGTGAGTAATTTTTACAGACACATCCTCTCCTTAACTCCAACTCATATTTCTCACACCCTGACCCTCAACAGAAAAGATAATCTATTTCTTCCTCAAATATAGCTACAAGCCTACTGACTTTATCAGGAACAGTTTTCTTTAAAGGTAGCCTATTCCTAAGGAATGAGGTGAGAGCAAGGCAAACAGAGTTTTCATTCTTAAAAGTGCACGAGCTTCATGACCACATGGAGAAACCTAAAAAATATTCTGTGGTTTTGAGATTTTGGTATATTTTGGGAAAGTGTCTACAATGAAGAGAAAGGGGGGGTGGGATACACATGTATGTGAGGCAGATAAATAATTCCAAAAGAGACACAAAAATCAAAGCAATGTTTGTCACAATGTGACTGGAAGACCACCCTCATGGGCATCAGGGGTTCTCCCACAGATGCAGTTCTCCCTCAGACCCTTTCACAAATCAACCAACAAACTTGCATGCCTATATGCATAACCCATGGACACAGACAATAGGGTGGTGAAGGCCTGGGGTAGGGGATGGGGGTGGGCTAGAAGAGAGCAATGGCATAAAAAGGGACATGTGTAAAACTTTCAACAATGAAGATTGTTACAAAATGACTGACTGAACAAATGATGGGCTTTCATAACAAATGCATTAATGATTATTATACATGCTTTTATTTCTTAAGCATTATGTCAGAGTTTAATGAAGGCATAGTGACCACGTCTACCTAGTTAGCCTAATTTCGAATTAATTACAAATCTCTTACACAGTCTTATGTCCACTACATGAATGGAGCATCTAGTATATTTGTACTATGTTACAGAAATACATTGCTTTTATTGGAAAGTGCCTATAATGGAGAAATGTCTTATGTCGAACAAAAATCTCTTTTATTACCACTGAAGCTCCTTTCCTCTACAGTGGCTTTGAAGAACAGAAAAAAGGCTGTGCTCTCAATACACTTCAAGAAATGCAAAATCAGATGATGACAGCGGACTATACAAATGATGGAAATTAGTGGAGCTGAAAGGTTGAAAGACAACAGAGTGGTGAAAATTGTGTGTCTCATAAAATGCATGCTGGGTCAAAAGAAATAAGAATTCTGTGCTGCTATAGCTTCAAGTGAAAAAATCTGAATTTTCATGTGAAATGATGTCTAACATAATATGTAGGTAAGAATTATTTTGCTTCAAGCTATGACAGAGTAGCATATCTCACTAACAGCAGCTAAAAATCCAAATCCAAATCAATCAATCTCTCTCTCTCTCTTTCCCCCACATACACACACACATACACATATATGCGAGATAAAAATGCAGTGCAGCCACGATTTGAGATCAATATCTCAGAAAAAGGAAGTCATTGAGGTGAGGTATACAAGGTGTACACTGTTAATACCACTTTTCTGTTGGGAACGTTTGCTGTGTTTTGGAGATGAGAGGCTGAGAAGCAAAAAAAGCAGGAGGTGGTAAATGCAAAGAGGTAGAAAAGTCATCAGAGTGTTTTGGCAGTTTCCCAGGACTGGGGAGACAAAAATTGAAGTTTGGGTTTGCCAATGCTGTTCTTACAAGAGGAAACAAGATTCCTGAGAAAAAAGGAGGGTGGAGACAGTAGCCTACAAGCCAGTGTATTTTCCTTTGATACACATGCCCATTCTTAAGCTGTACCTTACTTTATGTTTAACACACTCCATTTTGTTGCCATTGAAGCTTCTTTCCCCTATTAGGTCTGCTAATGTGCTATTCTCCTACTTAATTTCATGAGATATAAATCAAGTGATTACAAGTGGGAACCATACAGCTGATGAAAATGAATGATGTTACTTGGGTGTAGAATGAGAGGAGGTATGGAGTCTACAGTGAACTGGAAAGTGATGCAGCACCTAAAAAGAGAGCAGTCACTGAGTACCAAACAATTTTTGCCTTTTAGGAATAAAAATTCTGTTTGTGTAAACCAGGACAGACTTTTCAGTAGTTTAGAGTAACAAAACTGGAGTTCAAGATCCAAAGTAGAGCCAAACTGGTTTGGCTCAGTGGATAGAGCGTCGGCCTGCAGACTGAAGGGTCCCAGGTTTGAATCCGGTCAAGGGTATGTACCTTGGCTGTGGGCACATCCCCAGTTGGAGGTGTGGAAGAGGCAGCTGATCGATGTTTCTCTTCCATCGATGTTTCTGACTTTCTATCCCTCTTCCTTTCTCTCTGTGAAAAATCAATAAAATATATATTTTTTTAAAAAGATCCAAAGTAGAAGGAGTCATCATAAGAACTGCAGGCTCTCAGTTGAAACCACTGATGAACTCCATTCCTGGAATCCTGATCTTTACACCGATCTTTAAAGAAAATTTCTCATTTATTGTATTGAGTGTATACACCCTGCGATAGATAATAGTAAAGGAGAATTCAAATAAATGTCTTGGGAAGCATAGTATCATATACAAATATTTAATTAAAATATTGCCAACTGTAACAAGGAAATGGCAAAGCCAAGAAAACAAAAGTCAATGAAAACAAGCCTACACATAACCCAGATGTTTGAGATATCAGGCAAGGACTTTACAATAACTATGATTAATCTGTGGAAGAAAATAGGGGGAAGATGAAGAGTTTCACCAGATAAGTTGACTCTAAAATACCAAATGGATATTCCAAAACTTAAAAACATGGTAACTGACATTATTAGTGCAGCAGAAAGTAGGTTAAAAAAATTAGATATAAGCACAGAGGAAGAATGAATATATAGATTCTGGAACAGTAACTGAAGTTCCAGAGAGATATCTCAGCTGTGGGGGATTACAACTGAGAACTCCGAGGTCTATCCTCCAAGCAGGGTCCCCCAGAAGAGAGCACCATAACATATGGCTGTGAAAAGAAGAGAGGGTGCTGTCTGCCGGAAGAGAAGGCTGGAAATTCTGGCACCCTCCTAAAGCCCAATGAACAGGATTCCCTGAGGGCAGAGTGGACTAGAGCTGGGTGAGCAGAAACCAGGATCAGGGGTTCTGGGCTTAGAGCTCATAAGGCAGACACCCATTTTCCTGTTCTGAGACATTCCCTCTTGCTGCAGAGGATATCTTTCTCACACAGGCATTAGTTATACAGACAACTTTGCCTGAGGGGAAGAGAGTTGATCTACCCTATTGGAAAACACCTTGCCCCAAAGTACAGAGTTGCTGAGGCCACTTAAGAGACTAAAAATAACAATTAGCCTCCAGGCAGAAATAACTGCCCTACCCTGTTGGAAAAAAAAAACACCAAAATACATTCACCACACCTGAGGAAAAATGCCTCAGGACAATTCAAGATGGAATCCTATCAGCCTATACAAAGGTAGTCTTGAATCTTTACCTGATCTAATTAGTCAGAAATAGCATTTGAAATTATCCTACACTAGTGTTTCAGATGTAATAGATCTACCTAATACATAGTCACAAACCCAAACAGGCAGCCAAAATGAGGAGGCAAAGAAACAAGAGAATTCTCCAAAAGAAGAGATAAACAAAATGTATATAAAAAAAGTTAGACTAAAACAGAATTCAAGGTGATGATGGTAAAGATGCTTAACAGTCTGAAAAAAAAAGATATAGCAACTTTGAAAAAAGGACAGTCAGAAATTAAGAATGACATGGCACAAGTAAAGAACACATTTGAAGGAATACACAGCAGATTAGGAGAAGTTGAGGATCGAATCAGTGAATTAGAAGACAGTGTTGAAAAAAATCACTCAATCAGAGAACCAAAAAGAAAAAATAAATAAAAACAGAAGGACAGCTTAAGGGAGCTGTGGGACAATGTGAAACGTAGCAATATTCGAATAGAAGGTGTGCCAGAAAAGGCAGAAAGGGATAGAGAATGTGTCTGAAGAAATAATGGCAGAAAATTCCCTAACATGGTAAAGGAAAATGTCACATAAGTGAAGGAGGTATAGAGAACCCCAAGCAATAAAAACCCAAACAAGTCCACACTCCAACACATCATAATTGAAAAGACAAAAATTAAAGACAAAAAGAGAATCTTAAAGGCAGCAAGAGAAAAGGAAACTGTTATCTACAAAGGAGTTCCCATAAGGCTGAAACCTGATTTCTCATAAAAAATAAAAATCTACAGGTCAAAAGGGAATGGCATGAAGTACTCAAGGTAACAGAAAGCAAGGATCTAAGACTCATTACTATATCCAGCAAGGCTATCATTCAAAATAGATGGTCAGCTAAAAAGCTTTCCAGACAAAAAACAAAAAACAAAGAAAACAGCTAAAAGAGTACATCACCACCAAGACAGCATTACAAGAAATGCTAAAGGAACTGCTGTAATGAGAAGAATAAACAGAGGAAACTAGGCATATAGAATTAAAATAGCAATAAATAAGTCCCTATCAATAATAACCCCAAATGTAAATGGTAAATGCTCTAATCAAAAGGCATAGGGTAGTTGAATAGATTTTTTTTAAAAAAGATCCAACTATATATATGCTGTCTACAAGAGACCCACCTCAGAACAAATGACACACACAGGATGAGAGTGAAGGGATGGGAAAAAATTTTCCATGCACATGAAAAAGAAAAAAAAAGCTGGAGTAGCAATACTCATATTAGACAAAATAGACTTCAAAATGAAGACCATTACAAGGGACAACAAAGATCACTACATAATACTAAAGTGATCAATCCAACAAGAGGATATTACCCTGGTAAACATATATACACCCAATATTAGAGCACCTAAATATATAAAACCTTTTATTAGAGGACTTTAAAGGAGAGACCAACAATATTATCATTGTAGGGGACTTTAACACCCCGCTGACTTCACTGGATAGATCGTCCAGACAAAAACTTAACAAGGAAACAGAGACTCTAAAGGACACGCTGGATCAGATGGATTTAATTGACATTTATAGAGCATTTCATCCCAAAGAAGCAAATACACATTATTCTCAAGTGCACATGGGTCATTCACAAATATAGACCACATGTTAGGACATAAATCAAGTCCCTACATGTTCTAGAAGACTAAAATCATATCAATCAGATCATAGTGGGATGAAATTAGAAATAAACTACAGTAAAAATACTCCAAAATATTCAAACACATGGAGCAAAACTAGCATGTTATTAAACAATGAATGAGTTGCCAATGAGATCAAGAAATAAATGAAATAAATTTCCTGGAAACAAATGAAATTGAACACACAACAACTCAAAATCTGTGGGACACAGCAAAAGCAGTCCTGAGAGGAAAGTTCATAGCACTAGAGACATAACTCAAAAAATAAGAACAAATAAAATATAAACTATTTAACCTTAGAATTTAAAGAATTAGAAAGAGAACAAGAAAAGCCCAGAGTAAGGAGAAGAAAGTAAATAATAAAGATTAGAGTAGAAATAACATACAGATTAAAAATAAAAACAAGACCAAAAAAAAAAATCAGTGAAACCAAGAGCTGGTTCTTTGAAAGGATAAACAAAATTAATAGACCATTATCCAGACTCATCAGGAAACAAAGAGAGAGGGCTCAAATAAATAAAATCAGAAATGAAAGTGGAGAAGTAATCACTGACACCACAGAAATACAAAGGATTATAAGAAAATACTATGAACAACTATATGTCGGCAAGCTGGACAATGTGGATGAAACAGATAAACTCTTAGAAAAATACAATCTCCCAAAACGGAATCAGGAGGAAAAAGAAACCCTAAATAGGCCAATAACTACTGATGATATAGAAGCAATTATCAAAAAACTCCCAACTAACAAAAGCCCAGGTCAGGATGTCTTCACAAGGAAATTTTACCAAACATTCAAAGAAAAACTAATACCTATACTCCTCAAACTATTTCAAAAAATCCAAGAGGAAGGGACACTTCCAAACTTTTTTTATGAGGCCAATATCATCCTAATTCCAAAACCAAATACAGATACTACAAAGAAAGAGAATTATAGGCCAATATCCCTAATGAACATAGATGCTAAAATCCTCAACAAATATTAGCAAGTCAGATCCAGCAATATATTAAAAAGCTCATACATCATGACCAAATGAGATTTATTCCAGAGATATAAGGCTGGTACAATATTTTCAAATCAGTAAAGATGGTACATTATATAAACAAATTGAAAGGCAAAAATCACTCAATCATATCAATAGACACAGAAAAAGTATTCGACAAAATCCAATACCCATTTTTTGATTAAAAAAAAAAAAACAAACTCTCAGCAAAGTGGGAATAGAGGGGGCATATCTCTACATGATAAAAACTATATATGACAACACTACAGCCAACACCATACTCAATGGGAAAAAACTAAAACCATTTCCTTTAAGAACAGGAATAAGACAGGGATGTCTGCTTTCACCATATTTACTCAATATGGTACTGAAAGTCTCCAAATTGGATGGAAGGAGGAAGTAAAACTGTCATTATTCACAGATGATGATATTACACATAGAAAAAAACTAACGATTACACCAAAAAATGACTAGATTTAATAAATGAATTTGGCAATATAGCAGTATATAAAATCAACATCCAAAAATTGATGGCTATTTTTTTGTCCACTAAAAATGAATTCTCAGAAAGAGAAACTGAACAAAAAAATTCATTTGCCATTGTAACAAAAAAATTAAGATTCTTAAGAATAATTTTTATCAAGGTGGCAAAAGACATTACTCAGAAAACTATAGGATGTTGAAAAAAAGATATAGAAGAAGATATAAACAAGTGGAAGAATATACCATGTTCATGGATTGGTAGAATCAACATCATTAAAATGTCCATACTACCCATGGCAATCTACAGAGTCAATGCAATCTCCATTAAAATATCAACAGCATACTTCACAGATCTAGAACAAATACTCCAAAAATTTGTATGGAATAAAAAATGACCCCCAAATAGCTGCAGCAATCTTGAGAAAGAAAAAAACAAAGTTGGAGGAATCACAGTACCAGATTTTAAGTTATACTACAAAGCCACCATAATCAAAACATCTAGGTACCGGCACAAGAACAGATATATAGACCAATGGAACAGAACAGAGACCCCAGAAATTGATTCAAGCCATCACGCTCAATTAATTTTTGACAAATGAGGCAAGAGCATACAGTGGAGTCAGGGCAGTCTCTTCAGTAAATGGTGTTGCGAAAATAGGACAGACACACACACGAAAAAATGAAATTAGACCACCAACTTAAAACATACACAAGAATAAACTAAAAATGGGTAAAATACTTAAATATAAGTTGTGAAACCATAAAATTCCTAGATGATGCCATAGGCAGCAAAATCTCAGACAGCTCTTGTAGCAATATGTTTATGGATACATCTCCTAGGGCAGTGGTCAGCAAACTGCAGCTTACGAGCCACATGCAGCTCTTTGGTCCCTTGAGTGTGGCTCTTCCATAAAATACCACATTCAGGCATGCATGTACAGTGCAATTGAAACTTCATGGCCCATGAGCAGAAGTCAGTTTTCAGCTCTCAAAAGAAATTTCAATTGTTGTACTGTTGATATTTGTCTCTGTTGACTAATGAGTTTGCCGACCACTGTCCTAGGACAAAGGAAAATAAGGAGAAAATAAATAAATGGAACTACATCGAGATAAAAAGCTTCTGCACAGCTAAAGAAACCATCAACAAATCAGAAAGAAAGCCCACTGTATGAAAGAACATATCTGGCAATGATACATCTGATAAAGGTATAATGTTCAAAATATATAAGGCACTCAGACAACCTAACAAAAGGAAGACAAACAATCCAATTAAAAAAAATAGACAAAGGATCTAGACACTTCTCCAAAGAGGACATACAGATGGCCAAGAAACATATGAAAAAATTTCCTAAGTCACTAATCATCAGAGAGATGCAAATTAAAACAACAATGAGATATCATCTCACACCTGTCAGAATGGCTACCATCAACAAATCAACAAAGGACAAGTGCTGGTGAGGATGTGGAGAAAAGGGAACCTTTGTGCACTGCTGATGGGAATGCATATTGGTACAGCCATTATAGAAAACAGTATGGAGTTTCTTCAAAAAATTAAATATGAAACTGCCATTTGACCCAGTGATCCCACTTCAAAGACTATATTCTAAAAAAACCTGAAGCATCAATCAGAGAGAATGTATGCACCCTTATGTTCATAGCAGTTCAATCTATATAATAAAAGCCTAAGCAACTGTTAACAACAGATCAACCAAGTTGCTATGATGGACACTGATCACCAGGTGGCAGATGCTCAATGCAGAAGCTGCTCCCTGAGAGGGAGCACACTCAGCCAGAAGCCCGGCTCATGGCTGGTGAGCACAGTGGCAGTGGCAGGAGCCTCTCCTGCCCCTGGCAGTGCTAACAGAGCAGCAAGCCAAGCAGTAAGGAGCAAGTAGGCAGGCAGTAAGCAGTTAGGGATCCCAGATTATGAGAGGGATGTTCCAGACTGGTAGAGGGCACAGGCTGGGCTAAGGGACACCCCCCCACATCCAGTGCATGAATTTCATGCACTGGGCCTCTAGTTTATAATAGCTAAGATCTGCAAAAAGTCCAAGTAGATGAGTAGATAAAAAAGCTGTGGTACATTTATATCATGGAGTACTATGCAGCAGTAAAAAAGAAGAATCTCTCACCCTTTGAGACAGCATGGAGGGACATGAAGAGTTTCATGCTAAGTGAAATAAGTCAGTGGGAGAAAGATAAGTATCACATGATCTCACTCACATGTGGGATCTAAGGAACAAAATAAACTGACAAATGGAGTAGACCCAGCGTCATGGCAGCATGGAATAGACTGTGTAATCTTAGAGGGAAGGCAGGGGAGCGTGAGTGGATGGGAGATAATCAACCAAGAACTTGTATGTATATATATTCATGGCCCATGGCCACAGGCCATGGGGAGGTGAGGGCCTGAGGAAGGTGAGGGGGCAGGCTGGAGGCGGTTAATGGGGAAAAGGGGGACACATGTAATACTTTCAACAATAAAGAATTATTTTAAATAAATAAAATAAAATGAGGTCTCTTTTAGCAGTTCAAAGTAGAATGGGGTCACCTTTTTAAACTAATCACTAAAGCCTGAGGATTCAAGGTTATGATTATAAAGTTCTTGGTCACAGGGAGCATCTGGCTAAGGGTCAAATTTGCTCATCAGATCACACAGAAGAGATGATTCTCCAAGCTCAATAGGGGTTCTGTTTGATATCACAGAATAGGGAAAGGTGAAGAAGCAAAGAAAATAGAGGATTGTGCTCTTTACCTCTGACACATTTGCAGGTTCCTCTAGAGTTGCATACATTCTCGTAAGTAAATCAGCAGCTCTAGAAAGTTTTGGTGGGCTCATTACATTTTGTATATAAAATCATGTGCAGATACAAATTCAAGGAAGACAGCCTAGTTCACTCTTATTTAGTTATGAATGTCTGCAGGTGACCATCTACTGGTGATAAAAACCTGTGACTTTTAAAAAATGTATGTTCGCATTAAACTTAGAGAGAAAGGAAGGTAGAGGGACCGAGAGATATAAACATAAATGAGAGAGATATATATCAATCATTTGCCTCTGCACACCCCCTACTGGGGAATGAGACTGTAGCCTGGATATATGCCCTGACTGGGAATCAAACCATGAACTTCTTGGTTCATGGGTCAACACTCAACCATTGAGCCATGCCAGCCAGGCTTATCTGTAACTTTTGAAAATGCACATTCAGCCATCCCCTTCCTTCCTCCTTCTTATCCTCCCTTCCTTCCTCCTCCTCCCCCTCCTTCTTCTTCCTCCCCCTCTTTCCTCTTCCTCTTCCTCTTCCCCTTCCTCTTTTCTTTCTCCTTCCCCTTCCCCTTCCTTCCTTCTTCTCCTTCTCCTTCTCCTTCTTCTTATCTATCTATCTATCTCTATCTCTATGTCTCTTCACTTTCTTTCCTCTCTTTTTCATATATTTGTTCCAGCTGCATTCATTTATCTAAGGTGGCTTCCTCTGAACCTAAGGTTTTCTTCTAGAAACATAAGAAAAGTTTGACTTTTTTCCATAATGATCTTTTGGTATTTCATTTTATATGTATTTGAATTTTAAAATGCCTATAACAACTTCTCTTATTTTCCATTATTTTAGATTTCTATTAAATGTTCAATCTCTCTCCCTAATCATATGCTTTCTTTTCTCATCAAGATTCTCCTAGCAACCTCCTATATTCACTTTCAGTGTCCATAATGAACTTTTATTCTTTAAAAAAGACTTTAAAATTTCCTGGGCAATAGGTTTATAGGTACAACGTTCATTTCATTTATCAGATAGCAATGCAATTGTATATTTCCCTTGCCTAATATTTTTGGTTACTCCAACAGTAAGGGCTGTATCATATCATTATATTTTCAGTTCCTGCTATACTTCCCAGCACACATTACACGTTTACTGAGATACATGGAAAGGAGAATAAAGGATTCTGTGAAGCAAATGTTATTTGTCTAAATTATTTGAGACTTCTTTCTCTCCCTTTAACTGTTTTCCCTCCCTTTGGAATTGCTTTTTGAATTTTCTGGGTTATAAAGTGATGAAATAGTGTAATATCACATTGAAGTCCTTTTTCTTTCCTATCAGATACTTAAAACACTTAAAAAGTAATTACATGGATTCACAATGTTATTAGTTATGTTCATTGAATTGACATTTCTATTATGAATCCATTTTTAATTACACTGGGCACATTTCATCAATATTTCTTCTGAAAGCAGCAGAATGTGTAAAGGCACGTGCACCATATTGAATGGAAAATTCTATAGCTGTAAGTTATGCCAGCCATCACTGGAGGTTCAATAAGGCCTTTGAAGAACCTCACATTCACTAGCAGATAGAATAGAGAACTCATTTATAATCTGATTTGTAACACCCTCCAAAATCTAGGAAGTATAGAAGCAGTTGACTGTGTTTCTCAATTTTTCTTTTTCATTTGTTGGTTAAGGGGGGAGGTGCGGATAAAGGGAAAAGTTCTAAGTTGAAAAATCAAAGGCCTGCTGTCACCATTTGAAAGGGCTGAAGAAAGCAAGGGCACATATGTTGGCAGTGTAGGCTGTACGCATCGGTCAAGACCTTTTTGTCACAAGTGTCAGAATCCTAACACGAGTGCCCAAGTAGCTTCAGAAGAACAAAGGAGATTTGTTGGCTCATGGAAATGAAGGGCATCTTGCTGGATCTAGGAGCTTAAGTAAAATATTTATTGACTTTTACTGGTACTCTAGTCCAGGAGTTAGCAAACTATCTTCCATACCCTATATTCAATATTTTAGGCTTTCAGAGCTTTTTAGGTCTCTCTTGCATATTATTGGAATTTTTGTTTGTTTTTACAACCCTTCAAAGTGTAAAAAAAAATTCTTGGCTCAAAAACAGGCCCTGGAATAGATTTGGTTCACACATGGTAGTCGCCAATTTCTGATAATCCATAGTCTATATTCAAACTTTGTTAACTCATGCAAAAGCATCCCTTTATAACCATTTTGGTTCCATGTGTGGAACACAATTCAGGACAATGCATTTTATTTAGTTGTAATGACTCTTAAACAGTACTTCAGTTTTCTTTCTTTTTAACCTTCAGATTTAGAGAAAAAAAGTATATATGCCAATTATTGTGCAGAATGTCTTGAATTTGTCTAATGTTTCTTCATAATTAAAATAAGGTTATGCATTTTTATAAGAATGCCAATGAAGACATGTTGTGTTTTTCTCAGTGCATAAGGACAGCAGACACATGTATATTTGTCTCAATATAGGTGACATCAAATGTTAGATTACTAGAGTACTAGAGTAAGGTGGTATCTGTCAGATTTCTTAACTGGACAGTTTATCCTTTTGTAATAAAGAAGTAATTCATAAAGATACTTTGAAACTATATAAATATCCAGTTCCTTATCAAACTTAACCCCTACAAATTTGACTTTCCATTGATGATTTTTCAACTTCCATATGCATTAGCTGTAATGTCATTGTAAGAAGTTTTCTCTCCCTCCTTCCCTCCCTCCCTTTCCTTCCTTCCTTCCTTCCTTCCTTCCTTCCTTCCTTCCTTCCTTCCTTCCTTCCTTCCTTCCTTCCTTCCTTCCTTCCTTAATTTCACCATAAAATCATATACTTCTCACTTTAATTAATGTGTTTTAATTCTTTACTAGCATTATTTATTTTAACATTCAAAGTATTAACTACTTGATCACTGGGATTCTGTGTCCTTTTGACATGTCTCCTCCTTACTTTTTGATAAAGTAAGATATTCCTATTTCATCTTGGCCCAATCCTGGAAACAGCGGTTTCTCCAAAAAACCTCCTCGGTTTTTTTCAGTGCGTAATAATATATAATATGTATAACAAGGTCACCTTTTGAGATGTCAGTGAAGGTTGTGTGGAAACAGTAACAAAGCATCTTTAATCCTCCCAGCCATGGTGATATTACAATGGGAGCCTGATGCGGAGTCTGAATGCCCACCCTGACCCAGCAATATTGAGACATAACCCCTTTCAGGATGTCAAGGAGGCTGAGTGAGGAACCTGGCATTGCCACCCTACTGACAGTAGCCAGGCCTCTGCTTTGCCCACTGTGCAGTGCCAGAGGAGACTGCTAAAGCAGAAGATTTAAATTAGATTAAAAGTCTCTTAATATGTCAGGATTCAATTACAATCACTCATATTACAAAGAAGCAGAAAAATCTAAAGACAATAAAACAAATGACAACACTGAGATGACAAAGATTTAGAATTAAGTGACAGCTTTTAGAGCAGCCAACGAAGGAATGCCTGAATGAGCAATTTTAAGTATGCTTGAAAGTAAGAAAAAATAGAAAATTTCATGAGATACAGAAAACACAATGAATGAAAATTTTAGATTATTAAAAAAAAATCACAAAACATATAGATGAGCTCAACAGCAGAATGGAAGGGACAGAGGGAACCATCAGTGAATTTCAAGACAGAACAATGGAAACTATCCAATAAAAACAATAGAGAGGTAAAAGACTAAAAATCTAAGAAAAGAGCTACAGATGCCTGTAGTACTATTACAAAAGATCTAACATTTGTATTGTTTTGAGTCCCAGAAAAAGAGGGAAAAAAAAAGAGGGTTTGCTGAAAAAAATATTCAAAAAAATAATGGCTAAAAATTTCCCAAACTTAATGGAAAACATGCGGACAAAATATTCATATTCAAAGGTATTAAAGAAAATTTGAGTAGATCTGGGACCATTTAATGGAGAGACCCATGTTAGGTCAATAGGTCCACTGGCTGCCTTTAGATCAAATGACAAAAATCTGTGGCAAGAAGACAGGGTGTCTCATGGTTCAGAGAGTTCCATGTTTAACATGCAACCATCATAATTAAAAATCAGTTTTCTGTTCATCTTTGTCCTAAATCTGAACAAAGTTTTGCAGGTTACTTATAATACCCCTTCTGAGTGAGAGCCATGAATGACATTGACTGCTAGAGGACTGTCCTTGCAATTATAATTAACGGATTGATGCCCAAAGCAATAGGCAGCACATTAATTGCAAGACTGATGAACAAAGATAAGGACAAAGTTGCACACAGCTATTCTTTGGGAAAATGATGAGAATAAAAGGAATGTAGGTTTTAAAAATGGAGGACAGAAACTGCATAATAAGTAAAATGCACAATGCTTGTTAAGTATAATGGTCATGTCTTAGTTTCAAAATTTTTCACTCTTCTGTGTGTGTATTCTTGTGCCATTTCCCAAGTAAGTGGTTATCCATCTCGAAAAAATAACTGAGACATCAGTAATAGCATTCAGCCCCAGTGCTCCTTTGGGAGCAGGAAGATGGCAGGGAGGCACTGCATTAAAAATGTGGGAGAAGAGGATGGGGAGAAGGGAGGAGGGAAAGGCTGATTCGTGGGGCAGTCTTTCTTCTCTCTTTGTACAAGCTGTTCTCATCTACGACACTGAGGAAATCCATAGGATACTCCCAAGGGTGCCATTAGTCTCAGGGACTCTATAGATGCTATTATTACAGAGGAAAATTACTCTCCTTGAGGGAATTGTTTTTCTCTCTTCATTGAGCATGACTAACAGAAAAGTTACAGAAAGAATATTATCAGCCAAGATGAAACTGCTCAGTTCTCGTTCGCCCTTAGACATCTGCCTTTTTGGCATTAAGGAATATGCTAATAGATGGAAAGTGCAAGTGTGTTGCTCTTTGAAGTGTGAGTATGTTTTCAGATTTTCCTATCATACAAACATAATATAGCATTCTATACAAAGTGGTTGCTAAAAATGGTTATTAAAACAAAACCTGAACATTTACTAGGTATCACATATATGCTAAGAGCTTCATATTTATTATCTAAATTAGTATTATACCAGAGGCCCAGTGCATGAAAATTCTTGCACTCAGAGGGGGGTTCCCTCAGCCCAGGTTGTGCCCTCTCACAGTCTGGAAGCCCTTGGGGAATGTCTGACTGACAGCTTAGGCCTACTTCCCATGGAGAGAGTGCGCCTAAGCTGGCAGTCAGACATCCTTAGCACTAGGTGGGAGACATCTCTGCCACTGCCACTGTGCTCACCCACTGTGAGCCTAGCTTCTGGCAGTGCTCCCCCTGTAGAAGCGCACTGACCACCAGGGGGCAGCTCCTGCACTGAGCATCTGCCCCCTGGTGGTCAATGCATGTCATAGCAATTGGTCATTTTGCCATTCGGTTGATTTTCATGTTAGTCTTTTATTATATAGTTACTATTATTCTTCCCACTTTGCATATGAATATACTAGGTCATACAGGTTATCAGTTATGGAGCCTGGGTTTAAATTTGATTCCGTTGTCCAAGTTCTTAAACACAATGCAGGAATGTAGGCTAGTGATCAAGAATAGGCTTTGAAGTCACTAGTTGAGGCCAGGCCAATATGATTTAGAATACAAATAAGGAGTCTGTGTTTTATTCTCTAAATGTTTAGGAATTAATGAAGGTTTTGAGCAAAGATATTACATAATTAGAACAATGTTCTAGGAGAATTAATGTAAGCACAGTGGTACACAATAGATTGAAGGAAGAAAAATAGATATTTTAAAAAGTGTTAAATTTACTATTTATTGAGAACCCATTATCTACCAGACACAGATTATCTTATTAATAAAAGATATAAGGCCTTAAATAGAGCAAAATGAGTGAGATTCAATCTAAGCATACACATATACAAGATATATAGTAAGCAAAATTAGTAGACTAAGCAAATGATTAGCAATAGGAATCAAAATGTAACACCTAGGACCTTCTCATTAGACTTACATAGCTCATTTCTCTTACCTATCACATTTTTTAAAAAAGTAATTAATACAAGATTTAAGAAAGACTGGAAACTGGGTCATGAAATAATCAGCCCTATTTTCTGACAATGGTCATTGTGTGCTGCAGCAAGCATTATGGGTCAGCCTTAGCCAGATAGATTTTATAGCCTCAATCTGCTTCATTCACAACATAAGATTGTAGCATATATTTTACCAATCAGTAAACAGCATTTATCAAGAGCTCATAACATATATAGACCTGTACCTGCTATTGTATATCTATTCTAATATCTAGAAAGCAGCAAGTACCACATCTCTATTGTGCTAAAAATTTACATAAATTTAATCACCTATATAGCACCAGGATAATCTATAATAATAAAACCATAATATGCTAATTAGACCAGACAGCCGGACAACCTTCCAGATGAAGCCAGGGTTGCAAGGGCCCAGCCCCTTGCACAAATTTTGTGCATTGGGTCTCTAGTATCTATGTAAATTTTCATAGCTTACCTCAAATTCTCTTAAGATATTTTTTCTTTTTTTTCTGATTTGCACAAGAATTTCAAGCACTGGAGCTTTGAACAAAAATGTTCAAAATTCCAAAACTTTATGAATAACTTAGATTTAAAAGTCTTTTAAAGCCCACTGAGTTGAACATATTAAAATATTTATTTCACTATTTACCTTTTAGGGTTGATTCTAATTTACAAGATATACTAGAGCAATGTCAGTCTCTAGAAATTAAATTAAACTCTCCATTAATTATTTTCCTTACTCATCAGATAGATGCCCAGTACCACTCTTTGCATTGCTGTGTACATCCTCCCTCCCACAACTTTTCTCAAGGATTGAAAGTGTGGAAAAAAGATGCATTTCAATGGATGTGGGAGATCAAATGTGAACTAAGGCCTAGAAGAGAGGGATTGGATGGGGAATGAGAGATTGGATTGATTATGGGAGGAAGTAAGTTATCTGGTTTGATTAGAGAGGAATGATGGGAAAATGGCACAAAGAAGTAATTTTTTTTACTAGCTATGGATTTTTATTTATTAACTATACTGTAGATGTGACCATTAGAGTATACATTCCTTTCAGGTTCTCCTTGACCTGCCTTTGGTTTGGAAGACCAAGAAACTGCTTCTGTAATGCAATGCTCTGTCTGAGATTATATAAACCTGGTAATTTTACATGGACCAAAGATCAGATAGAAAATTTACATGTGTGGAATATAGATATAGAGATAGATATATAGATATAGATAGATAGATATATAGATAGATATAGATAGAGATAGATAGAGAGATAGATATATATCTATATCTATATCTGTATCTATATCTATAGATAGAGATAGACATATAGATATAGATATAGATATATCTATCTATCTATATCTCTCTCTCTCTCTCTCTCTCTCTCTCTCTCTCTCTATATATATATATATATATATATATATATATATATATATATATATATAATACATCAGTCTGACCCTTAACAGCATTTAAATATCCTGTGTTTTAGGTATCACCCACTATGAGGAAAAGTGGTAGCTGTGCCAGCTACCAGATATACAAACTTGAATAAGACAAGGCTTTTCTTTCAAGGGTTTATTTATGCAAGGATAGTGATGGAAGTGGGATAGACATGTAAGTAAACTTCTTCCATTTAGTTTCAGAGAACAGTATATGCTAGGGAAGCACACAGAAGGGATATTCATTCACATTCAGGTTATCAGGATTGTTTCCCAGAAAAGATTGTGTTCAATCTGAATTTTAAGGTACCAAAATAATCTAAGGGTTGGGACTGGCATGCAAGACAAAGGGAGCTTCAGGATTTTGAAGACTATTGTTATCCTAGAATAAAATAAACCCAGATACTCAAAGGCTTTCTAAACTCTAATTATGACTCTCATTTTGATGATTTTTAGGACCCCATCCCCAACCTTTGAGAGAATTTAGGCATGCTTCTGATAATAATTAACTGTCATACCAAAGAGCTTTACTTACTATTCAATTTAAAGGCAACACACTCTCATCACAATAACTCACTATTAACCCTACTCCATTTAATTTTCTTTAGGTATGTATCACTTTCTATAACTCACTGAGTCATTTATTGTCTGACCATGTCCATTAAAATGCAAGTACAAAAGAGTAAGGACCTAGTAGTATATCTTGTTCATCTCTATATCCCCAGTGTTTAGAACAGAAGAGGCTCAATAGATTCTTGTCAAATGAATAAATGGTTGCCCTCTCTACCAACTGGAACAAAGGGTAATAACGTCTGGTGTACTTCTGCCTTGGCATTTCTAGAAGCATTTTAATGGGTCAGATTTTTCGATTTTAGTGAACACTGAGTCATAAAACAACATCAAAACATCTATTCAGTCACTTTAAAAAATTATTGTGGTGAAATATTTGACAAAATATAATCATTTGTCACTGTGTTAAATATTTTTATGATAGCAATCTATAAATTCTGTGCAAATATTGTAAATCTCAAATGGTGAATTTTATACATATAGATGCATTTTATATGCTTTCCTATCTCACACAAGGACAAATAATACAAAGAAAAACCAATTCAATTTATCAAGGGCTTGTTGAGTAGTTTTTATGGGACAAAGCTTTTGTGTAAAAACAATAATTATTCCATGATGTAAGTATGGTTTTCAAAGCCAATCTGAATTTCTTTGGAAGTCTCACTATAATTAAAATGTCTTTTAAGTTGTAGACCTGCCTCATGGTATAAGAACCCCAGTGAAATAATATTCAATTTTGAATTATCTCATGATGTTCTCATCTTTCTACATGCTATTTCAGTGGTAATCATAATGACAAAAATCATAACAATGATTAAAATATAAAGACTCAGTGTATTTGGAGCAGCCCTATTACCCTCATTAATGCTTCATGGGTGGGCAGGTATTACTATTATCTCTGCTTTGCTGTGAGAAGACTGAGGCATAGAACTATAAAAAAAAGTTATAGAGCTATCATTTCAGGATCTGTAAAAATATCTGACCACGGAGCTAAAGTTTCTGGTCACTATACTATATGTAATTAGCATAATTGCATTTTTCTTTTTAAGTGAAAAACCTAGTCATTTAGTTCTTACTTAGTTGATTTAGAATTCATATTAATTTCTGTTATTAAGAGCACTTTTCCTGTTATCTACTTTATCATAGACTTAAATGTACAAAGAATCAATGCTAAATCCATTTGCTTTTGAGCTGGAATCTCATTTTCATTTCTGAGCTTCCTGTGGGGACCTTTGAAGACAGTGAAAATAAAAATGATAGACATTACAGGGCCCTGGTTGTCTCAAAGCAATTAAAGATCGGAAGTCCTTCTCACAACTTGGCTCTTGATGACTTTTCTTAAGCAGCAGTTGCAAGGGCATACTCACATCATATCATGAGTAAGTTCATTTGAGACAGTGTAATATGTTTTGTTCAAGCTGTTAATGCTGGCTCTCAAATGAGGTGAAAACATTTTGTTAACCCACATAATACTTTCTCTCACTTGCCCTCCTTTCAGGCTCCAGTGATACTTGATACAAATAATGACTCAAGTGATAGTGAGATCAATAACCCCCTTTGAGCTCAAAGCCATTTGTTAAGGAATCCATCTGTGTATAGTGGAGAGATCAAAGACATCAGCCGTACACAGAGTTTTGTCCATGGTGGCCCTGCTTCTTGTCATCTGCATGTTGCTTATTTTTCTTGGTCTTCTGTTTCTTCTATTTAAAAATATATTTTTTTTAATGCTCACACTTGCTTCTCAAGGTGTATTTTTTTCCTAGTAAAGATTGTGCAAACACAACTTTCGCCGTGAATGGGCACTTAATAAACCACACTATGCTTTGTCACAGCCAGGAACAACTTCAGCATGAATCAGCAGGATAAAATTTCCATCACCTCTGACCCTGGATTTAGCCCACAGAATAGAAAAGGATAGATGAATTTATCCAGCAGGCTCTGATCCCACCACAGGGATCAGAGCTGTAAGATTTTTGTCTCCTTATTTGATCTTTCCTTGTCTAGGCACAAATCTGACTAGAGGACAAAATCAAAGAGAAAGTTCAAATAAAGCTCTTTGGCTTGGGCTTTGACCTCTTCATTAATTAATTAATTTATTCTTAACGAGCTAGGAAACTCACATGCACCAACTGTTGATGAAGTATTGATGGCTAAGTCAAAGATCTAGGTACTACTAACAACTATCTGACTTACTAATGAGTAATGAAAGGGAAGCAGAGCCAAATGTGAGCATCAAACATTCCTAGAATCTTCAATGTTTCCCCATGAATATAGCTTCCTCAATCACCACTCAGCAGGTATTTACATTGTTTTCTTAGAGGATGAGAATTTGATTATATATTTTTCCTTTTTGTGCTATTAAAAGATAAACTATTCAGTTGTACATGTTTCTCTGTTTAAAAAGTAACGTTGAACAAATCTTTATAAGGGATGATTTGGTGAAGAGGAAAAGAACATCTCCCTGTAGGTATAGCCTATGTGGAAACAAATGGAGTGAAAATTGTAAAACATTTAAAATTAGCTTTCTTTAAATGTTTCAAATAATTCATGTCCAGTTCTTTTAATCACTACTCCTCTTTCAAAAAGTATTAGCCACAGTGCTATCTCCACTGAAGCAGGGAACATTATCTAGCTCTGCAGCCTTGAACTGAATTTATCAGAGCCAGTGAATTAGAAATAGGTTAGGGCCTTATTTGCAATGTAAATATGGGAACTTCTTTGGGTTCTCCAACAGTCTGGCCATAAAGTCTCTATCTCTGCTTCCAGATCCAAAACACTGACTGAAAATGTGATGAAAATCGGAAGGCACAAATGACAGACAGGGAGACCAGATGGCTATGCTGTAGTCAGGAGATGGGGTCCTTGCTTACAAATCAATACCAGGTTTTTAAGTAGTGACAATGCTTTCTCTTCAAAGCCAGATTAATTTTGTTAGCTGCTGGCTCTCCAGTGGCTGCCTTTTTATTGTCCAAATAATTTACTGAAACATTTATGTTTTATCCATTTTTACATTTTTAGTTCAAGCAGCTATCTACAGCACACGCATGCTTCCATGAATTAACCTCCCTTGAATTAATATAAGCTAAAAACATGCAACACATAGATGCTAATCATTCTGAGTTGAAAGCTTTACCTCTCCTGAAAGCCTTCTTTGTCTCACTCAAACTGGCCTTACCACCTCTGAATCCTCGTAGCATTTTCACCAGGAATGTCAATATTTGAAGAGTTAATAAAGAGTGGTGAATGCAAAAGCCTAACTTTACTCACCCTAAGCTAATGTCTGTCTGTCAAAATGCCTCACTCTGTCCCATACATAACTTCCTGGCAGAAATTCCACTAAAACACCAAATACCTCTATAAACACTTAATTCTGGTAGGTTGCTCTGTTACACAATTTGATTCCATCCTCTTTGTCTCCCTAATTTTTTAAATACTGTATGATACATAGCAGAGTTGATACTATGTTGCTAGAATGGATGAACAAAAGTTAACCCTGGGAATTTTTAATGATTTGTATACATACGTGTAGATTTGCTCAAAACTAATATGCAGACACTTTAAATCAATAGTATTCAATATGTAGTTTTGCAATTTACTAGTAATATGTTAAGTACTAAGAAAAATGATAAATAAAATTCTACTAGAAATCTTCCTCACTACCTTTCCATTCCTACCCCAGGGCCTTCGCTTACACTCTTTCTCTGTCCTAAAGGAGTTTTCTTCTTCTCCTGTCTTCTCTCATCCAATTCAAAGGCCTCCTCCTCTACAACATTTTCTCAATTGTGTTGAGAAAAATAATCCAAATTTTGTTGAGCCTTTCTTCCTAGGAATCTGTCTGCTTCCATCAACTCGGGGAGGATCATCAGACCCTGACTTGTGAGGGTCTTGTCTATTCTACATTACTATTCTCCAACCTAGGAGAAGTTTAAATAACTACATTAACTAAAAGGAGCGGAAGCAAGAAAGAATGAGAGTGAGGACGAACAAAGGCAAGGTAACCTTTCTTTTATTTTGTTTTTGTATGCAAGCACCCTGCCGCTGTTTAGTAAAACCATCTACCTGCAGTGATAAATTACTTGCAAATTATATCAACCCTAAATTGCTTCTCAAAGTTCCTAGCTGCTGATAGCAGCAATGTTTTATGGAGATTTAAACAAGGTGATTTGGCAAAGGAGCATCAACTCACACTTGTACAGCCTTGAAATGGGTTTTGGTGGCAGAGAGAGACTGAGAAATGAGGTAGATGTCCCAAATCCACAATTTGTCACTTTGTGTACTTGTGCTGCCCGAGTTAGCTGCAGCACAGATGTTTGGTGGTCAAAGACATTTAACCTTCATTACTGCTTAAGGGAGGCATTTGCCTATACTTGTTTAGGCTAAAGAAAAAAATACTTCTATGCAGATGGCTTCTGACTGCAGTCTCCAGTGAACTTTTACTGTCTTGCTATTTTGTTTAATGCCATGTAAAAATGCTCCAGTGGGGCTCTCAGACACCACACACACACACACACACACACACACACAGCCATTTTCCAGAGTGACAGCCTAATAAAAAATCTAAATGTTTATTTCCTTCTACTGAACCAAAGTTGAACTGCAACCATGTGACACTTCTGTTTTTAAAATGAAATATAGTCACTGTGTCAGCAATATATAAGAATTATTGCTATACTTAGGAATCAAATTGCACACAGTCTTGTCTGACTCTTAACCTGGCCTCTGTCTCTTTGGCACAGAATCGTCACACTATCTGCCATCTTTTGAGGAGTTCCCTTTGCTTTCTCACACCTCCACTGGGTTTAGGAACCAAAACAAATCCATTTGCATATTCTTGTCCTGTGCTTGGCCTTCAGCAACCACTGCCTTGCATGTGATGAAGGAGTAGAACGCTATGAAGGGTTATCTTAAAATTAGGTCAAGCAGAGAGAATTCAACAGAGAACATTCTGTTGCATCTAAGCAACTGAACAGACTTTTTTCCAATGTCTATGTCCTCCCATCAAAATGTCTTCCTTCCTGGACAAATGAAAATGTGGAAGATACTTTACACTTTCAAAAGTAATACTCAGAAGATTTTTTTAATATTGAAAATAATAAGTGCTTTGTGATTATTAGAACTCTGCTCATCTTAGTATATTCCACAGTTGAGCGCTAATGTCATTGCAATTGGTAGGTAAAAAGTCAATTCTTTTCTTTTTCTTTTTTAATCCTCACCAGAGGATATTTTTCCATTGATTTTTAGAGAGGATAAAAGAGAGAGGGAAAGAAAGAGAGAAACATCAATGTGAGAGATACACATCAATTGGTTGCCTCCTGCATGCCCCTGACCAGGGCCTGGGCTGGGGAGGAGCCTGAAACCTTCGTAAATGTTCTAGACTGGAATTGAACCCGGGACCCTTCAGTCTACAGGTGATACTCTATTCACTGAGCCAAACAAGCTAGGGCTAGAAAGTCAATTCTCATCAGTTCTCATTAATTTACACTATAGCCAAATTAGAGGAGTATGAACAGGCTATGCATCCAGCACTTGTAGCACAGATGGACCCACACATCCCACATCTTCCCTATACAAAGGTCTCCTTCGTATTTTATAAATAAGTATAAACAAATATAATCAAGAGTTATCTGGGGGGCTGAACCTGGGGAACACCAGGCAGCATATTTTAAGAGCATTCTTCATTTTAATATTGAGATGAAGGTCAGTAGGTTAAATGAAACTTAGAATATGCTAATGCGAGCACCAATAAAGTCTGGCGATTTTGTAACTTCATTAACTTTTGGTCTTTTGCATCTGGTAAAAACAGACTTCACTATTCTCTGTATGTCAGTTCTTGAGAGATACCTGACACCCACCTGAATACTCTGATAATAATATTATAACAAAAGTGTACCATTGCCATTTCCCTGTGAAGAGTAGCTATTGCAATTTAAAACATCTAAGAATCATAAGGGGATGATGCCAGAATGCAGATTCTTGGGTCTCTAAGCCCAGAGATTTTAATTCAGAAGGTTACAGGTGATGCTCAGGTATGAATATAAAGACTGAGGTAAGCACTATTTGAAGCACCACCTTATAATTAAGGCCTATATGTAGAAACTTACTAAGTCCCAATGACTCCTTAGACCATGAGAGGACATGTCCAGTTCAAGTGTGTCCTTTTAAAATTGATCTTAAGGCTGAGTAATATTCCAAAACCTATACAACTTAATAGCCATTGTAACCCAATGCATTTAATTAAAAAATTGATTTTTAAGATGTGTACATGCTTGTAAGATTTCTGATGATAAGCTTTCTTGTAATGAGGTTGACCTTACTACAAATGTCTGTGATCCTGGCTGAGAGTTCTATTCAAAAGTCTAGTATTATAGTAGACAGTGCACATTGCAATTAAAAAATTAAGTCTAGATAGAAATCCTGAACCTACTGTTGATAAATGTATGAGCTGAGACTAGTTAATGAGTCTGAGCCATTATTTCTTATCTATATATTGAAGATAACAATATTTTTTTTCTTAAGTAGGAAATATGGTAATGTTACAGTAGGCAGCTAGTTAGATATTAACAGAAGAGAAGAGAGCCAGACATCTAATTAAGCCAGATTAACTAGGAAGTAACATCTTCCCTGACACCCCAGGAGACAGACACATCCTCCACCAAAGAGACTTAATCCCCCAGCAGGCAGGAAAGACCACTTTCCGACCTCCCAGAGAATAACCTATCCATGCCACAGGCTAATGGGGGAGGAAGAATCAATGAAGAGAAAATTCCTTTACTGGTCGCATGCATAGTAGAAGCCAGATGATAAAGCAAAACTATGAGGCATTCACAGTAGAAGCCAAAATGATGACCATAGGGGGGGAGGAATCTAGCCTGGGATTGTCTGGAAAAAGAATCGGATGGGGTAAGGACACAAGACCACAGAAGATCCATGAAAATGATTGGATGGGGGGAAGGTCTGGCACAAGCCCAAAAAGGATTAGGAAGAAGATTGTTTAGTTTGAAGGAAAGTCTGGTCTCTCCAAAGCCCAAGGAAATATAATCAAATCTTAAACAAGGCCCCAGGTATGTCCTCTCTCCCCAGCAGTCACTTAGGCTGAAGAGCAGTGAAGAAAGTAGGCTAGATGGTAACAGAGACACTCTGCTGGCCTACTAGGGCCTCATACACCGGGCTAATGGCACAATAGCTCTGGGTCCCAGTCCTCCTCCTGGGCTTGGTGAGAACAGTGTGAGCCTGAGGCCCTTGAGGCTAAACTTCTACAGTGAGATGGAGCCCAGTCACCTGATCATGGATGAGGCAGTGTGGCAGCCTCTTCAGAAGCATCTCTACCCTGCATGCCCCTCCAATAAATCTTTCCACCATTGCTCACATCCTCCCATGCATGAGTCTCCAAAGTGTTTCTCTTGTGACTGCATAAGAACCCATTTCCTGACAGTTCCAGACCCACCTTCGTCTAAATTCATGTCCAACAACAATAATGTATAAAAAGCATCTACCACAGTGGAGAGACACAGTAAGCACTCAGTAACTGAGAGGAATTATCATTATTACTATTTTAGTGCTTGACTGTTAATAATACCCTTTATAATCAGTGATATGGCCTATTAGGATTTCAGCAGCACCAAAGAGAATAATTTGTCTTGACTTTCTCTCCCTTTATGTACCTCTTGTTTCAAGGCAGAGCCTAATGCTCTTTCCTGGTTCAAAGAACTACAGGGGGTATAGCCTTGAGGATGGAACAGCTGTGTGTGAAGCCCTACACTGAAACCCAGTGAGTTAATGTCATTTGAAACATGGTTTTCTTATGTGTAAAATTAGCTTACAGATTTGCAAGCTTCCTACCACTAATTACTAGATTAGCTAGAGTTACCCTGCAGGGAGAGCAGCAATGAGGAAGACAAACATGGCAGTCATTCTTCTGTGAATTTTCATTTGCATAGTTACCGAACTCTAGGCTTTCAAGAAGACAGGCTCTGCTTCTCCTGGTTAAATCTAATATGACATTTACAGTTTTACACAAGAATATTAGGCAACAAATTAACCCAGAGCTGCAATTAATCACAATCCAGAGTCAACCCAAAGGAACAGAGAACTAAACAAATAAATTTCTTAACATTTAGCCTCCTCTTGATACATGCAAGTTGGACAAGATAATTTGCTAACTCAAAAACATGCTGGCTGAAATTGCAGTTAAGAAGCTTTGGCAAGAAAGTTGTAACATTCACAGTTTCAGATGTATAGTCACTTGAAATCAATACCTGAGTTCAAATCTCAATTCACTAACTTCTTGCATTGACTAAATGCTTTCTAAGACAATCTTGTATTCAAGGAGAGAAGGATTCCTGATTCAGACAGCTTAAGCAAATATCTGGCACACCTGAAGAAAAAGGTGAGGGGTCAAAGGGGGTCCTGCAGGCAGGGCTGGATCCAAGGGCTCCAAGGATGTTATCAGTATCTGGTCTCCCTTGTTTTTGTGTCATGGTTCTGCTTTCCTCTCTGAGTAGTACCTTTACAGCTAGAAGTCCCAGAAGAAACAGACACTCTCTCTTTCTTAACAGCTTGAAAGCATCTCTAGAACTGCGTCTGATGCCCACTGTGAGGTAATCTGGTGGCCTATATTGAGGCAATGATTGGCTAGGCCTGGGTGCCCCAATTTCTCCTTCAGGGACATAAGCACAGGTGACCAAGAGTGCCTCAGCCAGTCTCTAAACAAACACTGACACGTACGACCCAAGGTTCTTACTCAATATTGGCCGAGCATAGATTACACAGGAGACAGACATGCAATGCACGAATCACACACTGTTTATTTACCAGAGTCTGGTGGTTTCCAGACCTCGGCAGGGCCCCGGGGATCGGCGCCGACAGACACACACACACACACGCTGGATGTTGGGCGTTGCAACTGCAGCTCAGCGACTCGTTTGAGACCTCGGCTTCATGGTTCACGGTTCGGATTCACAGTCCATGGCAGAGCTGGGGCAGATGCAGACAGAGGGTGTGGAGAGTGACCGACTGTGGAGGAGCAGACAGCCTCTCTAACCTCCTCTGTTTCCTTCCTCTTCTTATGTGCTGGGGGTCTTTAGTGTGTCTTATCAGTGGGTCACAGGAGTCCTACTATCTGGTCTTACATATGGGGTACAGGCCACTTTATCTATTTTCTACATACAGGCCACTCAAAGGTTCTTTTCAATTTGTTTACATTACATTCCACACTAAATTTGTTTACATTATATTTCACACTTTCAGATATCACACTTTAATTCCACACTTTAATACTTATTCTATATTGTATTTTATCCTTATTACTATTACTATAACACTAGGTCACATGCCTAACCCCAGCAGAGGCATCTTCGCCTAAACCAAACCAACAGAGAATGCTGGTGGTTTTGTTGTCCCAGGGAAAACGGAATGTTGTTACTATCCAAAGGGAAAAAGTGAGCTGAAACTAGAAAGGAAAACATAGCAAATGCACACTATTGTAAATGATTCTACTGCTCAAAGTGTCAGTTTCCATAATTGTAAAAATATAAATAACAGCTATCATAATAGTATCTACCTCTTGGAATTATGCACATTTGCATAAATTAAAAGCTAAATAATTGTGTTTTATTATTATTGCTTTCTCAACATTATTATCTGTACGTATCCCTATCGGCCCTAACAATTTATTTCACTTTACCTTTTCACTACTGTAATTACAAATACATTATCTTTTATAAGTTAATTATGTTATCCTGTTTAGCAAGTTGTTCTTTAAGTGTAAGAATGCAAGTGATTCTGAAAGTAACACCTAAAGTGGTAAGCATGGTTAGAGTTAGCCTTTCAGTCACCCAGCCTGAGAGTGAAGAGAAATTCGTAAGATTTAGGGAGATCAAGCACCAGGAGTCGTCACCTGAAATACCTCTGATGATATATCCATCTAAGAGTCGGGTAAAGATACAGGTGTGTGGGGCTTTTCTTTCTGAGATATTGATGCTGATGTAATTAGCTAGCTATTAATAATATGAAAGGAGAGAAGGGAAGGCCAGACATTGCAGGCAGGTTCCCTATAAAACATTGGGATAGGGATCCAACAAAGGGAAGATAGTGGCATGCCCAGTAAAGGTGGGATGGCATAGGGAAGGTGCCTGACTGTCAATCATACCCGGGGACAGAGATGGTTGGCCAGAATGGGCATGGTCACTGCCAGTAGTTCACTCTCCTGGCTCCTCTTAGCATGCCTGGTTCATGGCGCACACTAGGATTCCTGGCCTTCTCTTGTGTAGCCTAGAGTCATGTGGACCCCCATATGCAATGGACTAATGGGCTGCCACTAGCCTGATGTTGTATTAGAGCCTGCTTCCAACATGGAATGAAAACTCTGGACACTGGCTCTGATTTTAACTCTATTGAATTCCCAGTTATACTTCTTCCATGATTGGATTAAAGGAAATGGGTCTTTGGAAACTCAAGAGTATAATTCCATGAAAATAAAGCTTTCTACCATATCTCATCTTCCCCTAGGGGCCTCCAGAAATGCTTATTCCAGCAAAACCTCAAGAACCCCACTCCCACTAGCATCAGGGAAAGAAGAGGCAAGTTTTTATCTGGAAATAATATCAGTCACAATCTGTGTCCAGATCACCTCATGAGAAAAGTCTCTCAATTTCTTGATATTTATGTGTTCTGAAACCAATTTCATATTTTATATAGTGTCCCACAAAGGTAAAGCAATATTCCCCAAAACTCTTCCTTGAAAATAATACACCAATTTCCATGATCATAAAGTAGTTGAAAAGTGCCAAGATATTTTAATCTTCATTCTAACAAAGCAAACAACCCCAATAACTTATAAAATAATAGTTTGTAAAATGAAACAAACATCAGAGCACAGAATGTAAAAAGAAAAAAATCTAAATAATCTAAATTCCAGAAAATTACAAGTTCTTTAAAGAGAAGAGATAGATAACACTACTAAAAATATGAAAATCAGGTGCTAGAAGTGAAAATTTTTGTATTGGAAATGAAAATTTAATTTTCCGGAGTAACAGCAGACTAGATTGACACAGCAGGGAAAAAAAGAACTTAAAGATTCATCAATAGAAAATATTCAAATGGAAACATTAAAAAGTGGTAAAGGGGGATTAAAAATCAGATACTGCTGATACAGTATCAATTGGTATAACGTATATGTATGTGCCCGAAACAGAAAAAGAAGGGGCCAAAATAATATTTTTATTGATAATGGCCAAAGACATTTTAAAATTGACGAAAGACATCTATCCATAGATATAAGAAGCTCAGTGAAAACAAAACAGAATTAATATAAAAAACTCACATCTAAACTTACCATGGTCAAACTGATGAAAAACAAGAACAATGAGCAAATCATAAAAGCAGCAAGAGAAAAAAGACCATTTTTTAAATGTCAGCAAATCAAATACACAACAACCAAATTATGTTTATCCTATGAATCAAGTTTAGTTCAACACTTGAAAATCAACCAATGTATTTTACCACAGTAAAGAATAAAGGATAAAAATCATGTAATTATAGCAATACATGCAGAAAATTCAGCATCCATTTATTATAAAAACTCTTAGCAAATTAGGAATCAAAGAAATTGTGCTCATCTGATAAAGGGCATCTTAAAAAGTACTGCAACCTAGCATTATAGTATTTAACAATTAAATGCTGAATATTTTCCTTCTTAGATCAGTAATGAGGCAAGAATGTCTATTTTAATGATTTATATGCAGTATCCTACCAGTGGTCTTGCCAGTGCAATACAGGTTAGAGAGAAAGAAAAATGTCTTTTTAGTAAATGCCATGATTGAGCATGTAGAAACACAATACATTCTATAAGAAAAGTAATAAAACTAACCAAATATGCAAAGTTCACATGGGTGATATAGATATTTTTGAAGAGTACTGATTAGGTATTCTGTAGAATGTTCCTCAATTTGGGTTTGTCTGGTATTTGTTTTCCTCTAATGGGTTTGCCGGGGGTTGGAGGTGTTTTGAAAAAACATCACAAATGTACTCTTTCTATCACATCATATCTGGGTAACATATTATCAACATAATTTACCACCAATATTACATTTGATTACCTGGCTAAGGTAGCATTATCAAGATTCTCCATGGTGATTTCCTCATTCCATCCTCTACTCTTTGGAAGCAAGTCAAATCACTAAATCTAGCCAGTAGTTGGACTGGGGAAAGGGAGGGCGGACTAAGTTCTATCATAAGAAAAAGTTTCCACATAAATTAGTTGGAATTCTTCTACAAGAAAGGCTTGTTTCTTCTCCCCCATTTATTAATCTAATCATTTATTATGTTTTTACTTTATCTGAGGGTCTAACAGTACATTGTTAATTTTGTTATTTAAATTGTTTTGGCTTTGGCCATTGGCATCTCTTTCAGGTTTGCTCCTATGTCCCCTGGACCAACCCTCCAACCTTTTGATTTGTGAGCCCTTTCTTATATTTACGCACTATAAGAAGCTCCAAGCTCACCTGGGATTTCCCTTCTTCAGCCCCAGAATAAACAATTTCTCTAAGAGAGATGCAGGTACCTTTGATTGGAGAGTAGTATCAAGAAACCAGATCTGGGCATTGAGTATTCTCATTGATACTGGGTTGTCACTGCTCCTTTTTACAAACTATTATAAGTTATTGGGTTTGTTTGCTTTATTAGAATGAAGATTAAAATATCTTGGCACTTTTCAACTACTTTATGATCATGGAAATTGGTGTATTATTTTCAATGAATAGTTTTGGGGAATATTGCTTTACCTCTGTGGGAAATGTATGTATGTATACTAACTCAAACACATATATATCTGTAATTATTTCTGGGTATCTTCATCTATCTCTATGGTAAACACATGTTAATACTAATATCTGCTATTTGAATCCAGTATCACATAATTAATTCTAATCTCCCCCCTTGCTTACCTATAACTTTGCTCTCCAACAAAAAGAAGACTATCTCCCGCTACCATGCATAGCCATTTATTTATTTGTTTGACTGCAGTATACAAGGCATTTTCAAAATTGTTAACATGTATCCCCATGATAAACAACCTTACAAAGTAGAATATGACGTTTATGTTCAATTGATTTTCTTTTAGCCCTACAGTTTCTTGTTAAAAATCTCTTTTTCAAAGTTACTTAATTCAACTTATTCCCTCATCCCTTGCAGTGAAGTTATGTCAGACATATGCAATACAGATAGATTCTCTTGTCACAGTCAACATTTTATCCTGGAATTTCCTCCAAACTCCTTATTGATTTTTAGTTCAATTTGCACACATTAAAGTTTACTCTCTGGAATGTAAATTTCAGTGGCTTTTCAGAAATTCATAGTCATGTATTCACCATTCCACAAAACATATAATGGACCCACCACCCTAAAAATTCTTCTGTGTTTCCCCTATATAATTAACCCCTCTTCCCTATCCTAACCTCTGGCAACCACGGATCTGTCTTTAGCTCTATGTTTTTTTCTTTTCTAGAATGTCATATAAATGGAGTCATGCAATATATAGTCTAGGTTTTTCACTTAGCAAAATGCTTTTAAGAATTATCTTGTGTGAATCAATAGCTCACTCCTTTTTTTGATAAATGGTATTCCATTGTATGGTTATATATCCACTCACCTATTGAAGGACATTTTGGTTGACTCCAGTTTGGGGCAATTATAAATAAGGCTTCTATAAACATACATGCAAGATTCCATGCAAAGATAAGTCTCTGGTTCAAATGAATAATACTAGTACTTACTAACGTGGTTGCTGGGTCGTATGGTAAGTCTATTTACTTTTATAAAAAACTTGCAAACTGTTTTTCAAAGTGGCTGTCCTATTTTGCATTTCAACCAACAATAAATGAGAATTCTTATAACTGTATCTTGACCAATATTTGGTATTGTCACTGTTTTTTTTACTTTCTCATTCAGGGTATAGATCTGCATATAGTAAATATGAGTAAATGCAATTCCATGACTGTACTTTAATCCCAACAGTATTGGCTATAACATGTTAGGAAAATACCAGCCTAAATTAGTGTTAGAAGATTTGTTTTGTAAATGTTGAAATAAATCAGGTCTCATTTAGAGGAATAAAATTATTTGGGAAGAAATGGCAAAATAGTTCATCTCATGTGAACTCTAATTGTTAGAGGTATGCTTGGAGCTTTGGTTGATGGAAAAATCCATGTGTCTGGTGGGACTCAGTCACTACCTCAACCCAGCTCCCAGGATAAGAAGAGCAAGCAGTTGACTCAGCCAACTCTGTCCCTTTTTTATATATATAATCTCTACATCTTTTTATGACTCTGGGCTGTGCCAACACATAATTAATGTCTATTATTTTCTGATGGGCCCCGTGTGCTCAAGGTTCTGCTTGCCTCGTAATAGTGAGTAATTCTCCCTCCTCCCTCATCTCTCATTCCACACCTCCTTATGTTGCCCCTTCCTTCAAATGGCATAGGAGGTGAGGGGAGAGTGGGATCATGCTGTGAGCACATCTTTTCTCATAGCTGTGAGCTGTATCCTCTTTATTAAATTCAAAATTGTACTTAGGGGAATGAACGCAGTGTCACAGATGGATGCAGTAGGTGCTGCTTTCTTCTCATGTAATAGAAAATAAAGTCCACGAACCATGCTCACCAGTAAAAAGACATCTTTAAGGAAACATTAAAAATCCAGAATAGCCTTAAAATCACTACTCTACCTCCAAAAAGATAAGTTATGGCATAGATAACTTAAAATTTTAAATAAAGGGAGTGGAAAGAAAAGAAGCAAGAGCTATTTTTCCCCTCCAACATGGCCGGAAGAGTCTTTTTCATCTCCCACAGAGGCAATCAAGGCTAATGGGAGCATGAGCGTGGCCCCAAGCCAGCACTCAGGAGGCACAGGAGGAAGCATCAGGGGGCAGCTTGCCTTCTGGGAGGCAGGAAGGAGTGACAGGGCCCCAGGGCCCAAGGAGCAGCCCATAGAGCTGTTAAAAGCTACTCAAAAGAAAAATCATATTATTTTGATTTTATGGCTTATATTCAAAGGGATATAGTTTCAGATATTGAAAACTTTGATTTCCCCTCCAAAAAAATATTCATGGGAAACATTTACCCCAATTACATACCTGGGTTTCTCACTGGTGTGATGATTAACAGGAGAAAGGGTGGGGAAGCAGAAGAGAGCAAAGGGGGGATAAACGGTGATGGAAGGAGACTTGACTTGTGATGGTGAACACACAATACAATATACAGATGATGTACTGTAGAATTGTACCCTTGAAACCTATTTGATTTAACCAATATCACCACAATCAATTTAATAAATTTTTAAAGAGAAAAAAATTAGTGAGTGAAGGCCTCATCACAATAAGCATTTTATAAAAAGTTATTAAATGGTTGAATGATAAATGTGTGAATTAATAAATGAATGTATTTAAAGGATTCTTGATCTTCCTCACAAAATTACTCCACCCAGACACTTCCCCATCTCAACTAATAATTGTTTTTACATATTCTGCATCCTATATCTTGGAAAATGTCGGTACCTACTCCATTCCTATCATCTAGTGTGAGCCATTGAAGGATTACTGTAATAATCAATAGATTTTCCTGTTCCTATCTTTGCCATTCCACAATCTAATCTCAGAGTGATAACTTTAAAATAAAGAATAGACTAACTCTCTCTTTTGTATAAAACCTTACTTCTTATCATGACCTACAAACCCCGTGTGATCTAGCTACCTGCTATCTCTCTAACCTTATCTCCTTCGGTTCTCCCCACTCCTTACTTGGCTTCTGCCACAGTGGCCTCTGCTGATTTTAGAACATGTTGGGCATGCTTCTGCTTCAAGGCCTTTGCACTAGCCATCCCTCTTCCTGGAATGTTCTTCCCCTTGATTCATACTTGCAACTCCCTCACACTATACCTTTTTGAAGCTTGCACTGGCCATTCCATTTAATTCTGTAGCCAGTCCCTAAGGCACACTTTTCATTTCCTTACTCTGCTTTACTTATCCCCCCACCCCCCCGACCTCCCCTCCATTTTAAATATCCTTATCACTAAGTAAGATAGTATTTTGCTTCTTTATGTATTACTAGAGGCCTGATGCATGAAATTCGAGCATGGGTAGGGTCCTTAGGCCTGGCTGGTGACCAGGGCCAACCAGGGTCTTCTTTCACTCCACGCTGCCCCCTGGTGATCAGAGCACATCATAGTAAGCAATCAAACTCCTGGTCAAACTCCCAAAGGGACATTTTTGCATATTAGCCTGTATATATATATTGTTTGCTGTCTTGTTTCCTCCTGCTAGATTGCAAACTCTGAGGGTTTTGTTTATTGATGCATTCTAAAGTCTAGAACAGTGGTTGGCAAACTCATTAGTCAATAGAGCCAAATATCAACAGTACGATTGAAATTTCTTTTGAGAGCCAAATTTTTTAAACTTAAACTTCTAATGCCAAATTAGACTCGCCCAGACCATGGCATTTTGTGGAAGAACCACACTCAAGGGGCCAAAGAGTCGCATGTGGCTCACGAGCCGCAGTTTGCGGACCACTGGTCTAGAACAGAGGATGTGTTCAATAAATATTTGTTGAATAAACACAAACCATATGAACATTATTATTATCACATAGCAGTCACACACAATAGTCTCGGGTACTACCTTTCTATCTTCTTAAAAGATACTAGTGAGAAAAAGAAGGGGCTAGGGACAATTTCTGAGGCCAATATTTGTCTGTAGGGGACAGAGGTTGATTCTCTCTCCCGGCAACTGAGAATCAAGCAGTTATGTTATGATGAATATCCCACAGCACCAATCCACAAGCCAGGGAGTCTGCAGTTAATGATGTCAAATCACATATCAATATCAAAGTCATCTCTTGGAAGAGGATAAAAAAAAAGGAGGAAAACATCACACTTTGGGCATCAGGGGAGAAGTCTAATAAAGAAAATTCAGTGAAAACCTCAGGGCAAAAACAAGAAACAGAACAGCTCTGATGTTTTCTCCCAGTTAGAAGAGATCTTATAGTATTTCTTTCCACACATTTTGGTCATATGCACGCTGGGTGGATAAGCAAAGATAAATTAGGGCCTCAAAATTTCACTGGGATGAGAATTACCAAAAAGTTTTGTTTCTGGCGATTCTGTGATCAACAGAGTGGTGACCAGGATCAGTTTTTATAGTTTTAGATCATATGGCATAGGGTTCTTAAAGGAAAAAATTAGGTAACATTCATGAAGAAAATGCTTAATAAATGATGATTTTTATTATTAAAATCATATCCACTAAAAGAGTATATTCTGTGACCCTTCCCTCCTGTTCCTAAATACAGATCTCCCTTCTTCCTCTTTCACCCTGTGTAAGTTGTTGCTGGGGCTTCTATTCCTTCCAGTCCATTACCTGTTGGGTCAGGAGTTTCAGTTGGAGTAACTTGCCTTTCCTCTTGACCCCCTTCAGCAATGCTAATGCTGCTGGCAGATTCCCCAGCTCTTGCCTTAACCCCAATCGTTAGTATCCAGAGGGCAGATCTGCTTTTAACTCCAAGTCTTCCTAATCAGAGCAATCCCAGATGTCAAGAATCATGGTCTATTTTAGTTATATGTCCACATAAAGATTCATTGTTAGTATTTCCAGCACACATTTGCTGTATTTGCCTGCCCATAATCTGTTTCCTTTTATTTTGGTAATAGGGTACCAGCACATCAGCTTTCTCCACTCTTAGCCTTATGATCTGGGGGTGCACTATTCCACCCCCACCCTCCTGAACCAGAAGGGGATATGTGATTGCTTTAATATGCACATAAGAAAGGTCTGAGAAGAGTGCAAAGCAGATGCTGGTAAACAGACAGGGCGAGAGCCAGTCCCGTTGACATTGTTTGAGCCCCTAAATGAAGCCATGCCTGAAGCTGAACCACCCTCATTTTGTCAGTTATATCAGCCAATATGTTCCTTGGTTGCCTGATACATATTTAACTGGGTTCTCTGTCATTTGCTACTGTATCTTAATTCTGCAATTCTTCTTTCCTTGTTTGCTGTGATATTTATGTCTTTACAGGGTCAAAGGCCCCTTTGAGAACCTGATGAAAACTCTGACCTTCTTTTCACTCAAGACATAAAATACAGAAACACACATGTTGCAAATATTTTCATGTTGTTTAAAACTTCCTGGAAACTCCATGCAGATCTCATCTCAATCGATATGAGGAGAAAAGAAAAGAATGTAATATAGCTTTTGAGAGCAAGATAATTATTTCTTAATTATTTGATGTTAGATGGGTGAAGATGAGATGAATCATTTGGAGAGAGGCTGAAGTTAAACCTGTTTACAAAACCTATAGAAGCTGTATACTTAAGGTAAAGATAGAATATAGGGACAGGAAAAGCTCTGAGACTGTAATATGTTCTGAAATTGGGTCAATTAAAATATGTAAACATGACATTCGGTGCAGAATTAAATGGCAGTTAATTTTCTAGACTCTTTTTTGTCATTATTGCTTTCATTTATGGGAAATTCACAACACATAACAAATAGATAACAGTATGAACCTGCATAGGCCCATTATCAAATCATCGTCAATATTTTTTCAGCTATATCACCACCCACTTCCTCCTGTCTTTTATTTTCTAATTGATAGAAATTCATATTACCTAACATTAACCATTTAAAAATGAACAATTTAGTGTCATTCAGTACATTCATAAGGTTGTGCAACACGACCACTATCTAGTTCTAAAACATGTTAATCACCCTAAAAGTAACTCCTTTACCCACTGAGCAATTATTCTCATTCCCCACTCCTCCCAAGCTCTGCCAACCACCAAAGTGTGTTTTGACTCTTTGAAGTCACCTAGTCTGGGACCATATGATGTGTGACCTTTACATCTCGCTTCTTTCACCTACCATGTTTTCAAAATTCATCCACATTGTAGCACATATCAGTACTTCACATACTTTTTAAAATATATTTTATTGATTTTTTACAGAGAGGAAGGGAGAAAGATAGAGTCAGAAACATCAATGAGAGAGAAACATCCATCAGCTTCTTTCTGCACACCTCCTACTGAGGATGTGCCTGTGACCAAGGTACATGCCCTTGACCAGAATTGAACCTGGGACCTTTCAGTCTGAAGTCCGACGCTCTATCCACTGAGCAGAACTGGTTAGGGCTTCACATATATTTATGGCTGAATAATATTCAATTGTATGGATATACCACCATTTGTATATCCATTCATCATTGGTGGACATTTGAGTTGTTTCCACCTTTTGACTATAGCGAATATTGATATTGTGAGCATGGATATACATGTACTTGTTTGAACACCTCTTTTTCAATACTTTTGAGTATATAATAGGAACGGGATTGCTGGATTATATACTAACTAGAGGCCCAGCCTGCACCCTCTCCAATCCAGGACCCAATGGGGGATGTCCAACTGCCAGTTTAGGCCCAATCACAGGGATTGGGTTTAAACCAGCAGTCAGACATCCCTCTAACTATCCTGGACTACTAATTCCTAATTGCTCAGCTGCCTGCCTGCCTGGTCACCCCTAACTGCCTCCCAGGCCCCCCCCCCAGTCTGGTCATCCCTCACTGCCCCCCCCCCCCCTGCCCTGCTGGCCTGGTTGACCCACACAGTCTGCTTGTTCAGTCCTTTTGTCATCCCTCACTAACTCCACCTGCCAGCCTGGTCGTAGGCAGCCATCTTGTAAGGGTGTGATGACCAATCTACATATTACCTCTTAATTACATAGAATTCTGTGTTTAGATTTTTTGAGAAACCACCAAGCTGTTTTCCACTATGGGTGAGCTATTTTACATTTCCATTAGCAATGTATGAGGACTTTAATTTCTCTACATCCTCATCAATACTTGTTAATTTTGTTATTTTCTGATTTTTTAATTATAGTTATCCTATAGTTACCTCATTGTGATTTCTATTTGTATTTTCCTAGTGATTAATAATGTTGAGGCTCCTTTTATATGCCTGCTTGCTACTTATACATCTTTACAAAAATATCTACTGAAGTCCTTTGTTCAATTTTAATTGGGTTATTTCTTTTTGTTGTTGAATTTTAAGTGTTGTTTGAGTGATCCAGACTTGGATCCTAGAACCTTATCAACTATATTATTTGCAAATACGTTCTCCTATTATTTAGGTTGTCTTTCCACTTTCTTAATACCGTCCTAGTATATCAAAAACAGAGTTTTAAATTTTTATAAAGCTCAATATAATCATTTAAAACATATTTTATATAATATTTTATGTAATCTCACACTTATAAGAGTGTGGATCTTGGTACCCCCATATTACTTTGTTCCTTGTGTTTTTCCTGGCATATCTATGAATCTGTTGCCAAATTCTAAGGTCATAAAGATTTTTCCTGTTTTCTTCTGCTAACACACTTATAGAATTGGTTTTTATCCAGGCATTGCTCACCCTTCAGCATGTTTTATGCTCCTCTCATGTTTTAAACCTTTAGTTACGTGATAAGGATACTTCAATGGCCTCAAGATCTTCCTAGTCTATAGGTAAACGTCAGGGAGCTGATCCCAACCAAACAATGTCCTCACATTTATAATGATATAGATTCTGATACCCTGAAATTCTCAACCTGGACCCTTGGGGCTCTAACTGCATGATAATTCTCAGCTGGCATCCTGTGATTACTCTCTTCCCTTCCCTTTCCTTTCCTGTGCCCCGGGGGCGGAACTCTAGGCTGCATCACCTGGAAAGTGTTGCCTGATGGGTGTTACTTAGATTTGACACATGAGAGACAATGACAGAATATCAGAGGATGAGATTAGGATATTCTCTTCCCACTGTGCTAAGCAGTGGCCACATTCCTTTATGACCAGAGCTTCTTTGGGTGGTCTGTCTTCCACACTCCAGCTCTCAGAGGGCACTGATATGTTATTTCCTCTGTCTGTCCCTTCAGCCCTAAATATGAGAACAAGAATGAGTAATAAAGAACTCTAAGCACAGTATAATTTATCTATAATATAGGTTTCAAAAAATGGTTGAGATACAAGAACCTAACATTTTGACATTGTTCCTATGTGAATGGCTGTTCTGGAGCACAAACATTACAAAGGGACTTCTGGAGGGTCCTTGTGTTTGTTTCTCCGCCTCTCTCTCAGAAGCCTGCAGAAAGGAGTACACTATACCATCTCCAACAAGAAGCTGACTTCAGATAGTGAGCTTGAAATATGTCGTCATTTTATGAAGTTAGAAGAAACTCTAATTAGCACAGCTGTTATCTTAGGGACATTAGCTGGACTGAAATTAATAGAACTAGAAGGAATACGATAAATCTTGCTAAAATTTAGGAGCAGGGAAAAGCTTTCTAACTATGAATCAAAAATCTAGAAGCCAAAATGAAAAAAAAAGCCTTAAATTAAACTATAAATTTGCTTAAATTTTTATGAAAAGTAAAACTGTGTGCAGTGCCAGTGAAGGATGAAAAGTATGTGGAGAAGGACAACCTGGGGGCAGGGGAAATGCTGTTCCACTTCATTCATAACAAGAGTAAAGCAACTTAAAATCCACTAAAAAGTTTTTTGTTTGTTTTTTTACCAAAGATATGGGCAAAAATCCATAATCATGACAATGTATTATTTTGGTAGGACTATTGGAAATGTGGTAGCTTGTAACAATGGCCAGTTATTCCTCTTCCTATAGCCACACCTATTTGCAGTGTGACTGGAACTGCTCCCATCAAGATGTGGAATTCATTCCTGGAATCTTGGCTGCCTTGTGACTATTTGAATTTAACAAACAATAAACAGAAGTACCATTATGCTATCTGGTCTAGGTTTCAAGTAGCTTTGTGTGCTTCCTGGTGTTCTCTTTAAACTCTGCCCAGCAACTATGTTAACATGTTTGGGTTAGCTTTTTGGATAATGAGAGATAGATGGTTGGCCTGGTAACCTCCTTTCAACCTAAATACCAGTCAACCTACCTCAAGTTGACTGACAGTGTACCTCAGACCCATCACAGAGTCCAGCTGAGAATAGAACTTTCCTTATTGAGCCTAGCCTAAATTTCCCACCCAAATAATTACAAATAGTTACAAATTAAATTAAATGGTAGTTGTCTTAAGCCACTAAGTGTTGGAGTGGTATTTATGTAGCACAAGCTGAAACAAGGAAACAGGCACTCTCAGACTTGGTAAGAGTATTAAGCTTCCCTATGAAAGCGAGTCTGATAATAGCTAACAAAATTATACTGCATGACACATTGACAGTAAGACAACTTCCAGAAATCTCTATTAAAGGTAAACCTGCAAAAGAGTGAAATAAATTTTATATTTGGTTATTTTTGTGACATTATTTATAGTAGCAAAAGATTGGAAACAACACAAAAGTTCATTAAGAGGAAATTGGTTGAGTAAATGATGTTAGAAGCATATATTAAACTACTATACAGTTGAAAAAGAATGAGAAAGCTCTTTTCATTGACATGGAGTGAATTCCAAGATACATAATTAAATGAAAAATGCTACATATAAAGTAGGCTGCAATTCATGCAAGAAAAGAGAGAAAATATTATGTATGTATATATGCTTCTGCTGGGAAAAAGAGTCAGTGGAAAGATCAAATCAAAAGCTCATAAAAAATGGTTACTTACAGGAGGTAGGAGAGAAGGGAAGAAAATGAGAATTGCTATTTCATAAAACTTTTGCACTTGAACCATGAAAATATTTTATGTATTCAAAAATCCAAAGTGGTCAACAAGAAGATCATAATAACTTAGATAAAATAATCATTCTGCATGCCTTAAAATATAACTCTTGAACTGAACATACCTAGTAAGATATATACTAAGTACCAAAAGAAGTGCCAAGACATAAAATTCATTCACTAGTTTTAGTACAACCCAAAAGTGTTTTACAGACATTGTAGGAAAACATAAATAAACACACATCCATATGCATATATGGAAATTGTTAAATCTAATCAGGAAATATATGGGTGATCATTTTTTCTCTAACTCTATGTGTATTTAAAATATTTATCATAAAGATATATGCAATAAAGAGGGTAAAAGTAACAGGGTTGTCACACAGCACTAATTTTACTATGCCTATGCTAGAATTTTAAAATTCTAACTGTAAGGAGGCCATAGAGTAAGGTGGTATGAGATAAGATTTAGCTAATTCCAGCTCTGTGAACTTGGATGACTAAGTCATCTTCATCACCCTCTTTCTGAATTTCCATGATGAGCTAGACACTATGCCAAAAGTACTGATGGAACCTATAATGATGTATTATTATATACTAGAGGCCCAGCGCAAAAATTCCTGCACTCGGGAGGGTAGTCCCCTCAGCTGAGCCTGTACCCTCTCCCAGTCCAGGAGCCCACAGGGGCTGCTGTGGAGGTGGGAAAGGCTCCCGCCACTGCCACTGTGCTCGCCAGCTGTGAGCCCGGCTTCTGGCTGAGTGGTGCTCCCCCTGTGGGAGCGCACTGAGGATCAGGGGGCAGCTCTTGCATTGAGCGTCTGCCCCCTGGTGGTCAGTGCATGTCATAGCAACCCATCATTCTGCCTTTTGGTTGATTTGCATATAGGATTAGAGTCCCGGTGCATAGAATTCGTGCATTGGGGACAGGTGGTGTCCCTCAGCCCAGCCCACACCCTCTCCAATCGGGGACCTCTCCAATCTGAGAGGTGTCCAACTGCCCAGACAGTTGGACATCCCTCTCACAATCCAGGACTGCTCACCTGCCTGCCTTCTTGATTGCCTGCAAGCCTGATCACCGCCTAAAAATTCCCCTGTCAGCTTGATTGATGCCTAACTGCTTCCCTGCCAGACTATTTGCCCCTAATTGCCTTCCCCTTCAGGCCTGGTAACCCCTAACTGCCCTCCCCTGCAGGCCTGGTCACTCCTCACTGCCCTCCCCTGCAGGGTTGGTCCTCCCCAGGCTGCTCTCCCCTGCATGCCTGGGTCCCCCACAACTGTCCTTTTCTGCAGGCCCAGTCACCCCCAACTTCCATCCTCTGCTGGCCTGGTCACCACTAACTGCCCTCCCCTGCAGGCTTGATTGCTCCCAACTTCCCTCCCTTGCAGGCCTGGTTCCTCCCAAATACCCTACCCTGCTGGTCATCTTGTAGTGGCCATCTTGTGTCCACATGGGGGCAGGATCTTTGACTACATGGGAGCAGCCATCTTGTGTGTTGGAGTGATGGTCAATCTGCATATTACTTTTATTAGATTGGATAAAGGCCTGGTGCATGGGTGGGGGCCTGCTGGTTTGCCCTGAAGGGTGTCCAAGATCAGGGTGGGGGTTCCCTTGGGACTTGGGGTGGCTGGGGTAAGGGGCTTGTGGTGGTTTTCAGGCTGGCCATGCCCCCTGGCACCTCAAGCGGAGACCCTGGGATCTGGGATTTATTTATCTTCTACAATTAAAACTTTGTAGCCTGGAGTGGAGCCAAGCTTCCTGTTTGCTCCATGGCAGCAGCCATTTCTGTTGGAATTTTTATCTTCTATAATTGAAACTTTATAGTATTGAGTGGAGGCCTGGGCCAGCCAGGGTGTGCGGAAAGCTTGGCTTCCTCCATGCCAGGGAAATTCAAGCCTCCCTCCTGCTCTCTCAGTGGCCACAGCCATCTTGGTTGGGGTTAATTTGCATACTTACTCCTAATTAGCTGGTGGGCAGGGCTTATGGGTATAGAGGTATGGTCAATTTGCATATTACTCTTTTATTAGATACGGTTTTCCTTTCCCTGAAGAGGGTTTAGAATCTAGTTGTTTTCACCTAATTGATACCCTGTATATGTAATTTTATTTTAACCATTATTTTTCCTCCCTCAGTCTACATGAATTCATTGGATTAACAGTTTGTTCAAAATGCACACACACACAAAAAAGAAATACATCTAAACTCATCCCAAATCTAGAAATGACTTTAATATTGAAATATAATCAACAGTTCATTATCCTGGCAGAATGATTTATTCTAATTCTAATTTTTTTTTCTTTAATGAGCAAGGTACTTTGTTTTATGCTTGTGTAACTAAGTCTGGGAATTTTCTCCAACAATTAATATTTTCATAACATGTAAAATATATTGAAAATGTACTATTGAGCACAAGAAAAATATACCTCCTTGCTGAATTTCAAGCTCAAAAACTAATATTTGAGTGCCTCTTTCTTTTTTTTTAACCAACAGGCCACACTACCTCACAGCTCAAAAAAGAAGATGGAAAAAAGGTTATTTTTAAGCCTTCCCTGAATTAAGTAGTATTACTCCTCTGACATGGTGTAGGTTGTGAGAAAGATTAGAACAGAAAGTTTGGGATTTTAAAATCTAGGTAAACACTATATATCACTCCAGAGAGGTCATTTCTACTTTTTTCATTTCTCAGTTCAGCTATAAAATTGATAAAATCTAAATTTATATTGATAAAAATTTCAGTTCACCTGCATTTTCTGTGTGGACATTTGCTACAATAGTTTAAATCTCCCATCGATCTGACAATAATGATATTAGGGTAATAACAGAGTGATTCTACAATCAATCTAATTCTATTGGCGCAGTTTCACTTATAGTAGCTACTTAATGAATTCTCTTTAAATAAAGTTGTTATTGAAGACAGAAGATTTTTGATATTTAATTGAAATTTAAATGCTTTATCCTAGAGTTAAAAGATGACAGCAAAGCCCTTTGTAAAGTAAAATCATAATTGATTTCAAGTTAGATAGCCTATTATCAGCCAAATGTGTCACATAATGTTGGCATGCAGAAATTCATCATCTAACCATTTCATTTTCATGAAAATACAACATATGGTATAAGTAATGTAGTCATGCCCTAAACATATGAATAATATGCATCTAATCTTCAGACTTTTTATGAATATTATACCTTTAGAAGATAAGTGTTGAATAAACCGAAGATTTCCTGTTCCAATTAAGAGAGAATATTCAAGGTGTGGGAAGATTTGGGAAGAGAAATATTGTTATACTAATGTGAAAAAGGTCTTCATCAATTAAAAAAATTCTGAATTTTTTTGTTAGGAATGCTCATTTCCCTCCTGTAAAAAAAAAAAACCCACAAAACACAACAACAAAACAAACACAAGAAAACAAAACAAAACAGAGTAAACCACCTACTCTGGTGAATGCAGCTTTGCCTGCAAAATGGGATCTTAAATACCTAATGTCAGAGGAAGTGGTAGAGAAGAGGAGTTTACATCCACTGTTGGCTGCATGTTTCCCCCTATCCCACTTAAAGAATGTTTCTGTGCCTATCTTGCATATGGAATTATTAACATAAATAATATGCCAATTTCCCTTCTCCCCCAGGGTCTTATTTTTAGCAGTAAAACACACATTTTTCAAATATTGGTAATATTTATGACCCCTTTTGAAATTAGTAGAATTTCCTGAATAGATTTCAAGGGACTAACAAGATAGCGTGGGAAATTAGATTAGGATCCATGTTTGAGAAATGGTGAATTCTAATAGTATGCCTCTAAAAAGTAAATTTACAGTAAAACTTTTTAAGATTCATTATAATTTAAACGTCTTTAGGATAAACCTAAGAATCGTCATATACTGTGAAAAATACAGGCCAGGAAAGATTACTAACTGCTTTTTAGTCCCCATGAAGCAGACACAAATTGGTATGGCTGAATGTTGACCGCATTTCCCACCACTGCTTCTGCTAATACATTCAAGCTCCTGGTTACCAGGAAGGTACTGGCCCAAGTGCATAAGATCATAGTGCATTCCTCCTTCCCTCACCTTGGTTAGGGGTCCAAAGTGTGGGAATGTGACCTAAGCAAAACCAATTAGACTGCTTGCCCCAAAGTTTCAAAATCAAGCTAGGATTGGGGAAATTCTTCCTGACTGGTTAGGACATGAAGCCATGGTCCCTGGTGTGTGAACGCCCACCTATACCAGAAAAGTTAAAAGTGCAGAAATGAGCAGAGAAAGGAGAGAATGAGGAATGTTGATCAAGTCCTACTTATCCTTGATGTCAGTTCTTCCCTGTACAAACCTACATTACCCTAAGTAGTGTTTGATTTCTATCACTTGCAACCAATGGCCATCTGTCTAATATACTCAGCAGTTTAGAATGGGTTGCCAATATTGGCAAAATCAAGTGTAGATCCAAAGCAATTATATAGATTTTTCACAGAAACCTGAGATTTGATCCTCAATAATAATTCAATTCACAGGAAAATCACACAAGTTGTTACTTTACTATCACAACTAATTTTTAAAATTCAAGCCATAACTCCCATTTCTATATATGTATTTTTGTTCTTTTATTATGTTTTCAATTACTCTTACATCTATCCTGCATGCAATCTAAAACTATTCATTTTAATCTTTTGTTCACTCTAATCATATAGTTGTCATTAGATAATTAATAATAATAAATTAATTACACACCTAATAATTATTATATAATAATTATATAATTATTAGCTGCTAGAACCATGATGGCGAACCTATGACATGTGTGTCAGCAATGACATGCGTAGCCATTTTCCATGACACGTGACTGCATGTGGACGCTTACAGAGAAGTATGGGGCCACATGCTGAGAAGCATGTTTCATCCGTAGCTACTGCACAGCCAGGTGCATGCAGTAGCCGAGGATGAAACATCTGTTGTAGTGTAGTGTAGACACTTTGTGCCGGAGGTCTATAGGCCTAAACAACAGAACTCCAGCACAGAGCGTCTAGTTCTGGGACTTCCGGTTAGGCCTTAGGGGATCTTTGACCTCAATTCCGGCTGGCAGAGCAGGGAGCAGCAGAATGCTGCAGGGACGCATCTCTGGGCGCCCTTTGATCGCCATTACCAGCAACCAGATAACCACAGCAACCATCCTCCAACCTACTGTTCTGGGTGATGTGGATTTCTAATTGACCATCATTACTGAGATAAGTGAGGAGGAGGCTGGGAGAGGCAAGGGCCTGTGCCATAGGTGTCATTTCTCTCCGTTAGAAATAGTGGCAGTCATCTTAATTTATATAAGGAATGCCATTTTGCAGCATAGTGTAGACTCTATTTCACCACTATTACTGTTGTGTATCCTTATTAACCCCTATTTCTGCTTATTAACCCTGCCCTTTCCTAAAAGATAGTTATATGTGCCACCATGTGGTCAGTTAGGCTAATAACCCCTAATTGCCTGCAGGGCTAACAGGCTATCTCTAATTCTATCTTCTGTCACTGCCCCCCTGATAGAGAACCCAAAAAATAAAAAAACAAGGTTAAGTAAAGGTAGTGGTAGTAGCAGTAGCCGACCCTTTCAAGAGACATGGACTGAGATATATGGCATTATAGAAAAATGGCAGATCATTTTGCATTCTATGTACTGAAATGGTAGTAAGCAGAACATGGAATATAAATAGACATTTTGAAACTAATCATTACCCGCTCTTGAAAAAAAGTGAGGTTGAAAGGAAGGAATACATTTCCAGGCAGCTACACCTTTATAAGAGCCAATTTCTTTCCATCCTTAAATTTATAAAAGGCTCTACAAATTTAACATCTGCAAGTTTGAGCATTGCTCACTCCAAAGCTCACCTGGAAAAAACACTCATGAGGGAGAATTTATTAAAGAAACTCTCCTAAGATGTGCACCAGTTCTATTTCACGATATGCAAAATAAAGATGCAATTATTAAGAGAATATCTGAGTTACCATTCAGTAGAAATATCATAAAAGACCAAATAATAAGACTGAACATAAATGTACAACATCAATTAAAGAGAGACATAAGTAATATATTTAAAAAAATAAAAACAAAAAAATAAAGAGAGACATAAGTAATTGTAAATATTTTTCGATCTCTCTTGATGAAACTACTGATGTCACATCACATGCTCAGTTGGCCATTATTGGTCGATATTCTGATGGTCTCACAATGAGAGAAGAGTTGATAAAGTTAGTATCAGTGCCAAGGAGTACATCAGGAAGCAAAACATGTAAGGTTGTTATACAAACATTCCATGACCTAAGCATTGATATCTCTGAAGTTGTGTCAGTGACAACAGATGGGCACCAAACATGGTGGGGAAAAAGTTGGATTTGTCAAATTGTTTACAGAAGCTATTGGACATCCGATTGTGCCTTTTCATTGTATTATCCATCAGGAGGTTTTATGTGGCAAGGCAGGATTCACTGATTTGGACGACTTAATGTCAGTTGTTATAAAAATAGTTAATTTAATAGCCGCTCGCTCCCTTCACAAGCGAGAATTTTCTGCACTTTTACTGGAGGTTGATTCCACCTACAGTGGACTGCTAATGTACAATAATGTAAGATGGCTGAGCCAAGGCAAAGTTCTTGAGCGCTTTGGGGAGTGCTTTGAAGAAATTAAGGTATTTCTTGAGGATAAGGATCTGGGGAACTTTTCTCAGCTCAATGATGATAAGTGGGTCAACACCTGATATTTTTTACATATTAATGAACTGAACTTAAAGTTATAAGGTTTTGGCAAAAGTATTGATGTTAGGTTTGGATATATAAAAACTTTTGAAAGTAAACTTAAAATTTTCAAGCGAGATGTAGAAACTAAAACTTACAAGTATTTTCCTCGAGTAACAAAGTATTTTGAGAAGGCCAGTGCAGCTGTACAAAATGAGATGGAACCCTTGCTTATAAAGTACCAGCATGTTTTAGACTCGTTACTTGACCAGCTCAGTGATAGATTTAATCAATTTAGAAGCCTAGAACAGACCATAAAAATAATTAAATATCCTTATGTACCAGCCTACAGTAGTTTGGAATAAAATGGTTTCCAATGGATGCAAATTGATGATTTGAAGATGCAACTTGAAGAATTTTAAGACAGCATCTGGGCTCAGGGGTTTGTCAACTTGAGGTCAAAGCTTGAGAATCTGGCAAGGTGCCACTTGGAGAATCAAGAGAAGTGCCACTATGAGCAGGAAATTTGGAGTGCCTGGAACTGATTACCAGACACTTTTAGCACCCTGAAAAAATATAGCAATGGCTTTACTCACAATTTTTCCCTCTACATACTTTTGTGAGACCTTATTCTCAGCATTAAATAATATCAAAACCAACAAAAGAAACAGATTGACAGATGAAGTTAGTAGCGCTTGCTTGTGCTTGAAATGTACAAAATACCAACCTTCAATTGAAGGTTTAGCCAATGAAATTCAGCAACAAAAAAGTCACTAATAGGCAGGTTAGTTAAAGAATTCCCCCTCCCCCTCACTTATCTTAGTTCATGGCACCCCACACAAGTTAAATAATATCAAGACCAACAAAAGAAACTGACAGATGAACAAAGAAGTCACTAAGCAGGTAAATTAAATAATTAGTTTTTGGCTTATTAAATACAGTTATATATTACAACTTGGGGCCCGGTGCACGAAATTTGTGCACCGGGGGGGGGGAGGGGTCTCCTCATCCCAGCCTGCCCCCTCTCACATACTGGGAACCCTCAGGGGATGTCCTACTGATGGCTTGGGCCCGTTCCCCACAGGGAGTGGGCCTAAGCCAAAGTCTGGCCTCCCTTTGTGGGAGGCGAGCGGGCTGATCAGGGAAAGGCACCAGCCCCATCACCCCACTGCTGCAGCCACTGCCAGTCACCGCAGCCACCAAGGTGTTTTCATCAACCCAGACTCCGGTCCCTTCATCATGAAAAAATGACAACTTTCTTTAGGCATTTTCAAGATGTGTCTTTCATAGAATATAACATTTATTTTTCTTTTTTTATCCTCACCTGAGGATATGTTTCCACTGATTTTTAGAGAGTGTGGAAGAGAAAGGGAAAGACTAGAGAGAAACATCAAAGTGAGAGGAACACTTTGATTGGTTACCTCCAGCATGAGCCCTGACCTGGGCCCTAGCCAGGGAGGAGCCTGCAACCTAAGTACATGCCCTTGATCAGAATATAACCCAGACCCTGCGGTTGGCAAACCTAGGCACTATCCACTGAGCCAAACTGCCTAGGGAAAAGATATGCTATTTCTTAGCCTTCCAGCAGAAGACCTTTATTTTTTTTCTCCAGGATTGTGGTGGAAGAGCCCTAGATTACTTTTTTGGATTCTTATACCCAAGTTACTAAGAATATTACCAGTGGCGTACAGGGAGCTTAGCCAATGAGGGGTCAGAAAAGGTGTTTCCTCTGCAGTTCACATCTATCTCCTCTGATCTCCGGCTCCACCCCTGCCAAGGCCTAAAGCCTCTGGCCCTGGGCGGGGGACCCCCAAAGCTGCGATTGCCCTGCTCCACCCCAGCCAAGGCCCCAAGCCTCTGGCCAAGGATCCAAGGCTCAGGTCTAGGGCAGGGGACCCCTAGTGTGCTTGGTCGCCCTGCTCCGAGGATGGGGCCCTGGGCAGTTGACTCCCAGCACATGTGATTGCCCTGCTCTGCCCCTGGCCAAAGCCACAAGCCTCTGTTTGAAGCTTGGGCCCTGGGCTGGGAACCCCCAGTGCATAGGATTGCCCTGCTCTGCCCAGGGCCAAGGCCGCAAGCCTCTGGCTGATGCTCTGAGGATAGGGCCCTGGGCGGTTGACCTCCAGTGCCAACAATCGCCCTGCTCCGCACCCCCCGCCAAAGCCACAAGCCTCTGTTTGAGGCTCTGGCCCTGGGCGGGGACCCTCCAGCATGTATGATGACTGTGCTCTGCCCCTCCTCCGCCCCCACCAAAGTGCAAGCCTCTGGCTGATGTTCCAAGGATGGGGCCCTAGGCGATTGACCCCAGAACACTCAGTCATCCTGATCTGCCCCTGGCCAAGGCTGCAAGCCTCTGGCTGATGCTCTGAGGCTTGGGTCCTGGGCAGTTGACCCCCAGCAGGCACAATCACCCTGCTGCCTCTGTCTGAAGTTCAGGCCCTAAGTGGTTGACTTCCAGTACTGGCGCAGGTGCCGCCCTGCCCTCCCACACACTGCCCCACCCTTCCACGGCCTCCACACCCTCCCTCTCACCGCTTGGCCCCACCCCCTGCTCCTGAGTGGCTGGCAGTGTAGCAAAGGTACAATCAATTTGCATGTTTCGCTTTTGTTAGATAGGATTATACATTTTGTTATTTAAACTATAAATATCGCAAAATTATGGGTTTGTTTTTTTTTTCAAAGTGACACACCACCCGAGTTATGCTTGGTTTTTTTTGGTGAATTTTGACACACCAAGCTCAAAAGATTGCCCATCACTGTGCTAGAATAATAAACATCAACTATAAGCCAGATAGTTGCCAAGCTCATTTTATATCCTACTTTGATGGTACCAATACTTTTATAATCCAGCTACTTTTATTATCCCATATTATAAACTGAAACATAGGAAAGCTAAATAATGTGCTCAAAGTTACACAAGCTAGTAAATGTGAGGGGGCTGGGATTAAAACTCAGGGAATTGGACTCCAAGTTAAGGAAGGCACATTTCAACATGAAAGAGTACTTATAAGATTGATGAGCTCTGAAATCACAATGTAGTGAAAAATTATAATTATATCAAAGGAGAAAGGGAGGGACTTGTATGCATGCATATATAAGCATAACCATGGACGCAGACAACAGGGGGGTGAGGGCATAAGTGTGTGTGGGGGATATAGGAGGGGTAATGGGCGAATAAGGACACATATGGAACAAGTTAATAAATAAATAAATAAATAAATAAATATATGAAAGAGGAAGGGAGGGTCCACTATAATAGCCTTCTCGCTGCACTTCCATTGTCTGTGGAACTGTCAAATGACAATGTGGGCAGTTGTCTAAAATCTCTCTCATCCCCTACATCATTTTTTTTTCATTTTCATAAGATCCCTATTGCCTGCTATAGTGTCTAGGACATAATACCCAGTTAATAAAAGCAAAATGAATGAAAAAATAATGTCATTAAATGAATGAATCTAAGGTTAGATGAAAATAAAGAATAAGGAGTGTATAAAGAAAGATTAGAAGATCTGTGCATTCTGTGAAGGGCAATGCAGAAAATTAAATCCTTCCCAAAAAACGCAATCAGATTGCATTCCATCCCCACCACCCCCACCACCAATCCACACTACAAGGCCAGTATTGGGCTATTTTCCCTATTTTGTGGGATGTTGAAGAATTTCAAGGATGTCATACTCCTACCGCCTCCCTCTTCTTTGCCATCAGCACTTCTTTGGGATGGAATGACTATGTAGGTGCAGGGTGACTATTTTAGTAGGGTGCCTATTTTAGACACCACTCTCAGCTTCCCAGCTCAAGCTTCTGAAGACCAGCTTGTTTCCTGAGTATTTAATGAAGCCCACAGGCAAGTGGAAAAACAATACAGAAAGGAGGTCAAGCAAAATCCTCCCCATTTTAGCACAGTGTGTTTTAACTGTGATACCTAACAGATAAGTAAAAATTAAAGGTGCATGGTCCTTCCGTAGTTCCTTTTTTTAGCTTCTTTGCCAAGAGGACATGTGTGTTACATTGAGAAACTGTTTGCTACTGGACTTCTCCACTGGTCATTGCTGAGACCACAGACAGAGTATGAGGGTTGGAAGAGAGGTGGAGAAGGCAGAGAAAATCTAGGCCATCACTAATTTCTCATGTGCTATCATATTCGGAATCCCATCATCAAGAGAATTATGTATAAGCTGAATTAACTATTGACTTTTCTGCCTTCTGCAGACTGGTCTAATTAGAACAAGTGATTTTAATCTCCTAGCTCAGAATTCACATTGGTGCCCTACATTCTCAATCTAGTCGGCAGATGGGTTTTGTTTTCCTGGTGTTGACTTAAACAATATTGAGCCAACATGTTAAAATTGAGAGGTTTTCTCCACTAAGATGAAGTATAAGGCAAAGGTGGCCTCTCTCACCAATTCTTTTCAACATTGGAAGTTCTAGCTAATGCAATAAGATACCAGAAGGAAATAAAAGGGGTACAGATTGAGAAAAAAGAAATACACCTGCTTTTGTTTGCAGACAATAGGATCATTTATGTAGAAAATCTAAAGGAAGCAATAACAAAACTCCTGAAACAAATAAGAAATTAAAGCAAGCTTGCAGGATACATGGTTAATACACGAGTTAATCACTCTCTTGCCCTTAACTGGTTTGGCTCAGTGGATAGAGCATCAGCCTTCAGACTGAAGGATCCCGGGTTCGATTCTAGTCAAGGGCATGTATCTTGGTTGTGGGCACCTCCCCAGTGCGGGGTGTGCAGGAGACAACTGATTGATGTTTCTGTCTCATGGATGTTTCTAACTCTCTATTACTCTCCTTCCCTCTCTGTAAAAAAATCAATAAAATATATTTATTTTTTAAAAATTAAAAGAGTTAATCACTCTCCAATAGCAATGAACAAATAGATTAGGAAATACAAAATGCAATAGGCAATAAAATATGTATAAGATCTAAATGAATAAAGCTGTAAAACTGTGATGAACAAAATCAAAGAAAAACTTTAAAAATGGAGAAATATTCCATGTTGATTTGACAGGAAGACTTAATAATCCCAAGATATTAGTTCTTGTCAACTTGACCTATAGATTCAATAAAAATCTCAAAATATCAAGAATTTATTTTGTGAGCACACTGATTCTAAAGTTTATATGGAAAGGTTAAAAAACAAACAAACACATAAAACACCAAAATAGCTAATATAAGATTGAAGGAGAAAAAGGAAGTTAAAGACTGATACTACCCAACTTTAAGAGGGGAATTGAAGGGAAAGGTAAAAAGGTGTTGGGATTAAAAGGTACAGATTGGTGATTAAGGAATAATTAGGGGATATAAAGTACAGCATAAGGAAATAGTCAACAATATTCTAATAACAATGTATAGTAGCAGATGGACATTGGATTTATTGGGATGATCACTTTCTAAATTACATAAATGTCTAATTACTGGGCTATACACCTGAAACTAATATGATATTGTACATCAACTGTAATTACTAGAGGCTCGGTGCACAAAATTCTTGCAGGGTAGGGTTCCTAGACCTGGACTGTGATCAGGGCCTATCTTCCCCAGCTGCTGGCCTCACCTCCCACCACCACCACCACAAACCCTCTCTGTGTAGGGGAACCTGCAGGGCCATCAGGGCCCTAGTGCCTTTTGCAGTCACTGCAACCCAACCCCAGTTCCTGGTTCCGCATTGGGTGAACAGGGTCTGTGCATCAGCTCCCTGATGGTCAGTGTGCATCATAGGCAACCAGTTGTTCTATGGTCCAGTCAATTTGCATATTATGTTTTTATAACATAGATAATATAGATGTGGTTAGATTTCTTGGGCCAGAATCTAATAGCTGAATCTCTGAATACAACAACTTTAGACAACCAGACAGAGTGTGTGAAAATTCATATCTCTGCATCATTTGGGACCCTAAGAAAAACAGATGGCATACACAAATTGGCTAATCTAACAAGAATCATGTAGGCAGAATTGTGGGAAACCCGAGGTTTTAAATCATTAGCATTCTTCAAATGAAAGAGCAAGATAAAGGAGCAGCAAGGAGAACAAGAAGATAGAGGGAGCTGTGTTGAAAAGGTCACTTGAAAAGAGAGCTGTGTGGAAAGGGTCACCTGAAAGCACTACAGCTATGGTTAAAGGAAGCAGTTAAGTCATGGTGATGTCACCAGGATGGCCTCAAGAAAACAAATACCAGCACCATGCTCTTCTTCCAGCCTCCAATCTCCCAATTCTTGGCATAGGTCAGAGGAAAAGAGTACTCAATGATGTAGCCTATGCAGGTAAGCTCTTCCAAGACAAAGAGAAAATGTGGAAAAGGGCAGAGGGTATATCTGGAGTGGAAATATATTCAGCACATCCACCCAGGCTAAAATGACTAGGATTTTCAGGCTGACAGATGTATTTCCAAACATAAATCAGGGTAAAATTATCCTGCATTTAACTGGGTAAGATTATAAAATAATGAAAAAGGCTCTAATATATGATGTAAGCTTAGTGGTCTAGTTTTATACCTTATCTGAAGCAATGAGTCATTGCTAACAATACCTCCAAAAGAGTGGCCTCAACTACCCTCATTTTAAGCATCTAAATTGATAAAGAACTATTTATCCTTGAATCAGATGGGATTCCTTAACTTGCAAGTCATAGAAATCCAACTCAGAACACTGACATAGCTGGGCATTGCAAGTGTGGCTACCTTGCAGAGTTAGATCCAGGGGCTCACACAATATCATCAGGAAAAGGATTTGCTTGGGGCTGGGTCCACTTTCTACAGAAATTTTTGTAAATGTTGATAAAATGTTGTTAGTACTTCCAGTTTTACACTCCCATCCACCTCACATGAAAAGCTTCAGCAATATTCATGACCTGAACCTCATTGTGTGTCATGTTTCCATTCCTGTCCCACTAACAGTGAGTGTCAATGGGGATAGAATAATGTAATTATTCAGGCCTTGGTTAAATACCCACCTTGAAGATGGGTGAGGGGAGAGTTCACCCCACCCAAAGCACCTGGAGTTAGAGTTACATAGAAATGATCTCCAAGATAAATGAGGGTACTATTTTTACCAGAAGGAGAGAGTACTAGAAAGGAAAAAAAGATGCTCACCATACTCATATGATTAGAAAACTCTTCCAAAATCTTCTTCTTGTCACATGCCTTTGTCCCAACTCCTCCCAATGGAGTTATCTGAAGATTATTTAATTCTCTTTTGCACAAATCTCTTCATATATCTGACAAAATCTCCCATACTCCTATATCACTCTAAGTCTTCACCAGTCACAACACTACAAAGACCAGATTTATCTCCTCTTCATGGGATATATTGTCTGTACCTCATGTCATCTTGGACAATCTCTTATGTGTTCTGTTCAGTGTATCAACGACCCTCTTCAAGAGTAGTACCCAGAGAATGAGACCAAATGGATAACTCACAGATGAAAAATAGATCTTAACATTTTTTTCTTTATTGATTACTAGAGGCCTGGTGCATGAAATTCATGCACTGGGGAGGGTGTCCCTCAGTCCAGCCTGTACCCTCTCCAATCTGGGACCCCTCAGGGGATGTCCTACTTCAGGTTTAGGGGTTGGCCCTAAACCTGTAGTTGGACATCCCTCTCACAGTCCAGGACTGCTCAACGGCTTGTCTCATTGCCCCCTAACTGCTCTTCTGCCAGCCTGATTGCCCCCAACTATCCTCCCCTGCTGGCCTGATCACCCCCAAGGCTTTTAGTATAGATGGTATTACATATGTGTCTTTATCCCCCTATTACCCTACACCTCCTACTCATCCCCTCACCCCCCTAGTGCCTGTGTCCATTGTTTATACTTACATGCATGCATACAAGTCTCTCTTACCACCACCATCACCTACCTTCCATCTAATGTTTGATTGTCTGATCAATGCTTCTCTGCCTCTGGATCTCTTTTTGTTCATCAGTTTATGTTGTTCATTATATTCCACAAATCAGTGATATCATGTGATATTTATCTTCCTCTGACTAGCTTATTTCACTTAGCATAGTACTCTCCAGGTCCATCCATGCTGTTGCAAATGGTAAGAATTCCTTCTTTTTTACCGCAACATCCATTGTGTAGATGTACCACAGTTTTTCAATCCACTCATCTGCTGATGGGCACTTATGCTATTTCCTAATCTTAGCTATATAAATTGTGCTGCTATGAACATAAGGATGCATATATCCTTTCTGACTGGTGTTTCTATTTTCTTGGGATATATTCCTAGAAATGGGATTACTGGGTCAAATGGGAGTTCCATTTTTAGATTGTTGAGGAAATTTCATACTATTTACCATTGCACCAAAAAAAAAATTAAGATACTTAGAAATATGCAGAGACTGGTTTGGCTCAGTGGATAGAGCGTCGGACTGTGGACTGAAGGGTCCCGGGTTCGATTCTGGTCAAGGGCATGTACCTTGGCTGTGGGCACACCCCCAGTGGGGGGCGTGCAAGAGGCAGCTGATCGATGTTTCTCTCTCATCGATGTTTCTGACTTTCTATCCCTCTCCTTCCGCTCTGTAAAAAATCAATAAAATATATATTTTTTAAAAAAAGATATCTAGGAATAAACTTAAGCAATCTCAATACCAGATATCAAGCTGTATTACAAAGCAACTGTTCTCAAAACTTCCTGGTACTGGCACAAGAACAGATCTATAGATCAATGTAATAAAATAGAGAACCCAGAAACCAACCAAAACCACTATGATTAATTAATATTTGACAAAGGAGGCATGAACATATAATGAAGTCAAGACAGTCTCTTCAATAAATGGTGTTGGGAAAATTGGACAGATACATGCAAAAAAATGAAACTAGACCACCATCTTATCCCATACACAAAAATAAACTCAAAATGGATAAATGACTTAAACATAAGATGGGAAACCATAAAAATATTAGAGGAATCCACAGGCAGCAAAATATCAGAAACATGTCAAAGCAATATCTTTACCTATACAGCTCCTAGAGCAATGGAAAATAAAGAGAAAATAAACAAATGGGACTACATAAAAATAAAAAGCTTCTGTACAGCAAAAGAAACCATCAAGAGGAGGAACCAAGATGGCAGCATAGGTAAACACCTATCTTGCTGCCCCAAACAGCAATTTCAAAACTACAACTTAATGACAGAACAAACATCATCCAAAATCACGGGAAAGATGGCTGAGTGAAAATTCCACAAATAAAAGCAAAGATAGGACACAGTGACTCAGAGGAGCGGCAGAGGGCAGCGTTGAAAATACCTGTGGAGTCAGAGGTTTGGAGCCCTACCCGTGCACACGCGTGAGCGAGCTGAGAGGGCGGGCGGCTGCAAAGACAAAGGTATCCCACTGCATTGATTCCCAAGTTCCGGGTGAGGTTCTGGGAACCCACACTCATACAGGGTGAATCTGGACAGTAGAGAAGCATGCTGAAACTTGGGCGCTGCAAAAGTTTGCGAGCTTATGGAGAGGGCAAGCTTCTGGAGAGTGCGAGTAAACTTGGAAACAGCAGGGCTGTGCGAGTGCACAGAGAGGACTCGTGACTTGCTCTCTTGTTCAGGAAACCACCGGACTGCATTGATTTACAACCCTGGGTGAGACTTCGGGTGTGCAGACTCATTTGGGCAGAGGCTGAATTGTCCAGCAGGGGATAGAGCTCCATGGCAGCTTTTTCTCAGAAGTGCTTGCAGCTATTACCACCTGGCACAGAGATCCAGATGCCACATTGGGTGGAGCTGAAGCTGCCTGCTCAGCCCAGAGACTCCGCCAATCCAACCTGAGCATAGCTGACCTTCACAGCCAATTGGTCTGGAGGTCAAACCCCCCTAGTGCTAACAACAACAATCTAGGCTTAATTTCAACAAGACTGTGCAACCCATAAAGGGCTACAGCAAGAGTAGCCACCTCAGGTAACTGGGGAGGCTAAGCCATTGTCCCTTAGAGGACATCTACCACACAAAGCTAATCAACCAACTCAAGAAAGCAGCCACCATGCAGAGACATGGAAAGAAATCAGATGTGAAAGAAATGGAGGGGAAAAAAATGACTGGACATAGAGTACAAAACCATGGTTATAAGGTTTTTCAAGAGACTCCTAGAAAAGGCCGAGATGTACAAAGAAATGAACAAGACCTACAAGGAAATGAATCAGACCTACGAGGATATGAAAAAGGACCAACTAGAAATTAAGCATACACTGACTGAAATAAAAAATATTATACAAAGACCTAAAAGCAACCTAGAGGACCGCAAGAACCAAGTCAAAGATTTGAAATACAAAGAGGTAAAATCCACTCAGCCAGAAAAGCAAGAAGCCCAAAGAATCCAAAAAATTGAAGATGGTGTAAGGGGCCTCTGGGACAACCTCAAGTATACCAACTTCTGAATTATAGGGGTGCCAGAAAAAGAGAGAGCAAGAAAATGAAAACCTATTTGAAGAAATAGTGAGCAAAAACTTCCCCCACCTGGTGAAAGAAATTGACTTAAAAGTCCAAGAAGCGCACCAAACCCCAAACTATAGGAATCCAAAGAGGACCACACCAAGACACATCATAATTAAAATGCCAAGAGCAAAAGACAAAGAGAGAATATTAAAAGCAGCAAGAGAAAAAAAGTTACCTATAAGGGAGCACCCATATGATTGTCAGCAGATTTCTCAACAGAAACGATGCAGGCCAGAGGCGAGTGGCAAGAAATATTCAAAGTGATGAACAGGAACACTCTAGAACCAAGATTACTCTACCCAGGAAAGCTATCATTCAGAATTGAAGATCAAATAAAGTGCTTTGCAGATGAGAAGAAGCTAAAGGAATTCATCACTGCCAAACCAGTATTATATGAAATACTGAAAGATATTCTTTAAGAAGAGGAAGAAGAAAAAGGTAAAAATAAAAATTATGAACAACAAATACACATCTATCAACAAATGAATCTAAAAATCAAGTGAATTAAAAATCTTATGAACAGGATAAACTGATGAATATAACAGAATCATGGGCATAGAGAGGGAATGGACTGACAATTCTTGGGGAGAAAAGGGATGTGGGAGGTGCAGCAAGAGACTGGACAAAAATCAAGCACCTATGGGAGAGGACAGTGGGGGGGAGGTGAGGGCGGAGGGTGGGATGGGTACCAGGTGGAGGGGAGCTACAGAGGGAAAAAAGAGGGAACAATGTAATTAATAAACTGAACAATAAAGATTAAATTAAAAGAAAAAAAAAAGAAACCATCAACAAAACAACAAGAAAGCCCACTGCTTGGGAGGACATATTTGTCAATGTTATCACCGATAAGGGTTTAATCTCCATCATTTACAGGGAACTCATACAACCTAACAAAAGGAAGATAAACAACCCAATCAAAAAATGGGCAACAGACCTAAATACTTTTCGAAAGAGGATATAAGGAAAGCCAAGAGTCATATGAAAACATGTTCAAAGTCACTAATGATCCAAGAGATGCAGATAAATACAATGTGGTACCAACTCACACCTGTCAGAATGGCTATCATCAACAAATCAACAAATGACAACCACTGGTGAAGATGTGGAACGCTCACACACTGCTGGTGGGAATGCAGACTGGTGTAGCCACTGTTGAGAACAGTATAGACATTAACATTTACTATATACTTCCTATTTCCTAAACAATGTTTCAAAAATGTTATACATTTGAACAGATTTAATTCTAAGATTAGTCTTCTGGAGTAGGTATATATCATTGCTATTTTTAAGACACAGAGAGGTTAAATAACTTTCCCTAGGTTACTTGGCTAATAAATAGAATATTGTAAGTTCAAACCCAAACAATTTTGCTTCCCACATTTGTACTATGATATCCTAGAAGGATCAAAAGGCAGAGCAAAGGCATATAAGTCTTTGACCCAAAAATGTTCAACCAAACTCACAGGCAAAGAAATGGAAAATCTTCCAACATAAGATTTCACCTTCAATTTGGCATCCTACCTAATAAAGAGGTAATATGCACATTGACTATCACTCCAACACACAATATGGCCATCTCCATGTGGTCAAAGATGGTCTCCCCCATGTGAACACAAGATGGCCACCACAAGATGGCCTGAACGGGAGGGCAGCTGTATGTGAACAAGCCATCAGGGAAGGGAAGTTTGGGGGGACCAGGCCTGCAGGGGAGGGCAATTGGGGGAAACCAGGCCTGCGGGGGAGGACAGTTAGGGGTGACCAGGCCTGCAGGGGAGCACAGTTAAGGGTAACCAGGCCAGCCAGGGAGGACAGTTAGGGGCAACGGGCTGGCAGGGGAGCAGTTAGGCATGGATTAGGCTAGCATGGGATTGGCTAAGGGGTGATCAGGCTGGCAGGCATAAGCAGTTAGAGGCAATCAGACAGGCAGGCAGTGGAGTAGTTAGGAGCCAGAAGTCCTGGATTGTGAGAGGGATTAGGCCTAAATGGGCAGTCAGACATCCCTCGAAGGGTCCCAGATTGGAGAGGGTGCATGCTGGGCTAGAGACATTCCTCCCTGTGCATGAATTTTATGCACTGGGCTTCTAGTGTTTTAATAATAGCCAAAATTAGTTGGTAAGAAATACAAAACCTCTCCTGCTGTTGGTAAAAGCCATGTAACAATTCTGTAAAACAACTTGGCATTATGCAAAAAAAAATTAGTCTCAGAAACCTATATTCTTTGTAAACATATAGTTTATGGATATACTGAAATCTGTAGCTACAATAATATAAAATGGTATGAATAATAACAAATATCAAAAATAATCTAAACACTAAGCAATTCAAGCTTGGTTAAATACATTTTGAGACATCTACCCAGTGGAATACAAAGCAACCATTAAAAATGCTAATATACAATGTTTAATAAGACACAAATATGTTTATTCTATTTCATTGAATGTGCACACACAAAAGGCAAAAGTAAATTGAGAGAATTGGAATGGAAGAGGTGGAGCTAATTGTATCTCACACAGATGCTCACTAGAATTAATTTACATAGCAAGCTCCCTCAACAATTCAATTCACAGTCATTTGACTTCCATGAATCTTTCTGGGTGCACATCTATTACAAAGGATTGGTCTATCTGAACTAAGTGAGAGCTATCTATGCCTGCACCCACACTGGAAATGACCATGATTTCTCATATTATTTTCCACACTGGTGGATACCAGCATCAGTAATAAAGGAACAGTCATCCTCCACCTTGCTTCAGCAAGTGTATGTAAGGGGGAAAATACTTATTTTTTATTTAATAAATCTTTATTGTTCAGATTATTACAATTGTTCCTCTTTTTCCCCCCATAGCGCCCCTCCACCTGGGTCCCACCCCACCCTGTACCCTTACTCCCCCTCCCCCACTGTCCTCATCCACAGGTGTATGATTTTTGTCCAGTTTCTTCCTGCACTTCCCACACCCCTTTCCCCCTGAGAATTTTCAGTCCATTCCCTTTCTATGCCCCTAATTCTATTATATTCACCAGTTCATTTTGTTTTTTATTCACTTGATTTTGAGATTCACTTGTTGATAGACATGTATTTGTTGTTCATAATTTTTATCTTTACCTTTTTCTTCTTCTTCCTCTTCTTAAAGAATACCGTTCAGCATTTCATATAGTACTGGTTTGGTGGTGATGAACTCCTTTAGCTTTTTCTTATCTGTGAAGCTCTTTATCTGATCTTCAATTCTGAATGGATAGCTTTGCTGGGTAGAGTAATCTTAGTTGTAGGTTCTTGCTTTTCATCACTTTGAATATTTCTTGCCACTCCCATCTGGCCTGCATAGGTTCTGTTGAGAAATCAGCTGACACTCATATGGGTGCTCCCTTGTAGGTAATTAACTGTTTTTCTCCTGCTGCAAATCATGCCACTTTGGGGCGGAATTTCCAGCTTCCACATCTCTAGTGCTTTTAGGGAAAAACATGTGAAGGCATAAAGAAAATTATTCCTGCCTTCACTCCTATGAGATCTTCTTCATTTTATCTCTAATTTTAGTTGAAAAAAAAAGTATCAATCATATGTAAAAAGACCTCCCCTTCTGCATTGTGCTAGTTCAATCATATTAACTGGAGGCATAATATTGTTGTATACAAAATAAAACCATGTTCATTGTGAAAGATGTAAAAAAGGGACAAACTTTTTAAAAATGAAGATAATGCATAATCTCACCACTAGTAGTACCACTTTTAACACTTTGTGTATATAATTCTAGAATGTTCCCATAGATATATGACCTTTTCTTTACACACATAAGATCTGATGTTAATTCTGTGCTATAACTCTTTTATACTTCCTGAATTAATATACACATCTTGGCCTATCATTCCTTAGACTAAAACTTGATATTTACCACATAAATGTGCATTTGTTGTTTAAAATAAGTATAGCTAAGTATTCTCAAGTGAAGAAAGGAAGAAAGCAAGACTCCTCTGACGCTCCTGGTATGTGTTAATATCACAGTTGACACTACAAGCAATTAAGAATGAGGAATGAGGGAAGAAAAGAAGGAACCTAATATTTATTATTAACAAGACCTTTTACTAAGTACTTTATATTCATGCACTCATCTCAAACATAACCTCTTGAGGCAGGAATGTTTATTCCCCCTTTCCCACATGAAGAAATTGCGACTCTGCAAGATTACGTGCCTTGCCCAAGGTTATCTCACTGTAAAACGCAGAGCCAGGACAAAAGTTAATCTTGTCTGACTCCAATCATGTGACTATGAAATAGGAGGAGAGACCCTAACACAGTTCTGTCTGACTCCAGAATGTCCATTCCATTTCCACTTTATGATTGCCTTCTAAAATTTCTTTACAAAGTTCATTTAATTTTTTAGACAAATATATATATATATATATATATATATATATATATATATATATATATATTAGAGGCCTGCTGCATGAAAATTCGTGCACTGAGAGGTGGAGTTGGGGTTGGTCCCCTCAACCTGGTCTGCACCTTCTCACAGTCTGGGAGTCCTCAGGGAATGTCCTACTGACACCTCTGCAGGAGGTACCTGGCTAGTTGACCAGGGGACAGTGCCGCCCCCATCAACCTGCCCCTGCTGCCATCTGGCCTCCCTCTGTGGGAGGGGATCAGGGGATCAGGGGACAGCACCATCCCATCACCCTCCTCTGTGGGAGTCGACTGGACTGACTGATCAGAGGATGGTGCTGCCCCCCATCTCTGTTCCTTCCCTCTGCCTGCTGGCATGCACCGCTGGCATGCACCTTGGCTGGCCTGGTCCAACCTGCTCACCAGCCCCAACCCCACCGACTAGTCGTTCCACTGTTTGGTTGATTTACATATTATATTTTTATTATATTGGATAAATAGTGTATATATATATATATATATATATATATATATATATATATATATACACACACTATTTTCCAGGCACTGGGTTAAGAATTGTGTATGCGAAACTAACCAAGCCAGGAAGGTCCCCTCTATGAAGTTTATGTGCCAGAGAGGAAGACAAGAAGTGGACAAGTAAACACATAACTAAACCATCAGTAGGCCTGCCACTTCAATACTCCCATTAAGAAATGAGGTCCAAATTCTGGGCTTCCTTAGAAGGGGTGTCTGGGGCAAATGGCTGTGTTCTGTAACCATTGGCCTTCAGATCTATTCCGATTCCAGGGCTTTCCCCTGGAAAGATCTCCAACTAAAGATCCTTAGAGCTTGGGACTGGCTCCCAATTTGCACCCCAAATGGAGTTCAGACAATGAAGGTTTTATTTCAAATTTAGAGGTCAAAAGACAGGAACACACCACATCCTATACTGTCAAAGGATATCGCATATTGCCTGGGAGCATGGATTCTGGAGCCCAAAGCCTTCACCCATTACTGACTGAGATGGCTCAGGCAAGATGATGAACACATCTGGACCTTGATTTTTTTTCATTTACAACATGCAAATGATAACAGAACTTACCTATCGGCTATTGTGAGGGTAAGTGAGTTAAAACATGTGGAGAACCGTAAACAGTGCCAGGTGGATAATAAATGCTGTGTAAGTGCACTTACTATCGCACCACGCAATGGTGCCCTGGCCACGGGGAGCTGGAGATCCACCCAGGCATCAAACAGCACTGGGATCGTGCTCATCTCAGGAGCCTCTGGGCCCCACCCCTCACCACCCGAGTGACACTGAACATTACTTGACTTCTCTAAATTTCATTTTTTCTCACATTTAAAATGGGGCTTGTGACAATACCTGATTTTGCAGATGGCTTTGAAAATGAAATGATATAATGTGAAAAGGGACTGATCAATTAGCATATGATAAAATCCCATGGAATGTTAACTATGATTAAACTTTAGAGTCACGGAACATATTAAAAAGTCATTTTTCACCACTGCTCCATAAAGCCCCAAGCTTCTGGTTGCTATAATGCTCATAAGTCTCTTGTGGTCAGGGGGTAAAATATCTCGCCTTTTACCAGGTGAGCAATGTATTGTACGAGTGTATGCAAGCATACTTTAAAGAAACAACCCCTACAATCTGTCAGTTCACCTCTTGCTTTTAGATTTTCCTTTCGTTCTGCTCTCTGTTGTCATACTAATGTTTTTATTTCCCGGGGCATGTTATGGTATCAGAATTATTTTTCTCTCTTGATATTCTGGAACTGTTATGTAAAAGAGAACAAGAAATGAGTTCTGCCATAAGATTTAATGTGGTGTTTTTCAGGAGTCCCCATAGCACTGTGTTATGCTAAACCCATGGGCCAACTTCCCATTGATTCTAAGTCAAGTATTGGATGTGGCTATTACCTTGATTATGGTGACAGTTTCATGAGTGTTTTCATATGTCCAAATCCAACAAGTTGTCTACATTAAATATTTGCAGTTTTTCGTATATTAATTATGTCTCAATAAAACTGTATTAAAAAATAGCTGGACTGCTAAAAAAAATCTGCATTTCTGAGACAGTGTGTTGTTAATGTATATTTTGGTTTCTGCACTCACACAGCAGCTGGGAAAACAACTTTCCTAGAAGCCAGTCTTGTGCTTCGGACATGAATGACTCCACAATACATTTTCAAGGTAGAAATCATCTTCTCTTAACCATTCCTATGCCTCATAATGATGTAAATGGCTGAAAGGTCACCAATTTCCTGGCTGTTTATAGTCAGCAGGGTTAATTTTTACAACTGGTCAGAAAATGTCATGCCCAACAGTAGCATTATTCACTTCATTAGCTAATGTAGTTTAATTCATTGTTTAGGATTTTTTTTTTAAAAAGACACATTTTCAGAATACCTTGGAATAAGATAAAGGATATTACTCAAAATGGAAACTCTCTGCTTAAATTACCAACATCTTTATAGCTTGTCTTTTCTCAGAAAATGACTCCTTATGTCTGCAGATCGAATGACCATATATGTCATTTTCCAAATAGCCTAAGCTATGCTGTAAAAAAGAAAATCTTTAGAAGCATTATATATTCATTTCAATAGCAAATATTTAGTAAGCTTTTAATATGTGCAAGGCTCTGAGATGAGCATTTTAAATAAATTGCTTCATGAAACACTCATGACATTCTCCGGAGGAAGGAATTATTTTGCAAATTAGAAAATGGATACTTTGCAAGGTCTAGCTGGGGGAAGGTCACCATGCCTCTGATGTCTCACTCCTTTAGGCATTAGATTGTGAAATAGAAACTGGCTTCTGCTGACTCTTGCTAAGGCTTAAAGTCAAGGGAAATGCTGTTTCAAGGTTTAGATGGCAGTGAAAAATCTTGCTATCACTCTCAGATTTGTTCCAAGCTCTGCACCAACTTTGCTGCCAGTCTTCCTGGTTTCTCCTAAATTTATTTAATCGGCAAGTTAGCCATTGAAAGAAGAAAGCATCCATTGTCCTTGGATGTCCCTACCAAGATCCTTACCATGACCACAACAACCTCTTGGAACACATTTCCTAAAACCTTCCTCCTCACAATCCAGCCACCCAACCTGCTCCCCAGCTTATGGTGCTAGCACATAGTGGGTCCTCAATAAAAACATGTTAAGTGCATTATGAAATCCCACAGTTGAAAAGGCAATGTTTGGTTACATGTAATCCTCTAATTAAAACAGTTTTCAGAACTTTCTTTTTATCCCTACTTGAACATTATATCCAAGGCATAGAAACAGATAGGAAGACAAAGCAAGGTGCAGACTTTGTACAGTTACTAACGTAGAGTTTGTTATCTGACACACTACATGAAAACTCATTCTTGGTATAATGTGACAGCAAAGAAAAGATAATAGTGACTTAAAATCAATAGGAAATCAATATGCAAGTAAGAAATCCTCTTATGATACAAAAAAACATAGCTGCCTCAAAAAGAGTCAAATAATTACCTTACTACCTCTACGTAAGATTGCCAGACTATCATAACTGGAGAAAAAGCATTCTATCTTGTTCCCAGGAGAAAAGTACTCAAAAAGAAAATGATAATAGTGTTAGAGTAAAGCACCATTTTAATGATTCTTTAAGTAGGTTTAGAGACTATTCCAGCTACATTTGTCCCATTTTATTCACTAAGTTTTTTTTTTATTTCTGCTGATAAAACGCTAAACTCTAATCTGCTGAAAAGTATTTTGTTGTGTTTTTGATCAGTGTTATTTATAGCTCAATAAATGTAACATGCCAGAGCTGATGTTGACATGTTTGTCCCAAAAGGAGGCACAAAAGGCAAATTCCTTGTATGACTGTTTTGTGAGCAGGGGGAGACCACTGCTAACCTCCAAGAGATGGCAAACCTCAGAGGATGGGCTGGACTCCAAGGTAGCTGTGAGTGTGCAAATAAATGCTGGGAGGAGAAACTGCCAATTTTACAATTGTGTCGAACCCTTGGAAAACAGGTGGAAAAATGTTTATGGCTAGACCTATGAACAATATTCATTAAAAATAAAAGGATGTTGCCAATAAAGAAACAAAGAAAAGGAGAAAAGCAAACCCTGAAGTGCTAATGTGGTGCCTGTATGTGGAATCCGCGTCCAGCAGACCCACATTCTAGACGCCCTCTCACACCTGTCAAGCATGAAGCTTGGGAACTTAATTTCATCTTCCAGACCCAGCTTTTGTCTCTGTAAAATGAAATAACAATTCCCATCTCAGAAGCATCATCAGTGATAAGCAAAACAGACTATTAAGGAAGTCAATTTCTCATAGAATAAAATACCCCAAAAACTGCTCTCAACTGTCCTTTGAAGCAGTTTCCCAGGCAGTTGAAAATAATTGGAGTCGGTCCAATTTTGTTGAAATCCCAGCTAGTGAACTAAAGACCTTTGGGCAAGGGACTCTTGCTTTCAGAACCCTAGCCTTCTTGTCTGTAAAATGGGAACAAACCAGTTCCTCTTAGTGCTAGCCTTTTTCTACCGCTAGCTCACAATCATCCTGCTCTGATTGAGATATCTCCCCTGTGAAAGAGATCAGCAGGCTGCCTTGTGACTAACTGCCAGCTGGACGTGGCCAGTGGGAAGCACAGATGAACAGCAGGTGGGAGAAAGTGAGGTAAGAATATTTATTCTCTGAGTCCCTTGCTAGAAGGTCTCAATGGCTTGCCTGCTACTCTACCTAAGCCAAAGCTCCAGTTTCATGTCCTGTCCTATAACCACAACTACTCTCTTGGGATTCTACTAACATCTCCCTCCCCTGCCCCTTTAGGCCTGGATGTGATGAAAATACTGTGTTAGCAATAGTTAGGGTGGCTTCACCATCCTTGTTATCTCCTCTTAATTGTGATCACATTATGTAAATACTTATGTAAATTTCTTTAGTCCATATGAATGTCCCATGTGTTTCCCACCAAGACCAAAACGGCTGCTGATACCATAGAAAGAGCCCGAGGAGAAATTAGGTTGATCATACATTTGAGGAGCCACAGATACTTCCCCTGAATAAGGTAAATGAAACACCAGCATTTCATGTGATGGAGTGGCATGATAATTGTTTGAGTTATCGCTAGAGATGGCCTGGCATCGAGTGTAAATGGAAGGCAAAGGATTGAGAAATTAAGTGGCTGTGGCACTTAGTTTCTATGGTAACAATATTGATCAGAATGTTTTTGGGGTAGTTAGTTGCTGCTGACAACCCTGGAGAGCTGACAAACCCCCAGAGGAAGGACAAATTGGGATCTTTAACTGTCTAGCTCATGCCTCAAGTGGAAAATCAGAAAGCCTTGATAATAACTTTGTCGTAGTGTTTTTTTCTCCCACAGTCATAGGCTGATATATCTGTGATGGAACATGAGGCTTGATTGTAAGGAATGCTGGGTTGGGATACTAATTAAATGCTCAACTTTGCCATATCTTTTATATAATGGCTCTAATGGAGGAGGAGTGAAACCATGATACAGGAGAAGCTACATTTGGGAAGAACATTTGATAACTTTGCATCTGTAAATCTCCCTGACAGAAGCAGGCATGTTGAATACAAAAACAACAGAAGGTAAATCTGAGCATATCCAAGGCAGAGAATGCAGGGACTGAGGAAAAAATCTATAATAATAAAATGGTAATATGCTAATTAGACTGGACATCCTTCCTGACAAAGACAGGGAAGGGGGTGAGCAGGGGGAGGGAATCCAGCCAGGGTCCTGGGTGCATGCCTGCAGCCGGAGGAAGGAAGCCTGGGTCCCAGGTGCCCCAGAGAAGCTGTTGCTGGCAGCCAGGGGCAGGAAGGCCTACTCTTGCACAAATTTTCATGCATTAGGCCTCTAGCAGCATATATGCCAACAGAACTGCAGAACCTTCCCAGTTATATCAAGAGAAGTGAGGGAATTGACACAGCATGCATGAGAGTGGACTCTGAAGGTGTTAAACCAAAGGTGACAAAATTTAAAACTGAATTTAAGCCAAATTTATTGATATAGGTATGTTCACTGTACTGGGACTAGAACTAAAAGTCTGATTGGTTTGGGATAATTAAAATTGGATTAAGGAATGGCCAAAGGCCAATGGAGTTGAGATGTCAGAACTTATTATATATATATGGAAAGGGATTAGAAAGCTCAGAGAGTTGGGAATGGTAGCATAGACCTCAAATACATATATGATCTGTTCAATCATGCCCTAACCACCATAGCCCTAGAACCAGAAGACATTCCCTTCACCAAAATCTTAAAAATACATTCATGAGGGGCTTCGGCATTTGAAAACAATGTTGCCCAGGATAGAGATGACTGCCAGGCTTACAAAGAAAGTTGCTTTCTTGACCTCAATTGAAATAATGGGATCCTGAAGTAGAGAGTAGGAGGAATAATTACTATTACAAGCTACAGGGTACTAGAGTGGTGATTAGAGTGGTTTTTGTTTTTTTAACATATTTTATTGATTTTTTACAGAGAGGAAGGGAGAGGGATAGAAAGTTAGAAACATCAACGAGAGAGAAACATCCATCAGCTACCTCCTGCACACCCTCTACTGGGGATGTGCCCACAACCAAGGTACATGCCCTTGCCCAGAATCGAACCTGGGACCTTTCAGTCTGCAGGCCGACGCTCTATCCACCGAGCCAAACTGGTTTTGGCAGAGTGGTTTTTGTTTTATTTTTATTATATTTTATTGATTTTTTTTTTCAGAGAAGAAGGGAGAGAGACAGAGAGTTAGAAACATTGATCAGCTGCCTCCTGCATACCTCCTACTGGGGATGTGCCTGCAACCAAGGTACATGCCCTTGACCAGAATCAAACCTGGGACCTTTCAGTCCATAGGCCAACACTCTATCCACTGAGCCAAACTGGTTAGGGCTGATTAGAGTGTTTTGATGTACAGGAATAAGGTGGCAATGGTTAATGTACTATCGAATCAATAAGAATTATATAGATGGAAAATGTTAAGTATTGGTGGTGTATTAAGAAATCTAATTCAAATCTTTGGAACTGATCACAACCACTTAAACAGTATTCAGCTATAAGCTAATTCATAAATCCAGATTCTCTTGATTATGGGGGAAAATATTTCTGACTGAGGTCAGTCTCAAGTGCCCATTGGTATGTACTATCAAAATTCATCCAAGTGTCCCTTGAAGAAATCTCTAAACATTTATCAGACTTTCTGAGAGCTATTAGATACTGACTCTACTGAAATATATCTGAGACCAAAAACAATGCTATGAGACACCAGTCCTAATGCAAGTCAGATGATAAATGAAGTCTTGACCCAAGACCATCTCATAATGGGTCCAGTGGGAGACTAATGCATGTTGCTTCTTCTTCTAATCCTAGAACATATCATGGAAAAAAATGTAGCAGAGCTCTTAATTTTATTCCTTGATTAAGAGCTATCATGTTAGGAAGGACTTAGTGAATAAATATGTTGACATAATTTATCCACAAGGTGCTGCAAAGATTAAGATGTAAAAGATTAGGTTTACCATCAAAGACTTTTAAAATATAGACGTAGGCATTACTACCTCATCTGCATTTAACTCACATGTTTAGCCAGAACTAAATATAGGAAAATTATATTCAAGTTCAGAAGCATGTGTAGAAATTGCCAACTAAAAAATCATAGCACACAATCATGTAAATTGATGTGGCTTTTTCAGCTAACAACTAGTAGCCATAAATTGGGTCAGTATAGAAAGGATATCTAATTAGCCAGTTGAACAGAAGTTTGCTTGTGGAGGATAAAGAAGGAGGCTTAAAAATGTATTTCCAAGATGTGTTCAAAGAACATGGTCTAATTTGTGACCAGGATTAAAAAGGCAATACTCCCCTTGCAATACTAAGGCTAGCAGTCATCACAGAAGGACCTTCCTTAAGTGAATTATCCTTCCTATCATCTGATTTAATTCTTAGTATTAAATATGAAACCTAAGAAGGATAGCAATGATTTTTAGATAGCTTAATTTAATTCTTTAGATTTTTTTTCATTTCACCCAGTGAGAGAGGTAGGAACCTTGATATTTGAGATATACTAATATTACATAAGGTGCCCCATCCAAATTTGGAGTAGAGTTTCATCAATAACCTAGAATCCATCAATGTCTATTCATTTTTGCTCCAGGACAAAATAGCAATTAGATTCCATTTTATTGTCCCCTTAGTTTCCAAATCTTTAAAATAGATTCAAGACTTTTTAAATCAATATTTGGGATCAGTGAAGACATGCTTTTTCCTGACCTCCATCTTCTGTCAAAGGACATTGCTGCCTTAGTCTTCCTGAGTGATCCGAAGGAGGTCAAAACAATTGGCCTATTTTCTGGTGAATTCTTGGTTTCCAGTAAATTCCAGTAAATTCTCATGAATAGAGCCTAAAACCATTTTAAATGTCTTTGAAAGCACATATCCTGTTAGATAATCTATGACAAGTCTCATGTGTATCAAGAAGAAAAGAGGGTAGCATCTTAACTAGAAGGGAAATACAAAGTAAACAAACAAAACACTCAAGAGTCCCAAAGCTAAACTCCCAAGGTTATATATAAATGGATTATGTCAGGTCTCTGGGAATTCTTCCCAGTTGCTAAAAATCACAGGTGACCTTTAAAAACAGGTTTGAACAAAATCCACAAGGTAAACATAACATCAAGTGCTTCATTTAGGTTTTTCTGTGGTATTTAAACAGTTTTTAAGATGTATCACCTGGCCCTAGCAAGTTTGGCTCAGTGGATAGAGTGTTGGCCTGCAGATTGAATGTTCCTGGGTTTGATTCCAGTCAAGGGCACATGCCTGGGTTGTGGGCTCAATCCCCAGTAGAGGGTATGCAGGAGGCAGCCTATCAGTGATTTTCTCTCATCATTGATGTTTCTATCTCTCCCTCTCCATTCTTTTCTGAAATAATATTTAAAAAAATAAAACCTATCTCCTGAGTCCCTTTAGAAACTAGGAGAGGGAAAAAGAAGTCATTCATATAAAGAGAAAGGTGGGACCCCGCAGAGGAGGTAAAAATCCTAATCTTCTTGACCACTGTTTCTATCACCAGCGAACAGCTTGGTGCTTTATATACAAGCAGCAGGCATTTAATACAAGTTGCTTGAATGAATGCAGAGAGAGAAGAGAAAGAGGGTTGTCTAAATACTTGTGGACGACAATCCCCACCTACACGATCCATTATCTCCCCATAAACTGAGTCTCAAGACATCATGAGGTATTTCCTTTGGAAAAATGAACATCTTTCGAACACTTCATTTTGCTTACAACTCAAAGGACACAAAGAGCAGGCATGCAGGATCAATTACTATCTCTCATTATTTGTCTTAAAACAACTGTGCTCCACAGCATCCTCTCCAGGATTTCATCCAGGCCATGATTCATTTATGTAATATATTATTATGCTGCCCATAAAAAATCTTAGGGAGATAAATGTTACTGAATATCCCAATTATATTCTTCATTATATTCAAATAAACTTCTCCCATCCTGTTTCCTAACTCCTTTCTGTTTCTTTACTGGCACTTTCTTCACCAATTCCAGTCAGATCAACCCATTTCTTTCCATTCTCTGTTCCTATTTTCATGACAAAGTAGTTCCTCCTTCTGCTTCTTTTATTTAAATATATCCATGTTTCCTGGATGTAACAATGTAATTACACTTTTTTAGAAAAAAAAAGCCATATCTAATCTTAATTTCCCCCCTTTCTCAATATTGGGTAATTGCATATTTTGTAACTTAATCAATTAATTGTATATGTGCAAGAAATCTGCTTTAATATGTTGAAGACAGTATTCTATTTAGTTGTTAGCAAAAGGGATTAATGTTTGGGTCTATCTATGAGCAGATTTCTTTATAGCTTCCACATCCTAATAAGGAATGATATCTAGGGCCAACACAACTTCCATTCTTAAGAAGTGGCTTCTCATAGACAGACTCTGATATCTAAGAAGAACTGAATGAAACATATTTTTTAGAAATAAAAAGTCTGTGCTTTTACGAGGAGGGGGTATTGTGGCTATTGTTGACCTGATTATCCCAAGCAGTCACATTTTTTCCTGAAAAAAATAGAAAGTGTAAACAAACAAACAAACAAAAAAACAGCATCTTTTAAGAAAGTCAAAGAACTCGCTCAAGCCCTAATTTGTAAGGGATCCTTATTAAAATTTTATGATTAAACATCTGGAGTTAATTGATAGCGCTTATTTTTTGTTTACTTTTTTGTTTGTTTTCTAACCACCATGAGTAAAAAACATATTATCAAGAATTTCTAGTGAATCCTCCAAAGACTAATGATAAAGATTGAATTGGTCCCTCTGTCTGCGTAGGCTAACCTCAGCACGCCCACCTTTCAGCTCCTCAGACAGAGCTATGTCTAAGAATAGGCAAAGAAAAATTTAATCATCTTTTCCTCAAAACCGAAAAGGTATGCAAGGGCACATTAGTACCCTGACAAGAGTCAAATACTCAGCTTATGGAATAAATACTGCCTCACTGGAAATATTTTAAATGCTGTCTCATAAAACCTCAAAACTAAGACTCCAGCATGCACTAGTATATGCGTGTTTGTCCCCATCCTCTCACAGAGTTGCACAATCACTCTTTTTCTCCAAAGCTTATCAAAAGAAGAGCAGCTCTGAAATACTCTAAAATTTCCCACTATTGTGATTCAAGCTCTTTCAGATACAGAGATTATAATTTTAGGATTGTGCTCAGTAGCAACTTCATAACTTTACTATATTGTCATGTATTACTAAAAAAAATACCACAAAAAGTATAACACAGTCCTCTCTGAACCCCTTCCCCACCACACACACACACACACACACACACACACACACACACACACACACACACACACTAGCCCTATACATTTGCATATTTTCTCTTCACAGCCATGTGGCCACGCAGGCTCCAGGTGGAAGCCGGGATATTGCAGCAGAGCAAGGGACTGCAGCCAAGAGCACACGCTAAGCTGGTGGATGTTGGACTGCACTAATAAAGCACAGGATCTCTGGACACTGACTCCATTTCTGGCTCTGATTTTCCATCAGGAATGGAAAAGAGATGAAGCATTGGGGAACTCCTTTAATTTTGCTTCCCAAATAAACCTTCCCACCAGACCCCATCCTCTCTCATGGGTCTAGAAAATGGTTTTTCTTGTGACATTGCAAGAATCCATTTGCATTGGCAACATCACCACTTAACCATTTTTTCTCCCTTTTCATCTTCTGTCAACTCAGAAAAGACACCACTGTGGCTGTTCAATTAAATCTCTTGTACCCATTCCCTGACATTTCCTGGACTCAACCTTCCTCTTCCTGTCTGGGTTGCTGCTCAATTCTCTACTTTTTTTTTTCTAAATGAAATGTTAATTTATCTTCTTTTCCACTTTTTAAAATGTTTTTATTGACTTTACAGAGAGGAGGAAGGGAGGGAGGAAGGAGAAGGGAGAGAGGAGAGAGAGAGAGAGAGAGAAAGAGAGAGAGAGGTGGGAGAGAACATCTATAGGTTGCCTCCTGCATGTCACCTGACGATGGGGTCCGAACTCACAATCTGGAATTTTGTCCTGACTGGGAATCGAACTGGTGACCTTTTAGGAGTGCAAGGATAGTTGCTCAACCAACTGAGCCATTCAGGCCAGGGCTTCTTCACATTCTTATGAATGTTTTTGAAAGTATCAGGTGCCAATGAAGTGAAAGGTGAAGACATTCTACTGATGTTCTCTTGGCTAATAAAAACATGTCCCCGGGAAAGACTTTTCTTATCAAAGTGCTACTTCTGTGGTGTCAAATGACAAATGGATTGAGTTGAAAGAATTATTCAAAAACTCCAGACCTTAAAAGCAACAGCTGCTACTGATAATGAAGTAGGATTTTGTTCTGAACTATTTCACCATTACTCGCATTTCCTGGATAATTTCTAGACTCTCTACTTAGCCTTGATGGAAAGAGTGAATAAGGCACTAGACTTGGGAACAAAGAACAAAGGTAACTCAGTGACTTAACAAATCAACTGAAGTTACCTTTGGATTTCAGCTTCTGAGTATAACAACGGTGGTGGATCACATGGAATAATTCATTTTTCTAATAATTACAAAGCTATGTTTCTAAGTTGGCCTCATCTTGGACATTTCCTTAAGCTCCATGGATGCAAGCAATTTTTTGAAGTGAAATAAGAAGAAAAAATCTTTGTGAAGCAGTTCTACCCTGGGCTAATTATTTAACTATTCCAGAGGAAGTGTTTTGGGGACCTGGAATTGCTTGCTTTCTGCACTTTGTGTGACTAGAAATACCCAGTGCTCAGCGCCAGATCTCAGTCAGCATTCTGTTGCAGCAAAGAACAGACTGTGCAGATGACTATACACATTGCTTTCTTAATGGCTGGACTCAAGTGCCCCAGCAAGAAAACTTCAGCTTGAAGTCATTTGTGCACGCATCAACCACTGCTAATACAGCCACATGTCTACACTGGGAGAAATTACTGTGCTCACAAACTACCAAATAAATAACATCTTGGCCAGTTTGCTAAAGTTTGGTCATTAATATGCTTTCTTTGCTTTTACACAGTTAGAAGGCAAGGATGAGCCTAGGACAAAAATAAATCTGTACTGTTGAACTACTATTTAAGGCAATTAGAGGAAAAACACAGTGAAAAGATAAATATAAACATTTCATTTAATTATTTATAAATAAATATCTAAGGAAGGCCTAGAGACTATAAGTATTAGGCTTCAATGAAAATTTATTGAGCACCTAGTAAAATCAGACACTGAGGATGGCGCTATTGATAAGACCACTGAGATTTTGTGGTTGATTTTTATTGTATACCCCAACAAATATAATGTATTAGATGTTGCATTTGACTACAAATTTCTTTTTAAATATAATTTTCTCACATAATATAGCTTATAGAAGCATTTAAAAATTCCCCTCAGCTAATTTTAGAATTTATCTTCTCTAAAAAGCATGCATAATTTTCATTAGTTTCAACATATGCAATACATAGACACACAGACATCAAATAAAATTATTGTAAGCAAAGTCAGATTCTGATTCCTACTAGTCATTGATCACAACTTCTCTCTAACTGCATTATCTCCTGTTATGAAAATCACAAGATAAGCACTATAAGAATCCACATATTTTAAAAATCAATTCAGAGCACTGGGAAATACTAAATTAGTTGATATTTAAAATAGAAACTGGAACCAGATAGAAGAATAGTGACTTCATTTCATTTGTAGTAGAGTGAGTGAAACTCCACTACGTTATTTCTCCTGTGCTTTTTAATATGACTATTTGAATATCCTGGAAACTAAGCAGCCATCTATCATCCAGGAGATTAGTCTATGGTGAACAGTGTTATTTTTCAGCTATTTTCCAAGATATTTGCTCTAGAACTTTTGCTTTCACTCCCAGTCATTTACCACTAAAAATATTTCAAGTATAAAATTCATCATGTTACAACATTTTTAAATGGTTATTGATTAAATTGCAATAAGACATATTTGATATTATGCCTTTTATTTTTCATCTTATTACACTGGTTAATATATTAAGCACAATGTTGAAGATAAGTGAGAAGAGCAGACATTCTTGCCTTATTCCTGTATAGTATGGAATCATCATATATTTCAATATCCATAATAATAAAAGTATAATATGCTAATTGGACTAGACAGCCAAATAACCTTTCGGATGTCATTTCTGACAAAGCCATGGCAGCGGGGGCTGAGGCAGAGGGCTTAGGAGCAATCAGGCAGGCAAGCAAGTGGTTAGGGATGATCAGGTAGGCAGGCAGAGTGGTTAGGAGCAATCAGGCAAGAAGGCGAGTGGTTAGGGGTGATCAGTCAGGCAGGCAAGCAGTTAGGGGTGATTAGGCAAGCAGTTAGGGGCAACAAGACAGGCAGGCAGAGCAGTGAAGGGCGATGAGGCAGGCAGGAAGAGTGGTTAGGGGTGATCAGGCCAGAAGGCAGAGGAGTTAGGGGCAATCAGGCAGGCAGGAAAGCAGTTAGCAATCAGGCAGGCAGGCAAGCAGTTAGGGGTAATCAGGCAGACAGGCAGAGCAGTTAGGGGCAATCAGGCAGGCAGGCAGTGAGCAGTTAGGAGCCAGCGGTCCCAGATTGCAAAAGGGTGCAGGCCAGGTTTAAGAACCCTCCCCACCATCTCCTATGCATGAATTTCATGCACAAGGCCTCTAGTCTATATATATATATAAGCCTAAGGTCAGCTGGTAGCTATGACACACTGTGGCCACCAGGGGGCAGACACTCCAACTCATAGCTATGACATGCACTGGCCACCAGGGGGCAGATGCTGAACACAGGGGAGCTGTGGAGGTGCGTTTGCTTGGCAACTGCAGTTCTCTGGTGACACACCTGGAACCATGGAGGAGGGAGGCTGATTCTGGGTATATCACTTGAGAACCACCCTCTCACAATCTGAGACCCCTCCAGGGATGTTGGAGAGCTGGTTTTGGCCCAATCCCCACAGGCCAGGCTGAGGGACCCCACTGGCACACTGGGTCTCTAGTTAATTGTAATAATAGGTGTAGGTTGTTTGAAGATGCCATTATCAGACTATTGACAGATCGTACGTACAGTTTATCCTGGGTGGGTGGGGTTTTTTTTTTGCTGTTATTATAATAAATTACATTGATTAATACTGCATTCCTGTAATAAAATCCACTAGGTTAAAAAAACCCAGGAGGTCATATTTTTTTTCTTTGAATACATGGCTGGATTCTATTTGCTCATGTTTTGTTGAAGTTTCTTGTGTTCTTCAACAAATACTGGCCAGTTATTTTCTTTACATCTGATATCTTCTTCAGATCTAGTATTGGTGTTACTCTGGCCCAGTGGTTGGCAAACTCATTAGTCAAAAGAGTCAAATATCAACAGTACAATGATTGACATTTCTTTTGAGCCCAAATTTTTTAAACTTAAACTTCTTCTAACACCAATTCTTCAAAATAGACTCACCCAGGCCGTGGTATTTTGTGGAAGAGCCACACTCAAGGGGGCAAAGAGCCGCATGTTGCTTGCAAGCCGCATGTTGCCTACCACTGCTCTGGCCTAATAAATGAGTTTGAAAATGTTCTCTCTGCTCTACATTTTAAAAGAGTTTGTGTAACATTGGAATTATTTCTTCCTTAAAATTTTTGGGAGCAGATCTTAATGAAGTGGGCCTGGAATTATCTATTAAAATATTTTAAATAAAAAATTTAATATCTTTTATAGATTAAAAAAATACCATATTTTCTGTTTCTTCATGTGTCAGTTTTGGTAAGTTTGGTTTTTCAAAATATTTGATAATTTTCTCACAGTTGTTAAATTTATTGGCATAAACTCATTCACAGTATTCCCTTATTTTTTCAGTATCTGGAATACCTATTATAAAATCCATTTTTTATTGATGATATTGGCTAGATGGTCATTTTTATTTTTTCTCACATAATCTTATTAGATGTTTAGCAATTATATATTTATTTAAATTAAGGACTTACTATTTTTTCTACCATTTGTCTTTTTTTATTTCATTGATACTTGGTCTTATTTTTATAACTTCTTTACTCTTGCTTAGGTCAAGTTTAATTCTTGTTTTATTTTATATCTTCAAAGAGTTATAATAGTTCATAATGTTCAATCTTCTAAACTATTACTGGCATTTTTTTAGAAATGGGTAGTAATATCTGAAATTAAGGCTATAAATTTATCTATTCCTCTCAATTTTCTCTCCATCTATGTTGAAGTTCTGTTGTTAGGTGTATACACTTAAGATTTAGTTTTCTTGTTGAATTTACCCTTTCATATTTATGTTTTCTCTTTTTTTATCTGGTAACAGTTCTTATTTTAAATTCTGTATTTTCTGATAGAACCATGTCTGATTCATTACAGTTCATATTTGCACATTACATTTGCATTTATCCCTTTATTTTCAAATTACCTGTCACTTTATTTATCAAGTATGCCTCAACAGAGCTGGAGAAAAAAACAAAACAAAATAGAAGTATACTGGGAGGCCCACAGCTACACAGAAAACTGATTAGGAGTAGTTAAATAAGAGAATAAATAACAAAGAGAGTGTAAAACTCCTTCTCTTTAAGGAAAATCCAAGTGGCTTTTACCAATATAAAACCGCATGCTTGTAATCCCCACCATAGCCAATCAACATTCATTCCATTTTTCATAAGTATTTATGTAGAACCTTTGACCTGCTCAATGGCTTAGAGTTTGAAGTAACAAACAATAGAAAAATCTGTTAACAATACTGCTCTCATGTAGTAAGATATTCATTTTAATGAGGGAGAAAGACAATTTAAAAGTCTACAAATCAACAAGATAAATGCATTTTGTGATGTTACAATGGCATAATAGAGCAATAGAAGAGTGAAAGGGGAAGGTCCAATATATAAAGGGTCATCAATGAAAGTGTCCTTGGTTGAAATCTAAAAGATATAAATATGAAAGCTAGGGAAAAAGGAAAGAACAAATAATTCCAGGAAGAAGAAAAAACAAGTACAAGCAAAGAGGCGACTTGCATCCATAAGGAATATAGTTTCGTTATTGGCTAAGCAACTATACTGTTTTCCCTGGACTCACCAAATCCTGGCATCCTCAACCTGCTCTTTCAATTTCCCTACCATTATCTGCTTATATTTCCAAATTTTATTTTCCCCTGAATTTCTTTAGTGCTTTTATGTAGATGACCATCTGGTCCAACTTAAAATCTCTGATGAGATTTTAATCTTGTAATCATCACCAGAGGTACTTGGTACCTTGCACACATTTGATTTCAGTACTTCTATACTGATAAATGTGATTTCTGACACAGGCAAAGAGCCAACGTTTCTGAGTGCACAGACAGTTGGAAAGTAAATGTCTAATATGCTACTCTATAGAGAGTCTCTTCAGTAATTCCCTGACCACTGTACCCACGGGACAAGAATAAGGACCTCATTACTTCAGTGCTATGCTAATGGAACATACTGATTAGCATGATTAGTGTGTGTTGTCAATATGTCAGCATTGATTTTCCACTCCGATAGGCATTTAACTACTATGAATGGGCCTGTGTTAGGTACTATATATATTACAAATAAAAAACTAAAATTGTGGTTCCTTTCTTCCTTCAAGATTATAATCATTTTCTTCTCTGAGAGTCCAGAATGGGTTTTTTATTCAATTCATAGCAACCCAGATTTTTTCTTCTTAACATATATGTTAATTGTAATTAAATATCCTTATGCATAGTTATTTAATATTCTCCACTAAATATTAAGTTCCTCAGGAACAGAGGACAGGTTTTCCTGTTTATAATTATACCAATGAATATCTTTCATAGTGAGTAACATATAGTAGATACCAATCAAATTTTCTTGGATAAATAAGTGAAGAAACTCACAATCCAGAAGAGTGCTAGTCTGAAGAGTTTGGATTTGGGAGAAGCAAGACATACACTCATGGAATGGTTAGGAGGGGAGGCAGTAGTTATTTGTGTATTCAGCATATGTTTGAGTAACCATTATGTGCTTGGCATCATGGTGGGGACAGATTAGGAGGCAAAAATCAGAAAAGGTCTTTGGTTTCACTGAGCTGACCATCTGCTTGTGGAACCAGATGCTAGTTAATCACACAAACAAATGGAAAGGCACAACTCAGAGAATCACCATGAAGTTGTATGGGGCCTCATTTGGATTTTAGGAGGATTTTAGGAGCGAGGAACTGCCAGTGGCAAGGCAGGGACAGTGCCCACAGTCAGGCAAGAATAGCTCTGATTTGCCTCATTACTATTAATAGCTTCCTCTCTGTCTATAGCCGTAGGCAATATGAAACCTATTACTACATCTCAGCCAGTCAGACAACTCTTTTCATACCATATAGCCTGTCATCCACTGGGATGTTTCTTGCTTATTTCTACCCAGGTTCCTCATTCTGGAATATTATCCTCACTTAGATATCACAGTTGGACACTTGGCTTGGTTCAATTGGACTCTATATGTTGGTGTCCTTTTCTGGATTCTTATTTGGCCAGTTTTAATCCATCCCAGCAATCAACATATAGCTCAGAATCCCGATCCCTGGGTTTTGTCTATGTTGGAGGGCAATTGTGGCTTGTGTCATATACATACCCTGTTTCCCTGAAAGTAAGACATTCCCCCAAAATAAGACCTACTTCCAGTTTTGCCTCTCACTGCAATATAAGGAATCCCCCCGAAAATAAGACCTCCCAATAATATTTTTATTCTTAAAACTGAAAAAGCCTGGGCCACACAAGCAGTTATAAGGAAGTGGGTCAATTTAATGCTGCCACTTGTTATGGGAGGGAGCCAAAGGGGTCTACTAGTCTGGGATGCAGCCAGCACTCTCACCGTGCTAAAGACATGAAGAAATTTCTTCACAAAAGATAAATAGATCAAATAATGATTCCCGCAGGAATGATAGCCTATCTCCAGACTCTTGATATTACAATAAACAAGCCATTCAAGGACAATTTGTGCATGGAAATTAATGACTACATTGAAAATAGAATGGAGAGAAATCAGCGTGGAAACTTTGTGAAACCTAAACTGCAAGAGGTTGTGATTTGGGTGAAGAATTTATGGGAGAAAATCACTGACAGTTGCATTGCAAATGCACTATGAGCAGGCTACCTTGACAAGAAGTACTCGTTTAAGGCCAGTGCTATTGCTAAACATGAGAGATTTGGACCACTGATTCTGAAAGAAATGGAGTCACAAGAAATTCAGCAGGAAATTCAAGGTTTGGATTGTTATGATTATGTTCCAGAAGATGATGACATGACTATCATTGAATAAATCTTACTTTGTGTTCATACCGGTAAATATCAGTATCAGTAAATGTACCATAGATTGTTGTACATGGAAATAATGGTAGTAAGAAGAAATTCTTGATACCGTAGGATTCACAGATTGTCTGGTTATGCTGGTTTGTGATGACAACTACTACCATACCGTATACAGGTAATAAATTTCCTTTTTTGTTGTTGTTGTTCAACAATAAATGTGTACCTATATTCTTCTTCATGGAAAAATAAGACATCCCTTGAAAATAAGACCTAGAACATCTTTGGGAGCAAAAATTAACATAAGACACTGTCTTATTTTCGGGAAAACAGGGTATCTGCCTCTGACCAGCTTTTACCAATTCTTCCCTGCTTCTCTCCATCCAATCCAAATATTCAATTTCTAGCTCAAGTCTTATCTCCCCCAAAGATAATGATCACCCCATTATCTCTGTAATTTGCAGTTATCTGTTACTTCACTCAGAAGTAAAAATAATATCGTTATTGAATTTATTGGCATGACACCCATTAATAAAATTACATAGGTTTCAGGTATACAATTCCATAATACATCATCTGCGTATTTTGTTTGCTACTCCAAGTCAATTCTCCCTCCATCTCCACTTTTCACACTTTACCTTCTTTCACCTCCCCCCACGCCCTTTTCCTCTAGTAATCACCATGCTGTTGTCTGTGTCTATGAGGGTTTTTTGTTTGTTTTGCTGAGTTTTTTGTTTTGTTTTGTTTTTGTTTTTGCTTAATCCCCTCACCTTTTATTTTTTAAATGTAAATCACCTAATATCACTTCCTGCTAACACTCTCTCGTGGCTCCTTTTCTACTGAAAACCCAAACCCATACCATGTTCTGTGAGACTCTGCTTGATCTACTCCTACCTACAATCCTCTTGAGCACCCAGTGGTTCTGGTGCTTTCTGCTCCCGTTTCCTGCAGAAGCTTCTTAGTACCCTGAACACTGCCTACCCGGCTACTTCCTGCCAATATGCTATTCCCTGCTTTGAGAGATCTTCTCTCAGATGTCTCATTCAAGTTACTTCTGCCTTACACTAGTCAATGCCTATTTAATTGTCCTAATTTCACTTCTTCATGGCTTGACCACTCTCTCAAATTATCTTGTTTACTAATATTGGAATAATGGATGCTCTGATAAGTACCTAAACTATCCAGTCAATCTTGATTACCCAGGAGTTTAAATGCATCTCTATTGCAGCAGGCTGTTTACTCCTTCCTCAAACATAGGATGCCTATGTTCTTCATTATAAGGTCTGTTTAGTCTTCCCTGCATTCCTCCTAGACAGATGTAAAAATAACATCCCCTCCCATGTTCCCTTGAACATTCTATCCCTGGGGAAAGTTTAAATATTTTTTCCTCAACAAACTCAAGGTTTACAGACATCTCAACACTCCATGAGTCCACTATTAAAGCAGCAAACCAATGTCTAGTTCACTTTTTGGATGTTTCTGAAGGAATCAGACTCAAGTGTTCTGTGTTCCCCAAAATTTTTTTGAAAATCACATTATACTCTGACTGGTCTCCTTAAAGCTCTTATCTTAATTTGAAGTGAAGAACACCTTTCCTAATGGGGTTCTCTGATGCGATCATGGAATCTCAAATACTCTCAACAAAAATCCTCTTTTATCTTCAACTACTGACATCTATGCTCATTGCCAGTGAGGGCTTCAGTAGATGCAGAAGTGGATTTCAACTGTTGAAATGTTATTTCATAACCTCACATTTCACTTTGAAGTATGGTCTTTATCATCCTGGTGCTTCATTCATAACTTTCATTTCAACATCATTTATTAAGTATCTGTATGGAGAATTGCATGCAAGTTCTTTAACAACCAATATGGCATGGGAACCTACAAATCAGGATGTAAACTAGCTGAAAACAACTGGTACAGCCATGCTATTCCACAAGATCAGCATCAGACCTCTCTGTCTCCTCCCACTATCTACACCCTATGAAAGCAAGGCACTCTTTGAGCCCAAAACAGTATCTGACAGAGTACCTACTCAGAAAATAATGTCTGAACTAAATGAGTCAACATTTGCTATGTGTCAAACAACACTGACCAAAGCTTTTCATTAAAATAATACACACTTTAAAGATAGTTGTTGTTCTCTGTTTGATAAAAGAATTGAGGTTTCAGAGCAGTTCAGTGCTTTGTCCAAAGACATACGTGTAAAAGGGTCTGAGCTGGGATCCAAATCTAGGCAGTCTGATTCCAGAACACTTCAGTTTCCCTTAGACTATCCAGTAGGTGCAAAGCTAATAGGTTCAGTACATTGCAGCCCTCAAGGGCTGGAATTGAGTCTGATGCTTTGAATATTCTATTCCAATGAAAAGAATAATCCAGGGCTCAGATAACTATAGTAAAATGTAGACTACATTTGCAACAAGAAATCCATTGCTTTAGGATTTCAGGAGAAGGCACTATCAAACTTCATTGGGCAAAATGGGCTTTCAGAAAGGATTCTTAAGTATGATGGCTTCTCAAATTACTCTGAAAAGATGTTTTCCATTTTAATAGTTGTAGGTGGGGAACAAAAGCATTGTAGAGAAGTTAAGGGCAGGATTATAGTAGGAACAGGAATAACAGAATCAAGAGAACCTAAAGTCAAATCTATCAAACTTGATAACTGATCAAACAGCATGGATAAAAAGAAAAAGTGACTTCTGATATAAGGATTTATGAGCTCCAGTAAGAAATTTTAAAAAGGCAAGGAAAGTAAGAACTTTGGGAATTACCAGGAGAAGAATAGGAGCTTTCTCAGGATGATTTGAAACAAAGGCAAGGTGAATATAAATAACGACAGTCCCTAGGATCAGATGCATAAATAATAGAACTAGTTAGTATCCTAGGGGATGGACTTCACCAATCTGTAATGGATCCAAAAACATCCTTCAAGAGATGTACCTCAGCTCCAGAAAATTCTTCAGAGAAATTGGTTAATTAAACTATCTCTTTCTTGAGAAAGACAATAGATGATAATAGGGCCAAAAGAGTCCTTTTTGGAAGTTTTTGTTTGTTTTTTATTTTATTGATTTTTTTAAAAGAAAGGAAGGGAGAGAGATATATAGTTAGAAACATCGATCAGCTGCCTCCTGCACACTCCCCACTGGGTTTGTGCCCACAACCAAGGTACATGCCCTTGACCAGAATCAAACCTGAGACCCCTGAATCTGCAGGCTGATGCTCTATCCACTGAACCAAACTGGTTAGGGCCAAAAGCGTCTTTTTAGCTTCTGATAGGTCTTTACTATTTCTGGGCCCTTCATTACAGAAGATTCCCCTCTAAGAAAGGGTTGAGAATTGCCCATCCTGCCTGTGGCCAATATGAAATAAACAGATGAAAAGCCAGATACATACCGTTTAATTTTTCACACTAATAATTTTTCAATCATTCAAAACTTAAATTATAGTTAAAAATCATTTGTGAACTTTCATATATCTACTTATATCTATCAGCAAATTTATATCTATAACTATTATTCTTTTCTATGTAAGTATTTATTCCTTAATGTGCTTGAGTCATGTGACTATGTCGTACCATGGAAAGGTCTCTTCATCACCAATGGATAAATATTGCTGGATTGTACTTTAGGCTTCACCTCAGGATCTCAAGTTCCAGAAATCAAACTATATTGATGGTGGCTAAGTTCCCAGCTTTAAGCTTAACTTCGCAAATGGGACTAGCTACTTTCCCCAAGTTAAGAAGAGATAGCAGCATATTTACTGCTTATTTGAAGGATGAAAGCAGAAACTTTGGTAATGTCCATGTCATTCTTAGCCTGTTGTTTGGCAGTCAGCCACATTTGTCTAGTTCCTCAAATTACATTTATGGGAACAAGAATATAAGGAGTGATGGCTGAACCCAAGGTTGGTAGGGCCCTACTTTATGTCTGCCAGATTGGAAAGATGGAATAGAGCAAGGCAAAACCAGCAACCAGAAAATGATAGCTCTAATTTCATGTCTGCGAGGTCAGAGTGATCATTTTCACTCTGCCTACTTCCTGAGGCTGTTCTGGGAATAAAAAGGCAGTAGATGCAAAACTTGGCAATAAACAGAATAATTCACTCATTCTCTCATTTATTCCTTTCATTTATCCATTCAGCAAATATTTACTAAGTATACATTTGTGCCAGATACTGTATTATTGTCTGGGTACACATTGATCAGAAAAATAGACATTGTTCCTGCTTTTATAGATCTTTCTTACTATCTAGTGACATATCTGTATAAGATATTGGTATTATGCCATTTATAGCCTTTATTCTAATCCCAAAATCATATATATATATATGATGTATATATGTATGAATCATATACACATATATGTGTATATATATGTATATATATACACACACATACATATACTCATTTTCTGAATATAGCATATATGTGTATATTCAAATCTATATATGTATATCTGAATCATATCTATACATATATGTATGTGTGTACACACACACACATTTAAAGTTCTGCTCATGGGTTGTTCACTTGGGAGGTCGAATTAGAATTGAAGTCAGCAAACCTGTGTTTGTAAGCAGGTCCATCACTTACTAGCTGTCACCTGGAAAATTACTCCATTTCACTATCCTTGGGAGTCTTTATATGTAGAATGAGGGTAATAATAGTTGCTCCATCGTAGGTTTGCTAGACCTTAATGAATTAAGGCTTATTAAGCGTGCCACATAGCAGATGGCACACCTAGAATCCTCTGTAAATTATGGTTAACAAACTTTGCTTGGAGATACTCTTTTGACCACACAGCTGCTAGAGAATAGACTATCGCTCCCCCCCAGCTCTCTCGCTAAGCTTGTCACTGAGGGCTACTCTGAGCAATTTCTAAATAATTCACCTGACTAGAGGCGGCCCAGGCACAGGCACAGGTACTAACTGCAGCCTGCCAATTCCTGTTCATTCCTAAGCAAGCGTCTCAGGGCCTGGCACCCTGTAAGTAACCCCCACTGTGGGGAAGGTACATCCCCTGAAAGATTTCCTGCCAGAATAATGGGAGTGTGTGTCCCCTGCAGCAGCTGGAAGTGGAGTCAAATGAGTCTGATTTCTCCAGTCTAGGAAAACTCCTGAGGAAATGTGGCTGCTTCATGCCAAAGAAAGTGGACGGCAAACTCACTTCCACAGGCCAACCTCAAGGCACCTGAACAGGAGAGGGAATTCTGGTCAGCAGCCCCCTTCCCCAGCAGCCTGAGAGACAATGGACAGGATCTCTATGCTGCCTGCCCAAGGTGAGCAAACAGGCGTCCAGGGCCAAGGGACCCGTGTTCGTGTGCAGCAGGCCACCTCGGAGGGCCAATCAGGAAAGCCACTGGGTCTGATCCAGGAGAGATCCCTAAGGTAAGCCAACAAATGCCCTACCTCAGTGGTCAACAAACTGCAGCTCGCGAGCCACATGCGACTCTTTGGCCCCTTGAGTGTGGCTCTTCCACAAAATACCACGGCCTGGGTGAGTGTATTTTGAAGAAGTGGTGTTAGAAAAAGTTTAAGTTTAAAAAATTTGGCTCTCAAAAGAAATTTCCATCGTTGTACTGTTGATATTTGGCTCTGTTGACTAACGAGTTTGCCGACCACTGAACTAGCTGGTTTGCTCAGTGGATACAGTTTGAGCTCCCAGGTTCGATTCTGGTCAAGGGCACATTCCCAGGTTGCAGGCTCAATCTCCAGTAGGGGGCATACAAGAGGCAGCCGATCAATGATTCACTATTATCATTAATGTCTCTCTCTCTCTCTCTCTCTCTCTCTCTCTCTCTCTCTCTCTCTCTCTCTCTCTCTCCATATATATATTTCTGTTTTCCTTTCCTCTCTGAAATCAATAAAAATATATATTTTTTAAAAAGAGTGTTGGGAGGAGCTGCTTCCACAGGGTCTCACTGCACATGCTGCTCTCTGTCAGCTCCTATTAGTTGGAATGATTTGAAGCAGGTGCTACATTAATATTCATTATTCCTCCTTTAAACAGCATTTGATATGAGAGTGTGAAATGCCACACACAGAAACCTTTCCATGGGCTTGATCCCCAGCGCCTGGCTTCTCTCAGCGACACCTGCTTCCAGAAAACAGGAGGCCAGGGTTTCCAGGTAATTAGCAGAGTCCTTGCTGGTCCTGAACTACCAGGGTGCTCTTGATGAAATGCCCTTTCTTCACAGGTCTATTTGGAGGCGCCCCCCCCCCCCATCTCTTCCATGACACTACCTGAAAGTGCCCTAGGGCTGCGGTAACAAAGAGCCACAAACTAGGTGGTTTGTAGCAATAGAAATGTATTCACAGGGTCCTGGAAGCCAGAAGTACAAAGTCAAGCTGTTCACGGGTTGGTTGCTTCTGGAGCCTTGGGAGAGAAATGGGTGTCATGCCTCTGCCCTAGCTTCTGCCAGCTGCCAGTAATCCTTGGTATTCTTTGGCTTGTGGCATCATAAATATAGTCCCTGCTTCCCTCGTCACATGGCCTTCTTCCTCATGTGTCTCTCTCCAAATCTCTCTCTCCTTATGAGGACACCAGTTATTGGATTTAGGGCCCACACTAATTTAATCTGACCTCATCTTAATTTCACATTGCATCTGCAAAGACCCTTGTCCCAAATAAATTCACATTCTCAGATATTGGCAGTTAGAACTTCAGCACAGTTTTTATAGACACAAACCAAACCACAATAGGGTAGAAAGAAAGAGGACTAGCCAGATGTCTGTTCTATACTTAGAGAGTTTATTTGAAAGGCTTCCTGGTCTTCTATAGAGTGAGCACATGCTGGAGCAAGAACCAGAATTCTGGCCATGGCTGTCGGCTCAGCGACCAAAGAAAGTCAGGAAAATGGCCCAGTCAATTCTCATTATTTGCAGTAATTATGTTCTATAAAGTAGTCACAGCTACAGAATTAACAAATGTGAGGCAGCATTCCTAGGAGAAATACAGTTAGGTTCCTGTGAACCTCAGGTTGTAATGTTTTTGTCAAGCAATCAATACATAACCTTGTTTTTGTGTCTTTTTGTTTAGAGAAACCTTATTTCATGTGCAACTGTTAATTCATAACATTGAGTACATGGCCAACAACACTATTACTCACACCTGAATGAAGCTTTTCTAACCTATGTTTTCCCTGAAAAGCACATGACAGGAACTGGACAGCACTATGCTTGGGATCCATTGTAAACAGCAAAATCACCAGCAACGGGCTCAAAAATGTGAAAAATGCAGCATTGAATAGATTCAAAAAGGACACTTACATTATGAGGCTAGAACAAGAAGGCAGAAGGTTACGTTGTCCAAACTCGACTGGAATGTGGGTGTCAAGCAACTCGAATTTTTCACAGCTCTGAGCATGTCTGTGTGACCATGAAAGTAATGTGACTATCGATTTTGGATACAAAGAAATTATAACAAAGAAGACAATTCTCAAAGACGGAATCTGCACGTGAGTACTTACTACTTATTGAAGCTAATTCCAGGAGGGTTCATGTAAGAGTTCACCTATCTCAGCTGCAGATGCCAAAATACATGGATTGAATTTAGGATGGCAAATAAATTATAGCAAGTGGGCAAACTTATAAACATGGAACCTACAAGTATTAAGGATAGACTATACATTGCAACCATTTCTAGCAGGTTTTGTGATAGAACCACATGCAACTCATCTGCAGATGCCAAAATTAATGGAGGCTATGGGAAAACACAACAGTGTTACTATATGTCTTGGTGGGCATCAGTGTAGATGTATCAAGACCTACAAGCAGGACATTTGTCCCCACAAATAATGTAATCTTAAATAAACCCTAGATGATAAAATTTATACCAGGGAGGATGGAGGGGAGAGACCCTGAATTTGGCCAACTTCATCTCTAAATATAAAAATAATGTAGCTATCCAAATTAATCAAAGTATGTTTTTCTGCTGACAGGTAACATAGAGATTAAATTGAGTTAAATAAAAATTGTTAATTTTTTTTATCACCTGTGCTGTAGACTGTGAAACATATACAATTCACAACAGATATATATTGAGTGGCTTTTGTACAACAGGCACCATGCTGGGGGAATGAGGCTATAAGTATGAATGATCACACAGGTGTTTAATGAAGAACACGGACATTAAAAAAGGTAATAAAAATACTCAATATTTACCAATGCATGTCTGATACCTAGTCTATTTCAAGGCATATAATGGGTATTTAAAAGTCATTTTTGAATGGAGGTGTCAGTGAGCATGTCCTTGAGAAAATGATATGTAAGCTTGCACCTGAGAATGAGCTATCCTTATAGTTTAGAGGAGAGTGTTGGTTTGTAAAAGACCCAGAAGCTAGAGAGAACAAAGTGAGTTCAAAGAACAAAAATTTTAGTTAGACCACAATGTAGTATTTAGACATCAAGAAGACAAAACTTAGGACTACAAACAAAAAAACACAAGATATACAATGAACATGTTGAATTTCCTAAAGATTTTGCTTACCTGAGTTCAATCATCAATTCAAGGCTAAGAACATTTACACACTTGTATTCCCAACTCCTTTTCACAGATGTGAAAGTTGGGCAGTGAAGAAGGATAATAGTGAAAAAAGTTATTTATTTGAAATATAGTGTGGAAGAGAGCTCTACACATTCGCTGGACTGCCAGAAAGATGAACAAGTGGGCCCTAGAACAAATTACACCTGAAATATCACCAAAGGCAAAAATATCAAAATTGAAGTTGTCTTACTTCTGCACATCATGAGAAGGCAGGGCTTTTAGAAAAAGTCAATAATGCTGGAATAATAGAAGCAGCAAGAAAGAGGAAGACCAAATAGGAGAGGAATTGATTCCATAAAGAAGCCATAGGCATGAATCTACAGAAGTTGAGCAGGGTTATTGAGGACAGAACATTGTGGACATCGCTCATTCATAGGGTAGCCAGGAATTGATCCAATTCAGCATGTAACAACTACAGTATGCAAGAAGGAGAACAGCTCCAAATAGGCCATTAGAAGCACAAAATGAAACGCACTGGTGTCGCCAACTTAGGAAGTTTGGCACCAGCAGTGTTGACTCTAACATATAGTATAGTGTCAAGTTCTTCAAAATCTAACTACTAAAGAGAAAGGTGACTGGATGTAGGATAGAAATTCTTTCATGAACATCAAAGTCCCCAAGACCCTCTAGTGCTCCCATGGGACCAAACTGTGTTCATGGTCATACAACATTACTTTTTCCCTGGGCTGACACTTCTACTGATGGTACAAAAGCAATAGTGATAAACATGCTGGTGCCTTTACTCATATTAATCGGCGGCGCCAAACTGTAATAGTGGAAAACTATAGTACTCTTGACCACCATGCACTTATATTTTTTTAAAAAGCCAATTTACTGAAGAATATCTTGTTGAAGGAGTATAAATTGTTAATGTTATTAAATCTCAATCTTGAGTACATGTCTTTTTAATATTGTATGTGATGAAATGATGAAATGGAAAATATGCATAAGATGTTGCTGCTACATATCAAAGTATGATGATTGTCATGAGGAAAAATGCTGTGTCAGTGTCTGAGTTGCAAGTTGAACTTATTAGTGTTTGTGTTTTTGTGTGTGTGTGTGTGTGTGTGTGTGTGTGTGTGTGTGTGTGTATTTTGTTTTTATTCTTTGTGAAATGTAAACTCTGATCATTCAGATTTGGAAATGTGACATAAAGAAGTTATCTTGCAGATTCTTTCAGAATTCTAAAGTAAGCCTATCACCTTAAGGAACATAACTGATATTTGTTGTTAAAGATAAAATTTGAATGGAAAAAATGAGAATGTTGAAAATGCTGTGTCTGCAAACATGAACTTGATAGCTTCCCAATATGTAAGGATTTTTTAATGGTATTGATGGTATTATTAACAGCTATAATTTGTATATACTATTTAATAAAATATAACAATATTTATAAAGTTTTCACAGCTTAGTGAATTGATATTTCCCAATAATCATAACATGATGTCATAAAAGCATTCGTTGGTAAAATATTAATTCAGAATGCAAGTAGACCACTGTACTTTAATATAACAAACTAGAAAAAGTCTATTGAACAGGGTCAGATTCCATATCAAACTGATCTTTGAGAAACTACCACTTGTTGAGTTTTGGTAGAATATCAAAGAAAACTATCCACAATTGTCTGTAAAGGTTATTAAAATAGGCCTTCTTTCCCTACCTGGTTTGGCTCATTGAATAGAGCAACAGCCTAGGAACTGAAGGGTCCCATGTTTGATTTTGGTCAAGGGCGTGTACCTTGATTGTGGACCCATCCCCAGAAGGGTGTGTGCAGGATGCAGCTGAATCGATGTTTCTCTGCTATTGATGTTTTTAACTCTCTATCCCTCTCCCTTCCTCTCTGTAAAAAATCAACAATATATTTTTTTTAATATATATATTTTTTAATAGGCCGTCTTTTACACACTTGTCATCCTTCAAACAGGTTCATTTGTTTGGTTTTTATTTTTTAAGGTCTTTAGAAACCTCAGAAATTCTGATTACAGATTTAATTGATTGGTTTGATTGATTTAGACTAGTCTAATTACAGACAAATAATGAAAATAATTTCCTAGAAACTTATTTTGAGTGCATGTGAAAATTGCAGCAAAAGTCAGGAAAAGATTTGCAATGATCTAATAGTAATGAGTACAGTGAAATAAGTCAGTCAGAGAAAAACATATACCATATGATTTAACTCATATGTGAAATTAATGAACAAACTGAATTACCAAGCAAACAGCTCCTGGGGAGGGTGTTGGGGGAGGAGGGTGGGTGGGAGTGGAGGAATTAAAAGAAAAAAAAAGAGAACCTGTGGATATAGACAACAGTATGGTGATTGTTGGGGTAGGGAGAGGGATGGCCAGAGGTGAAACAGGGCGTAGAGGGGATAGTGATGAAAAAAATAAGATAAAAAGAAATAAAGGTAAAATGCCCCCCCCCACCCAATCCTCCTGTCTATTAAAAAAGGAACATGCAAATTGACCATACCTCTGCTAAACCCACAAGCCACGCCCACCAGCCAATCATGAGGTAGTAAGCAAATTAACCCAACAAAGATGACAGTTGATTTGCATATTGAGGCACAGGGAAGACTGAAGACAGCATAGAAGGAAGCCAAGCACTGCAGAAGGGAGCAAAGCTGCAGAGAAGCAAGCAAGCAGGGTATCAGAGAAGGGAGGGAAGCAGGCGGGGTGGGGGAGAAGGGAGGGAGCAAGGCAGAGGAGACAGGAGTGAGGCAGCCAGAAAAAGGAGGGAGCACAGTGGAACCAGGGGGAGCAAGGCAGATGAGACAGGAGGAAGCTTTGCTCAGCCGCAAGAAGCCCTATTCTTGCAGGAATCTTCCTGCAACAGGCCTCTAGTACATAAATAAAATTAATGAGTACAGGTGTGGCTGAGACCTGTAATTATTAGTATGGGTCCATCTGAGATTCAGACTGAAACACAACTCACTTCCAGCTGACAGGGGCAAAGAACCTGCGTGTCAGAGCAGCATCAGTGGCCTTTTTATTTAAAGCCTCATCTCAGGCAAGAATTTCTTCTAAAACCCTCTTACAATGCATCCTGTCCTTACTTATACATTGGAGACATACCATTTTATGTTTTACAATTTTTTTTCATTATGCACATCTAGTTATACAAAAAGAGAATAATCTTGAATTTCGACCAAGCTCCCACGTGCTGCTGGTCAGGGACCACACTTCCAGAACCACTGACCTGGGGTCTCACCACATTTCCTCACATGGCTGATATGGTAACATGTTCTGAGATGCATGCAACTGACTTGCAACAGTGCCCAATCACAGTTTTGAGACTGTCTGGCTGGTGAGCTAAGAATAACTTTGTTAATAGCAGAGCAGTAGTGTGAATAATCCGAAACTACGGATAAACCAAAAGCCATTTCCACTTGGTGTTGGAAGGTATTCAAGTCGGATTTTAATTTTGCAGGAGAACTGGATTTGCCTTCATAAGTAGCTTTGCTGAGGCCAGTATTAAAATGGAGTGACTGTTCCCTGAGTAAACACATGCTTTCCACTGTCGGGGAGGAAGGCTGTCAGCCGAGCATGCTGACCGTGGAGACAGTGCCAGCATTCCTAATTCACAAAGCAGACCAACTCCCCAAAGTTGACTTAGAGTTGAATCCACTTAAGACACTTTAAAAATTGTAGTTACTAAGAATATGCATGAGAGTTAGGAAGATTTGGGGAAAACACATCGGGTCTCCTTTCTATACATTCCCCAAACTAATTAAACTCATTCAGCTTATGGCCTTCAAACTATTTCCCTTGTGTCTAACCCTCATTCACTCCTCAAACCACACACACACACACACACACACACACACACACACACACACACACACACATGCATACCACACACTCACAGAAAACCTGTTTAAGAGTGTGTGCCTGCATTTATGATTTTGCCTTAGGGAAGGTTATACAAGAAAAGTGCCATCTATAAGCTCACTAATGCCATTGTTATCATGGACAGCCATGTCAAAACTTGTGGTTTGAGATCATTTTAGTCTGTGAAAGTAGTTTCTGAATGTTGGCTTGTGGACGGATAAGCTGTGTCAGAATAACTCCAGAACATAAAAGCACAGGTTCCCTCCCCTCCAACTCATCACTGAGACCGTGGCAGTGGCCATCTTTACCTGCCCTCCTCCAACAGCCTAGTTGTTCCTCTTCAATTTTAATTTCAATTATATCACAGAAGGAATCAATTATTGCTGAGCCAACTTGTGGTTATTTTTAAGAAAATTTATCAAAGGGTTCTGTAAATAAAGTCTTACTCTCACAGAAATGCAGACTAATCTCAGAAATGCAGAAAAAAACATTACCTACCAATTTCTGAGTTCTTATCAGAGGTCAGATATCACGAATTACTTTACTTACTCCCTATAAAACCCCACCAAGTAGGCCCTTTTTTAAAAAAACAAAACAAAACATGTTTTTATTGATTTTAGATAGATGGAAAGGGAAAGAGAAGCATCAATGTGAGAGAGACACATTGATTGAACCCACAACCTGGGTATGTGCCTCGACAGGGAATCAACCAGCGGCCTTTTGGTGCACAGGATGACACTCAACCATCTGAGCCATACTGGCCAGGGCAAGTGGACCCTTTTCTTGGCTTCATTGCATAGGAGAGAAAATTGGGGCCCAAAATCACAGAGCTAGAGAGCGGCAAGTCAAGGATTTTCTAATCCTCCTTTGCCAAATTGAAGCCCATTCTTTTTCATCATTGTTCAGTGTTGTCCCCCAAATTGACCCTTACTAATTAAAGTACCTATTTGAGAAAAGTGCATCCTTACAAATTAACTCATACCAAATACCTTTTATGTGTCACTTCAGATCTTCTTGGCCTGCTCCATTTCTGGCCACTTGTCAGCCTCAGCTGCCTCTGACCAACTAGACCAAATTCCCACAGACACAGCTCCAAGCATCACATTTCATGTGTTCCATGCACACTGCTGACCTGTATCCTCAGGTCACCTCCCCCAACCCTCCTGCCCATGCTGAGGTGACAGATGCTGCTGGGAACTAGGAGGGAATTTATGGAGGTGGGCTGCTCAGACCAATGGAAGTTTAGGGGGAGTAGATAAATGTCTTTCTCCTTACCTTGCATGAACTGTCCAGAAAAGGAGTCTATAAATTTCTCTGATACAGCCCTCCAAGATGGAGCTGTCATTCCCACTGGATACCAAAAGGTTGTTAACTTGGTAACGTGGTTTACTAGTATATTTGCTCACTGGTTCTCACTGCATCCCTGTCTCACACCCTTTCTCCATCAGGCAAGCTCCCTGGATTTGCACCCTCTTCATACAATGGTACCACAGAAACCTTTGCCAAGGCTCTGCCTTCTGGAAACTCGGCTAAGACAATTTGGAAACTCCCAGCTTGACAGGCAGTTTTACTTTTAACTCCTCTTATGGGTGGGGCAAGTCAAGAAGAAGAAGAAGACTAGAAACATAATTATCGGACTGTGTTTTGTCTCCTTTAAAATTATTTCTGGGGAAAGCATTCTCCTGTTCTAAGCCTTCCATACAAACATCGCCACAGCTTTGTAAGCAAGGAGGGACACAGTTGTAAATAGGCAAACAGTAAATGGCTTGTCTTTCTATTCTCACAGGAGTTCTCACTCTTGGTCCATCTCCAGAACTCACTGTCCTGGGAATCCAGTCTACTGAGGCATCGCCTTGTTGAAGGCTCTCCCAGAGAAAGGAAAGTGATGAGTCTCCTGAAACCAACATCAGAAACTGAAATGACCCTTTCATGCCTCACTCCAGGTGGGACTGAAAAACCATGGCGATTTTCCCAGAAACAAAGCCATCTGGGGCAGGTGTGGCTCTGAGCCAGTGCTGGAGATGAGCAAGTGTGCCTCAGGAGATAGGTTTTCAGCATGCTCTCCCAGAGAACAAAATGAACATGTGTTTCCTTTCTCTTCTATTCTAGGAAAATCTGTCCAACAGACTCAGAAAAACAGAAAAGATTAAGAAAAGGAAAATAGTTATTTCAAAAATCTTTAGAAAGCATGTATCTATATATGAGGAGTGAAATGTAGAGCTAAAACGTGTACTGAAAGAATACAAACTGCATATATTGGCTCTGAATAAGTTTTCAGATGTAAAAGCACTAAATAAGTGTAGTATGTATTGCATGTTCCTACACTTAATAAATTTGATGTGTATGTAAGTTCACAGTTCTCCATAAGCATAATGGTCTCAATGCTAAGCTATAGATCAGATCAATGAACATCTTCCAATATAATATGGTCATTACCATGGACAGAATAATAATGCAAACCTGTGTGTGTATGGGTGGAATATGTTTGGGTTGTGGCCAACACAATACTTATTTTCTAAATGAATTAGTAATAAGTTAACAAGTGGATGGTGGATTATTTTGATATTAAGATTCAATAAATATAGATTAAGTTCAGAGAACATGGCCAGTTCTATGCTGGGATTGCTTTAAAATAATAAATAAACAAGCATAACACGTAATCCCAACATTTAATGAACTCACAGACTGTGAGGAGATTATGGTTGTTTGCATTGTTATAATGATTGCTAACATTTATTGAGTACTTACTCTGGATTTTATGTCTTTCCATAAATGAACCAATAAGGTAGATATAATCATATCAATTTTCATGAGGGAACAAACAGAGTATATCAGGGTCATATGTAAGATCCTATAGCTAGAAAGAGGTAGAAGACAGATGAGTTTTGAACCTGAATTTGTCTTTCCAGAGAGCTGAATCCACTATGCCAGCGTTCGGCAAACTCATTAGTCAACAGAGCCAAATATCAGGAGTACAACGATTGAAATTTCTTTTGAGAGCCAAATTTTTTAAACTTAAATTTCTTCTAACGCCATTTCTTCAAAATGGACTCACCCAAGCCGAGATATTTTGTGGAAGAGCCACACTCAAGCGGCCAAAGAGTTGCATGTGGCTCGCGAGCCGCAGTTTGCCGACCCCAGCACTACGCTCTCTTGCCTTCATAAATTATCATTTGATTTCCATAGTCATCGGCAAACAGGGCAGTGATCACTTCCATTTTAGAGTGAAGAAACAAAGGTTCTGAGAGGGTGAGTAATACAGTCCTGTTCACACGGTGAGTGAGGTTACTTTTGTTCCTTTCGACCTCAAGTTCTGAGCTCTTTCCCTCATAGCAACATACTCTCACCGAATCCCAGACTCCACTTCTATATTCAGTTCCACTACTTCCAAGGGACCATGCTCATCCTGCCACCCAGGATCGTCCAAGGTCTTATAGCGAAAACCCGTGGAAGTGCTAACCCATGAGAAGAGCATCCACCCTTCTCCTAAGCAATTTCATGTCTGAACACAACCCTGCCCCTCTGGCTACAGCTGACTCAGTTATGGGTAAGCAACTAACTGAAGTCAAAAGGACCAGTTCCATTTTCTGAAATACTGCACTTTGGACCAGAAAGAATCAGGACATTTCTTTCTGGAGGTTGAAGCCCTGCAGATACAAAACTCAGAGCCTACCGATAGTTCTTTGCTCCTGGAGGAGAGAGCCTGGCTGCATGAGAGAGAATGAGCCTCACTCCCTGGAAAGAAGCTGTGTCAAGAGTCAGGGGAAGGACTTTGGCAGCACTCCAGTTTCTGGACCCATTTTTTCTTACAGGTAGGGTATCTGCCTTTTTCTGTGATGTATTTATCAACCATTCCTTGAATTTTTTTAGTTAATAGATTCCCTTCTTGGCCTGAACTTAATACAAATTTTCTTTTTCTCACACATAATGAAAAATAACTCATCCTAATACAGTGTCCAATGAGAAAACAGACCAAAAAAGCTACTTAAAAAGCACTGAGTCCCCTAGCCAGTTTGTCTCAGTGGATAGAGCATTGGCCTGTGGACCAAACGGTCCTGGGTTCAATTCTGGTCAAAGGCATGTATGTCAGTTGCAGATTTGATTCCTGACTCTGGTTGGGGGTGTGCAGGAGGCAACTAATCAATGTGTCACTCACATCAATATTTCTGTCCCCCCTTTCCCTTGCACTATAAAAATCAATGGAAAAATATCCTTGGGTGAGTATTAACAACCCCCCCAAAAAAGGCACCATGTCACTGATGAAAGTATATGCTTATTTTATTAGGACTCATCTTTGAGTCCAAATCAGATCCTCATTTGCTGTCTGTCTCACCAGATCAAAGCCTGGTCAGAGCCCACATACCAGGTCTGCGTGCATGCACACCATCTGGCCACCACAGGACTACACTCCCTGCTCTCACACCGATCCTCTCACACTTCCCTTTCAGGGCCATCATTTGGGGTTGAGGAAAGAGATCTGCTTTCACTTTGTGATGGCAGGATTTATACCAATTGCTTCCATCCCACCATCCCTGCCTGGCAACTTCTTGGGAGACCAAGACATAGCTTTTAGAATGAGATGGGTTTTTTCTATCCTTCAAGAACTGCTAAGGCCTAGACAGGAGAGTTCTATGGTTGTGAGATAGAGAAGAGATTATCTCTTGTCAGATCCCCTAGATAACTCACAGAACTCATGCCTAAAATAAGGACTTCAAAGCTTATGATTCATGCAGGGAGGGTTTTATTTGACATCTCATCTATTCGCATAGGTCAGGTCCCTTGGGTACCATTCCAACTTTGCTGCCCCTTAGAATAATTAAGTTTATCTTGCATCTGCTGGCTATTGCCCAGTAGCCTCTGATAGTCTGGAATCCTTTATGTCCAGTGCTTCCAAGAACCTCAGTTCTGTACCAGCATCCTCTCCTGTCAGTCCTGGCCTTCACTGATAGACCCCAGGGAGTTTCTCAAGGACCATGAGATGTTGGCACTGCCCTCCTCGGCCTGCTCCTTATCACCTCAGTAAATGAAGTATGCTCAGGGCCTTCCCAAGATACAGTTGGCTGGTGGTTTTCTGTTCTTATACAGTAGACCCATTCTAGCATGCCACTTCTCTGAGCCTTCTGATGCCTTCCTCCACTGTCTGCCAGTGGCACCTCAATTCCGTTGAATGTGGGCCACCACTTTATCCAGGTTTCTAAGGCTCATCCCAGGCTTAGCCCTGCCAGAGTGTTAACCCTGTGACCTGGGAAAGTGACCCTATATCAACCACCTCTTCATTTTCCAGTTTAATATTTGCCCCATCTTGATTCTGCACTCTCAGTATCCAACCAGGTCTATTCTGCACTTCTAGTTAGAACACAATAGCCGAGTCATGTGGCCCCCTTGGCATATCATTTGTACTACACCATAGCAGGTGCAGCACATAGCCATCTTTCCCTCGTGGTTGGTCAGATAACCAGGACAGAAAGAATGGGGGCAGATCCTGAAGACCAGCGTTATTGTATAAAGCACCTGCCTCATTTGAGATTTCTCTATAGCCTCAAGCAAAAGGTAAGGGGAGATAGGTACAATGGTCTCTGTCTGCCAACAAGGAGAATGGAGACATTTCTGCAGACCCAGAGGCGTTTGTGGGATCTGGGAGTTAAATTTGCTCAAGTACCTCTCTGCAGATATCTTCATCCCAATCTCATGGCCACATTTTTTCTCTTATCTACTCCAAGCATAGGAGACTAGGCTAGGCTCAGAATTTCAGCTTTCTCCCAAGTTCTGCCAACTTCCCAGTTTGGTTATCTGCAGAATTCTCCACTGGTGGACAAAGGTCTCTGTAAATGTTGCTTAGAAAACCTTGTAACCCTCATACTTGACTCAAAATTTGTTATTGAATCTCTTGAATATCTTCTTCTCTCTTCAAATCATCAGTGCCGGTCAGCACAATATCATCATTATAATTAGTGTCTTCCTGAATCTTTCAGAAGCTTCAGATATTGCATGAGTTGGTATACTCCTTTCATTTGCAATCTGTACTAGCCCCGTTTAGCAAGTGCACTACAACGTCATGCTAGGGGCTGCTGCTACCCATTGCAAATGGTGGTGGGTGACCCAACTCCAAGGCTCTATCCTAGTGAGCTACCTCCCAGGACCACTCTTGGGACCTAAGCTCATAGGTAGGTTTCCTAGCAACGGCAAAGGCATTCAGGGACAACTTTGAGGGAGTGCCCTTTGTGCATCCATTCTGAAATCACATGCTCCTATATCGCTGCTTCCTTATATGTATCTACTGGATAGCTCTCTCCTCTGCAATTATCTTCCCTCTCCCACTCTCAGGACAAATATCCTCTGGTCCTGTGTGCATAGAGCTGAGAATGACAGTCAAACACCAGTTTAAATCAATCCCCTTTAAATAACAAGCAGGCTTCTAAGTACCTCTGATTTCTAATTCCATGTTCTAGGTGAAGATTTACTTAGCCATTAGCTAAGGCCATGGGTGGCTGAAATGGTAAAGACACAACTTCTGGGGTCTGTTTCTGTGGGTCGCAGGAGCTTACACAGAGAAGAGAATGATAGGTTAAGCAGGCACACCAAATTTTCTATTAGAGCCCCCTTCTCCAGAAATAGACCAGCCAACTTACTGGCATGTGAGTGAGCATAAATTACTGAGTGAAATACCCCAATTATTTTCTGGCAAAATGTTCCTCTGGCTTCATTAAGACATAGGAGAGGTAGTGTAGCCTTGCATGACAATCAGTAGAATGAAAACTCTGTGAGAGAAAGAATTTTGTCATTTGGTCTATCTTGCTCAGTAATGTGTTCCCAGCACTTATAAAATTACCTAAGTCATAGTATGTTATCAGTACATTTCTAAAATGAATGAGTTAATCAATGCCTGATGTTAGAAAGATCTGTCTACAGTTCTAAATCCACACAGTGGATTCCAGCTTAGTTTTCTTGCCTGTAAAATGTGATAACAAAAACACCTATTTTGCAGTTACTTTGCGGGTGACGTGAACACCGACACTATCACGCTGACCACAGTTCAAGCACACCGTGAATGAGACCTTCCCTTAAGAGAGCGTCATGCCGGGACACAATAATGACTGCTGAAATGAACAAAAGCCCGCTGTATTTGGCAGTGGCCACTGCAGTGACAACAAGCCATAGAATGCAGAATAAATAACACTTTCCCAGGAAAAAGATGCATTTTTCCTTCGTAGCTAACTGGAGAAAATAATAACAGAGATAAGTAATTAGATCAGAACCCTAAGCAGTCTTCCCTGCAAAGGCAGGTCCTTGTGATTGGTGAGAAAAAAATAACTAAAATCAACAGCAGCAACAGCAGCAATAAAAATGTTAGCATAAAATCTCTTCTGACAGTGTGGCCTCTTGATAGCTCCTTCTTCACAAAGACTGCTGCATGTCCCCATAGGAGTGATTTGAGAAATGGGAAACCTACTATCGATGCTGTCTGGACTAAGAAGACTGCAGCAGACAGGCAAGAGAGCACAATTTTGAGGTACTCCCTGCTGGAATGAGGGCTGCTAACTCTCCCACCTGCTCTGTTGTTTCCTTTCCTCCCCCTCCCCCCATCCTCCCCTCCTACCCCTCCTCCCCCATCTTCCCACCCCTTGAAAACAGCACAGATGGGGAGGAGAGAAGCAGGGGATTCAAGTTGATACATTACGTGGGCACAAACAAGTTAGAGGAAAACATCTTTGCAGGGTGAGAAAAATTCCACTCCTTTCTTGAACAATTTCTGAAGTAACAGAAACCATGGAAACTAATATAAATGTAGCCAGTGCATTGTACATTCTCAGTCTGAAACAATAAAAAACAAACTTAATCACTTGAAAAAAAAGAATAAACATAACTTTGAAAACAAACTTTAATAAACTTCTTATTCCTTCTGATGAAAACTTGTGAAATTTGGGCACTTTGAAAGAGAAATAATTTTATAGATTCAGTTCGTCTAATAAATGTATACATATGTTATATACATATCCATCTAATATATGTATACATATGTATAAATATGTATAAATATGTATAATACACATCTGTATGCATTTCATACTATATAATACATATGAATATTGTGTAGTATATGTAATGCATATTTAACATTATATTATACATTTTATTATATTAGACATTACTATCCTATATAATAAAAGAGTAATATGCAAATAGACCAAACAATAGAACTGAACGACCAATCAAAGCATAATATGCTACTGATATGCTAAGGCTGCTCAACCACTCACTATGATGTGCACTGACTGACCTCCAGGGGGTAGATAGTCAACTGGTCGAACAGTTGCTATGATGTGCACTGACCACCAGGGGGCAGATGCTCCAACCATTAGATTAGCTTGCTGCTGGGGTCTGGCAGATTGGAACTGAGATGGGCCAACATGCCCTGCAGCCCACCCTAAGTCCCTCCCTGGCCAGATTATGCACTCATGGGGTCCCTCAGCCTGGCCTGTACTCTCTTGAAATCCAGGCTGAAGAACCCCCCACAAGTGCACAAATTTCATGCACTGGGCCTCTAGTAAATACATAATTATAAATAGTTGCCCTAGCCCTATCACTGGCTAGAACATCAACTTGGGGACTGAAGGGTCCCAGATTCGATTCCAGTTAAGGCCATGTACCTTGGTTACAAGCACATCCCCAGTGGGGGGTGTAGAGGAGGCAGCTGATGAATGCTTCTCTCTCATCAATGTTTCTAACTCTCTATCCCTCTCCCTTCCTTTCTGTTAAAAAAATAAATAAAAATATATTTAAAAATAGCTCTAAGTTCAATGAAAGGAAAACACATGGAGATATAAGTATAACAAGGAATTTAATCTGAACGTTTAGGAAAATAAGGTACTAGCTTTTGGCAGCATGAAAAACCATTGTGTGTACTATTTTGAAAAAGTAGTAAAATATTTCATGGCACAGAAAAAATTTCAATTAAAGAAGAGTGACAAGAAGACTGATCTCCCACTGGCCCTCATTAGAGAAAGCAAGCAGAGAGGTCAATTATTTCTATGAAAGGAAGGAGAAAAGTTACACCAGATCTCCATTGCAGCATGGAAAACTACATAAATGCTTGGAAAACATCATCAGAATCATTTGGCAATTGAACAAATTAGTGATAGAATTGACTTCTCTGCAGAGTCCAGAGGTGGTGAGAGGAGGAAAAGTCACTGGAAGAAATAAATTTTTCTCATACAATAACAAAAAAAAAGTGATTTTATTTTCCTTGGGATAATGAAAATCATTTCAGAAAACACTGCCCCAAATGTTAAGCAGACCCATGAGCCCATTAGTTTAAATGCTCTGCCATCTTACTTTTTTCCATATCTTCGTTTTAGATCTCCAGGCCCAAAATAAACTATAATCAAAATTCTTTTCTCGTGGTGGTAGAGGAGCAGTATTAATTGCATTTTTAGAATGGTAAATAAAACAAAAGATTTGCATGGGTCTTTCAATAGAGTTGTTGTTTGGTCCAAAAATAGAACTTACAGACTCAGTTTGGACTCTGACTTTTACATATTAACCAAGACCATGTTTCCTTGCCTGTATTGGGAACAAAAACTTAATGCTGGCTTGAGAATGGAATAAAAAAAGAAATAAAGCAACTAAACCGTACACTTGAGAAATTATCTTCACATTATGTTGACTTTCCCACATTCTGAAACAGCCTATTTCCCACCTTTAATAAGTTTGAGTTTGCTGTGCTCAGCATAATTGGACACAGCTGCCTGCATTTTCTGCCAGGGTGTAAGGAAAAATGGAGTTATTATTAGAGCTTGGTAGAGCAACCTGTCTGGCCAATGTAAATCTCCACATTCAATTGTTTATTGGTTGTGAATTTTCCATTGTACGGGCACCCAGGAAGTCTCTTCTCTAATAGGAGTCTGGAGAAAAAGGCTGAAAAGCTCCAGGTATCCAATCAGAAAATTAATTGGTTGACCCATCCATCATGTTGAAGTCAACAATAGAGACACTAGTCCACAAGAAATTGAGTTGTCCTCAAAACGAGTAACTGCAGGCAGCAATTTCCAGACTTGCCAGAGAAGCTTGTGATGCTTTAAAGTTAGAGGCCTTTGTAACGAGCATTCCATTCACAGAGGAGTAGGTTTGAAATCAGTCTTGGCTTTGGTTTCTCCAGACATACAATCTGGGATTGGGGCTCAAGGATGTGTAGTTTAATGGGGGAGATGCAGAGAACACCAGCCAGGAAAAACGATAGTGTTAGAGAGAAGCGAAGACGGTTACTAACAGTGACCATTTAGCCAGCTGTGCCAATGAGGAAATGGAGATTAATATCATGGAGAATCTCTGGGAGATGTTGTTGAAAATGCTTCCTAAGTACTGAAGCCCAAAGGCAAGGGAGCTGGGATATTTATACACTGACTCCCGAGGCTGCTCCCAGGGTGGTCATTCCTTGGCATTGCTGGCCTGCCCTGAGTAGAAGTGGTGCCACCTGCAGAGAAGTTGGAAAAAGCCCGTGGGTGGAAGATAGGCAGGTATTGGTGGTAGAAGTCAGCTAGAACATACCAAAGTTTAGAAAGATATGATTTGAGGACACTAACAGAGACTACCTCAACATTTTTTGAGTGGACAGTCCATGTAATAGAAATTTGGAGGCTAAAATGCCATCTCCACTAGATTGGTAATAACTTCGAAAAGCAGCAAGTTAATGGCAGTCCTAATGCAGATGGAGAAGAATTCTGTAACCATTAATGATGTCTGCCATGGGCAAGAAAGAGCATCATCACCTAAGCCATATATATATATGTGCCATCCTTCATTTACATTAGCAAACGTTTCTATAAGGGGCCAGACTAATACTTAGGAAAATATTTTAGGCATACACTCCTCTTTGTTATTTATTTAACAATTCTTTTTAAATGGAAAACAACATTCTTAGCTTGTGGATCTACAGAAATAGATTACTGGCCTATTTTCCCCACCCTCTGTCTGCAGATGAATAATTTCCAACTTTTTCCTGTATGGGAACCCCTTTTTTATTCTAAAAAAATATTTAAAGAACAAAAACAGGCTGCTACAAAGTAGTTTGTGTGTTTTCCATGCGGTTCCTAAAAGTTATATTTAAATAGTATTGTGAAGGTCTTAGAAGCTAAAGCTGCTCTCTCACCCACGCTGAAGCACACAGCCTGAGATCCACTTACCAAGTTCAAATGTCTAAGTTTACAGAAGTGAAAACCAAGGCATAGAGAGGAAAAAAGACTTTTCCACCATCAAATGCTTAGTGGTTCATCGACCAAATATTGGCAGGTGGGTGATAAGGCCCATATTAAACCAGGACACATAAAACTATAACAGAAAATCTAATTCTATCATACATAAAGTGCAAATTAGAGCCCTCTAAGCTCTTCGAGGAAAGAGGGATTAAATGTGGCATGAAATAACAAGGAAAGGCTTCTTGGCTAAAAACTATCCCAGGAATGAAACAATCACTTTCATTTTAGATTTTTTTCAACAAATAGGACTTGAGACCCTACACTGTGTCAAATACCACGTGATTAATACAGGGCACAGCAGCCAAGGGTACAGGTACTATAAACACACAAGTAAAAGAAATGGAGATGAATGCAGTGTTTCTGGTTTAGGTGCCGACTCATTAACATCTAGCAGAATGCTTTGCACACAGACCTCAATTTTTCAATGAGTCAGTGAATGGTTTAAATAGCAATTTGGGCTCAGAGAACACATCACAACTGTAGTTGCTCACAGGCATTAGTAATAGGTTCCTTTGTTGTCTTTTACATATCCAGCATTTATAAATCTATTAAGTTTTTTAGTGATGCCTGGACCTGGAGGAGCAAACTGATATTCTCCATAATAAGGTATACAAAGAACCTGGCTTGGAAAGAGAGCCTGAGTCACATTAATCATTAGTTATTTATTTTTTATATATCTGGCCAATAGTCAACTAATCTAGGGGTGCTGAGAGACATTAGTCAGGAGCTATGGCCAATGCACCCAGCTTTTAGGAGAATGAAATCTCAGTACAGCAGCAGCAATTCATACCCAGTTACAAAATAATCAAGGAGGGAATGACATGATTGCCAAGACTTGTTGGGCAAGAAGCCAAGAACAAACATGCAACCCACTGAGCTCAGCAGATTATAAACAAGAGATTCTGTATTCCTGTGGTTTTCTTGGAAGGAAAGAGAGGTCCAATAGGCCAATCCCTTAAACACTGTAGTCAGCTTAATGTGCAGTACCCTCTGGTGTGGGGTGTGTAATAAACTATTTAATTGGTTCAACTAAACAGCCCTGAAGTATTATCAGAAAGCAAGCGGCCTCAGGATATGGGAGTATTAATTTAGCTATGATTAAATCCCATTATTCTGGTTATTTTAATGGCCTTAAGCAACAACATTAGTTATGCTCACAGATTCTATGAATCAAGGATGCAGACAAGGCACAGATACGTAGCCTACACAGGCCCCACAATGCCTGGGGCTAAGCTGAAAACACTGGAAGGGCTGGGAGTGACATAAACACCTGGGACAGGATTCTGCAGATTCTGCACTTCCATGTCTGACAGCAGAGCCAGGGCAAACTACATCGCATCAGCTGGGACTTATTTTCCAAAGATTATGGAACATTTATCAAAATTGGTTACATTCAGTGGTAATAAAAACACCTACATAAATTCTGAAAAAAAGAAATTACATACCACTTTCTCTAATAACAAATTAATAAAGGTCGAATTAAACTATACACACACACACACACACACACACACACACACACACACACACATATTCCACAAAAGAAAACTTTTTAAAAAAGAAAATGCAAATCTCCAATTATAAGCTATTTAGAAAATAATGACAATAAGATTACTATAATATAGAAAATGGCTTAAAGCTATTTCATACTTTAGAATTAGAGTAATATTTAAAAGAAAATAAAGGAAATAAACTGAACTTTTAATATCAGGATTTAGAAAAGAAACATTAAAACATATTTGAGGAAAAGTAAATGAAAATTATTAATTAAAAGTTAATCAAAAAAATAAATTCAAACAAAAGAAAGCCAAGAATTGGTATATGAGTCTAAGGGGTGGTTTTTTATGGGTGTGGAAATTCTTAGGTCTGGTGAAATCAAGAAAATAACATGAAGCAAATAGAGAAACTCATGGCCCCACATTGAGTATTAATAGCTTTATCTATTTATCTGGATATCTATTATATAGGTAGATACATGATATGCATTAGTATACACATATATGGTATCCAGTATTAAAAACACGGTACATTTAGATAAAAGAAGACACATTCTAGAAAAATAAAATTACCAAAACTTGACTAAAAATTAAAAAAAAAAAATAGACAATCTCGCCATAACCCGATGGCTCCAGGGACAGAGTGTCAGCCTATGGACTGAAAGGACCCGGTTCAATTCCGGTCAAGGGCATGTACCGTGGTTATGGGCACATCCCCAATAGGAGGTGTGCAGGAGGCAGCTGATAGATGTTTCTCTCCCATTGATGTTTTGAACTCTCTATCCCTCTCCCTTTTTCTCTGTAAAAAAAAAAAATCAATAAAATATATTTCAAAAAATAATAAACAACCTGAAAAGAATGACAACATTGGGAATAATAGAAAAAGATGCTGGATAATTGCTTCTAAAATCAGTCACTGTGCTTAAATTGCTTTAAAAGTGATAATTTTTTACTATTGATGACAAAGATAACCACTCGCCATTACCTCTCTAACACAACATGAGAAAAAATATGAAACTTTCCATTTCTTTTTACATTCCATTTATAAAAAAACATAATGCCCAAATTTTACTAATATATTGAAATATATAAATATTCAATAAAATTCTAGAATATTAAATGTACTAGCATATTAAAATGATAATATGGTAGGTTATGAGATCAGTCAGGCTGGTTTAAAATTTGAGTTCACTATTTGTACTAGTTTTGTGAATTTATATAGCTTAACCTCAATTTCCTTTACTATAAAATAACAATAGTACTGATATAATAGAATTGTGGTGAGGATATTAGAAGACAATACATACAAAAAATTTAGTAATATTTATTGGAAAATATTTAGTAATATTTATCACCTTCTGTTTGAAAATAAAGTCATTAAGTGAGCATTCCAATACTTCTATCCCAAGAAATCATATAAAAGCAACTAAGAGAATGTGCACATTCCATTTTCAGCCACATAAAGAGACATAACTATATCCTCAGATCTCAAGAGGTAACAAAGGATTGCCAAAGCCCCAGAGAAAACCATTCAGGGGAGGACTTGAGCAAGGTCATGGCCTCAGGTAGCCAACTGGTCAAAATACTCTCCAGCAGGTGAGAGGAGGTGCATGCAGGTACTTCTCTAATACTAGGTCTACACCAATACAAAGGGGCACAGGGGCTGTTCGCAGAGGTTTCCCCAGATGAGACTCCCATCAGCCAGAGGGAGCAACCAATACACAGCTACTCACCAAAGAAACAACTCACATGTTCAGAAATTACCTAACTTTTTGTAAAAAGAAGAAATATGCTGCATTCTGAACCATTTTCCCACTTCTTGGTCCAAATTCAAGTATTCCTAGGTAAGAACCACTGTTTTAAAAAAGAGGGTGGGAATAGAGATAAAGAGAAAGAAACTGAGAAAGCGACAGAGAGAGAGAGAGAGACAGAGAGCGAGCAAGCTGACCAAACATTATTGACTCAAAAAGTACTAGATCCCCCCGATTCAGAGGGATGTCCTACCCAGTATTTGGAAAGAAGAAATGAAGAGATAATTATAATGCTAATTTAAAGTGTTCTAGGACATAAAGAAGTAAGAAAATCTCTAAATTGATTTTATGAAAAGATCATAATTTTGATACTCAGAATTCAGAAAGATTTGACAAAGTGAGTCTATACACTACATCCAATTTAATAAAAGAGTAATTTGCAAATTGATCGCACCTCTGCTACACCCACAAGCCACACCCACCAGCCACGCCCATCAGCCAATCAGGAACAAATATGCAAATAAACCCAACCAAGATGATTGCAGCCATTGAGAGCAGTAGGGAGGCTTGGGTTTCGAGCAATGAAGGAAGCCAAGCTTTCTGCCTGCCCTTGCTGGTCTAGGCCTTCACTCAATGCTACAATGTTTCAATAATAGAAGATAAATAAATCCCAACAAAAATAGCAGCAGTCACGGAGCTGGAGAGAGCAGGAGGCTAGGGTTGCTCCTGGTGATGGAGAAAGCCAACCTTCTGAAACCCTGGCTGGCCTAGGCCTCTACTCCAGGCTATAAAGTTTCAATTATAGAAGATAAATATATTCCAACTGAAACGGCTGCCATCACAAAGCTAGCAGAAGGCTTGTTTCTGCTCAAGGCTACAAAGTTTCAATTGTAGAAGATAAATAAATCCCAAATACCATGGCTGCTATTCGGGCCACTAGGGGGCGTGGCCGACCTGCAAACCACCACAGGCCCCTCACCCAGGCTACCCCATGCCCCAAGGAAACCCCCACATTGATCTGGGATAACCTTTAGGGCAAATCAGCTGGCCCCCAACCATGCACTAGGCCTCTATCCTTCCTATCTAATAAAAGAGTAATATGCAGATTGACCATCACTCCAACACACAAGATGGCTGCCCCCATGTGGTCAAAGATCCTGCCCCCATGTAGACACAAGATGGCCACCACAAGATGGCTGGCAGAGGATGACAGTTGGGAGGGATCAGGCCTGCAAGGGAGGGCAAGTGGGGGCGGTCAAGCCTGAAGGGAAGGGCAGTTAGGGGTGACCAGGCCAGCAGAGGAGGGAAGTTGGGGATTACTGGGCCTGCAGGGAAGGGCAGTTGGGGGGGGGGACCCAAGCCTGCAGGGGAGAGCAGTTGAGGGGGACCAGGCCTGCAGGGAAGGGCTGTTAGGGGTGACCAGGCCTGCAGGAGAGGGCTTTTGAGGGGGACCAAGCCTGCAAGGGATGGAAGGAGGGAAGTTAGGGGTAAATAAACTGGCAGGGGAGCAGTTAGACATCAATCAAGCTGGCAGGGGAGTGATTAGGGGTGATCAAGCTGGCAGGCAGAAGAAGATAGAGGCAATTAGGAAGGCAGGCAGGTGAGCAGTTGGGAGCCAGCAGTCTTGGATTGTGAGAGGGATATCTGACTGCCCATTGGGATGGGGCCTAAATGAGCAGTCAGACATTCTTCAAGGAGTCCCAGATTTGAGAGGGTACAGGCTGGGCTGAGGGACACCCCTCCCCCATGCAGGAATTTTATGCACCGGGCCTCTAGTCATTTATAATTGTCATTTAAAAATCCTAAGTAAAATATTAGAAGCAAAAATGACAGAATCCAGCAATACATTTAAATAATTCTGCACACATGACTGAGTGGATTTACTCCAGGAATGCAAGTGCAGTTAAACTTCAAGATACTTATAAAATGTACAACATAGCTAAACAGAAATACTATGTTAATCTTCACAGATGCTGAAAATTTTATTTCATAAAATTCAAAAATATTCCTTGATAGAAACGTTGTTTAATATGCTAGACATTTGTCTTAACATCACAAAATATGTCCACCTCAAGCCCAAAGTCAACATCTCACTTTGTGAGGAAGCACTTGAAGCTTAAAGTTAAAATCAGGAATAAGACAGAGGTGTCCAGAGCCACCATTAGTGTTTAGCATTCTTCTGAAGGATTAAAACTTCAGTTAGAAACAAAAACCCGAGACAAAAATAATTGGAACAAAGTTAAAATTATCCTAATTCACTGAGAAAAGCATTACCAACTATAAAAAGCAAATTAACTGTAAAGCAACTAAAACAATAAGAGAATTTAATAAGAAGGTAGTATGCATGATTAATATAAGAAACCAATTGTCTTTATATGCAAACAAGTTAGAAATTTTTTAAAAATCTCATTTCAAGTTGCAACTCCTCCCTCCCCTTAAAAAATGATATAATACCTAGGAATAAACTAAGTCAGAAATGTGCACGATTTATATAAAGCAAATTTAATTGTAGTTATATTGATAAATTTTTAACATGCAGTAGTAGTGCTTTGCAGGCTGGCCACATATCCTAGTGACCCAAGCAGAGGCCCTGGGATCTAGAATTTATTTTATGTTCTACAATTGAAACTTTGTAGCCTGGAGCAGAGCAAGACTTCTGCTCGCTCTGTGGTAGCAATTTCTTTTGGGACATTTGCCATCTATAATTGAAACATTGTAGCCTGGAGTAGAGGCACAGGCCCCCCAGAGCTGCAGAAGCTTGGCTTCCTCCATCACCCGGACAACCCTAGCCTTTGATCTCTCCAGCTCTGTGGCTGCCACCATTTCTGTTGAGATATAGCTTCTATAATTGAAACTTTGTAGCACTGAGTGGAGGCCTAAGCCAGCAACAACAGGCAGAAAGCTTGGCTTCCTCCATTGCTGGAGAAACCCAAGCCTCCCTCCTGCTCTCAGTGGCCACAGCCATCTTGGTTGGGGTTTATTTGCTCCTAGTTGGCTTGTGGGTGTGGCTTTTGGGTGTGGCTTGATTGGAGGTATGGTCAATTTGCATATTACTTGTATTAGATAGGATTAGAGAGAACAACTCAGTAGTTGGACATAAATTTATCTAGCTAGAAAACTAGCTGCTTCAAGAAAATGCAAAATGTAGTTTATTCAGAATTGTAGGTTGGCAAAATGGATTGTGCAAAAGTTGGAGCTGAAATATATAGCAGCTAGTAAAGAGAACACAGCTAAGCAGAGATGCATGAAAACCTTGGTAAAAAAGAACTGATGGCCTTAAGGATAAGGAGGACCTTGGAGTCAAGACTAGGTTTACTTGAGGTAAAGAGGAATGAGAAGACTCTGCTGAGAAGGGATTTTCAGAGCTCCTAGCCTTGGATGGGTATAAATATAAAGGATAAGTTTGCCGCTATCACCACTCTTCACAAGCCCTACCAGGCAAGCTTAACTGTGCCTTTATCCTCCCAAAAGTGAATCTTGGCTTCTCTGTTGAACAACATTGTCAACTGTCGCAGTTGCCAAGCCAACAGATGGTGTGGGCTGTGCCACCAGCAGTTTCCAAATGTAAAAATATAGTCATTTAGATGTTTTCTGTGTGCACCCATTTCCTCATTAATCTTCTCGATGCAGCTATAAAGGGATAATTTCCATGTGAAACACAGTGGCACTCTGGCCACCTTCATTTACATACTTTTGAGCCCCTTACCATGTCTGAGTACAATGCTACAACTGGAGGTGTGCAAAAAACATAGGGCAAAGTCCCTCTTGCATTTTCCTCTTATTAGTGAATCTATGTTTTATCTTGGCAGCTATATTTAAAGCAGGTTAGGAGAAGGGTACAAACTTGCAACTATAAGATGAATAATGTCTCAGGGGTCTAAGGTATACCTCAGTGATTATAGTTGATAACACTGTATTGTGAAATGGAAATTTGCTAAAAGAGCATAAAAATGTTCTCACAAAAATTTTATATATGTTGATGCACATATCGTGATAAATGTATTAATTAACTAGATGGGGGAATCCTCTCTCAATGTGTACGTACTTCAAGTTATCACAATGTATACTTTAAATATGGCACAATTTTATCTGCCATTTATGCCTCAATAAAACTGGAAGAGTTAACAACTCTTTCTTAAGTCATTTTTAAATCAAAACTAATTTGTAAGAAGTGCCCACATCCCCTCCAAAAGAATGCACACATATCAACAAAACAAAGACAAAAATGAAAGCTGAAAGAATGGCTCTACAAATTGTAAAGCCAAATATAAATGGTTATTGAATTGTTCATTACACTTGTTTTGTAATCACTACGAAAAAGAACAATTGGACGTTATATATCTGTCCATTACTTCCTACCTTGAGGCTGGCAAGTGTCTCAAATTAAAATGTATGCCACTAACACCTCCAATTTATCTTAAAAGTTCTGAGCAAATTAATCTCTCTCCAGAGCATATCTAATTTCTCCTAAAGGATTTCTATTAGCTACTCCAACAACAAACAAACATTTCAAAAGCTGTTGGCCTAGGAGTTTTTCATTATCTTGTCCAACATTGCCATTGCAATATGGGAGAGAGAACCACCTCTCATAACTCTGGTTAGTCCATGGGCATCATCCTATAGGCAGTTCACTCTTCTACTGGCAGATGCCATTCCTTTCTGAGCATATGCCCTTTCTTTCTGTCCATGCCAGTCCTCACCATCTTTCCCATCTATAATGTTCCACCAGCTCTGTGAGCAAGCATATGGCATATGCCTGGCCAGTCATAAAACCTCTTCTTTCTAGCCAGAAAGGTTAGTTCAGGAACCCAGACAAGACCTTCCCAAGAGACTTCTGTTGAAACTATTGGGGAAAAGACACACATCAAAGAAGTTATGTCTGTAAGGTCCACAAAAGCCTGAAGCTGTCAAGAGGCCAAACACAGGGTAAACTTAAAGATTTTTGTTTTTTATACTATTCCTTAACTGCCTAAGAATGAAGTCAGTAGGTGAAAGTAGAGATAAGTGATAAAGCAAAGTTAGAAGAATTAATGACAAACTAATTTTGAAAAACAGGCACCAAGCTTTTGTATCTTGGTGTATGTTACAAATGCTCTACAAAAATGTCTCCCCACCAGAAAAAGATACCCATACACAACACTGCCTGATGACTTCACTCATCTACCTTGACCTTCAAGTTACCTTGTCCTTGGGCTTGATTTTAGGACCTTGAATCTACTTCTTATTACTAATCAAAACTTTAGGTTCAAGTTTTACTGTCTGTCATATATATATATATATATATATATATATATATATATATATATATATATAGTGGATATATAGTGGTCTATATAACCCTCAGATCTAATTTAGCTATCAAAGAGGCTACTTAATAAAGAGATCTAAACAAAACTGAGGACTGCATGTTCTGGCAAAATGTTTATGCCTCTTTCCAGTCTTCTCTCCTTTCATCACTTCTGGCACTCGGGAACTTCCGTTAGAGTACCCAAGCAAACTCCTGGTTTCCTCTTGCTACATTCATAGACCTAAATCACTGGGATTTCCAGACCATCACATTCAAACCTCGAACTTTATCTGGAATAATTTAATGTAGATTCAGTGTCAGTTAAATCGCACTTTTCCTTCCATTCCCGCTTCTCTGAACAACCAAGAATCAACATGTCATAGTCACATCTGCTAATTCACTGACAACATCAGCCAACTTTTTTCTATTTTGTTAGCTTAATGCAGATTTATAAACAAACCACTGGCTGACTCTTTACTTTCCACTCAGCTGTTTTCTCCCTGAGTGGGCAGACTCTGCTTTTGATAGTTATCTGCTCTGCGGTGATTTGAAAAGTGTTTTTGCTACATAATTCTGTCCTTCCACGTTTCTAGGGTGTGCCATGAAAAGGGTTCAGCTGGGACTGGGACAGAGGTGCTTTGATGGGAGAAGATAAATGTGGACAGGTGGTTGGCAGAGAGGGATGCTACTACCCAGCTGGCCATGTTTGAATGGACAGGTGGGGAGGTCTGGCTGTCATCACCAGGGCTTGTTGGCCCTTGGCCAAAAAACAGGGTGGAATTTTAATACCAGAAGACACCAAAACCAAGGGTGAGCTAACAACAAAGGTACCTGGGTGGGAGCCAAACATGGACACTGACAAAGTCAGTAAGCTGAGAAAGAACAGTCCAGGCCCTGTTCTGAGGGAAAGCAAAGGTGAACAGAGGTCTGGCCCTGAAGAGCAGTTATGGAGCAGCATATTCTTGAGGCAGGGGTATATAGGACTGAGGATACTGCATAATGGAAAACATAAATGATTTTAAATGAACAAACCCAAGTTAAAACATCAGCTTCACCAGCTTGAACTTGGTCAGTGTATTTTCTTTCAATAGCATTTTCTTCAGATATGAAATGACAGGGTAAAGAAAAGTACTTCTTAAGGTTGCTAGGAAAGTTCAATGACAAATTACATGCAAATGCTTCATGAATGATATAATGTTTCCTAAGAAATGTTACCTGTACATTTGTCACAGGCAAAACCAAATGAGTTTTAAAATAAAGGTTGTAGGGCAAATAGAGAATTCAAAATTAATGCTTGGAGACTTAAATACCCCATTTTCAACAACAAACTGTAGGCAGAGATTAGCAAAGAAATGGAACACTTAGATAACACTACTAACTAGACTTATATAAAGCACTTCACCAAAACAACAAAATAGACACTCTTCTCAGTGCGTAAGAAAGTCCACGTGTTAGGCCACAAAACCAGGAAAAAGTCTCAATAAGTTTGAAATTATACAAAATATCTTCTCCATCATATTTTGAATGAAATTACTATCAATAACAAAAGGATATTTGGAAATCTTGCAATGTACATACGAGTGAAGATACCTCTCCAAGATAGTCAAGATATGGAAGCAAACTAAAAGTGTATTGACAAATGAACGGATAAAGAAAACATGGCACATACATACACTGGAATATTATTCAGCCTTAAAAAGGAAGAAAATCCTTCAATATGCAACAATACAGAGGAACCTTAAGGACATTATGCTAATTGATCTAAGCCAGTCACCAAAGGATAAATACTGCATGATTTCACTTGTGAGTTATCTAACATAGTCAAAAGCTAAAATCAGAAGGTAGAATGACCTCTTATTCTTTGAATAAGACAATTACTCCTCAAATAATATCACATTTTTCAAATAAGAAAGGATATTATTCCCCTTGCAAGATACTTCCATATAATAATTATGACACATAGGTCAGTAAGGGTAACTTTGAATAAAACTCTGGCATCATAATGCTATTGTTATAGTCAACCCAGTTATTAATTAACTGAAAAGAAACAAAGGGAAGGCTGAATATTATAGGCATGCCCAGTAAAGTCTAAGTGATGTAGAGTGGGTTCTTGTCTGTCAGTCATTCCGGGGAACAAGTATTGACCAGAGTAAGTGCATAGGCGTGGCCACTTCCAGGGCAGGAGGATTTGATACTTAAGCTCCTAAACAAAGGTCTTCTCTCTTTTGCCTCTCTTGTTACTCGTGCTTCACTCCTGACTGGCAAGGCTTTCATGCACTGCACTTGCCCACTTGGCCCACAGCCATGTGGACCCCACACAATGGACTGATGGACCTAGACTAGCCTGATGTTTTACTGGATCCAGCTCAACCGTGGAACAGAAACTCTGGACACTGGCTTTCCTTTTAACTCTCCTGGATTCCTAGCTGCACCTTTTCCAGAACTACTTTAAAGGAAATGGGACTTTGAAACCCCAGGGATATAATTCCATGCAAATAAAGCTTTCTACCACATCTCATCGTCCCATGGGGGCCTCTGGAAATGCTTATTCCAGAGGCACCCCAAAAATCCCACTTCCACAAGCCATAGGGAAATTCCACCTGCACAATTTTCTAATAAAAATAGGCATATTGATTGCAAATACTTTGATAACATTTCAGTCGGAACTATATCTAGGGGCATATGCTCTCGTTGTTAGTAAAAACCAAGTGCTAATCAATCAATATTTATAAAGCGATGACTAAAAAGAGTGGTGATTGGAAATAGACAGCAAACACATGCATAAATACCCAGTACAAAGTTGGCATTTGCCAAATGTTTATTGAATGGAATTAATTCCAGTCAATGAAATAAGACATATGTTTTTTAAAAATGCAGCAATTTGAGTTAGGCCAGAAACATTTACCCTATCCAAGCAAGATTTATGTTGGTCTTTAAAACATTCAGGCTCTTTAAATAGGCAAATAGAAATGAGAACAGCAGAGAAACTTGAGCAAACACCCAAGAGGTAACTGACACTGCAAGATCAGGGTACAACAGCATCTTAAACACTTCACTGAGACCAGGGAAGAGGCCTCAACTTGGCCTTGAGTGGAAGAACATATGAATCTTCAAGAATCTTTATTCTTCCTGCTTAAGATGCCACTAGAGAGAGGCTGGGAGGCCTCTCCTTGTTCTTTCCCCTCAGCCATCTCCTGTATTCTAGAATCCTGAGTCTTATTGTCATCCTCCGAATTCTCACTCAAAGAGAAGGAAGCACCCATAAAATTGAGCCTTAAAAATCCAAGCACCATAGAAGCCTATCCACTGCAATCCTTTAGCCTTCCCCATCCTGGAGATGACCCAAAATAAACAAACAAAGCTGATCTGCAGTAATTTTGGAAATGTCACTCTCCTAATGAGGTTCAAATACTGCCAACAAAAATGCTATGGATCATCTCATGCTCCTTATAAGGAAACTAGAGGCCTGGTGCATGAATTTGTGCGTGGGTGGGGTCCCTCGGCCTAGCTGGTGATCTAGGCCTAGCAGGGGGCCAGCAGGCTGTGGGGAGGAACTGTGGAAGATTGGGCTACCGTCCCCCAATTGGGGCCTAGAGAAAGGGGCCATGGGAAGTTGGCTATGGGAACGCACTGATCACCAGGGGACAGCTCCTGCCCCGGAGTGGTCAGTGTGTGTCATAGCAACTAGTCAACCAGTCATTCCATTTGTCCAGTCATAATGGTTGTTTAGGCTACTAAATATCTACTAGAGTCCTGGTGCCCGAATTCATGCACGGGTGGGGTCCCTCGGCCTGGCCAGCAGTTGGGGCCAATCAGGGCCAATTTGGCAGGGGGAGGCACCACAGGAGATTGGCTGTGGGAGCACACTGACCATCAGAGGGCAGCTCCAGTATTAAGTGTCTGCCCCTTGGTGGTCAGTGTGTCGTCACAGAGACTGGTCCACTGGTCATTCAGTCAACTAGTCATAACAGTCACTTAGTCATACACACACACACACACACACACACACACACACACACATACTAGAGGCCCAGTGCATGAAATACGTGCACAGGTAGGATTCCTCGTGGCTACCAGCCAGGGGTGCCTCCCTTCCCATGGCCACCTGCTGCCACTGCTGGCCCTGCCCCCTGGTCAAACTCTTTTGCATATTAGGCTTTTATCACATAGGATACATATTATGCCAAATCACCAACTGCCCCATTCTTCTGTGCACATTCAGAAGGGTGGCTTTTATTGTCAATATTTTTCACAGTTCCATGTTCTTTATAATATTCATAAAAAACACCTCTAGTCATTTTCTGACACTCAGATTTTTTGTGAGAGGATGGTAAACCTCCTGCCTTTGAAGACTTCAAAATGTCTAATATCTACAGAACACAGTGGAGTCCAGAATCCTTTCAGGGCCAGGAAAAGCTTTAGGCAGCACAGATAAGGTGGATTATCCCGGATGTTCTAAACCAATTAGCAGCACTAATGAAATGAACAAAAGAAAGGTTTATGAACATATGTCTGGGAAATTTTTAAACTGCTCAAGATAAATGGAAATGGGGGAGAGAATTCTAAAAGGCTTTAGCTTACCCGTGTGGTTCACTTCATTCTTTGTTTTTATTAAAACCTCTGTCACCTCAACACAGTTTAACTCGTGTATCTTCTAAGAAGTACCTCCTAAATCCTTCCTAATAAGTAAGAGTTCTCTGGGGACTCCAGATACAAAGATTAATAGGACTCAATCTCAGAGGGAAGCGGGGAGGGGATCAACCAAACAACTTGTGTGCACATAACCCACTGACTCAGACAATAGGGTGGTGGAGGCATGGGGCAGGGCTGGGGGCAGGCTATAAGGGGTCCATGAGAAAAAAAAGAGGACATTTTTAATATTTTCAATAATAAAGACCTAATTAAAAATATTAGAGGGGGTGAGGGCATGTGCGGGGGCTGCAGGTTGGCGGGAACAGGTCAATGGGAGGAAAAATGAGACCTATGTAATACTTTAAACAATAAAGAATTTAAATTAAAAAAATAAAAAAGATTAACAGGACTTAGTGTCTGTCCTCAAACAGTTCCCCAAAGCGCCCAAGAGAAATAAGTAGGCGCGAGTTGTGATGCAGAGTAGTGAGGGCCTTTTTTTCTCACCAGGTGCCCTGAGAGCACAGAGAAGCCCCATGGGAAGGAAAAAGTAAACCAATAAAGTCTTTGGGGAGGAAGTGCTATCTGCAGGTCAGTCTTACAGATTGCAGGTAAGGTAGCCAAAGGAAGACAGGTGATTATAAAAGCAAGGTGGGAATTCATCAGGCAGAAAAAACAAGCCTGTGAACGTAAGCGCGGCAGTCCTGAACCTGTTGCAATTAGGAAGGTGTGGGAATTCTGTAAGGAAGAAAAACCCTCCGTGGGTAATGAAGCCATTCGTGAAAACAGGGAATGTGAGAGAAGGAGCAAGTCCAGAGAAAGGTGGAAGACTTACATATAAAGTGTTCAATATTGATAAATATCATTTAGCAATAAGATCTACATATGAAACTTCTTTTCTGAGGCAAAGCTTGATATTCCAATTGTTCTATAAAAAAAAAACCATATGTTTTCCTTGGACCTGTTGTTTTGGACACCTAAAAAGTATTAAATTCACTGAAAAGTGTAATTACAGCATTTACACGTTATTGTAAATTCCCTGTTCTGCTGATACATCTTGGCAAGCTGTTTTGCAACCATGTTGACTTTAGAAATAATTATGGCCGAAACCGGTTTGGCTCAGTGGATAGAGCACCAGCCTGTGGACTGAAAGGTCCGGGTTCGATTCCGGTCAGGGGCATGTGCCTTTGTTGTGGGCACAACCCCAGTGGGAGTGTGCAAGACGCAGCTGATCGATGTTTCTTTCTCATCGATGTTTCTGACTTTCTATCCCTCTCCCTTCCTCTCTGTAAAAAATCAATAAAATACATTTTTTAAGAAAAGAAATAATTATGGACTGTTCCCAGTTCATTAATTGAATTTTTGAATGGCACTACAGACAAAGGTCAAAGCTAAGGTTTTCTGTACATCACCTTCACTACTTTCTATTCCTTGGGTGGGAAAGAATTGTTTAGGGTGCCCATTCCTGCAGCAAGTAATTAAATTTTTAAATAAAAATAAATAATAATTCATTCAGGTCAACAGAGTTATAATTTGATCATCTTATCCACATTTCCCAAATAGACACAAATACCTACAGAGAAGAAAGGTAATTTTGTTGAAAATATGGAACACATAGAGAATGTGGGGCAAAATCAACATCCCCAGAGTTTGTCTTGGTGCACTGAATTCCATAAGAAATGGGGAAGTAACACAACCCGTATGATAAAGCTTTGTTTGTAGTTCAATGAACATCCAACTGCTTCCCAGCTACAGAGACCATATGTCTCTCTGTTTCCAGAGCAATTACATGTCATGAATAAAACAAAGGTCAAATGTGCAGGTTTCATACTATTCTAAGTCCTATAAGAGATAATTTTGTATAGTTTTTTGAAGAGAAATTTATCTCAATTTGTCGGGCTTTTAACAATGTTAAGCTGCACATGTTTTTGAGTTTATCTTAAATTTGTCTAAATAAAAGATCCCCTCCAACATATTTGCAGCATTTTGCAATCTCAGATGTTGCTTCCAGCTGCAAGAAAATGTATCCTTTATTCTTATTTGTGCTCTAAGCTACTTAGAATGTTTACATCTGTAGCTCCATGTGGAGTCCAGCACCCAGGAGGTGGTTGTTTCTATACACCATTGAACTGTATCAAACACAGCATTGTCAAATACATAATGGTTGGCTTTTCATGTGGGGCCCAACACTTCAACAGAACCTTTATTATTCATACCAATCTGGCTTTAGTTCATCTTCCATAGACACTCCAGATTAAATTGTCTTCATTATCATTACAGAACTAGATGAATAAGTGCCACATCTGCTCATGAAGTGGGTTTATTATCTGTTCAGATGAGGTTTGGGATGAATAGCAAAATAACTATGGAGCAGACAAAAGCACACAGGTTTATGCCCATTGTGAAATGCAGGGCCAGCTATGCTAGCTCTCAAAATCCATTGGTCTCCCACTTCCACTGAATGGAGAATTATTATTTAATGAGTTAACATGGGGAAGAATGCAAAGCAAACAGGAATCCAACCCAAACAAATGAATAGAAAAAGTAGGCATGTGATGGGAGCCTAATGAAGACCTCTTATTGTTCAATTCAATTTCTAGCCCATCCTTCCGAAAGAAAATTTGAAGATCTGTAAATATTTTACCAACAATCCCATATCAGATATTTCTCATGCAAAACAAGACTGTTCAAATAAATCTGTTGATTAGGAAGACATCAACACATTACAGCTGTGCCATTTACAATCGATATTTTCTATTTCTGATAGGCCTGTACCCCCATTTCAGGACTAGCCCCAGGCCCATACAGTATGAAGAGCCTGTGCCATTCCTGGACTAGTATATATGTGAGTATGTGTGTATGTATTATATATATAGATATGTATGTATTATGTCACATATATATAGTATGTGACATCTCCATGTCTGATAAAGAACTTCTTTGACATGCCTGCATGGATGTGAAATAACTCTATTCTTCATTCTAACCAGTAAATGCTTTCAACTATAAGAAAATCAACTGTTTATTTACCTACTAGAGGCCCAGTGCATGAAATTCATGAACAGGCAGGATCCCTAGGCCTGGCTAGTGATCAGGGTTCCCTGTCTCACTGCCTCTCTGCTTCCCTGCATCCTCCTTCCCTCACCACCCACTCACCACCACCACATGGTTCTCCTGCCTCCTTTCTTCTCACCTCCTCCTTCCACTGCTCCCTCAGTGCCCTGCCACCACCACTGGTCACCGCCATGTTTTGTGCCGCCCCTGGTCGTCAGTATACATCATAGCAAGCAATTGAACTCCTGTTCTCCTGATCAAACTCCTGAGGGGACACTTTGCATATTAGCCTTTTATATATATAGACTAGATTCCCAGTGCATGAAATTTGTGCATGGGGTGGTAGGGTTGGGGGGATCACTCAGCCTGGTCTGGACCCTCTCCAATCTGGGACCTCTCAGGGGATGTCCAGCTGCCGGACCTAAACTGGCAGTTGGATCTCTCTCTGTCAATCCAGGACCACTGGCTCCTAACCATTCACCAGTCGACTGGCCTGATCCTCCTAACTGCTCTTCTGCCAGAAGCCAATCATTGTGGACAGGGAGTTTGGAGGGCTGGTCAACCTTGATTGCTCTGAGGGGTCAGAGCTCTTATTGGGATGTTGGTAGTTAAAGCAGCCCCCACCTGTTAGTCCTAAGAAGATTTATTGATTGGCTTTTACTGGTATTTCTGACCTGGGGGATACAGTTGTATCTTATGATTTAATCTTAATAAAAGGAAGAGTTGGACTACCGCTTGGCCCCCATTTCCCAAATTAATATTTTTCTTAAGTCTCTTTATTCATTTGTGTGTAGCCTTCTTAGAAATCCAAACCTTGAACCGAGGACCCTGAATCACACAGGACATGAAAGGGGTCCCCACACTCTCCCCTACTGGCCTGATCCCCCTAACTGCTTTCCCCTGCTGACCTGATTGCCCCTAACCACCTCTGCCTCATTCCTGCTACCATGGCTTTGTCCAGAAGGACATCCAGAAGGTTGTCCAGAAGACATCCAGTCTAATTAGCATATTACCCTTTTATTAGTATAGATATAAAAATTATTTTCTTGGGAAAAGGAGTAAAATAAGATTCTACAATGCACAACTTAGGGTAACTTACTGCATTTATTTTCAGTTCTCTTTGCTCTGATTCAATACTCAGGCCCATTGACAACTGAAAAAACAAATCCAGAGGAAAAAAAGAGATAATATCTTCCCATTAAATCTCTATTTAAAGAGCAAGGAAACTTTTTTAGAAACCACCAGTGAACTTTGCTTCCATCTCTATGTTCCAAACAGACACATTCCCAATCCTGAGCCAATCTCAGTGGCCTGAAAATTTGCCATGTTCTTATTATCTTGGACACCATTTTCTGAATCAATCACTGGTTAAAGCAAGGCATTAACAAAATGGGCTTGGACTAACCATGGCCCATTCCCCAGACAGTGAAGTTGATTCTCTAAAGTTCAAGGATGTCACCCAATGGGAAAAAAAGTAGGATGGAGGAAAATAAATTCAATGACAACAACAGTAGGTGGGAACCCACTCCTCATTTAATATGTATAGGGTTATTACCTTGAAAAAAATTATACCTATTAATGATGAATATTTTAAACCCCCAAAATATATAGAAAAATTTTTAATAGTACCCAGAATTGTAACACTTAGTAATAAAATAGTAGTAACTCTTCTTCTCATGGGAAGTTTTCTTTAGGCATGCACATATGCATAAGTTGTATAAACTATAAATACTCAATGCTAACTTTTCCTTTTTCTCCTATTTAGCCTGTTGTTTATCTATAGAATTATTTTTTCTAGGTACAAATATTCCATTGGGCATATATATCATAATTCAGGACTTCCCATGAGCCATGAGTAAGTTTCAGATATACCTCCAAATGTGAAAACCCTCAGAATACAGCTGTGTTAGAGCATGGTGCTGATGGCACCCCTCAATGATAAAGTGTCAGAAGCACAGCCATTAACTCCCACTGTTTCAGTGATTTTTGCTATTTCCAAACTTGTTATCAGAAACAAATCATTATAAACATTGTTAGACATATATATTTTCCATGAGAAATCTGATGGTAGAATTTTAGACAGGTTTTTAAAGAATGTTAAGAAAAATGGAGATGCAAGAATGTCATGGTTATAACCCCATCAGCTGCACTGTCATCCTTCCTAGGCTTACAAATTCACCACCCATCAAGAATCATAAAGAACAGTCATGTTCATGTGACACCACTGGGGTAATAATTAGAACTGAAGTGACCTCTTTCACTAGACTTGCTAGTAGTAAAATAGTGTTATTGTCAAAACAAGACTGAGGAGGCTGGCTTTTCTAATGTTTAGCTCACATATGGTTGCTTCAAGGCAGTATTTGATCCATGGATAGTACAGGAAGTTTTGTTCAAATTTCCCTGTGTGAAGAGGTGTCTGTGTGTGCACGTGTATGTGTGTGTGTGTGTGTGCGTGCGCGAGAGCGCATGTGTGTGTTTGCAGGTACTCATATAACAGAGGAAGAGAAAAACAGACAGGCAGATAGGCAGGCAAAAAAACAACACAGAGACATACAAGCAGCATTTTAAAAATGAATTTGGCTGAAATTAGGAAAGTTTTTGTTAAAATCTAAAGCAGCATTCTTCCCAAAGCAGCTATTATTAACCCCATTTGACAAAGAAGGTAAAAGCTCAGAGAGTAATAAAACTAGACAGTCTCCAGTGCAATCTTTGACTCAAAATCTCTTGCTCCTATTTCGAAGTCAGCACTACCTTCCAGAAAGAGCTGCTAGCATGGTCTGATTACAGTCCATTTGTGGAATATATCGTAAAAGAAATACATGTTGATATGAACAGAAGTTGATCTTGATAAAGCAGGAAAATTTGGTAAGTTCTCTCTATTCAGGGAGCTGTGTGATAAAGGTGTCAGATCCATGCTAGCATCGCACAGCACACTGACTGGTAAGACAGCCCTCTGTTTAAATGGCGACATTAATCATTGCCACAGATCAGGGGAATGATATGCCAGCAATGTCCCCAAGATGCCCATGTTGCTCAGCACTAGTACTGCGCAGCTTGGTTATTTTGCGGTACTTAACATTGCCTTACACATTAAAACTATGGGAAGATTACCAATAACCAGATATAGAATCAACTGAGCTAATGATATCTTGATATCAAATTCTGTAGAAATTGATAAATAAGCTATGAAGTTGTAACGACTTATTGGGATGATTAAAAACATAATTTTATGCATCATTGGTCTATTGTTGCTTCTGAAAGAAGCCTGTCAGATCATGAACTGGAGTCCCAGTTGTCAATAGGATACAGAACCCCCAGTGGGGAATGTTCAGGAAACACTTCTACACACTCACCCACGCCTTGACATCTCTGAATCATATCTCTGGTGGGACCCACTCCAGTACCTCTCTTAGCATTGGATTCACTCTCTTTCAGTGCCTTTAGCTGCCCTCTTTTCAGCTCCCTCTGTGTCCCTCTATATTTTTTCCTGCTTCTGGGCCACTGGCTAAAAATAAAGCTACAAAGCAAACCCCATTTACATCTTTACTACAAAGATGGGGACATATTGTAATTGCCAAAGCAAAATATTTGCTCACACACCCCCTAAAATCATCACACTCCACACACTTCAGAAACTTCTGCCTCAAGAAATTCTGTCATAAAATACAGGCAAAAAGACTCAAAGACAAACAAGAAGTGAACAGCTGAAGCCCAAGTCCTCTGACACTGAGAAAGCAACACCTCTCCAAGCAGCCAACGCTGATGACCAAGGACAACGCTGTTTTCCCTATGGCAAGTCTTTCCACGAGGAGTGATGATTGATGACCTTGCAGAATACATAATGTCCTAGTAACGTGTGTACACATGCCTAGCACATTTGGCTTTCCGTATTTACTTGCCAGATTGTATATGTCAAGGCAGCCCTCGAAGTGATCTTAATAAAGAAATGTGATTCATACCTGGATGGCTGCAGAGAACATTCAAAATATAAAATCCATTTAGTACCAATTAGTCTCAGAACATTATTTATGTAATCTGTCACAATGGCAGATATTAGTGAGAACATTTTTCTCTTTCCTTTGGAAGAGTTTATCAATCACCCTTGCTCCTGACAAGCCCTGAGGAGAAGAGCATTTTTCAGGGTGCATTAGGAGACTCTAAAAATAAAAGGTGGAACTAGTGTTTATGAGAAGAATATGGGCTGATTACAAAGACTAGGGAAAAGACTATTTATTCTCCAGGTCACCTTAGTCAAGGGGAGCAGTTGAGCTTGCTCAGGCACTGGCAGTGCTCTGAGGCAAGGGGACAAATCTTCCAGAGGATTCTTAAACTTGTAATGTGCAGACCAGAAGGGGTTACACAACACTGTGATTAACATCTGGCTTCCAACAAGCAATGTACAATGTATTGATAATTTAGTGCTTTTCAAATTTGCAAAGGTCACAGAATTCAGGTTACCCAATGGAGTCAAACAAGCAATAAAATCCTTGTACGAGAAAATATAATATGTCATACTTACACAAGGTTGTGCTGTTTTCATCTTGAAAGTGGGAAGTGAGCCACATTTGGTCCTGACAGCAGCAATCTTGAAAGTCCTGCACTCCCGTCACAGTGTTCTCTTGGCGAGTCATTCAATGCCACCAAGGCCTCCATTCCACTTTGGGAAAACAGTTTCCAGGTGCCACGTGGCCTCCAGGAGCTGAAAAGCAGAGTTTTCTAGTGCATATTACAATTACTTGGGAAGTTTTCCAATAGGTTGACTAACCCCCATCCCGACAAACAGACCAAATAATATTCAGAAGAGGGTTCAAAAGCAGCGCAAACAGGAAGAGCAAGGAGAGACAGAAGATAGGCGAAGACTGCTCATATCTGTTGGTAACAGGTTTTTAACAAGGAAGGTTCTTTAACAGGCTTGTCTTGGGCTCCCGCAAGCCAAGTAGATCTCCGCACCTGCCCAAGGAATCTTAAAAGTTTACATGGAGCCTAAAGAGAGTTGAGTCACAGACACCGTCCAGCTGATCTTGACAACACGTTGCCATCTCAAGGCCAGGTCTTTGGAAGTAGCTCAGGCTCATTGCCAATGAAGTAGCCATTGTTGGATGATTCTGGTGGAGGGACCTCGAAGGGAGGTCCAAGAAAGAAGAATCAGTTACGTTTCCAAAGCACAGAGGACTCTCAAAGTTGGACCACTGAGTGGCCTAAAACCTGTGACACCCCGTTAGCAATAAGCACACTAAGTGCCCAGATTCTGGTGTCAAATACTGTCCCCAGCAACAGATATTAGGGCTCCTTGGAGAAATGGCTAATTTTCAGGCCACGCAGGAAAAACATAGACTGAGTCTAGAGGATCTTTCAGTGTGTAAAAGTAAAGAATGCTGAAAAATCAAAAGAATAGGGCTTGTCTAAGGGACACAAGAGCACATCAGGAAAAATATGCCAATGGCCAAAGGTAGAACAATTGAGCAACTAAATAATGAATAACTCTTTGTATCATCTTTACAATTTTTCTTTAAATATTATATTACAAAATAATACATATATATGTATAAGTATGAGTCCATACTTAAATAAATGGATGGAGAGAATCGTGGGGGGGGGGGGAGAGAGAGAGAGAGAGAGAGAGAGAGAGAGAGAGAGAGAGAGAGAGAGGAGAAATAGATCTTTACAAAATCTGAATTCCACAATTCTTGGGGAGAAAAGGGGTGTGGGAAGTGCAGCAAGAGACTGGACAAAAATCATGCAACTATGGGAGAGGACAGTGGAGGGGGTTGAGGGCAGAGGGTGGGATGGGTACCAGGTGGAGGGGAGCTATAGGCGGGGGGGGGGGGGAGGGAACAATGTAATTAATAAACTGAACAATAAAGATAAAAAATAGTAAAACTCAGCGCCTTTTCCTCACCTTTTTGAGTATGGCTAGACTTAATTAGTTACTTCCACAGCATAGAGCATGGAGAGAGGGGAAAAGTAACTTTACAATGCAGAAACTGGTGAATATTACCTTGGCCAGATAATCAAGGTTAGCATCAGTAATAAATTATATTCATAGCACCCTAAATGAGAGGGCATTTCATCTCTGTGGTCTTTTCAAAAAAAACTTATAAAAATATGAGACTAATTATGAGAAAAATATCTGACAAACCCAAATTGAGAGAGGTTATACAAATACCTGGCCAGTATGAATAATCTTAGGAAAGACTAAAAAATTTTCACAGATCAGAGGAGATTAAGGATCTATGACAACTAAATGTAAATAGTATCTTGGATATGAACCTAGAACAGAAAATGAACATTAGTGGGAAAATATGTAAAATTAGTGGGAATAGAGCGTGAAGTTTGGTTAATAGCAATATAACAGTGATAGTTTCTTAGTTGTAACAAATGTACAATATGGAAATGTAAGATACTAAATTAGGGAAAATATTGGAATGAGGGGTATATGAAAATTCTCTGTATCATCTCTACAACTTTTCTTTAAATACAAAGCTATTTTATAAAATGTTTTTGGGTTTTTGTTTGTTTGTTTGTTTTGAGAGAGAGAGGAAGAGAAAAAGAAAAACATTGATTGGCTGCCTCCTGCACTACTGGGAAACGAGCTACAATGTGGGCATATGCCCTGATGGGGAATCAAACTTTTGGTGCAGGGGACAACACTAAACCAACTGAACCACACCAGCTATGGCAAATATAAAGCTATTTTAAAATCAAAAGTTTATTTTAAAAAGGTATATCATCCATGTAGGAGACTACTTTTCCCTTATTCGCTGCCTCTGCATCTTGAGTCAGACCCTAAAGCACATAAAAAATGTAAAAGGAGCTGGAAGCAAACAGAGAACCAGTTTTTAGCTACATAAAGGCTGGCACATAGAAGTTATTAAAATTTTTATTAAAAAAATATGTTGACAGAAGGTTATTTGACTTTAGGGTGATGGGAACACAATGCAATATACAGATTATATGTCATAGATATGTACACTTGAAACATATATGACCCTGTTAACCAATGTCACCCAAATAAATTTAATTTTAAAAATATATTATAGAAAAAAGAAAAAAATAGATTATAGAAACATAAAAAGGAAGAACAATTAAAAATCATGCAAGGGGATGTGGAAGGACAGTATGGAGATAAAATAGAGATATTCTTAAACTGCTGTCACCTGTAGTCTGACAGAGAAGCGAAGGTAGAGGGATGAAAGAGGGATGTAGAGAAAACATGAGTTGTGCCATCAGTTCTCTATAGAAATCTGAAGACATTTATTTTTACTGGAGGGTTCATTTATTATTTTAATACAGTCTCATAAGAGTTCCTGGACAGATGTGAGTATTTCCATTTCATAGTTGAGGACATTTAGACACAGAGAGGTAAAATGCTGCACTTGAGGTCTCCTTGTATACCTAAACAAAAATGCAAGTGGACTGCAATGAAGGTGAATTTGTTCTAGGCTTGTAACTATTACGGAATGTAAATGACATGAGATTTCCCACCTCTAACACATAAGGATGTATTAATTAACAAGTGGAGAAGCCGCCAAATTGTGTTGCTCTAAATGACATTTGGCAGGATGTATGAGTTATGACAGCAGAGAATGCTAAGCCAATCCAGGCTTTGGAAGGTTGGGAATTCATAAACAACTTGTGTAAATGTGAACAGGTTTTGGAGCAAGACAGTCTGAATGCCCAGACTAATATCCATCCATTGAGCCAAAATTCCTAAGCCTTCTCTAGATCACAACTAACTCAAGCGTTAATGTCACTGTCTTCTTTCCCATTAGCATCTCACTGATAAGCTGTCAGGTTCTCCCAGGAGTGTGATTCACCTCCTTTAGGAAGAAGGGCAGGGAATGAACGGCTGGGAGAAGAGCTCCCTCTTACAAAGGGGAATGTCAGGTCTTCATCCCTGCTGCTTCACAAACCAGTGCTGTCTCTCTCCAGAAGGCACAGCCCTGGCCAAGGACGTGCCGAGATGATGTCATAAAAGGCTGCTCGTGCAATAGTAGTCACCAGCCTTGAAATTTCTTCGATTTAACTGGTGCTATACCTTAACCTATTTTTAAAAATCTCTTTTGAGACCAGGTATACTTCCCTTGTGAAAGAACCCTGGATCCTAAAATTAAGCACCGTGTGGTCTGCCTCAGGTCCTCCTCTTCTCTCTGATTTAAAAAGTTGCCCTCTTTATTGTTGTAATCTTGGTCTAGACCCTCTCATCATCATATCACCACAAGCCAATCATAGCAATCTTTTGAATTTTTACTCTGCATGAGATACTGAATTAAGTAGTCTATGTGCATGATCTCCTTCAGTCTCCGTTATTATAAACCTCATTTTTCAGAGGGAAAAACACTACCAGGAAAAAGCAGGAGCCAATTCAAACCCAGATTCAGAACCTATGCTCTAACCACTAGGCAAATGTGCCTTCAAAGTTTAGGAGAAAATTCGTATGGTCATTTCCCCACCTGGATTAGATTGGATTAGATTAGATTAGATTAGATTAGATTAGATTCCTTCTCAGGGCTTTTCTTACTCAAGTATGGAACATAAGCTTCACGAGAACAGAATTTTCTCTTCTTTTTCTTTGTTTTTTACTGCTGTGTCTCAGTGCTGGGCTAATGGCTGGCACAAAACTGGATATGTAATCACTCTTTATTGAATGAACAATCACAACCCTCTGTAGAGATAGTAGAATATATTAGAAAAATTTGAAATTTGGAGTTACTTTTATGCTTACCAAGTAAATTGATTTTTGCCAGATTGCACAATATCTCTGAGCCATGAAAATGAGCACAGTGATTCCTTTCCTTATAGGCAACTCTCGAGGACAAATGAGAAAACCCACACAGAGCACCCCAGAGCTGGCACATCTTGAGATTTGACTCTTGTTATATGCCAATGGATGTTTCATTTTATGGCCTCTTTAAGTCTTCTGACTAGTTTTCTTATTAGAAGTTATGTGTGTAAATTCCAATTAGCCCCTTGTGAAGTCTGGCTTCCTCGTTCATTGGCCAAACCCCATCTGTGAATGCTCTAGAGACACTTTTGGATTCTGTTTTCATAAACAAAAATAGCCTTGCCAGAATCATCCACGGAATCTGTCTGAATGCAGATGACAAGCCTGAGTGCTGACTGATCAGTGGAGAGGGGAGATGGGCTGGCTTTCATTTTAGGCAAGAGGGGACAAGTGCATTCATGGGAAACAGAAGTTATTGGTTTAGAGAAAAGAGCTATTGCAACAAAAGAGGCTATTATAGTTGACGACATGCTTCTACTGTAAAGTGCCTCAGAGGGTCTGCTCCCTTTTTTATTCCTTGAAAATGAAGCAAGATGTGCTAGCTGGAGCTCTCCTCAGAAATGTGTATGTGTGCATGTTCCAATCCAAGCTTTTGCCAAATGAAAAAAAAAAAAGTTTCAGCACCAATATTCTCTAAGGAGGGAGAAGAAAGCTAAATTTTCCACCAAGATCTTTTTTATGGCCAAGCACATCCAAAGCCATTTGCCTTCCCCTGCACCAGTGGACCTGGAAACCAGTTCCCCCTGGCCAGGAGTTGGCACTGAGACTTCCAGTGTAATCCATGCGGCTCATCACCAGGCAGTTTGTCGACTTTCAACAGATGTTGCAAAAGGCAGTGAGATCTGCCCTCCTTTCCCTAGCAGCTTTCCTGTTCTCTCTTCTGAGGTCTGATGTTTCCCTGCAGCACACAGTCTGCCTGGTGTGTTGGGGAGGACTATTTTTTAAGCTAATCCTCCACTACTATTTGCTGATTAAATCCCAGGTAGTTCCTGAAGAGGCTTCTCACAGAGAGGAGGGAACAGGATTTATTCAAAGCTGACTGACATCCCACAATTTGAAATTATGCATTTTCTTTCCAGGGGGGAAAATCATAAAAGCATTTTGTTTCGCAGCTAAAGTTATTCTGCTGATAATGCAGTAAGAGGCCCAAAATATGATTTATCTTTGGTTGAAAATACTGAAATTGGTCTGAATTACATTTAAAGGTAATTTTGGGTGCCTACAAAACATGCTAGATATGCTACATAAGAACCAACCAACTAACCAACCACAAACAAAATTCTGCCCTGTCCGGTGTAGCTCCTATGCACCAAAGGCCACTGGTTCGATTCCTGGTCAGGGCACATGCCCAGATTGTGGGTTGGATCCCATCCCGGGTCCAATGCATGTGGAGGACAACAGACCAATGTTTCTCTCTCACACTGTTATTTCCTCTCTCTCTTCCTCTCCCTTCCTCTCTCTCCCTCTCAAATCAATAAAAACATATTTTTTTAAAAAACTGGCAGATGACACTACATTATCTATCTCTCAGGATTACCCTTCTCTCTGCAGGACTCCTCCACTTCCTCCTTCTGCTGGATTTTTCCCTATTCTTTGTTCTTGAGCCAAATTATGCCTGGCTTTATCTTATGCATATTCATCTCAGTGCTTCACACATCCGCACAGAAATGAGCATAGGATGGGTATCTTGAAACTGCTCTTCTATCAGTCAGTTTCAGTTTCCAGGTACCGCCCATGCCGTGATGAACTCACAGCAGCAAGTGCAATTCTAGTATTTAAAGAGCCATATTTTCAGTAAAACATGCTCCTAAATGCAAGCCAACTGCTTCATCTGATGCTCTATCAAAGAAGCAGTAATATTTTTCAAAGCTCCAAAGCTATAGAAAAATGATGCTATGTTGAGCTTATCTGGAAGCAATACGCAGGCTCCCTAAGGGGTATCTTCATAGGGGTATCAGAGTAAATGTGACTGCCTATAGCACCAGCTGGCTTTAGGGGCCAGCCTCCAGGACATGACTCCACTGTGTAGCTTTTATGCATTCTTATACCTCTGGGCCCTGATGCACTCTCACAGTCTCATTTGGCTTTCCAAATAACATCTCAGCCTCACAGTTCTCAATTCCAAATTCTGAGGGAGAATCAGATTGGCTTATCTCACATTATTATTCCAGATAAGTCTATAGTTTACTGACCTGCATCAAGATTGCTTGTCAAAAAGTTAAATATGGAACTGCCATTTGACTCAGTGATCCTACTTCTAGGAATATATACTAATAAATCCGAAACACCAATCAGAAAGAATGTATGCACCTCTATGTTCATAGCAGCATTATTTACAATAGCTAAGAACTAGAAATAGCCCAAGTGCCCATCAGTAGATCAGTGGATAAAAAAGCTGTGGTACATTTACACCATGGAATACTATGCAGTTATAAAAATGAAGGATCTCTTACCCTTTGATACAGTCTGGAGGGACCTGGAAAGTATTATGATAAGTAAAATAAGCCCAATAAGAGAAAGACAGGTTTCACATGATCTCACTCATATGTGGAACCTAATGAACAAAATAAACTGAGGAACAAAATAGATCCAGAGACATAGAAGCATGGAACAGACTGTCAAATCTCAGTGGGAAGAAGGCAGGGGTGGGTGGGCAGAGATCAACCAATGAATTTGTATGCATATATGCATAACCCATGGACACAGACAATAGCGTGATGAAGGCCTGGGACAGGGGACTGTGTGGGCTAATGGGGGAGCTGGAATGGGGGACATATGTAATACTTTCAACAATAAAGATTTTTTAAATATATTTTTATAGATTTCAGAGAGGAAGGGAGATGGAGAGAAAGTTAGCAACATCAATGATGAGAGAGAATCATTGACTAGCTACCTCCTGCATGCCTCACACTGGGGACTGAGCATGCAACTCGGGCAGGTGCCCTTGGCTGGAATCAAATCCGAGACCCTTCAATCCGCAGGCCAATGCTCTATCCACTGAGCCAAATCAGCGAGGGCCAATAAATATTTTCTTAAAAAGAAATAAACTATTAAATAAAGATTGCTTGTCCTAGATCAAGGATTCACCTCCAATCCAATCTCCTGGGAACCAGTGGTCGGCAACTCATTAGCCAACAGAGCCAAATATCAACAGTACAACCACTGAAATTTCTTTTGGGAGCCAAATTTTTTAAACTTACACATCTTCTAACACCACTTCTTCAAAATAGACTTGCTCAGGTTGTGGTAGTTTGTGGAAGAGCCACACTCAAAGGACCAAAGAGCCGTATGTGGCTTGCAAGCTGCAGTTTGCCGACCACAGGCCTGGGACATAGGAATAGAGGCACAAATATGGTTGCCTGAGGTGAGGAATTGTAAAACAGGGGCATTTTCTATAAAACCTGTGTGAAAGGCATGTGTGATATCATCAGCCAAAATTTATCCGTTTTTAGTAAACTACCAATAAAGTGGCAATAAGACCACCTCTACAGGTATATACGTGTTTATTTCATAGAAAGGTTGGCAGCTCAAATTATTGTGTTCAGCGGTTCCATCTATGTAGCGAAAGAAGCTTAGGGAAATGGCAAAATGGTCTTCGTATTTAAATGCAAATTAACTTATAAAATAACTACTTAATTTGCAAGCCAATACTAGATGCCACCGGGAATATAAGAAATATTGGAGATCTAATATGCCCATGAGGATTTTCTTTCTCCACCTTTACCCCTCTTTGTTTGTCAGGATTTCCAGAGAAGGATGAAGCCTGTATTAGATATCAGTGCTAGTACAATCTAGGGCCTGAGAGCTGTGCAGAGATACAGATCAATGGGATATCAAACATCTAAACATTTAAAAGAAAATTCTATCAATTAGCCAGATGTTTCCAAATGCTTAACTACTTGACATTGCATGTACAGCTGCTTCCAGAGCAATCTAATTGATTGATAGAGCCTTTTTACTTTCCATCCACATGTTGGGTGTCAGGTAAATACATCTACCTTCACTGTAATACCTTTACTAGTTCTATGCCTATAATCAAACAAGTGAAAACTAAAGCTTTGGATTAAACAATGCAGGGCTGCTTCTAAGTAATCACAGATGTTACTTTAAGCCCATTTACTCCCAGATCTAGTGAAAGAACAGATTCTTCTAGAAAATAAATCTAATTGTCCAGCTGCACTGTTTGTTTTTGTGGTGCATGCTTTTTTATATTGATGTTATCATATGTTACAAAGTCTGTATTCAGATTTTGAATCTTTTATTTATGACATTGTCCGTTGGCCAAGTGACAATAACAATTTCATTAACTGTGTTAAGCTCCAGCCTAAATTTGTCCAAATAACAGACATGTAGTGGTTGCACTGGAGTAAACAAAATACAGAACACAGAATGAGGGATCTAGTCCTTCCACTACAGTAGATTACAATTAAGTTGACCTACAGAGCTAGCTATAGTGTTCATATTGGAGTAGATTTCAACAAAGATAAAAGTATTAGACAGTATGTGACAAAACATAAGCCAGCCTATAAATATATAGAACAATTCATATATAATAATTAAACCAATGGAAAGTATATTAGTGAGGGTTCTCAAGAAAAACTGAACCAATAGGCGATATCTATATCTATGTCTATATCTATATTTATATCTATATCTATCTATATCTAATCTATCTATGAGAAGAATTGTGGTAGGGATTGGCTCTTATGAAGGCTAAGGAGCCCCACAGTCTGCAAGCTGGTTGGTGGTATAATTCTGTCTGAATCCAAAGGCCTGAGAAACAGGGGAATGATGGTATAAGTCCCAAAACTGTATCCTGTGGGGGCTAACAATATTAACACTTCCCCTCCCGGCTTCTAAGTTTTTCTAGCTGAGCTAGAAATTATCAGAGGTAGATTAGGAAGTGAAAATCAAATTTTAATACATGCACATGGGGAATTCACATAAACATGAAAATTCCAAAGATAATTGAAAACTAGAAATGGAATTAGTGTGTTTTGTTTTTTTTAAAGGCCGCTTTTAGCTTTTATGGCTCATGGCACATTTTTGCACTGCATCTTTCTTGGTAAATTAAAGACACTGGGTCTGAGCACTAGCCCTGACCCCGTCACACCTTTATTCCACTGCAGCTCCTGGACCCCTAGATCCCGGTTTCTTAATTTCTACAACTTGAAATTCATTTTGACCAATAAAAATTTTGCTGCCCTTTCTGGTGTCTACTACTACATTCTGGCCTGATAGGACAACTGAAAGAACCATTGCATTAGGATGCCCCAAGAAATTGGGGTCACTCCCTGCCTCAGTGTACTGACCTATGGGCATGTTAATGGTAGTGTTAGATTTCTTTTTATGGAGGTACTACCTGCAGGGACAGTAGATTCCACCTATAGAAGCAGGAGCACCTGAAATAAACTTAAGTTTAGTCCATCCCTGGTGACCTGAGCCTCCTGGGCTAGCCAAACCAGCAAAATTAGGAGCAGCTACAAATAGCAATGAACCAACATCCTCCTCAGATGGGACACAGTATGGAAGACAAGTCGTTAGCAGTATGACATACTCCAGGAGAAGCAGAAACCAGTCTTCTTGCAAGGAGTGACTATGACATTGTGACACATTGAGTAGATTCTACCATTGAAACAATCATGCTTTTGTACAAAGCACAGATACAGCTCAAAATTATGGATATGGCTCTTCCCAGGTGAGTACAGCTGCTGGTTAGTGGGAAAGTCTTATTCTCCAGGAATCATTCTACTGGAGAGAAGAGAATTGTTTTATCAATGTGTATAATCCTCTTCTGAACTCAGAGGCAGCCCTCGCTTAGAAAAGAACATCCTATCCCTGAATGTTTGTGTAATAAAAGCTGACACAACTTCAACAAAAACTCAAGGGCAAAGGTAAACATAGACTGATGAAACAGACATGGGAGGCCCTGAAAAAAGAACATATATGTAAAAATAAAATAACTAATTTTTGAGCTCTTAGAATGTGTCAGGCACTTTGCAAAATGCTTTACATAAATCATATCATTTAAGTTTAAAATAATGCAGTAGAGTAAGTATAATTATTTCCTCTATAGAAGAAAAAACAATGCTCAGACAGTTTAAGGAATTTATCTAAAGTTGCACAGGGGAGCAACCAAGATGACGGCATAGGTAAACACCTATTGTTCTGCCCCGCACAACGATTTAAAAACTACAACATAACAACAAAATAAACATCACCCAGAATCGCCAGAAAGCTGGCTGAGTGAAAACTCCACAAATAAGAGTAAAGGTGGGACACTGAGACTCAGAGGAGCGGTGGGAGCACAGCCTTGAAGACGGAAACAGGATAGGAGCCGTCCTGGTCTCGCGCGCACGGGCTGGGGCTGGAGCAGCAACCCCGGCTGGATTTCGCCAACGGGGAGGGCGGAGACGTCCCACTGCATGGATTCCCCAGTGCCAGGTGAGGTCCAAGGTCCAGGGGACGCACCCTGGAAGCTGGGCGCAGCAGAGATCTCCTAGTCTGCAGAGAAACCCGTAGCTGGGAAAAGAAGTTGGCGCTCAAGTGTCGCACAAACCCGTGACTTGCTCCCTGGAAACTTGTCTCCTGGTCCCGGAAACCATCTATTTTACACCCCTAGGCTAGACTTTGGGTGTGCACACTCATTTGGGGAGAGGCAGAGTTGTCTGGAAAGGGAAAAAGACTAGTGGCTTTCTCTTGGAGGTGCCTGCAGCCATCCCCAACCAACAGAGACTGACGGGCACTCGCGCGTCACATAGGACGTAGCTGACATTGAGGCTGCCTGTGCAGTTCAGAGACTCCGCCCATCCAACCTGAACACAGTCTCCCTTCACAGCCAATTGGCCTGGAGGTCAAACCCTCCTAGGGCTAACAACAACAAGCTGGGCTTAAATTCAAAAATACTGTACAACCCATAAAGGATTGCAGTAAGAGTACCCATCTCAAATAACTGGGGAGGCTGTGCCACTGACCCTTAGAGGATATCTACCACATAAAGCAGCCACTATGCAGAGATATGGAAAGAAATCAGGTGTGAAAGAAATGGAGGAGAAAAGACGACAAGACATAGAGTTCAAAACCACGGTTATAAGGCTTTTCAAGAGGCTCCTAGAAAAGGCCGATGAACTTAATGAGAATTACGAGAAAATAAACAAGACCAACCAGAAAATGAATGAGACTTACAAGGAAATGAATGAGACCCTCAAGGAAATGAACAAGACCTCTGAGGATATGAACGAGACCCTCACGGATATGAAAAAGGACCAACTAGAAATCAAGCATACACAGACTGAAATAAAAAATATTATACAAAGTCCTAAAAGCAGTCCAGAGGGCCACAAGAACCAAGTCAAAGATTTGAAATACAAAGAAGCAAAATCCACTCGGCTGGAAAAGCAAGAAACAAAAAGAATTCAGGTAATAGAAGATAGTGTAAGGGGCCTCTGGGACAACCTCAAGCATGCCAACATCCGAATTATTGGGGTGCCAGAAAAAGAGAGAGAGCAAGTTAATGAAAATCTACTTGAAGAAATATTGACTGAAAACTTCCCCCACCTGGTGAAAGAAACTGACTTAAAAGCCCAAGAAGTACACAGAACCCCAAAATATAGAAATCTAAAGAGGACCACACCAAGACATATCATAATTAAAATGCCAAGAGCAAAAGATAAAGAGAGAAAATTAAAAGCAGCAAGAGAAAAACAGTTGGTTACCTACAGGGGAGCACACATATGATTGTCAGCGGATTTCTCAACAGAAATGATGCAGGCCAGGCAGGAGTGGCAAGAAATATTCAAAACAATGAAAAGCAAGAATCTACATCCAAGATTACTCTATCCAGCAAAGCTATCATTCAGAATTCAAGATCAGATAAAGTGCTTCGCAGATAAGAAAAAGCTAAAGGAGCTCATCACCACCAAACCAATATTGTATGAAATGCTGAAAGATATTCTTTAAGAAGAGGAAGAAGAAAAAAGTAAAAATATAAATTATGAACAACAAATACACATCTATCAACAAATGAACATAAAAATCAAGTGAATTGATAGGCTGATGAACAGGATAAACTGGTGAATATAACAGAATCACTGACATAGAGAGGGAATGGACTGACAATTCTTGGGGAGAAAAGGGTTGTGGGAAGTACAGCAAGAGACTGGACAAAAGTCTTGCAACAATGGGAGGGACAGTGGGGAGGGGGAGGTGAGGGTGGAGGGTGGGATGGGTACAGGGTGGAGGGGAGATATAGGGAGATAAAAAAAAGGGGAAACAATGTAGTTAATAAACTGAACAATAAAGATAAAAATAAAATAAAATAAACACCAGGATCTGGACTGGCTAACGGAAAAAAAAATAAAAAAATAAAAAAAATAAAGTTGCACAAAAGAAAAATCGTTTTGTACTGTGTCAATTTAGCTATGCTGGGACTACATTTCCCACAATTTCCTTCCTTGTATGAGTTCTAGTTAGGGTTGTCCCCAGGAAGCATTTGCTACAATTTTGGCAACAATATGACAACAGCCATTTTACTTTAGAGGTCCCTGTTAGTTAGAGTAAGAGACTGAGGGTTCCTGTTTGTCAGTACTCTTCTCCAACCTCAGCCCAAAACCTCCTTCTGATTGGGGTCCAACATCAACTCCAGGGCCACAACCCGATGTTTCACTGAAATCTCACAGAAGCAGTACCCACAGAGAGGCAACAACCTTTCCTGGACCCCTCACTATCCTGTCACAGTCCTCTCCAGCAGTTGGCTATGCCTGCAGGCTCCAACTCACCAACCTGACCCACACTAGTTCACCTGTGCCAGAGACCTCTCTCTGATTTTTTTTTTTTTTTACCTTTTGCTCCCATATCCTCCCACCGCTGAGTAAGGTAAACTTCCTATTCCCTTACACTTATGGTGGTGCTATGTCTCTAAGCAGTGACTGACTTAGCAAGTGGTGGAGCCACGGGGTTGAACTCCAGGAGCACCACTGTTAGAGACATGCAGCTATCGAAGGCCATATTAAGACTGGTTAGAATTTTTCTTTACTAAGAAGAAAAGGAAAGTATTCATAGCAATTTTATCCCATGACTATCTGGTCACACACAAACTTTCCTAACATTTCTTTAAGGGTAAGAGCAATATTTTGGTAAATAGGATTATACAATATACAAACAAGGTGCCATAGGTGAACTGCACCTAAAGATTAGACCTTCTTAAAGTGATAGAAATAGAAATGCAGTGCCCATAGCGGAGCGGACATATATAATTCTATTCGTATAAATCAAGTTTCTCTTACCCCAAAGCATGCACAAAGGCTTCATACCTGCAGTTATAATGCCAAATGCTCTTATGCACAGAAGATTCTACTGTACATTGCACAAGTCCCTGCGAGTACTAGAGCTTGATGGGGGCTGGTAGGCAGAAGCAATGCAAGAAAATTTGCTCATCACTTGCAGAAGGCCTACATTCTCTCCCATTCACAACCACTTCTATGATTGCAAAAGCCAATTTTTCTGATAACGTGGCATTTCTTACATGCATTGCCTTTTCCTCTTTCCTGGGTCTGACTCAGGAAGAATGAACCTTGAATCAAGTCTTCTTGTGTTCCAGGAACACACCCTGCCTGGCAATTGTGTCGTAAGCATTTTTGGTAATTATCTTTATCCCTAAAAATATCAAAGCCATAAATATTATTTTTTAAAAAAGACAGAGCTAGCAAACTATATTGCCTCTCCAGTCAATCATAGGTGTTATTAGAGGAAATATAAAAAATAATAGAAAGCATTGGGAATATGGTACAAAATTGAGTTCAGTTGTTTATACCAGGGAATATTTTTATTTCAGAAGTGGTTGGACCCTCATTCATCTTCCTAGGGACTGACTTCTTTGTTGAGTATATCTGGTCAGGTAGACATAGTCAGAATAATCCCAAAAGACAACTGGTAGACATAGAATTCTTTGCATCCATAGCATAAAGCCAATCTTAGAGACCTGAATAAGAGAACTTAATATAAAGCTAGGTGTTCCAGGCTTAAAAGAGACCTTTCAGAACCATCAGGGGAATTCTTTTATGTTTTGAATCATAATAGCAGCTTTTTTATGTTTTTTTTTTTTTATGTGGTTCCAGTCAAATGACTCCACGCCAGTCAAATTACTCCATGCCATGGTAGATACTGGACACTGTATACAGTCTGAATGGTTGATAATTTTGAAAACTGCAGATGTGTCCAACTTAACAAAATAGCTGTAAGAATATGTTTCCATAGCATCCTCCCAAGAAGCATGTGACCATCTAAGAGTGATCTGCAAACTCATTAGTCAACAGAGCAGTAAACCGAATGTGGCTCGCGAGCCATGGTTTGCCAACCGCTGATCTAAGAAGACAGGCAGTGCCATTGTTATTTTTCTTCCTTTACAGGTAAGGAAACTGAAAAGAAGCTCAGAGCCATTTATCCCATGTCTGCTAGGGTGCCATAGCTCAGCAAAAGACGTCTGTCTCAGATCCAGCTCCTTAGACTACAAGTTCCACACCCTTCAACACTCCTCCTCTATGTTGCTAGAAATGCTCTGATTCGTTTGGATTCTCAAAGATTTGAGCATTAGATAAAATGCATTATTTGACAATTAAAATTTGCAAGCTATTGTCAGTTTCAATTAATACTCTGTACCCTGTTGGTGATTCTAACATCCAAAGCTACAGAGGAAGAGATCTTGTGCTTAATACACCCTTAAAAGAGAATATTTACACATAAGGTTGAACACATGATTGCTACATTAATAAGAATATTAAAGGAGAATCAAGATGGTGGGGTAGGTAAAACACCTATCTTGCTGTCATACTCAACAATTTTAATACTACAACTTAACGAAAGAACAAACACCTTCCAGAATCACCAGAAACCTGGACGAGTGAAAATTCCACAAATAAAAATGAAGATAAGACACTGTGACTCGGAGGAGAGGCGGCAGACAGCATTGAAAGATTCACGCGCAGAGAGGTTTGGAGTGCGTGCCGCGGAGAGGGCGGGTGGCTGAAAACCGGCCAGTTTTCTCGAACGGGGAGACAAAGACGTCCCACTGGACTGATTCTCCAGCTCTGGGCGAAGTCCAGGGAACCCACTATCATACGGGGTGAAAACTGGACAGAGGGAGGGCACGCCGAAGTTCGGGCGCTGCCAGGGTCTCCCGGCTTGTGGAGAAGGCAGCTTGCGCGAACAGCTCAGCTGCGTGACCTCGCAGAGAGCACTCTGCGACTTGCTTTCTCATTCGGAAAACCGTCAGTCTGCTTTGTTTTATGACCCTGGGTGAGACATTGGGAGTGTAGATTCATTTTGGGAGAAGCTGAATTCCCCGGCAGCCAGTGAAGCTCCACAGCGGCTCTCTCTCAGAGGTGCTGGCAGCCATTGCCCCCAGCACAGAGTCCCTGGGGCCGCATAGGGTGGAGCTAATGCTGTCTGCTTGGCCCGGAGACCCCGCTCATCCAACCTGAGCACAGCTGAGCTTCACAGACAATTGGCCTGGAGGTCAACGCCCGCAAGTGCTAACAATGATTAACTGAGCTTAACGTCAACAAGACTGTGCAACCCATATCCACCTCAGGTAACTGGGGAGGCTGAGCCACTGGCCCTAGTAGGAAGTCTACCACACAAAGCTAATTGACCAACTCAGGGAAGCAGCCACCATGCAGAGACATGGAAAGAAATCAGATGTGAAAAAATGGAGGGAAAAAAAACAACTGGACATGGAATTCAAAACCACGGTTATAGGGTTTTTCAAGAGGCTCCAACAAAAGGTCGAGGCCTATAAGGAAATAAGCGAGACCACAAAGGAAATGATCAAGACCAACATGGAAATCAATGAGTCCTACAAGGAAATGAACAAGACCTTCAAGGATATGAATGAGACCTGCAAGGAAATGATCAAGACCAACGTGGAAATGAAGGAGACTCTCAAGGATATAAAGGAGACTCTCAAGGATATGAAAAAGGACCAACCAGAAATTAAGCATACACTGACTGAAATAAAAAATATTATACAAAGACCTAAAAGTGCTCTGGAGCACCCCAAGAACCAAGTTAAAGATTTGAAATACAAAGAAGCAAAATCCACTCAGCTGAAAAAGCAAGTAACCAAAAGAATCCAAAAAATTGAAGATAGTGTAAGGGGCCTCTGGGACAACCTCAAGCATACCAACATCCGAATTATAGGGGTGCCAGAAAAAGAGAGAGACCAAGACAATGAAAACCTATTTGAAGAAATAGTGAATGAAAGCTTCCCACACCTGGTGAATGAAATTGACTTAGGAGTCCAAGAAGCACATCGAACCCCAATATATAGGAACCCTAAGAGGACCACACCAAGGCACATCATAATTAAAATGCCAAGAGCAAAAGACAAAGAGAGAATATTAAAAGCAGCAAGAGAGAAAGAGTTGGTTACCTATAAGGGAGCACCCATACGATTGTCAGCGGATTTCTCAACAGAAACGATGCAGGCCAGACGGGAGTGGCAAGAAATATTCAAAGTGATGAACAGCAAGAATCTACAACCAAGATTACTCTATCCAGTAAAGCTATCATTCAGAATTGAAGGCCAGATAAAGTGCTTCGCAGATAAGAAAAAGCTAAAGGAGTTCATCATCACCAAACCAATATTATATGAAATGCTGAAAGATATTCTTTAAGAAGAGGAAGAAGAAAAAGATAAAAGTGCAAACTAGGAACAACAAATACACATCTATCAACAAATGAATCTAAAAATCAAGTGAATTAATAAGCTGATGAACAGGATAAACTGGTGAATGTAACAGAATCACGGACATAGAGAGGGAATGGACTGACAACTCTTGGGGAGAAAGGGGGTGTGTGAAGTGCAGCAAGAGACTGGACAAAAATCATGCAACTATGGGAGAGGACAGTGGAGGGGGGTGAGGGCGGAGGATGGGATGGGTACCAGGTGGAGGGGAATTATAGGGGGGGGGGAAGGGAACAATGTAATTAATAAACTGAACAATAAAGATTAAAAAAATAAGAATATTAAAGAATTATCTGTTCAAACAATGTCATGTTTTCTCTGCTGTTTGAAACTCCGTTCCTTATTATCTGATGCAGTCCACGTTAGCTAACCATTCCATTTTGATTAGCTGTTCTGGGGAAAACCATGACAACTATTATATTAGGTCATTACACTAATAACTATGTAAATATTTCTTCAGACAAATAATAAAAATCTCATGAAGATTTAGGATAGAACTTTTATAAAATAAAATGTGTATAGAATAGAGATCATTTAACTTCAATGTGGTGAAGCAATAGGTTCTATCATCTAAATATCTGATCTGGGACTTACAAAGATATACCATAGAAAAGGTGATTAGTTATATGTCAACAATGACATCAAAAGCACAGTATAACATTGCAGCATTCCTCAAAAATATAATGACAAGCTTTGACCTATAGAATTTATAACAAGACATATCAGTGAGCTATGAGACTCTTGACTGCAACTCCCATGTCTTATTGCTGTATCCTCAGACATATGATGATTTTATAAATATTTGATAAATAAAATGAATGGGATTTTAAACAGAAAGTTTGTAAAATCTGGGATACAAGGAAACATTTAAGGTTCACAAACTACATTTTACCATAATAAATTAAATAGAAGATTAGATATACATGAGTTCCTTATTTGGGTCATAGGAAGTCAGAATACCATAATTAGGGAGCGGAGGTGGAGGTTTAAACTTTGGAATCTGAAAAACCTGGCTTCAAACCTAATACCACCACTTACTACATGTAAGATTTTGGACAAGTTATTATGTATGTATTTCATCTAAAAAAAAAAAAAAAGGAATTAATTTGCAAGACAAAAGGGCCACACCACTAACATCTTACACAAAAGAACCATAAAAAAAAACTAATTAGGAAACTGAACTACGGACTTTCAGACAAGCTAGAGAAAAAGGATTCCCATAAATTCAGTAAAATATCTTCCTGCTTCTGTTAGAACTATTAGAGGGAAAAAGTGTTCCCTGCAGGATCCCAGAAAATAGTGGCTATAAACAAGGAGATAGAGCATATTGAAATTGGGTCTGTGGAAATTCATTTAATGATACTTGGAGTTATTTTCAGTAAATTGGCAGATGTGTGGGTTCAATCAATCCTTAACAGGGAACCCAATCAAATAGGAAATATCAGTGTCTTGACTTTCATTAGTAACTCATGAGATAGTGTTTTAATAAAACATTCCAAGTCTTTGCCCTACTGACAGATCTTTATTCTGCCACTCCCTTATCATACACTAACAACTAGCATTTGTTGAACCAGAGGTACTCCCTTGAACTAAGCTACTCCCAGAAGGAAAAAGGGCAGCATGAGATGCTGCCAAGGAGGCAGTCAGGTGGTCAGCTGATTCCAAGTGAGTGATGACCACAGTAACCAGACTGGCTGTGGCTCCTGTGGTTTCCTTCACCCTGCAATGAGAACTACAGAATGCCTTAGAATGGCACAGTTGGATTACATATTGTGTACACAGCTTATGAGAGAATGTCTACAGTTAGCTGTCTGGGTTTAGATCCCAATTCTACTCCTTCATATGTGCTGGAAGTGGAATTAATTTCCTAGAGCGTGCCTCCATTTTATCATCTATGAAATGAGAAATTGTCATATTACCACATGGGGTTGTTGTGAGAATTAAGTGAGATGATATAGTCTACGGCTTAGCACAGTTCCTGGCACACTGTAAGGGCCCAACAAAGGTAAGATGCTTATAGAAGTGGTCATGCTGCTGAGGTTGGAGGTAGTCATAGTGGACTCCATGGCAGAAGTGATGGTGAGGGTGTTAGGGATATGTTATTAAAATGCTATAACATAGTATCCTATCTAATAAAAGAGTAATACGCAGATTGACCATCACTCCAACACATAAGAGAGCTGCCCCATGTGGTCAAAGATCCTGCCCACATGTGGACACAAGATGGTCTCCACAAGATGACCAGCAGGGGAGGACAGTGGGAGGTTCCAGGCCTGCAAGGGAGGGCAGCTGTGGGCCACCAGGCCATCAGGGTAGGGCAGCTGTGAGGGACCTGGCCTGCAAGGGAGGGCAGTTGGGGGTAATCAAGCCTGAAGGGGAGGGCAGTAGGGGTGACCAGACCAGCAGAGGAGGGAAGTTGGGAGCAAACAGGTTGGCAGGGGAGCAGTTAGACATCAATTGGGCAGGCAGGGTAGTGGTTTAGTGGGTGATCAGGCTGGCAAGCAAAAGCAGTTAGGGGCAATCAGTGAGGCAGGCAGGCGAGCAGTTTGGAGCCAGCAGTCCTGGATTGTGAGAAGGATGTCTGACTGCCCATTTAGGCCCAATCCTACTGGAATCAGGCCTAAACGGGTAGTCGGACATCCCTCGAGGGGTTCTAGATAGGAGAGGGTGCAGGCTGGGCTGAGGGACACCGCCCCCCCCCCCCCCATGAACGAAATTTGTGCCCTGGGTCCCTAGTTAAATATAATGAAAAGAGTAAGATAGTAAGGTTCTGATGAGTTAGATGAGGATCCAAAGCCCCATTTTTTCAGCCTTTTGACAACACTAAGATTTTTAAGTAAGTTGCATAGTGTTTGATAGCCTCAGACTTAGCATAATGGCACTTAGTACTCATCTCAGAGGATTATGAAGACTTAATGAAATTTATTGATTATCTATGCTATATATTTTAAATGTAGTAGCTCATTGAACCATTTGTATGCCATAATCATCTACAGAGGTAAGTGGCGGGCCTTTTTTAATTAATTCAAAATACCAGTTAACTGGCTAACTTTTACTATGTGCTATAGTAATAGTAATAAGGATAAAATACGATATAGAATAAGTATTAAAGAGTGGAATTAAAGTGTGAAATGTGCAGGACACACATGAAAAACACACATGGTGTCAAAATAAGCTGAAGGAAAATCAGTTGGGCAAAAATAGAAAGAATCCCAAGTCTAATTTACAGAAAAGATCCCTTTATTAACTGTTGGTCGAGAATATGTTTGTATATTTTCAGAAAACAACTCCAAGACCATATAGATTCCTGCAACAAAGAGGAACTGACAGGTCTGTTCCAACTGCAAAGACAGTCCAGAGATGGAAGACACTGATGACACCTTGCCATTCTAGCAGTCAGCAGCTGTGCATCACTGCAGGCGGTCCAGGTCCAAACCAGAAAGGGTGGAACCTGCATTACCACCATATGTCCACCATCCAGATACCATTGCTGAGATGTACACATAAGGAACTATTTAACATTGAAACTGGGACTCAGAACTGTTGGATGTTGAAACTGAGACTCAAACATTTTTTTGTTCTTATATATTTATTTCCAGTATGCAGATGCAAGAATTTTTAAAGAAAAGAAACGGGGGAAAAGTTTGATACAGAGGTAAAGAAGCATTGAACAGACTGTCAAACTACAGTGGAAAGACAGGGGAAGTGGGGGCCGGGGGCTGTAAGAGATCAACCAAAGGATTTGTATGCATGCATATAAGCATAACCAATGGATACAAGACACTGGGGCAGGGGGCAGGTGAGGGCATGTGCTGGGGAGTAGAGGAAACTTGGGGGAGGTCAATGGGAGGGGAAAAAAAGGAAACATACGTACTACTATTTGCAATACTTTAAAGAATAATTTTTTTTTTTAAAGTGTGAAATGTAATGTAAACAAATTGATAAGCACCCTTGAGTGGCTTGTATGTAGAAAATAAAGTGATCTGTACTCCATATGTAAGACCAGATAGCAAGGCTCCTGGGACCCACTGATAAGACACACTGAAGACCCCCATCTGACCACATAAAAAGAGCAAGCCCCAGAGGAGATCAGAGAGGCTTGCCTGCTCCTCCACAGACGGTCACTCTCCAAGCCCCTGCCTGCATCTGCTCAAGCTCTGCCGTGGACCGTGAGTCCAAAATGTGAGCTGTGAAACTGAGGCCTCAAACAAGACACCCAGATGCAGCTGCAACGTCCAACGTCCAGTGTGCATGTGTGTCTGTCGGTGCGGATCCCTGGGTTGTCTGCTGAGGTCTGGAAACCACCAGGACTCTGGTAAATAAACTGTGTGTGATTCGTGCATTGCCTGTCTGTCTCCTGTATAATTTATGCTCCATCAATATTAAGTAAGTACCTTGGATTGTACGTGTCATTGTCTGTTTAGAGACTGGCTGAGGCACCTTTGGTCACCTGTGCTTACCTCCCTAAAGGAGAAACTGTGACAATATGGTGTCCAGCAAGGTATTGTCTCCACTTTGTGATGAAAAAACTGAGGCTCAGATAGTTTAAGTGATTTTCCCTGAGTCACAATAGGAGGATATGGTAGGTTTTAAACTCAAGATAATCTGACTTCACCCTAACTGGTTTGGCTCATGGATAGTGTTTCTGCCTGCAGACTCAAGGGTCCCAGGTCCAGTTCTGGTCAAGGGCATGTACCTTGGTTGCAGGCACATCCCCAGTGGAGGGTGTGCAGAAGGCAGCTGATCGATGTTTCTAATTCTCTACCCCTCTCTGTTCCTCTCTGTAAAAAATCAATAAAATATTTTTTAAAAAATATAATCTGACTTCAAATCCTGAATTGTTCCCATGAAGCTACTACTCAAAAGCTTTAATATACATAAGAGTGCCTGGTACAGTGCTTGCTCCTTGAAGCTTTGAAATAACAAACAAACTCTCTTCCCTAAACCTACCTTACCTTGGACCAATGGAGGATTTGGGGAACACACGCACATGCCCAACATAGCTCACTGTTACCAGTGAGGACTTTATTCCTGCGTGTAGTAGAAATCCATTTCAAACTACTTTTGTCTCTGGCCTGTTACTTCTTACAGCTGGAAGTTCTTCTTCTATTTATTTAATTTACTTTATATTTATTTTCTTGTCTTTCTCCCAAAGTAAAACATAAAGGCAAGGACTTGTCTATTGCTCTCATCTATATCCCCACATAGCACGGGGCACACAGTAGGTACTCAATAACTCTTGGTTAAATGAGTGATTACTTTTTTTGAAATGGCATTAATAGATCAATGGCAATCATTATTCCAAGAAACTTATACAAAAAATGCTAGCTTGACAGAATGTGCACCAAAACTTAAGCAACTTTGTGGCTTTCCACCCCCAGCAGGAAATGGTGAGGGAAGCCTATAATGTGCTTACAAACTATGCTTAACTGTGCTTAAAACCCCTCTGCTTTGAGCATCTCTCTAATATGTTGGAATATTTCCCCCCTCTACATTATACATCAGCAGCTTCTCAGGCTCATTTTTAAGGTCAATAGCAGGACAGATTTATATAAATCCCACTCCCAGTTTGCTCATTGCTCTTTCCTATTATGAACATAACTGATGTTCAGTCTTGGCCTTACATAGGGAAAACTATTCCTTTTTCATCAGTAAAAACCTGGCCTGTGACTTTACAGAGAATATCTAATGTCTTATGGGTACTGTCTTCCTAAGGATCCATTTTGACTCCCAACAGTCTGATTACTGTATATTTCACTCAACTTGATGGAGTGCAAGTAGGTGAGTATTTACAGATGATTTGTCAATATCAACTGATGTTTTCCTGTCACAGATAAACAGCCTGTGCCACGAATCAATAGTGTGTTGGCAATGCTGTCACAATACCCCCTAATGTGTGTGCGGCATGTTGACAGCCGATATATTAGCGTGAATGTCTGCAAATGTTAAACAGCTAAGCTATTTGTGTGTCCCCACTTTGTAACACACAGCTTTTGCTTCAGGGGTGGCCAGGGAACGTGACAGAGGCTTGTCTGCCTCCACCAGGGCAGAGGGCTCCAGTCCATCCCATTCCAGCTGCAAGTTTCTGCTGAATGAATGAACTGAAATCCATCTAGGCTGTGTGACTTTGATTACACAGCTGTGCTCAAAACAAATGCGGATGTTTTCATTAATGGAGAAGTTTTATAGTATCCTGAGTCACAGCCCTCAGAATCAGCACTCACTCTGTATCTCCCAACCCAACTGGCAATGTGCAAGTCAGGCAGGCTGCTCCCTGTTCAGACTTCTGGGTCAGACAGTTTCTTTAAGGGCTCCACACCCAAGAGCTATCAAGACAACATCACTAATCCCAGCAGAGAAGTCAAGAGTGGAGGAGTCTAACCTGGAATCCAGGTGACTGACATCTTCAGCAATCTCTATAGCAGACAGTATGCAACCATGTAACAGGGATGGGGAATATCCAGCCCTCAGGCCACATAAGGCCTGGAAATCATTTATTTGGTCTCGCCCTGCCAATGCATTGGGGGTGAGTACATTAAATGATAGACCAAATATAGCAGGCTAATTTTGAAGTTGATAATTTTGTATGGGCCAAGGATACATTTTAAATATCCAAATGGCCCTTGGCAGAAAAAAAAGGTTCCTCTCCCCTGATTTGGAACTTGAGCTTCAAAATTAGACTAATCTTGTTTCCAGTCCTTTCACTCAGATCTAGAGCAAAACATTTAGTTTGTTTTCTTATTTTAGAATTGGGGGGGGGGGGGAGGAGGGCAAGGTTGCATAATGATAGGACCTGATTATTATGATGACTTAATGAGATGCTGCATATAAAAATTTAGCCTAGGGTTCTGGCACTAAGTATGTTCTCAAAACATTGAAAGTATTATTAGAAATAAATGAGCATGATAAAGAAATGACAAGGCAAGATTTCAATGAAAGGTCTGTCCCAATGAAAGATGGAAGTGATGGCGGAAGAACCAAGATGGCGGCATAGGTAAACACCTATCTTGCTGCTCCACACAACAATTCCAAAACTACAACTTAACAACAGAACAAACATCATCCAGAATCACCAGAAAGCTAGCTGAGTGAAAATTCCACAAATAAAAGTAAAGATAGGACACTGTGACTCAGAGGAGCGGTAGAGCACAGCCTTGAAGATACACGCGGAGCCAGATGTTTGGAGCCGTGCACACGCTTGTGAGCGGAAAGGATGGGTGGCTGCAAACCCGGCTGGTTTTCTCCAACGGGGAGGGAAAAGGCGTCCCACTGCACTGATTCCCCAGTTCCAGGCGAGGTCCGGGGAAGGCACGCTAAAACCAAGGCAAGGCAGAGGGCGAGTTTGTGGAGAGTGTGAGTAAACTTGAAAACAGCAGTTTGCGCATAAACTTGGGAACAGAAGTGCGTGACTGCACAGAGAGGACTTGTGACTTGCTCCCTCGTTCGGGAGACCACCGGACTGCTTTGATTTACAACCCTGGGTGAGACTTTGGGTGTGCAGACTTATTTGGGGAGAGGCAGAGTTGTCTGGCAGCGGGTGGAGACCGTCAGCAGCTTTCTCTCGGAGGTGCGGGCAGCCGTTACCACCTGGCACAGAGACCCACGTGCCACATAGGGTGGAGCTGACGCTGCCTGCTCAGCCCGGAGACTCTGCCCATCCAACCTGAACACAGCTTACCCTCACTGTCAATTGGCCTGGAGTTCAAACCCTCCTAGTCTAACAATAATAATCTGGGTTTAACTTCAACAATAGCGTACAACCCATAAAGGATTGCAGTAAGAGTATCCACCTCAGGTAACTGGGGAGGCTGAGTCACTGTCCCTTAGAGGACATCTACCTCACAGAGCTAATGGACCAACTCAGGAAAGCAGCCACAATGCAGAGAAATGGAAAGAAATCAGGTGTGAAAGAAATGGAGGAAAAAAGACAACTAGACATAGAGTTCAAAACCACGGTTATAAGGTTTTTCAAGAGGCTCCTAGACAAGGCCGATGAACTTAATGAGAACTACAAGGAAATGAACAAGACCTACGAGGAAATGAACGAGACCCTCACGGATATGAAAAAGGACCAACTAGAAATTAAGCATACACTGACTGAAATAAAAAATATTACACAAAGACCTAAAAGCAGTCCAAAGACAGCCAAGAACCAAGTCAAAGATTTGAAGTACAAAGAAGTAAAATCCACTCAGCTGGAAAAGGAAGAAGACAAAAAAATTCAAATAATTGAAGATAGTATAAGGGGCCTCTGGGACAACCTCAAGCATACCAACATCCAAATTATAGGGGTGCCAGAAAAAGAGAGAGAGCAAGATAATGAAAAACTACTTGAAGAAATAGTGACCAAAAACTTCCCCCACCTGGTAAAAGAAATTGACTTAAAAGCCCAAGAAGTGCACAGAACCCCAAAATAAGGAATCTAAAGAGGACCACACCAAGACACATCATAATTAAAATGCCAAGAGCAAAAGATAAAAAGAGAATATTAAAAGCAGCAAGAGAAAAGCAGTTGGTTACCTATAAGAGAGCACCCATACGATTGTCAGTGTATTTCTCAACAGAAACTATGCAGGCCAGACGGGAGTGACAAGAAATATTCAAAGTGATGAATAACAAGAATCTACAGCCAAGATTACTCTATCCAGCAAAGCCTATCATTCAGAATTGAAGGTCAGATAAAGTGCTTTGCAGATAAGAAAAAGCTAAAGGAGTTCATCACCGCCAAACCAATATTATATGAATTGCTGAAAGATATTCTATAAGAAGAGGAAGAAGAAAAGGGTAAAAATATAAATTATGAACAACAAATATACATCAACAGATGAATCTAAAAATCAAGTGAATTAATAATCTGATGAACAGGATAAACTGGTGAATATAACAGAATCATGGACATAGAGAGAGAATGGACTGACAACTCTTGGGGAGAAAAGGGGTGTGGGAAGTGCAGCAAGAGACTGGACAAAAATCATGCAACTATGGGAGAGGACAGTGGCGGGGAGGTGAGGGCGAAGGGTGCGATGGGTACTGGGTGGAGGGGAGCTATAGGGGGGGAAAGGGGGAACAATATAATTAATAAAGATTAAAAAAAAAGAAAGATGGAAGTGATAATGTTGCCATCATGTTCCAAGGAGCAGTCAAACATTCATGACTTGACTTTATGGGATAAATGTCATCTTTGTTTTACTTTGTATAGATATTAGAATGTGCTTTAGGATATTAGTAAGGCATGGGATAAAACCCACCCTCCTAGAATCTTATGAATCAAGGCCTGTCTTAATAGAAATTGCTAGGTGATTAACACACTATGTGGTGATAATATCTACTTACTTCACTGATTCCTTTGTTCATACACACACACACACACACACACACACACACACACACACACAAACACATACAAAAATCCAGTCAAACTCTTCCTGTATAATAGTTTATGCTCCTTCAATGCCAAGTTTTTACCAAAATTATAAAGATAGTTCAGGTATAATTCATACATATAAAGGGCATGAAAAGCACTCCTTTCTCAAGAACATTATTAGGTAAGTAGATCAGCAGGTGATGCTCCCATTGCTCAAGAGAAAGGAGCACTGCTCAGAAAAGTGACTTGCCCCCAATCCTGTACATAATAAACACACAAACAACAGATTTAAGAGTGCATGGGTACTTTAACACTCAGAACCCAGCACCCACACCTGGCCAGGTGTGACTGAATCCTAAATATCCATTCTCCTGATTAATACTGCTCAGGCCAAAGAAACATTTCTCTCTCTTGCCCTATTTGCTCTAAAAAGGCAATTATGTCCCAAAGCTGTGGGCGTCTGTGGTTGCCCGCTGCCAGTGTTGGAGACAGACACTGCTTCAGAGAGAGTGCAGGATTTGAGCAGTAGGGGTGTTTAGGTGAAAAGAAAAGCAAATTAATTAACTTGTCAAATCCTCTCTCTCAGGTAGTATGAAAGCAATAGATCCTTGCCCAATGAAGTATTCTTTCCCTAGAGTGTGTCCATTTTCTCACTTCTATCTGTTTTCCAACTCATAGTTCTAGAGGTACTTAGGAATTTCATAGTTCAATATTTGTCCCTTGGTGCCTGAGAAATATTTTGCAATATTAAACATCTCATGTCATTCTTAAATTCCCATTGCTGCTGCTGACTCTTTACATGTCAACCAGAGGATTGAATGCTGGAATTGTAAATAGGGTGTAATTAACATTAAACTACTTCATAAGAGGTAATGAAATTTTCAATTAAAATTAAATTACAAGTTTTTAAATAACTATATTTAAGTGTTAATCTTCATTATTAATAATTTGAGATGTCTCTTTTAATTTTTATAATTTTGCCTAATTTACAAAAAATAACTGAAAACACAACTAAAATATTTTCCTTATTTCATGACTTATTGTATTTATTATAATTTAATTTTTTGAGGAAAATGTAATCAAATTATGGACATTTGGATACAATGATACTTTTAACCTTTAAAAATTTACTGTTAAAAGCCAGATTGTGTAGGAAATTTTACCACAGTACTGTTAGCACTTGACTGAATCAAATCAAGGGAAAACTTGAGGGAATGAGTATTAAGCATTTATTAGTTATGCATGTCTTTATTTTATTACTCATTCAAATATTGCTGGCCTATTGAAAAACATCAGATGTATGCATTCACAGTGAAATCCTGACTCTCTGGTATTTTGCAGACTTCTAGTCATATAAAAGACAAAGCTGTACACATTTTCATTGTGTCATTATGAAGGTGAAGCTAGAATGACAGAATATACTTAAAGTAACAGATTTTAAGCTTGATTTATCATCTTTAAACATTGAAACATATGGTGTGCTGATTTCCATGTGTCCCCTTGCCCATGTCTTACAAATATTAGAGGAAGGCTTGAGCCCACAGTCATAACTGCCTGAATGAAGTTTCAAAACCATTAAATTTGAATCTGAGTCCAGGTCCTTTTTTGAGCAATTCGGTACCTATTATGTGCTGGGCCCCTCAGGGGAGATGTTGTTTATTTTTCAATTACAGTTTACAATCAAATATGATTTTGTATTGGTTTCAGGTGTACATATAGCACAGTGGTTGGACAATCAAATATTTTACAAAGTGTTCCCCCTGATAATTCCAGTACCAACCTGGCAATATACATAGTTATTATGATATTACTATGTTCCCTATGCTGTGTTTTACATCTCAGGACTACTTTAAGATTACCAATCTATACTTGCGAATCCCTTCACCTTTTTCAATGCCCTTCCCATCTGGTCTCAGCATCTATGAGTCTGTTTTTTGTTTGTTTGTTTGTTCTTTAGATTCCACATATAGGTGAAATCACATGGTATTTGTCTTTTTCTGTCTGACCCACTTCACCCAGCAATTCCACTTCTGGATGTGCACCTGAAGAAACCCAAAACACTAATCTGAAAGAACATAGCACACCTATGTTCATTGCAGCATTATTCACAATAGCCAATGATGCAACCCATGTAGAAGAGTGGAATTAAAACCCATGTAGAAGAGTGGATATGTACAATGGACTATTACCCAGATGTTATTATGCTAGTTGGGTACCTTTTAGATTGTTACAGAAAAGGAAGTTACAGTAATATAGTGTCTAGGCAATAGTCCAAGAGGTGGCAAATCTCCTCTAAGGCCAGTCTCACCCTTTCCCTGCCTGTGAGAGAGAGGATGGGGCGAAAGGCAAGGGGTTCCCTTTGCAAAGGACCAGGACCCACACTCAAGGCATATTGCTTCTTTCCAAGTGGCAGTCAAGTTACATCGGGTTCTGGATCAAGGACCACCCCACCACTTGGCCCCTCCCCTCCCACCTCACTCTGAAGTATGCATGCTTTCCCACCTTATACCTATCTCCTTTGAATGAAGGCAAAGTAGCTTGTCCTCTTAAATCCAAACCTTGTCAAACCCCAATCATATAGTTCACCATGCCTACTGCATACCCTGCCTTCCTACTAACAAACCACTGAGCTTCTGGTATGGAATTTAGATTCAGAACTCCCAGCTTTCAGTGGAGGGCCTGCTCCTCCCTAGTCTTGTGACCTGGGACCAGTTCCTAACCTCTCTGGGCCTGGCTTCTTGACAAAGAACAGGTGTGTAAAAATTGAAGGATGGCCGAAACTGATTTGGCTCAGTGGACAGAGTGTTGGCCTGCAGACTAAAATGTCCCAGGTTTGATTCTGGTCAAGGGCATGTACCTTGGTTGTGGGCACATCCCCCGTGGGAGTGTGCAGGAGGCAGCTGATCAATGTTTCTCTCTCATTGATGTTTCTGACTTTCTATCCCTCTCCCTTCCTCTCTGTAAAAAATCAATAAAACATATTATTTAAAAAATTGAAGGATGTCCTAACACACCTGTCTTAAGCTCCAAGTAGAGACCCCACCTTGGTGAGTGGTCCTTCTGGACACAGATGCAAATGCACAATAGCTCCCAATCCCCTGGGATCTGCTCTTTGAATGACAGTTACCCAGAAAAACTAAGTGTTAATATGTGCTAATATAGTCATGCATTTATTGCTCCCCGAGTAATGTTTGCCTCCTAAGGAGAGCCGTGGAGGCCTGGCCAGGAAGTGTGATTCTCAGATGGGAGGTGAGTGCTGATGTGATGGGGTGCCTGTGGAGTTCAGGAGTCTAAAATCACAGGTTGTGGGAGAGAGGGACTTGCCTCTGAGCACCACTGTCCCAGAGCATCTCTCTCCCATACTTAACTATCCCCCCCCCCCCCCCCCATTTACTGCTAACACTGAATTATTCATCCTCCCTAATGGGTATTATTTGTTCTAATAGTTAAGAATCCCTGGAGAATATTTTGAGAGAGAAAAATACCTCTCCTAATAACCAAGGAGAGTGGCAATTCCTAAGCTTTTGGTGGAGATGCTTAGCTTAATGGCTTTATTGTGGTTTCATTCCCCCACCTTCTTGCCAGAGGGCAGCTGAGCCCCTGCTGAGTGAGAGGGGCACTCAAGGACAAGCCTGATGCCTGTCTCTAGGCCAGGATTGCAATCCCAAGACTATTGGTTCAGGCAAAACCAAGAAATCAGGCGAATTTTCATTCCAATGGAACTGTACATTTCCTTCATAACTGTTATCTAATGAGTGAATTTCATTTCTAAGCAGCTGTTTCTTAAAAATGAAAGGATTTTTTTGGAACATGAGCTTCCAAATAATAACAATAATGATATAAAAGTAATGCTTGGCATATACTAAAGATCTACTGCTCTTCCGAGGCTGTGCACATTAAACCCATACATCTTCACACAAAAATTCATGCATTATGATTTACAGGTCGAGGAAACAGGCTCAATGGAAAGATGGAAACTTAAAAGCCATCATGACTTTTTTAAGTTGAAACCCTAGGCCCTACGACTTCCTAACTGGGTGATACTGGGCAGGCAACTTGACCTCTCTGAGCCTCATATGTAACATGGAAATACTAATGTATATTTCATCAAGTCCTGGTGAAGATTCAATGAAAGTTACGAAGGTGCCTAGTATGTAGAGTCATACTAAATATTTATTTTCTTCCCCTCTCCTCTGTTTTACAAATAAAGGAGAAAGGTGTAGAGCCCTTAACCGACTTTCCTGGAGTTCCCCCAGTGAGTCCTGTGTGCAGCAAAGAGAATCTGATTTCCTGGCCCTCAGCACCTTTTCCATGGCACCACTTCTCCTGTCTGCTCCGACCCGTGTCATCTCGGCTGAGCCGTTCTTTCTCCTGGGTTCTTTCGTCTGACCTTACAAGGAGCATAGGTGATGTCTGCCTATCTCTGTGGGATAATCAATTTCTTTCTTTCCCACAAGACCGCCTTGGTTGACATTTTTTTTTTTTTACTAACTTTGGCCTACTCTAAATGTCTGTATGTGCTCCCACTGTGCAACGCAGTGCTAATCGATTCCAATAATGTAAGTTTTGTGCCCCAAAAGTATTGTAGAATGAACCAAACCATTACCTGCGCATTCCATCAAGGAAATTTCCTTAGCAGTGAAGAAAACTGGTCAATGGCTGTTTGTTTACACACCTGTTTGGCAGCCTGAGCTGAAACTATTCCCTGGAACACACACACACTTATCCACTTGTAGCAACATCTCAACCTCGTCACTTTTGGCATTTTGGATTGGACAATTTTTGTTGGGGACTGTCTCATGCATTGTAGGATACCAAATAGTAAACTTGGCACCTACCCAGCAGGTATCAGTAGCAAGACTTTCCTCACCCCAGCTGGTGGGCAACATTGCACCCAGTTGAGAACCACTGGCTCACAAGATTTCTAAGGGCCTTTTGTGCACTGTTTTTCTGGGAGGGTCCACCTTCCCACTACCACCAGAGCAGAGTGGAACACAGAGGGGAAGAGGGAAGGGGCCACTTGCATGTTTGTTTTGGTTGACATTTATATAAGATGGAAGAATAACACAAACTATGTGTTCAGCTGCGCTGAACATGTTTCTATGCTGTCCCCTTAACATGTATGCCACTTTGTCCCAGCATTTCCTCAAGGCTCAGAATTTCCTCAAGGCTAGGCACCCAATTGCCATCAGACCCACACAAAGTTGGTTCAAAGGATGGCTCTGAGAGGAAAAGGATGCGAGCCTTCCCTCACCCTGCCCTTTTGCTTCTCTCCTTGTACACTTCGGGTGAACAGGCATACTCACTGTGAACCTCAGGCGCCAGCTCTCAGTGGGCTTCAACCCAAGGTGATGTGGAAACTGGGCTCTGCATGGTGACCTTCAGGTAGCTGCCCCCTGAGGAGGAGCTCAAGAGAACTGTGACACAGGAAACAAGTTCTCTCACCCCCTCAGGTACACAGACCTGCCTTAACATTCATCCTCTTGTGATAGGCAGGAGTGGAGCAAGGACCATCAATCAGCCAGGTACAGAAGGTCACCAGGGCTGAAAGCCAGGCAGGAGGCAAAACTGGGAAAACAAGGACCTCAGGGTAACCTTTCCTCCTCTAGGATATTGCTGGTCACTTGTGTTTAAACCTTCTCCACCTGAAAGATACTATCTAGGCCTCAATTGTATTTCAGCTCCAGGCAAGCAGTAAAACCCTACGCCTCAGGACCAGCTGCATTCACTAATGACCCTGCCCTGGGGCTGACCAATCAGTGAACACCATTCAAGGACCCTGAAAGCTCACATCTGGAAAACTGATAACCATTCTTTTGAGACCTTTCCCTAAGACCTCCCCTAAGATTCCCATATGCAAGAGAGGTAAATACCCTCAAGCAAAGGATCCAGCTTGGGCTCTCCCTCCCCCAGGGGAGTACCCCATGCCATTCTCTTTCCCCCCTTGACCCCACAAAACTTCCAAGCAGGAGACCAATGGGCAGGGAGTTAACCCAGGACAAGCTGTCCATGCTTTCCTGTTGCTTCTTCTTACAAGTAAATTATTACTTGCTTTGCTGAACTTCATCTCTTGATTGAAATATTTCCTTCAAGAAGATAAGAATCACCGAAACCGGTTTGGCTTAGTGGATAGAGCATTAGCTTGAGGACTGGAAGGTCTCGGGTTCGATTCTGGTCAAGGGCATGTACCTTGGTTGCGGGCACATCCCCAGTGGGGGGTGTACAGGAGGCAGCTGATCTACGTTTCTCTCTCATCGATATTTCTAACTTTCTATCCCTCTCCCTCTCTGTAAAAAATCAATAAAATATATTTTTAAAAAAGAAGATAAGAATCTACCAGTAACACTCATACCCTCTCATATATATATATATATACTAATTAAAGGCCCAGTGCACAAAATTCAAGCACTGGGGGGGTCCCTAGCCTGGCCTGTGCCCTCTCACAGTCTGGGAGCCGTCAGGGCATTTATTGGAGGTGGGAGAGGCTCCCACCACTGCCACTGTGCTCACCTGCCATGAGCCTGGCTCAGGGCTTCTGACTGAGCAGCACTGGGAGTGCACTGACCACCAGGGGCCAGCTCCTGCATTGTGCATCTGCCCCCCTGGTGGTCAGTGCACGTCATAGTGACTGGTTGTTTCGCCATTCAGTCGATTTCCATATTAGCCTTTTATTATATAGGATGTCATCTGGCAGAGAGAGTAGAGAGTCAATCTCCTTATAAAAAACCCTAGCAGTTTATTTCCTGGCACTGAGTGACACTCTTCAGGGGGCAGGGAGAGGAGGAACACTTTGCTGTGGGCAGTGGCCCTCCCATCCCCAACTCTGATTATTTCACTACTAGTGACCTGGTCCATGAAATTCATGCACATTAAAAGGGAATTAATTAGAGGAAATGTTTTAATATTGCTATTTTCCCTTTCTCTATAATAGAAGTGTCAGAGATGAAAGAAAATTAATAAAATGTATATGAAAATCTCCATTCCTGTCATAGTCTGGGGCATGCCACAGAACCCACAGTCAAGTCTCCACCCACCCATGTTCATCTCGAAATTGCACAAGACCCAGACTTGGCCAGCCCCACCCCCATGAAGCCCCGCAGGGCAGGGGGCACAGTCTCAGGTCCCCCAGCCTGGCACTGGGTGGGGAGCGCAGCCTCAAGTCCCCCATCAAGTCCTATTGGCAGGGAGCATGGCCTCAGGTCCCCCAGCACAGCCTTAGGTCCCCTGGTCCGGCCTCATGTCCCTTGGCCCTGGCACCAGGGCAGGGGGTGCAGCCTTAGAACCTCCAGCTTGGCCTCAGGTCCCCCAGTGCTGAGGTGGGGGATGTGGCCTCAGGTGTCCCATCAAGCCCCTCCAGGAGCGGGGTGCAGCCTCAGTTCCCCTGGCTCAGCACAGGAGCAAAGGGCTGCCGCCTTGGCCCTGCCCCCCCTCCCCTGCATGAGCCTCGGCCCCACCCCCACCCCCGCACCTCGACCCCGCCTCCCTTAGTCCCGCCCCCCACCTCGCCCCTCTCCCCCCTGCCTCCCTCCTGCCCCTGCCCCTGGGTCCTGCTCCCTCGGCCCTTCCCCCTGTTCCTGATTGGCTGGTAACATAGCAAAGGTACAAATTTGCATGTTTCTCTTTTATTATATAGGATTTGTCCACCCTGCCAATCCTTTCCCATCTCTCCATGTGGAAGACAATGTGGGAACACACACTGGGCTGGCTGAAGCACAAGCTGTGTCAGGCAGGGGGTGAGTCCCTAACCTGGGCTCTGTGGAAATTGACAGAAAACAGGCTTGGCACCCACATCAGTCCCTGGGAGTCCATTGTCAGAGGGAAGAGTGAGGACTTAGCCATTCACAATAACTTTGGAACAACACAATTCAAAAGGATCCACCAGCCAGCACCCAACTTACCTCCTTCTTGCCCTTTGTTCTCTCTTAGGTAGACCAGCTGTTCTTTCTCAGACAATCAGAAATGGTCAACCTGTGGGAGCCACGAAAGCCTCCTCTGCCCCTCTGCCCCTCTCCCCATACTCCTACTGGGGAGACCAGGCAGAGCCAAGATGAATATTAGCAGTGAAGAGGGATGGCCAAATGATGCATAGAAGCCTGTCCTCAGAGTCCTTGTTTACAGATCAGGTGAGGAAACTGAGGCTTACAGAGAAGTGTGGGGTAGGAATGGGATGCTATGGTTTATTAAACATGTTTACTCTGAATATCAGATATACAATAAGCAAACAGAATAAAAAGAGACAAACAAACACAAAGATGCACACAAAATTGGAGAGGCCAGGAGAGGAGAGAAGAAATGCTTTATCCGTGTCAGAGGTGCATGTGGCTTTGTGATTCTCAGTGGTGTCACGTGCACTAGGGAGGACCCAGGTTCAGAGAACACATTGGAGCCTAGGTCTGCTCTCAGAAAACAGCATTCCCACGCAATGTACCAGCTCCCTTTACACTGTGTAGTGTTTTAGTGCCTGTTACCCTAAGGACAGGGATATGGTGAGACAGCAGAAAGGGAAAGCAAGTCGAAGACTGAGTTTGTTGCCCAGACTTTCTTTCTGATGCTTTCATGACAAGGTTACTGAGACTGAGCTACAGACCCTGGTGTTCCGGAAGCTCTCAGAGCATTTGGAAAAGCTGTGATCCCGGGCCTTTGCTGCTGACACATTGTGGTGTTATTCCTTGCAAAGTGAGTCTGGCCTAGGTGAAGCTGAAGGTGCTCTGCCTGGCTAGGAGTTGTCAGCTGCCCCTACTGGGATAAACAGCTATGGTGACTATTCTCAGAAGAAGCTGCCACTGGGGCCAAGATTGAAGGGCTCTGCATATTTTGTAGGCATGGTAGGAAAGATTGCCTTGGGGTTGAAATGAAAGGGGGGGAGAAATATTATCTGAGAAGGTGGTATTTTCCCCTATTTCATTACCCTCCTTCCAAAAGCTACGATTCTTCTGATCAAGTCCTGTTCATTTCACTTTGTCAGACAGATGAGTTGTGGGATGATGGTTATGGGCAGGCACTGGTTCTTTGGACCTATGGTGCTGAGATGGATGGAGAAATAGCCCACGCAATTCTCCCCAAAGTCCTTAAAGGGGAGTCTTTCTCCTAATCCACCAACAGTATATTCCTGGATAGGGCCCACATACTTCTTCTCCATCCAGGCTCTCAGGGAAGGAGAGAGAGCAGCCTTGGGTCCTCACCACGCACATGACAGAGGTTTTAGGGAATGTCTTTGGCACCTTTGACTTGTGGAGAACTTACTGCAGAACGAAGGAGATAAATTCCTCACTGTCACTCATCCTTTAAAGCTGTAGCCTGGAATCCTGCAGCCAACTTTCCTTCTACTGTGGACCCTCATGGTCCATATTATTCTGGGATAGTGGAGGCAGAGCCTTTCCCTGTGACCTGCATTTGATGTCATTTTAGCTCTACTTAAACAATTTACCAGCACAGGGGTTTTCTCTCTTAGTTTTTGGGAGCGAAGTCCAGTTTTCTACTTAAGAATTCAAAAGAAAATTCTCCTCCAAACCCCTCTCCCACTTTGGTCTACCTAAGCTCTTATTTTTCTGATGGCTGAGAGACACCATGGTCCAACATCTGTGTCACCATAGCAATCATCTCTAATAATAGCTCAGGGAGCCCCAAGCAGGCCTCGAGTCTGTCTCTGAGCAATCTCAGAGATGACTGAGTCTAGAGAAAGATTGCTTACTTTGGGTCCTCACCTTGCTCCTGGCTGGCCTTTGATACTTCCTGGGACTCTTACTTTGAGCCTCTGCCAGACAGATGTGAATTTAGAAGAGTTTTTCAGAGCAATGCCATTGTCATTGTCAGTCATCTGCATGAGAATGGCTTAGAAGGAAGTGTCCTAGCCTGGGAGAGAGATGGGGCTCTAGACTCAGGGCCACACACCTTCATCACATCCCTTCTTTCTCTGTGTGTCTTAAGCAGAAGATTGGGCTAAATTTCCCAAAATGTATATCTCAAAACTAGAAGAATCCTTGGTGAGGGGAGTTTTGGGAGATTGTGGGTTAAATAAAGTCTGAAAACACTTTCACTGCATAAATCCCAGGGTTTTAAATATGAAAAGGTGCATTTTAAAATTAAAAAGTGGAGGGTGTAAAAAGGTCATCGTTCCCAAATTGTACTCATCTAATTCCCTTCCTGTTTTCAGAGTGCAACTTGAAATAAGTGTTCTGCCAAATATACCCCACAGCAGGGGAAGCTAAATTATTTCTAAAGCTCCCCCAAGCTGTAGACTTCTCTTTTTTCTCTGCAGAATTTTCCCTTTTCATTAAAAAACATACTGGACACTTATCTCTATAGGCAATGCCCCAAAAGGCTAAAGAGAAAAATTATATATATATATATATATATATATATATATATATATATTAAGATAGTCCAAATATTGGACTATTGAAGTCAAATTCCTCCTTTAAATGTGCATTTTGGATAATAGTAAAAAGAATGGATAGGGCATCATTGAACATTTATTTAATATACTAGCTTTACTTTGTGTTATGTAATTTAATTCTCACAGGAATTTTATGTGGTATCTATTATTTATATTTCCTATTTACAAATGGGAAATAGGAAAGAGGTTTTAAAAGGCTTGGTAGCATAAAGCCACCCAATTAAAAAAAGACAGAGGCAAAGCCTGAAATTTCATTCTAAGAATTTTAAGTAACCAACTTATTAAGTCTTTCTTATACCCAATCCAGTAAGCTGCCACAGCAAACCAGAAATAAGCTAAGTGACGTGGTAATTACCTTTCATCTCAAATTATTGAGTTATCATGAAATAATATTGAATCATCAGTCTCTTATGTATACTGAAAATAGATATAGATATATAACAACTAAGTGTTACCAAATTATTTATTATGATCAGTGCTAAATTACAATGTATATGAAATGGAGTCATTTATGGAAACACATAAAAATAGTTACCTATGTCTGTAATTATTATATTCACACAAGAATCTGAAATATAGTTTCTTGTCTGCCTTTTAAAATATATCCACAGAATGACTTTTGCAGTGTTCACCACACAATTTTACAATACTGATACCGCACCTGTATCATTTACCATGTTATAACAACTGAACAGAATATGAAAGCAGTTAATAGCAAATTAATTTTTTATATCCATCCATGATTCCAAATAAAAGAGTATTTTCTGCCACTGGCAGTGAGAATAGACAGTAGTAATTGGCATTGTCGATATTGCATACATAGATATGTATGTATATATGTCTATTTTGCTCAGGGCCATTGCTCCATCCGAAGGCAGTTGATTGCCTGCTAGGACCAATGATCACCAAACATGTGTGCAATTCCATTGGGACAATTAGTAGTACTATCATTTACCATGTTTCTCTCGCAAAAACAAGTAGGCAAGGAAGAAATACAGCAGGCTAAAATCTACAGTGTTACATACCAAGGTAATAACAATTACTGAGTTATCAGAGTCACGTAGTTTATGCATACTTGCTATTCACAGACTTTTTGCTGAATAACCGAGCTGCTGGGAATTGACGACGGGTAGACATGCATTCATGTGAGTCCATAATTAATGATGTTTATATTGTAATAAGCACATTCATTTTAACACCATTCATTGAACAGATTCTTTTAAAGTCTGAGCTAAATCTGCTATCACAACTACACACAAAGAGAACCTGTAAACAATTTGACATTACACTTATGTACAAGTGAACTGCATTGTAAAGGAGAAGAGGTAATTTCAGTGGGTGTCACTTGGTATACATCAATGTGCCACTAACTGACCCAAGTCGTCAAGCACTTGAATGAGGTCAGGAAAAAGGAACATGAGCTCAATTCCGATTCTTCTAGCAAAAGAGGAGCCTGAGAATCCCTGACAAATTATTGGAGATCTCTATGCAACCTAATCAACAGGGTCTTTATAAGTTCTCAGGATGGTGCTGATAATATTTAAACATGTTGACTTAATTTGGACCAATTATTTTGTTAGGTTTCACCCAGTGCTCAACTGGTTCTGACAGATGAGGGGAACAGGAATTCAACTGAGATCATTAGTTCAATTGCTTCAGGCAACACAACGATTCTTGATTTTACTAAGTTCCTATAAGAGAAACAGCCGAATGCCATCACTCATCTAAGTGGTGACCCATTTTCAGCAAACCCCATGGACAGCCTGCGGTGGGACTCAGACTTTCAGCTCCCCACCCTGTATTTGTGTTTTAAGTATGATACTATTCCAGTAATTCATGAATCTACTTCTTTAGATCAGAAACATGGTAATGAGGGGTTGGTACCCCCCCTTCTACACCTACCCACCCCCTCGTGTGAGTTACAAAAATATGAGAATCTGTCCTTTTCTAAACTAAGCAGAATATTTTAAGAAAAATTCTCCTGATTCAATATTCTCCTTTGGATTAAAAATAAATAAATGACAGAAAATGACACAGGAACTTGAAGCCAGGGATAATGTAAAACCTTCCCCTTTGCTCCAAAATTTATGGGAAAAACAATCACCCCTTCTTCAAGAGTCCTTAAACCCAATTACAACATTTAATTGGTACAAAGTTAATTTTCTTTATGTGTGCTTTTAAGATCACATCTGCTGGGAGCTTATGGCAAAAAAAATGATGACCATACTGGATTAGTTTGCAAAAGCTTCTGACTGTATGAGCAACCCTGACAGGCCAGGCCCCTAGGAGACGGACTCTGTGCTTGGACTTTGAGCTGAGCCCTGGACTGGGAGCCAGGCTGAGTGTCTGATGGTTTGAGCTTGTCTGCAGACAGACTGGTCCCAAGGAACACCAGGGAAGCTCCATTTGCATAGGTTGACTGAAAACACTTTTCACATTCTTCAAAAAATGCTAAGCACGTGGCTATGACTACAAACATAACTTACTGTGTCCTTAAGAGTACCCAAATTTTAGTCATTTGGTTATTATGTCTTCAGGATGCCAAAAGAAATCATTAATATTTTCTTTTATTTCATTATGTTGTTCCTTCTTCGTGCAACCATTATGATGTCTATAAACAGGGTTAAAGTGTTATTTGCTGGAGTCTAGAAAGTGACTGGTTATTATTACAATGTGCCCTTGAGCTTTAGTATATATTTACAATGTACATATAAATTATTTACTATAGTTTTAAAATTAAACAGATAATGAGCTCCACCTCCAATTTGTGTAGGGCCACAGAAACCCCATGATTGATGAAGTGAAAATCAGTGAGTAGATAGTAAAATAACCAATGTGTCAGTGAAGTACCATTAGCATGATAACCATTGGATTTGTGTTATCATAGACTTACATGTTCTTATTTTTTTCCTAAACATCTTCATGTTCATTTGATGAGTGTGTGTGTGTGCGTGTGTGTGCGCGCGCGTGTGTGTGTGTTTGGGTGTTGTTTAATGAATATGTTTAAAAACACATAGTATGAAATTCCAACAAATGGTTTAAATAAGAAAGCCAGTTTATACAAGCTTGGCTTTTCTTCAAATGCACCTTTGTTTGATTTTGTATCCATATGTGTTAAATCATGGTATTTTAATCATATTTTCTCTACTATAAATAAATACATACACGCATAAAGATAATTTTGGAAAATATAACTATATTAAACTACCTAGAAAACCAAATATAAATAATCATCATTATCATTAGCATCATCCCTCAAACTCAAAATTTCAAAGTTTCAAACTATGAGATTTTTTTATGTGTGTATAGATATGTATAGATATAGATATATACTTTTAGATAGATGTACAAACATATATATACATATATATATACAAAATTTTATACGTAAACACACATATGCAACACACACACACACACACACACACACCCTTCTCTCCCACATATATTTCAGTGCAGTTTCTTTTTTGTAGCTGCCTCTCATTTTTCCAACTTAGAACAGTTATGATGAGATGCTGGGAGCAGCCAGTCATATTGGGTTTTCTGATCTGTCTTGAACAAAGTTGGAGGTTGTTTAAAAAGCCAAAAAGGTGCCGAGACCGGTTTGGCTCAGTGGAGAGAGCGTCAGACTGCGGACTGAAGGGTCCCGGGTTCGATTCCGGTCAAGGGCATGTACCTTGGCTGCGGGCACATCCCCAGTAGGGGGCGTGCAAGAGGCAGCTGATGGATGTCTCTCTCTCATCGATGTTTCTGACTTTCTATCCCTCTCCCTTCCTCTCTGTAAAAAATCAATAAAATATATTAAAAAAAATAAAAAAATAAAAAGCCAAAAAGGTGAAAATGGCAGATAGATGCATGCACACATACACACAGGCACACACACTTGTTTACTCCCATGAAGTCTGCCCTGGTAACCTGGAAACAGCACAACAAGCAGCTGCAGGTGCAGTCCTGGCCTGGGAACTATCTTGCCACATTGGAGTTCATGTATAACAGTACACACCACCAGATACTTGGTCCACAATATCACTGCCCCTTGAAAAGGCTTGTGCCATAAGGCACAGTCTGTGGTAGGCAAAACTGTCTCTCCTTTATCTCCTAGGGAGATGTCTCCTCTAATGGAATTTGCAACTTAAAATAGCTAATAACTTAATAATTTTCATGAGGGCATTGAAAATTGGGCTGGATTCTTCCTTGCTACCTTTTGCTTGGAATAGAAGAAAGAGAAGCAGAGAAAAGAGGTAAAAGGTTATATAGTGAAGCGGTTAAGCCGAAGCTTTAGATGTTGCTTTTATAATAAACACATTTAGCTGTTAAGGTTTATGACTTCACTGAAGTACCATTTTCAGAAGCAGAATGAGACTGAAGCAGAAGACAGAGACATAGACTCCAGGCCTGCCCATCACTACTGAAACCCTGGGAAAAATTACACATTTCTCCCTCTAAATCTCAGTGTTCACATCTGCATAAAGAGATCATTGTTTTCAGCTTCAAATAAACCCTATGCAGATTTAAAATGGTACTAATCATTCTTCTGTTTCATCCTATCTTTTGTCCCAGAGGTCTTCATCTATGTGGTAAGAATCCCTTAAAAACTTTGAGCCAACCCTAACTCAAGGTGCCCAACCTCAGTACTATTGACCTTTGGGGCTGAGCAGTTCTTTCTTGTAGGAACTGTCCTGTGCATTGTGAGACCTTTGGCAGCATCCCTGGTTTTTATTCATTGGGTGCGTGTAGCACTTCTCAAGTCATGACAATAAGAAAGGTCCCCAGGCATTGCCAAAAGTTCCCTGGGATGTACCCCCTGTGAGAATCACTGCCTTAAATGCACAAAACCCACTCAAATCAGAGAAGAGTGTCTTCTGAAATTGTTTCCCTTAGATACAGGAATAAACCACTGACCACTGGCACACAGAAAAACTGTGATGATCAGGATTAATCCTCAGTATAGTTTAGACTTCAAGGCATTGTGGGATTTTTTTCTCCCTCCCTTCTTTTTTCCTTCCTTCCTCTTTCCTCCTTCCTTCCTTCTTTCCTTCCTTCCTTCCTTTCTTCCTCTTTTTCCTTTTTCTTTTGAGTTGACTATATGAATGAACATGAACTTGATTTTTACCCAGAAAGTCACACCAGGAGATAAGCTTTCCTTGAGATTCTCAAGGACTGACACCCTCCTTACAGACCACTGAGCTGAATTAAAAGCTGTTAAACGTTGTAACCAAAGGCTTTTTCCAGGCACTTGGATAGTGTTACCATGGACATTAGCCACTGACTCAACACCAACCTAAAAATTGCACATGCGTATACACACACACTCACACAATTATAAAGCAACCCTTCTCCACTACTTGTGCATAGATCCTGCTTCCACTACCGATGAGTGGAGCCCACATTAGCAGGGAGGCAGTCTAAAGTAATGTGGAAATTAGCTTAAAGGTCAACATAAAGAATAAACTGACAAGATGGAAGAGGTTGCTGGAGGAAGGAGACTTACTAAATCCTCCAGTTGGCCTGGAAGAGCATTTAGAAGGCTGACTAAAAGGAAAGTCACCACCCCTTGCCCTGGGACAAACCCCTTGATAGTTGCTGGGCCTGCACACATTTTTCTTTAGCCCTTTCACTATAAATAAAGCAAGGGTGACAGTTAAGGAGCTAACAATTTTTTAGCCAATAAACAAAGCACTTTGTTCACAAACAACAGGAACATTTTTTTAAAGGTTAGGAAGCAGAAGCTTTAAAGTGATTGGGGAAGTAGAAGAAGGAAGGCAAGCATAATCAAATTTAACATTTAAAAAAATTGTGGCCTGATCACCTTAATTAGCAGCTCAAGTTCATTAGTGTCATTAACCATTGTCCACTTTCCTTTGGCAGCAGCCGTACTTAAATGCTCACTGATGATCCTGATAAGCATGAATTTAGGCCACTCATTTATTTCTTGTAGTGAATGGATGTGGAGAAATGGTACCTCTCCAGTTATTCTGTGATAGGACAGAACCAACTGGATCATTGAAACCTTCCAAAAATTTTCTATCTGAATAATTAGAGTACTACCATTTCCCCTGGTTAGAGTGACTGGAAAGTTACAGAACTCTGTGCCATGTCACATGGAATATGACCACTTATGAACTCCCTTCTTTATTTTTCTTTTCTATTTATTCACTCTTAAAGGTTTTGCTTGGAAGTTTGTAGTTAATGTTGGGGATCAGGATCTTCAGCTCTCTGCGAGCTTCATAGTCCTGCTTGAGTCAAATTGGACAATGACTCAGGATTTCATTTTATATTAATTTTGGTGACGCTAGTATGTGAAGTTAATACACCCACCCTAGGGGACTTACACGTAGTTAAATTATAGTTCACTCTCAAGTTCCTCTGACTCCAATTGCATAAGGGCCTGAAGATGAAAAACTCTCCTTGGTTGAGGTCACTATTTTTACTTTCTGCTGGGTATCATTAGGATACATCTCACTCAAAGATGTGCTCCCCTCTACCCAGGAACAAAACTATATTAATGCAAGCTTTTAGTTTGGTAAAAAATAAATACATAAGTAAGTAAAAGGCACAAGCAAATGCAAAATGGAGAAGAGGTTATGGAAGACAAATGAAAGGCCAAAAGTATCATGGAACCTACTCTACCCTGGTCCTGGGATGGTCTTCTTTGGGCCTTTTCTCTTAAGATAATAAACACTGCATACTTTTAATTATTTGTAGTGAAAAGGAAGTGCCACCAGGAAGTGAGAGAAAAGTTGACCCTTGTATAGTCTCTAAAATAGCAGAATTTCTCAAAGTAAGTCCACAGACCATCCCATCCAACTCATTAAGCATACTAGCCCCAAACAGACTTCTCGCCCTACTTGAAGTTTCTGAATCAGACTTTTCTGGGGCTAGTGCGAATGTCTCTCCACTTTAACAAGTGCTACACATGACTTTAGTTTTAGTGCACACTGAGTATTAAAAAAAAAACTGCTAAACAGTTTGCAATGGAAGTCACCGGAAAAAAGAATTTCCATTCAATGTGTACAGCAAAATGAGAAAAACAGACATTTAAAACAAATAAGCTCTGTGGTCGCATCACAATGCTGTGATTATTAAAGTTTAAGATTCTTTTCTTCTAGCAGGGGTGGAGAGCAATAACCATTTTATTGAAACCCAGAATGATGAAAGCAATATCAATCAAACTCATTCCAGCAGGTTCCATTTGGTCTAATTTCTCTGCAGATATTAATCATTGCACAGTCCTGTGCAAATGACCTCTAACTCCATCATGACTCAGAACACAAAATGCTCATTCTGATTCTTCCTCTAGTGTGCTATTTTGACAATATAAATGAAAATAAATAAATTGAAACTGTGGGCCATCGAGATTGCAAGATCCAACAATATCAACACATTAAAGAGAGAAATGGTCCATGCTAAACCTATAATCCGGCATGCAAATTGGAAAAAAAAATTATCTGCTACAGAGTCCTAGAGGAAAGGTGGGTAGAGGAAGTAACTGCCTTCATTTTTCTTTTGAAAATTGCTATGTTAGGTGAAGGTAGCTAAGAATTCCACCTGAAAGTTTACAGAAAATCTTATTAATTTTACTAAAGGTCACCTAGAAGACCAAGGTTAGTTAGAGTCCAAGGCATGATATCTTCCAGGGCATGGCAGAAATACCAGCACTCAAGTGGAAACCACAGTGTTGGAAAGTTGAAATTGTAGCTAAGGAAAATATATGAGACTCAAAGTTTGGCTCCCATTATGGGAGCTGGCATCAAGCAATTTTGCAAAATGCCAGATATGCCTTTCATTTTCTCACTGGAGCATGTTTTCTTTGGCACAGACAAAGGATAATCAAAGAGGAATTTAAAACCCAGAGAAGCAAAAGTAATCCAGAAGCTCAATCAGTGGTAGCTAAGAGGACCCAGAATGAGCAACACACATCTGTGCCTATGGACAAAGCTCCCTCAGAATCACATCAGGCCAATCGAAAAGTGAAAAACGCCATGGTGATCCCCCTTTCTTCAATATGCCCATCCAAATGAATCATTTGGGGGTAAACATAGCTATGGAGGAATGAAGAAAGCAGGGAATGCTTAGGATTTGTACATTGTAGCCCTTTTATTTTAATTCACCATGCATGTGTTCCCAGTAAGGTAGCTATGCCTACATACAAAGGACCACATCACTGCACATTCTGGAAGCCACTTCACTTTCTTGTTTTATGGCCAATCTCAGCACAATTTCTTCCTAGCAGGGGGAGAGCACACAGCCTTTGTGATCTAACAGTTTAATTTTCCTGTCTCACCCTCTTTTTTGATGATTGCAGATCACTCCCTTTTTTATGGTGGGTAAGAATACTTTATGAATATGTTTCTGACTTCAGGAGAGCCACATACTTATAGGGAGTGGCCTCCTCCATTTCCCTGGATTTCAGAACTGCAGGATTTCCCAGAAAACAACTCAAGTTGTGGATCTGTACATTGGATTCCTGATTCAATTGACCCACTGGATGCTATTAGTTTCTTCATATCAGCAAGTTTTGGCCCTTGTCATAACCAATATTCAAGAAGCGAACCACATATATTGTTCTGTCCAGAACTGAGCTAACAGTTCTTAAAAACAATTTTAAATTCAGAAAACAGGCCTGAATCACAATGACTGCAAGGGCTGCTAGGGAATTTAATATCATAACTCACTTACCCAGAACTCATGTCCAGTGTTGCAGGCTGCATAGACATTACTTGATAACTCCACTCAAACCAGGATTGAAGATTTCCATTTACTCAGTACCTCCTTGGAGGTTTTCCCTGACCACGTCTACATCCATCTCTCTACCAAGAATCAAGCAAATGAACACATTGTTGTCTTAGTTATTTGGACTTTATGGGATAGGCGTCAGTCTAGAGCTGACCCAGATGAAATGTTGTTTTCTAAAATAAATTTCCTACCATTATTTTTGTTCACTGGGGTATAAAGAGTGCCTAAGCAGAAAGAAGAATAAAACAACTTCATGACAGGTCAAGGAACAGAAATAATGCCATGAACATTTTCTTGTAAGTGTTTAACATACTATTTAAAGTATATAGTTAAAGTAGTGGGTTGACTACCATCATACTAGTTCTTCAATCCTTACTCATGTGTCTCTATCTGGATGCCATTACAGTCAGCTCTGAAACTTAAGAAAATTGGGACTTTGGCCATTTTATTTAAACCCCGACTCTTTGATAGCATTTCCAGTAGGGTCATAAGAGTCATTTGACCTAAGTAAGTTTGAAATTATCTTCATTCAATTCAACTTGTTTTTGACCTATTAATTTCTGTGACTCTTTATTAGTAGGATGGTGTTTTGATATGGTAAGAAATATTGAAAAGAATGAAGATATATTGGTAGGCTTTACAAGGCTATGTTGTAGTTAATATAGAATATATGTTACTATATAAATACATACAAGAAAAGTAATTAACTTCATAAGTTATAATTCTCTTGATAACTCAACTCCCCAATAAACTTTCTTTTTCAGTTAAGTAAAACTTAAAACTCTATTCAAATCATCATGACAAGGAAGCATTGGTTGAGTCTGTCACACTGGTATAAAGACAAGAATTACAAAAATTCAGAAAAATATCCATATACTAATGGACACTAATAACAGGAATTAAGACAGAACCTCTTACAGAACAAAGATGCATAAGTGAAATAGTTAAAAAAAGAAGCAATTGGTCATTATGTTCCTTCCCTACAGACACCATCCAGTTGCCTTTATTCCCTGTGATGACACATATAGATACACACAAACACACAATAAAAATATAGGAGTACTTGGCACAAAAATAATGATTGACAAATTATTTTTCAGTTCCCACTGAAATGCATGAGGAATGCTAAAAAAATAAAAAAAATAAAAACCTGGATTCTTATTCTTCATTTACCACAAGTCTATGAAAGAGCTATTGGTACATTAATAGAATACAGTCACATGGCTGGGTAGCTAGTAACAGTTTCTTTTTGGCTGTGTCTACACAGGTCAAGGATGTAATCAAGAAAGATAGTTAGAGAGCCAAAACCTCCATTTTGGAGCTCCAGTTGTCTAGTTGGTTGTTCAGATATGAGAGAAATGACAGCCAATCCTAGTGTGAACACAGCCAAATCCCAAAGGCAAACACAACTGGCTGCCAGAAAGTGACAATGTATCGCTGTAGGTGTGAAAAGCTATGAGTAATTATTAGGAGGTGTTTAGAATAAAATTCCCTCAGAAATTAAAAGCTGGACCCTGATTCAACTGTGAACTGTGTGGTGTTCTTACGTCCATGACCACGTGGGAACGCAGAGAATTCAATGTGGATTTTGTGGAAAGGCCACACCATTAAAACATGGGCAGTAAGAACTTGGAAAGCATTGAGAGGAGGAATGCTCAGCTCAGAGCAGAGAAGGCTGAGGGTGGGGCCATTTATTAGTGATTTCTGTGGATATGAATGTTTGTTGAAAGTCAAAAAAAAGTCTGACTAGCTCTTCTCGCCCTCTCTGATTGCAGAGAAAGAGCAACACAGTAAAATGGAGCCTGAGGGTGTTAATTTGGAAAAAAAGGGAAGACAGTTTCTTGATGATGGAGGTTATTTGACATTAGAAAGTGTTGCCAAGAGAGGCTGGGAAATCTTCCCAGAAGCGTTTTAAGAAAACAGCAGAGGCCCTGTGCCTGAAGGAGTGCTGCGGGAGCAGGGAAACCCGTGCTGCCCAGGCCCTGGGGTCACGGGCACTGTGCGTGTGCACACTTCATTGTACCTGTCTCCCACAAATCCCCATGCATGCGGAGTCAGTATAAACTGGCACATAATAGATTTGAGTGAAAAGTCATATAAATCTGCCACCCCCCCCCTCCCCTTACCCCATAAACAAACAGAAAAGAAAATTGAAAAGGAAAAAAAAAACCCAAACATATGCCATTTGGCCAGATGTCTTTCTACCATATTCTGGTTCACAGGAGGGAGGCAGAAGATGAGAGAAAACCCAGTTTGGAATAAATGACTCTCAAGGCCTGTCGGCTCCTCCCACAGAGCTGGTTCTCATTACATCTAAGGTACTCAGCGTATGGGACCAAGTTAACAAAACTGACACATAAGAAAAAAGGTTTTCTCGTACTCCCCCAGCTGGAAAGAAATCTACCCTGTGGATGTGCGTGTTAAGGTGAACTAGGTAAATAGGCAGTAGTATATCGATGGGCATTGTGTTCTAACAAATATGTACTTGTTGTTTTTCTCAGCGAATGCGAGCTTCTTTTAGGAGGTCAACTTCAAAATGCTCAGCGTGCGTTTCTCCTCCGACCCGCCCTGCCCTATAGCCGGTACTTCCGCAACAGTTCCGACTGCCACGGGTGTTTCCTCTCGGGGAACCGGTCTGGAATTTTGATCTTGAGGAAATCCTGGATGCATTTCTCCAGCTCTTCCTCAATTGAGAGCTTTTCCTTAACAGCTTTTTTTTTGCTGCTCATGTTCGACTCCCTGGAGCCGGAAGTCAGAGTCCGGAGCAGGTCGCTCTTCCTCCGCATCTCCGACTGCTGGATCAGCTGCACCGGGCCCTTCTTGATGGGGCGGTCCAGAGTCTGGATGTTGGTCTGGCGGGTCACGGGCCCGCAGATGACCGTCTCCTGGGGAGAGCTGCCCTCGGACTGGCTGTCGCAGCTGGAGGTGGAGAGGTCGTTGCAAGACGTGCCGCTCTCCCCTTCTTTGTCGCCCTTGCCGTTCTTGCAGCAGCAATCACAATGCGAGGATGACCACCTGGAAGGCTCACCTGCAAGGAAGCACAGGGCCCAAGCGATTAATGTCCAGAGTAGCAGCGTAGCCCTAAACACACACACACACACACACACACACACACACACACGCACACGCACGCACACGCACAGTCACAGTCACACACACTCAAACTCACACGAACAGTCACACACACACACACACACACACACAGCCATGTGTTTAGATGTGGTGTGGCACTTGGGATGGGCTGCAACGAGAGCACCCAGAAGCCAGGCCCGTGGAGGGAAAAGGTTAATAATGGCCTGCTGTGTAAGAGGAAATACAGTATAATTAATGCTCACGTCCACAGCATTGGAGTCAGATAGCCCTGAGTAAGGCTACTCCGCTACAGCATTTACTAACCTGGGTACATTGGCAGACCCCTTAAATTCTCAAAGCTTCAGTTTCCCCATCTGCTAGATGAAGATGATTTTCCTACTCTCTGGAGTTGTAGGGGGAATTGAGATAAGTCAAATGACATTCTGAATGAAGTATGTGGTATACAGTAAACACTCAATAAATGCTAGTTGCTTTTACTGTGGCTGATGTTAAACCCTAATTCGAAGCTCTACATGAGAGCAGCCTATGAGTGGGATGGCAGCTGCCAGTCAGGGAGGACTTGCTTCGTGCCAGCCCCCACATAAGCTCTGGGCACTCCTCAGTTCATCAGATCCTCAGGATGACTCTTTAAGCCTAGTGGCGCCACACAAGAAAACTAAATAAGACCTTGAGGATTTAAGCAACTTCTGATAGTTCGTATAATTAGTAGGTGGCAGGGCTAGTATTCAAATACAGATCTCCCAAATACCATAGTGCAAACAACTAGCCCTTTTTTCTTTAATTTGCCTGTCTGTAAAACACCTGCTTCTCCTTCCAAACAATGTTCAAGGTTTAACTTCACACTGAAGTCCTTGTTTACCTCTCCCCAGAAGTATTTGTCAATGTTTTCTCTGAATTGTGGTTTATATTTTGTGTCTCTATTTTTGGCCTTAACACATTCATTAAAATTATTTTTCACTTTCTGCATGTAGGCTCCTATGTCGTGAGCACTCTCAGGTGGGTACAGTGAAGTGTCCATTGTTGTAATCCTAAGGAACAGTGTAGAAATTCAATAAAAGACTGTATCTACATAGTAACTTTAAAGAACCTGGATCTAACCACACCTGAAGCTAGGCCTATATGGACTTTTCATTTAAGCCAGTGTGAGTCCTTCTGTCCCTATTCCCCTGAGTCTTGACTCTTAGCACTGAATTTGGAGATGTGGAGGCTAAGCCATTTTTCAGATACACAGCTGGTGGTTCCCTAACCTAGAAAATTCAAGATTATGGCACAAAGCAATTCCCTAAATATATCAGTAACTGCCCCCAGCCTCGAACTCTCAACAGCCAGTCTTCTTGGAGTCATGAACCCGATACTATTGCTGATCATATATTATGTACTGGGCACTTCATATAGTTCATTGCATTTATACCATAAAAATGAAGGGCAACAAAGGCCCTTTCTGATACTAATATTGGGGATAAGGATAATGTAGCAACTTTATGTGTTTTATAGGAGACCTATACTTTTTTCTCACATATAATGAGTTACTCTGTAATAAGATTCCACTTCATTGCCATTTTCAAATATGATCAAAGAAGAGGAAACTACAATGGAAATTATAAGGAAAGTTATGCCCTGTCTTCTAGGACAATGCCTGTCCTCTACATACCTAAATAATTTAACTATTTATAGCAATGAATGTTGATACAGTTTTCCAGAGGGAGCAAAACAAAAAAAGTTCCCATAATCACAACTTCAAGAGTCTCTCCGATGTGAACTTGCTCTGTCAAACCACTTTTTAAGATGTGACTGAGTAATCATTATATTTACTAGCATATACCCATTAAGTGAACTGCAACAATCCAATTAGGCATAAGGAATGGCGGCAGCACAAATGTCCTAGTTGTCCTGGGCTCTTACAAATAAATGCCTTCCGTGCAGCAGAGAGCATCCCACGTGTACCCGCCGGTGACATGGGAAATGGCTGCTGTCTGCCAGCTGGGATTCTGAGATCATCTCTCTCCTCAGAGAGAGACTCTGCCTCTGCCCCTGCCTCTCCAGCCCTGGGCATCCCAGACTGATATTACTCGATGAAGAGATGGCTCCAATGATTTGGGTCAAGAACAAGTAATCACATTAATCCAGAGTTGATCTACTTTGATTGCTTTTGAGAAAAATTCAGAAATTGAACTTAACCTTTAAAAAAAAGGAAGGAAGAAAGGAAATAAAGAAGGAAGGGAGGAAGAAAGAAGAGAAAGAGAGAAGAGGAAGAGAGGCAAGAAATATATGAGGAGCAGAAATATATGCTGTGATATGCCTGCCTATTATGTTAGAACAAGAAGACAAATTATTTTGAATGTAAACCTGCTGAACCAATAGAAACGCAAGCCCTGGGTTTTTCTGGCCCAGATATATGCCTTCCCCATGGAAATGCCATTCCAGGCAGTGGACTCACACGGGAACTTGAAGCTCTCCTAAAAGCTGCTTGACAACACAAACGCCCTCATGTCAGGGAGCCCTATGTGTTCCTGTGGGGAACTGCAGGCAGTCCTCCAGTGCGCCCAAGCCAGAAGCCTGGCACCGATGCAGCTACTTCTCCCTGAACAGCTGAGATGACCATGGATTTAAATGTCTGCTGGGATCCTCCAGCTTCCCGGCAACTGAAGTATTACTTTCCACTTATCTAGGCACTAGCACTATTAAAGGCAAATTGAACGACTTCATTTTAGTGAAGCCTGTTAAAGCACCACATGCTTCAATATTTTATGAGAACATTTGAATGTTTTAGCATTTTGGCAAGATAATTCATAGGATGGCTTCTGGACTCTATATATCATGTTGAAATCAAGAAAGAAGATGGGATTAATACAGTCCAGCTGAAGATACTGTGTGTGAGTTATAGTGAAATTTGAAGAAAGAAAAAAAGAATTGCGAGGAGATAACTAACTTTTTTTTTTTCTGGAAGCACTGTCTGTCTGACTATCCTCTTACCAAAATCTTAACCACGGGCTGAGGTTTTAACCAGAATGCAGAAATGCCATGCCTGTGAGTGCTGGACACTTTGTCCCTGCAGTCCCGCTGACATGTGCTCACCAGTCCTGGAAGGTGTGGAAATTGCAACATACTTTTGCTCCCAATCTGCTGAGGTTTCAACAATGACTATATTAACTCTCTCCATTTGAGGAGAAAATAGTATATAATTGATTAGCCAAATGTAGGGAGAGCACCATTTCATTCCAAGAAAAGTCTGATTTATTAATATCAAGAGAGCAAATAATTTATTGCCTTTTGGGATTTATTAAGTAGTTGCTCATCAAAGGAACTCCTAGTTCTACCTTATTTGAAAACAAACTATACCGCTGAATCTGTTGGTATCTGGCACACAATTTCTTTAAGTGCATGATGTATGAATGAATGAATGAATGAGCCAAACACAGATGTTGAATAGCATCACATTGATAAGATAGCAGAGCAGAGTTCAGGCTCCATAGTTAGGACTCACAACTTGTCATCTTTGATAATCTAATCAGTTTCCTCATCTAAAAAATAAGATTAATAGTATCGTCCTCATAAGAAGTTTTAGGAAAATGAGATGAGGTAGTTAATGTGAAGGTGTTTCCTGATTTGTGGTAGCCAATAAGCATTCCATTCTTTCGTCCCTATTTGGTCTACCATAAGTCAGACACTGCTCTACATAAAACAAATCAGGAGCTTTTAGATATAATTATTATGTTTCCACAACCAACTCTTAGTTCTGGTTGGAGCATCATATTGGGAAGGACACTGACAGGCATTTAGTATTATCTGACTTTGGTGTGGGAGTGACAATATCCACAAGCTGGTACTGTGTCCGGCATACAGTGTGTGACAGGGGACAGTTTTGGAAGGAAGGTTCCTTTGCAGGACAGTGTTCACAAGTTCACAAATAGATGAGTCTTCCAGAATAACATTTTATTTGAAGACACATCAATTCAATTTGAACCCAGAGGCGGGAGGAATCTGTAGTTTGGATTAAATGGAGAAGGACAGGAAACCCAATTGCCCCAAGTCCTTAAAGCCCAAATCTTCCAACATTTTACAAGTTGGAAAAACTAAGGACCAATCAAGCAGACTACATGACTGGACTTAGGTCCTTTTCATGGTCTCCTCAACTGCGGGCATCCTTACCGATAAAGAAGAAATGAAAGAGTAGGAAAGACAGAATATTTCTCCTCTATGAAAAATTCAAACTGAGCTGAGCGAAACACGACTTAGCAAACTCACAAAAGTGCTTATGAATTTTTAAGGGAGGCAGCTCTGCGCTCTCCTCACACTTCAAACTCCCCGCCTGCCAATGGCTGGGAACACAATGTGCATCATTTACAGTGACATCTGGGAAAACTGCTTTCCCTGTCTCCTCTGTCAATGATGTAGGAGCCTGCCCGTCTGGGAGCGAGGTGGCCAGATCTAATTTATTGGGGCTGCTGAAAGACTTTCTTAGTATCCCAGCTGAAAAGTCAATAATGGCCAAATTGATGTTTTTATAATGCTGCTAACCTTGGGAAAGATATTGCAGAGTGCACATTCGGAGCAAGCAGGCTGTGCAAATTTCTGAGAAAAATGAATCTTCAAGCTTGACAATCGTCATTTCTTGCTTGTGGTTGACCTTTTCCCCACGTGGACATTTGGCTGGAGATGGGCCCAGCTGGGGCTCCTCATTAAGAGGAGGCAAGTTTGGGTAAGTTTGAGACAGTTAAACCATCCATGCACCAGTCAGGGCCTTGGGTGGACACACTGCCTGCGGGTGTTGCCACCTCTGAAGGGGCCTGGCTCTGGGATTACAGAAAAGAAAAAAAAAAGTTGGAAACTGAGGCCAACTACTTCTGAGGTAAATAAGAGTTGGGGCCCTGACCGGTTTGGCTCAGTGGCTAGAACATTGGCCTGAGGACTGAAGGGTCCTGGGTTCGATTCCAGTCAAGGGCATATATCTTGGTTGTGAGAACATCCCCAGTGGGTATTGTTCAGGAGGCAGCTGATCGATGTTTCTCTCTCATTGATGTTTCTAGCTCTCTATCTCTCTCCCTTCCTCTCTGTAAAAAATCAATAAAATATATTTTTAAATAATAATAATAATAAAATAAGAGTTGGATTGAATCTGATGAGCCGAGAGCAGACAAGGAGTCCTCCTCTAGCACACTCCCTCAAGGACAGAACCCAACAGAAAGCCACCTGACCAATGAAAAGTATCGTTTGCTGAACCCCACCCAGCAGCACATTAGACACGGGTGAGAGGCAACAGCTTACTGACAGCACACTTACCCTGCCTGAGACGCAAAAGACAAGGAAGACACAGCTCCACATGCTGGAACTCATGCTCCAATGGAGGATTTGGGAAAGAGAAAACCATCACCTTGTTCCTGCCCTACCGCCCTTTTTCATACCTTAGGGCTTTGCATTTGTTCTTCTTCCTGCCAATAGCATTTATTCTTCTGATTTCCATCTCTTTAGCTCCTTTTTTTTTTGGTCCTCATCAGCTGGCCTTCAATGTCACTTTCTCAGAGGGGCCTCACCTATCTATTTCCAACCCCTTTCAAGCCAGTCCCAACCTCTAGCCCATGTCTTTCATAACCACCAAGTGTAACTATGATTTATTTGTTTAGGGCCTGTTTCCACAATGCACTGTAAGGCCTGTATTTATCCCCTTCGGAATTCCAATGCACAGGCCAGGGCAAATAAATGCCAGGGTTCCAGGGCACATAAGAACTACCTTCAGGATAAATGAATGGGAGACAAACAAATGATCTGCATAGGCAGTGAATTCTGGTTTAGATTGTGTGTGGAAGCATGCCCTGCCCACCGGGAGAGCCCAGCCAGGATGACTGTGCAGAGCAGCTGTGAGCAGGCCAGCCTGAATCATGCTATGAGACCTTGAAGAACCTCGGAGGCCACTGAGCACCCTATTTCACAATGAGGAGAGAGAAAGGGGCATAGGAGAGTCAGAGCCCAACTCTGGGTCTGCAGCCCTGTCTGGCACCATGCCAGGGACACAGATGAGAAGCTGCAGAGCCATGTGGGCAGAAGGTGGATAAATCAAACCCAGCCAGAAGAGTTCAACATCTGGGGGAAATAAAAGTTCTCAGGAAGAGTCCACTGTGGAGGACAGTGAAGATAAACACGGGACAGAGCAGTTTGGAGAATGCATATTCTGCCAATATGATGTGGCTAACAGAGAGGGGGGGAGAGAGAGAGAGAGAGAGAGAGAGAGAGAGAGAGAGAGAGAGGAGGGGAGGGGAGGGGAGGGAGGAGAGGAGAGGAGAGGAGAGGAGAGGAGAGGAGAGGGGAGGAGAGACAGAGGAGAGGAGAGGGGAGGGGAGGAGAGGAGAGGAGAGGAGAGGAGAGATGGAGGGGAGGAGAGGAGAGAAAGAGGGGAGGGGAGGAGAGGAGAGTGGATGGGAGGGGAGGGAGACAGAGGGGAGGGGAGGAGAGACAGAGGGGAGGGGAGGAGAGGAGAGGAGAGGAGAGGGGAGGGGAGGAGAGGAGAGACAGAGGAGAGGAGAGATAAAGGAAAGGAGAGGAGAGGGGAGGGGAGAGGAGGAGAAGAGAGGGGAGGAGAGGAGAGGAGAGACAAAGGAAAGGAGAGGAGAGGAGAGGAGAGGAGAGGAGAGAAGAGGGGAGGGGAGCAGAGGAGAGGGGAGGGGAGGAGAGGAGAGACAAAGGAGAGGAGATGAGAGACAGAGAAGAGAGAGGGAGGAGAGAGAGAGAGAGAGAGAGAGAGAGAGAGAGAGAGAGAGAGAGAGAGAGAAGGAATACAAGTGGTCACAATGATGACAACATTGACCTGCATTTGCATTCACAGGATGCCCTCACAGGACTGGGCATTTTACCTACATCATCTTATTAAACTTTCATAACCAGTGAAGAGAAATAAGGAATTACAACACCTAATTCCTACCTCCTAGAGTGAATAGAAGCCTAGAGAGGCCCAAAACTTCCCTGGGTGCCAGGCAGAATAACTCAGAATCGACATCTAAAAGGCCTTCCTTTAAGCAGCATATGCCCATAAGGAAGAATAAGCCTGGCATCTCAGCGTGAATTAAAGTGCTTGGGCCTGACAGAGAAAGCCAGGGAACTCACATCAGTGGCCAAAGCGTAACAAATGACATCAATGTAGTATGATTAACTTAACCATGTGTCATGTGTCTGCTAACTGCTTTACAAACATTTTTCATTCTAACAGTACCACTCTATGGCAGAATTTCTCAATGTTGGCACAATGACATTCGGGCTGAGTAATCCTTTGTTTTGAGGACTGTCCTGTGCTTTGTAGGATGTGTAGCAGTGATCCTGGCTTCTAGCCAAGTAGTTGCCACAGCACCTCCCCTCCTCCGACAAGGCAACTAAAACTGAGGCTGGATATGGCCAAATGTCCCTGGGGGCAACATCGCCTCTAGTTGAGAACCACTACTCTAAGGCAAATATGATTCCTATTTTGCTGAAGAGGAATTTAAATTTGTTCATTTTTTTACTACTTTGCCCATGAACCAGAAGATTAGTAAAAGATGAAATTAGGATTTGATTTTTGGTAGATGTAAAACCAGGATAAATGCCTGTTTCATCACTATACTGTGATGTTCCATGACAACGATGCCTGTTTGGAAGAAGCTTATGGGGCAGAGACCCAACCATTCCATTCATGATAAGTTTCATGAAAAGGCCAGTGAAAGGAGATAAATTGAGTTGCCCTTTCACTTTTTATAAAATACAAAGAATGCCTCAGTTTCACCAGACTATATTCAGATGATAACATAATAGATTTACAGAATTTAGCAGCTCTGCCTGAATCTCTGCTAACTGATCAACAACAAATTACTATTATTTTTCATTAGGTTTTCAAAATGAGACTAAGGTGACTCTAATTGAGGATGTTTCCCACATAACCACAACTTCTATAAATACCACTTAATAATAATAGGCAGCATTAAATAGTGTGCTAAGGTGTTATTCTGCAATTGCCTGAATCTCATTTGAGATATACAACATCCCTACAAAGCGACTCTGTTGTCATTCACATTTTACAGAAGAGCAAACTAAGGAACAGAGAGGTTAAGGGAGGGGCCAGCTGTGATGCAAACTGGGGCAGTTGACCCCAGAATTCCCACAAGTCGCAGTCTGCCTATTGGTTCAAAACTTGAGGTTTAGAGGCAAGGAAACAAGAATAGACTCAGATCTGTGAATGATTTTCAATTTCTTCACCTGAAAGTGTTAGAAATAACAATACTTCTCAGGGAGGAAGAGGAGAATTAAATGATATTGATCTCCAGCATGGTTCAAGTGCCTAGAATACATCCAATACCATTGAATAATGGTTTTTAAAGGACAGTGATTACTTTTGATATCCAAATGACACCATTAATATTAATCACAGTGTGTGAAATGCTTACAAGGCAATCTCAATATGGGTAGCTGCTTGTTTTGTTTACTTTTCTTTCAATAAGGAGTCGACCCAAAGCCCACCTTCATATTACTTAACCAATATCTCTACTTTCTACTCTCATGGGCTGTCTACCAAAGAATTGATCCCATTTGCATAGGTTGATAATATTTTGGAAAACATCACTGATGAACAAATCAATTAATATAGGGTGCTCCAAAAATGTTTTTACATGCTTTGAATAATTATAAAGGCAATGCTTATTAAAAATACATTTAATTTTCAAAACTGAGTTCTCAAACTGCTACACTGTGTATACATTTTTGGAGGACACCCTGTATAGTACATGTCTTCCTCCTCCCGGCTCGGGCACAAGTATTGCCATAACTGGACTAGCAATGACTTTAAGGGCAACAAAAATGCCTCAAAGAGGGATAAACTACGCATTGTGATGATAGTGCATCGTTAATCCTTTATATATGATTTGCTTTCTTCTGTTAAATCCCGTTAAGTACACACAAATGCACAACCTCATAAGACTGCCCAACTTACCCTTCTCTTACGGGGAGAAATACCCTTCACTGTCAAGACCACCAATACACCTCTGAGATTAATTCACTGCACACAGTCATTCAAATTGGTTGTCAGATATATCCAATATGAAATAAAAGCAAAAGGGCACTGGCAGCAGAAACTAACACTAGTGATTTCCAGACCACAGGCGATGGAAAACAAAAGTACGATCCCGGTGCTAACTATGGGGAAGTTAAATTGGGAGATATTTGAGTTCTACATATTTTGGTCTCTGGTTATTAAATATATCCTTCTCTCTACATTGGTTAGATCACTAGTAACACACTCTTCATTGTTAACATTTGGAAACAGGAACGAGCTTTCATCAAAAAGAACTAAAGGAGTGATATAAGGGTCCAATTTCATTCTTCTGCATGTGGTTATCCAGGTTCCCCAACACCATTTATTGAAGAGACTATCCTTTCTCCCATTGAGTATTCTTGGCTCCCTTGTTAACTATTAATTGACCATATATACAAAAGTTTATTTCTGTGCTCTTCATTCTGACCTTGGCTTGCATGCCAATTTTTATGCCAGCACCACAATGTTTTGATTACTATCACTTTGTAGTATAGTTTGAAGTTAGGGTGCCTCCAGTTATTGTTCTTTCTCAGGAATGCTTTGGCTTTTCAGGGTCTTTTGTGGTTCCATATAAATTTTAGGATTTCTTTTTCCTATTTCTGTGAAAAATAACATTGGCATCTTGATATAGATTATATTCATTTAAAATGTATGAAAGTCTTAAACATACCCGAAACTGTAAAACTCCCAGTAGAAAACATAGAGGAGAACTCCTTGACAATTGGTCTTAGCAACAATTTTTAGATATGACATCAAAAGCACAAGAAACATAAACAAAAGTCAATGAAATGGAACTACATATAACTAAAAAGCTTTTAAACAGCAAAAGAAATAAATAAAATGAAAAAGCAACCTTCAGAATGAGAGAAGATATTTGCAAATCAGGTATCTGATAAGGGTTTAATATCCAAAATATATAAAGAACTTATATAACTCAATAGCAAGCAAAACAAAACAAAAAAGTGGTTTAAAAGTGGGCAGAAGAAGTGAATATACATTTTGTCTAGAAAAGACATATAAATGAGTAATAGGTACCTAAAAAGGTGCCAGGAGGAGGAAGAGGTTATGGAGGGAGTGGGGGTAGGGGGAGATGAGATTGAAGAAAATGAGTTAATATTGGGAATTCTATAGGCTTATAGAATGTCCAAATATCATAAATATTGTCTCTCTCCTCATAAACACTATTTCAAATTCCTTTTTCCTACACTTCTCTAATTCTATAAAAATACCGTTTAGTAATTCTATGTGACATTCATGCACCCATACAATTGCATAGAGTTGCACAGCACAAAACATGAAACTGACTTTAACAAAATGAATACAGAATGCCTTGAAATTTTTCATAAAAAGTTTTATATACTCCTTTTGCTCATTTTTTATTTCATTAAATTATGTTTCTGAAAAGTAAGTTGCCATTTGAAAGAGTCGTCGGCCGAAAATGGAACTCATTCCACTTTGACAAAGACTTGAGAAGAGTCCAGTTCTTTCCCATTTATGCCATGGTTATGTCAAGGATTAAGACTTCAGAAAATACTAATTTTTTTTCCAAATCCTCAACAGTCCAACAGTTTTTGACAGAAGATGCTCTCCCTGTCTCTGATTCTATCCTATGCATCAGAACTCTTACTTGGTTAGTCCTTCTGCTGATCTGCACCTGCTGGGGTTGTGTGGTTTACTTCACAAAGTAGGGGCTTGGAATTGAATTCTACAATCAGGAATCATTATATTGTTTGTAAACAATGACAGATGAGGATAACTATGCATCCCATTACAGCCTTCCCCTGTGCCGACTTCACTCTCTCATCTCCATCATCCTGTCACATCTTAATACCTGACTGTTCTCTACAACAGCAAGAGAGAACCTAAGTGCACACACATTGAAATGAAGGTGCTGGCTCTGTATTCTGTTGGGTTCTTAGTAACAGGACCCCATAACTGTAATTGTGCTACTGTTAATGAATTGTAATGTAAATATCTGTGTTTTCTGATGGTCTTAGACTCTACAGCAGCAGTGGCCTAAGACCATCAGAAAACACAGATATTTACATTATTATTCATAACAATAGCAAAATTACAGTTATGAAGTAGCAACGAAATAATTTTATGGTTGGGGGTCACCACAACATGCGGAACTGTATTAAGGGTCATGCCATTAATAAGGTTGAAAGGTTGAGAACCACTGGATTAGGACCTAAGGCATTTATTTGGTCTCTCTCAGTCTCTCTCTCTCTCTCTCTCTCTCTCTCTGCCCCTCTCCCTCACTTCCCCCCTCCCCCTCCCTGCTTCTTCCCTTCCCTCCCCTTTCCCCCTCATTCCCCCTCCCCCTCCCCCACCATCTTCCTCACCTTCTCCCTCTCCTTCTTCACCCTCTCCCCCTCCCCTTTCTCCTTGTCCTCCCTCCCCCTTCTCTCCTCCTCCCCCTCCCTTTCCCTCTTCCTCTCAACAGCATGATCAAGAATTTGCCATAGGTTCCATCTCAGGATTATGCTAGACCAATACTCCTCAGGACATCTTTGAGGGTGAAAGGAATAATGGGTCTAAGTGTGGAAAGTGTATATCTTTCCGCTCACTCTACCCAAGGGGGAAACATGTAGAACCAACTAAGAGTTTAAATGAGATAAGAAGGAAATGTCCATTCCTAGTTCCAAAGAGAATGGACCAAGAGAAATTAATGTGCTGCAACTCGTATGGTTTCCCTCCCAAGTATAACGTTTCCCTCACTCCCTCCCTTCCGAATATCCACATGATAAGGGAGCTGTCTGGGGGTCCTTCTAAAAGTTAACGGCAAAGATTCTCAACAGAAGTTTCTCAGAATACCTGCTTCCTAGCCAGGGCACTGATGTGAGGAAACCCCGGGGAGTACAATGCCTCTGTGTCCGAGTACAAAGCCCTTCAAACTCACTTTGAAAGTTTGCTTAGAATCTAAATAAATCAAACCGAAAGACTTAATTATGAAATCCCAGAGCTGGCCATGAAGAGAATAAAATGCCCAAGTTTCTGTTTCAATAGATGTGTTAATTTTTTAGCAGCTCCTAACTGCCTGCGTTCTATTTCACAATTTGTGATTAAAGTTTGATTTTAATAGAGCTTCCAAAAAAAAAGCAAGACTGGGGTTTCAGTGCCTTGTTATTGCACTGGTTGGTCTGTCCTTTCTACCATGTAATTAGCATCGCCCTCTTAGCCGTTCTCACTTGGTGGGCAGAACCAGCACAGTCACAGCTGAGTTGTGACCTGATCCATACTCCACAAAACCAGACACAGACGAGCAAGTGGGCCTTTCCTTGTGCCATCTATCCCAGGCAAACGCTGGAGAGTAAAAGTTAAATACATTTAACTTAATTTTAATAAATTGGCTATTCTGCTCAAAAACTCTTTCCTTTAATTGGGTGTTGTAACTTGAGACCTCCACAGAATTGAGTAAAAGGAAGCAGCTAAGACTTTAAGAGACTCATTAGTTTCTGCTGTTCAGATGAAAAATATATAAAGAGTAACAGAGTCTACAGGCCCCTCAAATAGTCTTGAAAAAGGCAACCTCTACTCTATCAGAGGAAAACCCTCTAACTACATTAAACTTCTGTCAATGTATATATACATAACGTTATTATAAGAAAATGAAAAAATATTATATTAAAACAATGAAAGAAAGAAAACCACCTGTAATTCCCAAAGGTAATTATTTTTACTATTTTGGTATGAATGATTCCAGACTCTATACCATCATCTTTCCAAATGATAAAGATGAACCTATGACATTTTTTTAACAGCCTCACAGTGGTTCACTGGTTGCACCAAAAGTTTATCTTATTTCAAACCAAGATGAGTTGTTCGGTGTCTACTGGGACCTAATGTGATACCATAGAAGCCATTAGGAAGAAGTGGTTTCTCATTTTTCCTAAGGGTGGAAGCATTAAGGAAAGGAGATTTGATTAAGAGAATATGGGGACAAATCAGAATCTTTAATCCAGGGCTTAGCCTTTGGGAAACATGATTTAATCTAAAACAGGAAGGCTTCTTAGAGCTGTCATTTAAAAAATACGCTCGCTCTTGTCTCTGATGCTGTTTTAATGCGACCGCTGATAAGAATCCACTCCTCACAACACCCGAGCCAAACCAAGCATATTTTAAAGTGGCAGGTCTAATTTCCAACTTCAGCCTCAGTGTTATGAATATAAATCATCACCCAGAGGAGCAAATACCCTACAGAGGTCCTTGTCAGCAACTCATCCTTCTCAATAAACTTTCCAAAGACCAAACCTTAATCTCCAGAAATTCACAGAGCTAACCAGAGATTGCTAAAGGCTCACCTTCAAGAACTGGTTCATGTTCTCAAACAATAAGCATTCAACTTGGAACAGTTTAGAGAAAAAAAAAAACCCAAAATCTATAACAAATTGGTTATTTCATTTGCTGTGTTTAAACCAGATACTTGTAATACTCTCTAGATCTGCTATCTATACGTTATATGCTGATTACCAGGTGACTAGTCATGTTAAGGGAAGGAGAAATTCCAGGCAGAGAGAGCATATATGCAAAGGGACCAGAGAAACAACAGGGTAATGCATTTTAGTACTGCAAGCAGTTTGATATGACTGAAGCATAGTTTACTGGTGGGCTTATCAGAGGACATCAGCATGGAAAGAAGAAGAAATAGACGACAGCCATTACCAGATTATAAAGAGCTGAATTTACCAGACATTTAACTAAGGCTCAAAAATGTATGAATAATGTACTCGTAGGCCACATCTTTATGAGAAACAACTCTGCAATGAATTAATTGCAAAATATACTTTAAAGTTGGCTTGCGACCTTTTGGAAGATCTCTATAAAAATACCTTGTTTCAAAAAAGTAAACCTATAATGTTAACTATGTTTCCCAGTGTCATCTAGAAAGTAGTTGGCCGAGTGGGATTTGGACCCAATCCTGAAGAAAAATCTAGGTCTCCTGTCCCCAAAATCAGTTTTCTTCCCATGATGCCATTTCCCTAGGCCACAAACAATATCCTTTTAAAATGAGGACACAGGATTTAAATAAAGTGCCCAGTTTTCATATGGTCCCTAAAAATTAAATCCTAAGAGGAAAATGTTCAACACTATGGCAGAGCAGTATGAGAACCAGATCATCCTAATAGATGGCTTCTAGTCAATTCCACATCAGAACTGCCTGTCCCAGAGCGCAAACATTCATGAAAGCCCCACAGGGTTTTAGCTGTAGCCAGTCAAGAGGAAGAAAAGAGCCAAGACTCAGACGGCTTCTACTCTGGAGTCACATTAGCAGGCCAGGTCACCTGGTTAAAATCAAAGTGGTTTCCCTGGGGAGCTAGGTAGAATAGCTCTATAAAGATGCCCTGCAAACACAGATGCTTCTTGCCTTTTGGGCTGTGTGATTGGCTGAAAGCTATGTGCCAGAGAGTGGAATCAGAATGAAACTATAATACACACACACCTCACAGAGTACTCATGAGTGCACAATAACACAAAGCAAAAGCCACAAACTAACAAATCACCTCCACTGATGCTGGCAAAAGAGTGGGTGAAGGGAACTCTCAGATGCAACCAACACAAGTGTAAATCAACTCAGCTGTTTTGAAAGACACTTGGCAATATTTGTCAAAGCTAAATACATAGATCCTTTGATCTAGCAATTCCATTTCTAAAACTATGGAGGGGTATATGTACAAGACTATTTTATATGTGAGTTCTATATATGAAATGATATTCATTATAAATTGGTGCTGGGAAAAGCAAATGAAGAATAATATCATGATAGATATATTAGATCAATAGACACATAGATACATTAATCTGAAGTGACATTGTTATAAACTCTTCCCATATATTAATTCATTTACTAGTAAACCTCACAACAAACCTAGGATGAGGATATTATTATTATCTTTGACTTACAGATGAAGAAATTTAGCTGGTTACAGAGGGTAAAATATATTAACCAAAGCTGTGTCTGTTCAGTAGGATGGAGAGGGTAAGGGGCCAACTATCAGTTTTTCCTTTTTACAGTTCTATATGATTTTATTTCTCTTCAATGAACTTTCATTTTTATGAAGCTAAAATAAAGAAGAAGAAAAAACACTATGAAAATCCGTTTAAGAAATCCAAGACACTATAGACCCATGAATTCTCTTAGACTAACCTCGGGCCACCTCCCTCCTAACCCCCACAGTGTACATCTCTCTTCTGTCTTTGTGTGCTTCCCTGTTCCACTTTGAAAGGACAAAATGAACCTGGCTCCTCTTGTTACCCAGAGAGATGGTCCCACCAGCCTGCATTATGAGGAAATGTGTACTGACATTCAGACTAAAGACTCCTTTGCTCAGCCGCATTCCATGATGTGTGCTATGGTAAAAATGAAGAACAAGGTATTTTATGTGACCCATTGAATAGTAACCACCACTATGATGCAACTGTGTTATGACATGTGTTATACGTACTGTTTAAGCTAATATTCTAATCACTTCAACTAGAATGAAGAAGTTGGCTTTGGTGATTCTTTCAAAACATGATCCAGTTGCAATCAATATCCTGTACCATATCCAAAAGAGTGCAATGTATAGCATTACATCAAAACTTGAAAAGCATCCTATCTAATAAAAGAGTAACATGCAAATTGACTGTACCTCCAATCAAACCACACCCACCAGCCATGCCCACCAGCCAATCAGGAGCTGGGGTGGAGCCAAGGCAGCAGATGAGCATGCAGCACCTGGGGCCGGGCAGTCACCAGGGGCCAGGACTAAGGCCGGGGTCGGGGAAGGGGGAGCCGAGCAGGGCGATGGCTGGGTGCCTGGAGGCTTTAGGCCTTGGGCAGGCTGGGAGTGAGCAATCAGTAGGACATTCCCTGAGGGCTCCCAGTATGTGTGAGGGGGAAAATTTCGTGCACCAAGCCCCCAGTGATTTAAATAAATGAAATGAAGCATGAGGCCAACAGGGCTTAATCTTTCCTCCCTCTGGCCTTTTAAGAGGATTACCGTAATTCATTTCAGCAATATTATTTCATGGGCTACACATCCTTCCCTCATTTAACATCCAGGTGCTGAATATTATGTTTATGAATATTGCCGTGTCCCCCATGAAATACATTTAACTATCAGTTCCTGTGTCCACCATAAATACATAACTACTAATAGCAAGTAACTGGAAGTCACTTATTAGTGAGGGAGTGGATTTCAGGTTTTAAAATAAGAGACAAAGATCACCCATAAAGGTAGAGCTGCCTGTTTGGTGAGTATTCATTCTTCAAGGTTTATTTTGTCTGAACAGTAAGCATTTCTTTAACAACCCCAGCGATAAAATGACTGTCACAGGTAAGTAACCTCCCAGCTCAACAAACTGGCTCAGTGGACGGCTTTGTTTCATTGAAGAAAGCAATTTGGTTTGAGTGTGCTGGAAAGTGGGAAACAATTTCACAGATTAGTAGAGCTGAGGGCTCTGTGTGCCGGTGATGGCATGTGGCAAGAACCACTTTCCCCATTCTTTCTGGGCAGCAGATGACAGCATGCATGACATAGAGGCAGCTGCTTCCACTGACAGGCTCTTCACAACGATAGCCAACTATTAACCCACACCTCCACTCTGTTCTTCATAAGCATACAGTATGATGCAGTATGTAGAGCAGGAAAGACAAAGTTTTAAGAATTTCAAACAGCATTGTTGTAGACATGGTAACTCTTCCAGGCACATGAACAGAACAGGGGGTATAAGAAAGCAGGAGGAAGTGGAGGTATCACTGTCCACGTGGGAAATCAGGAAAGCTGGATGCTATTTCATACATTAACTTTCTACTTATTTTAAAATGTTGAATATGTAATCATGACAGAAATAGAAAGCAAGTGGTCTAGAACCTACATTTGGCCTGCAAGCATATTTTTTATCTGACACTTCAAAATAAAAATAATTTAAAAACCATAGCCAATTTTTAAAAATTAGATATTACATAAAAATCTAGAGTCCCAACTTGTCTTGAAAACTTAGAAAATCTGGTGCCTCTGGACCACTACCTTCCATGCAGCAGTCGGCTTCAGAGGAGTGATAGCTGTTCTGCTCAAAGATCCAGTTCACTACAGTCCGCAATTGCAACACCCCTATTGCTTTTCAACACCAGGGAGGAACATCGGTTGCACTTTATCACTGCTCTTGACGTATCCTATCTAATAAAAGAGTAATATGCAAATGTGACCATACCTTCACCACACCCACAAGCCACACCCACCAGCCAATCAGGAGCTGATTATGCAAATAAGCCCCAACCAAGATGGCTGCCGACACTGAGAGCAGGAGGAAGGCTTGGGTTTCTCCCGCAACAGAGAAAGCCAAGCTTTCTGCCTGTCATTGCCTGCCTAGGCCTCCACTCAATGCTACAAACTTTCAATTATAAAAGACACAGAAATGGTGGCAGCCACTGAGCTGGAGAGAACAGAGGCTTGGGTTTCCCTGGCAACAGAAGAAGCCAAGATTTCCACCTGCCATTGCTGGCCTAAGCCTCCACTCTAGGTTACAAAGTTTCAAACAGAAATGGCTGCTGCCAGGGAGCAAGCAGAAGGCTTAACTCTGCTCCAGGCTACAAAGTTTCAATTGTAGACATAGATTAATCCCAGATTCCAGGGCTTCCCGCTTGGGTCACTGGAGGTGTGGCTGGCCTGCAAACCTCCACAGGCCCCTTGCCCAGGCTGCCCCTTGCCCCAAAGGAACCCCCACCCTGATCTAGGACACTCTTCAGAGCAAACCAGCTGGCCTCCACCCATGCACCAGGTCTCTATCCTATCTAATAAAAGAGTAATACTCAGATTGACCATCACTCCAACACACAAGAGAGCTGCCTCCATGTGGTCAAAGATCCTGCCCCCATGTGGACACAAGATGGCCATCACAAGATGGCCAGCAGGGGAGGGCTGTTGGGAGGTTCCAGGCCCTGCAAGGGAGGGCAGTTGTGGGCGATCAGGCCAGCAGGGGAGGGTTGTTGGGAAGGACCAGACCTGCAAGGGAAGGCAGTTGGGGGCAATCAAGCCTGCAGGGGAGGGCAGTTAGGGGTGACCAGGCCTGCAGAGGAGGGAAATTGGGGGCAAACAGGCTGGTAGGGGAGCAGTTATACACCAATTAGGCTGGCAGGGTCATGGTTAGCGGGTGATCAGGCTGGCAGGCAGAAGCCATTAGGGGCAATCAGGGAGGCAGGCAGGTGAGCAGTTTGGAGCCAGCAGTCCTGGATTGTGAGAAGGATGTCCAACTGCCCATTTCGGCCCAATCCTGGATCGGGCCTAAACGGGCAGTTGGACATCCCTCAAGGGGTCCCAGATTGGAGAGGGTGTAGGCTGGAAAAGTTCTCTGTATCCTGGTCCCTATAACCAAGTGGAAAATCAGAAGAGTGAAAAGAGAGCCAAGGCATTTCCTTTTTGACTCCTGACCTGCTACACTCACTGTCATGGCTGGTATGGCTTCTGTGGGCCCCTGCTGTAGATGGTAAAGTAGCTATGAGAATGGGCTTTCAAAGTCAGGCAGACATGGGAAAATTCCTGGTTCTTCCACTTAATACTGTTTGGCCTTGAATGAATCATTTGATCTCTCTATAAATCTATTTTTCTATGAGTAAAATAGGAATACTTATGGCTGTGGCTATCTCCCATGACAAATTATTAGGATTAACTGTAGGCATGCATGCACACACATATTAGCATATAATGAGAAGATAAAATGTATTAGGAAAAGAAAGCTGAGATAATTCAAGAAAAATTGGGATTGACTGAAAATATATAATAAAATTAGATTAGCGGAGGAGAACAATTTGTTTGAATAAACTGAAGAGTCTTATCAGTAATCTAGTTCTTTCTCCAAAATATCCAGGAGGTTTATATATATATTTATATAATCAGGCTTTTAGTCTTTGCTACTGGAGTATAAATTGGCTCCAGCAGAAATCATTCTCTCTGGCCCACATGGATCACTGACAAATTATAGTCATTGATATCTGAAGTTTTTTTCCCCAAAGTAATTACTTGAGTAAGTCCTAATAACATTTGTGCTGGAAAAGGGTCATTAAAATATTAGGTAAAAACATTTCTAGTCCTACTAATAGTTATAGGACTTTAAACAATGAATCACCTTTATTTCTCTGATCTGTGTCTTCATCTGTCAAAGGGTCTAGCAATTACTTCATTTTTTAATTGAATTTATTGGGGTGACATTAGTTAAAAAAACATATAGATTTCAAGTGTACAACTCAATAAAACATGTCCAAAGTCAAGTCTCTTTCTGTCCCCATTTATCTACTCTTTGCCCACTTCCACCTCCCCCTACTCTTCCTTCCCCTTCCCCTCTGGTTATCACCACACTGTTGTCCATGTCTGTGTCATATATCTGTGTCATATATATATATTATTTATTTATTTATTTTGCTTAATCTCTTCACCTTTTTTCACCTTCCCCTCTGACAGCTGTCAGTCTGTTATATATATATACTCTTCTGTTTAAATTTTGCTTGTTAAATTACATGGATGGACCTGGAAATTATTATGTTAAGTTAAAGAAGCCAGTCAGGGAAAGACAAATACCATATGGTTTTACTTATATGTGGAATCTAATCAGCAATTGCTTCTTAAAGGGGTTGTGGGGAGGCTAAGGCGGCATGATGCCTGTGAAGCACATCAATATTCCCAGCAAAGAAAAGAAACAGAACACGTGGTGATTCCATTCACGTTTATTCTGGGATTCATTTGAAAATCTTCCCACTCAGATTTTAAAAAGAACAAAAAAAGTGACATTGGTTTTACTTTTAAATAAAAACCAAAGTTATTTCAAACACTGATGAAATGGCACTAAGGATTATCTAAATGTACATATTATCAAAAGCACCTATTTGCAAGATGCATTAGAATAATAATAAAAAAGAAGTTACCACATCATCGATTTCATTTGTATAGAACGTACATGGCTCCTTTCACAGGATTAGAAAATGAGCAGCTTAAAATGATCAACATATTGAGAAAACATCATATAGAAAATTTTGTTGTGATTTCTAAGACATATGGCGTGGTGTTAACATTTTTCATTACTTCATATATTATGGTGTGCGATGTACTGCAAAATGCTTCCAAGCTCAGGCAATTTTCCCAATGATTCACTAAAGCAGGAATAATTCAAGTTAATGAGTACGTATTAAGTATCTATTTTGTGCAAGGTATTGTGTCAGATAAAAACAATATCGGATCCTTGCTGCATACTACATGCCTGCAGTGCAATGTTTCTGGGAGTGTGATCCTGGAACCCTCTGCATCAGAATCACCAGGAGAATGCTTCAAAACTACATTTAAAATTTTTACAGTCAGGCCCATTTTAACTGCCAGATGATTTGTGTGCCCCTAAGGTTGAAGAGCTGCCACCTACAAACACCAGCTGAGTTAGAACTAAACTCAATTCCATAAGTAAATAATAAATAATCCAACACCAGTGAATAATCTAACTATATCCTAGAACCGTGGTTGGCAAACTACGGCTCAAGAGCCACACGAGGCTCTTTGGCCCTGGGCGAGTCTATTTTGAAGAGGTGGCGTTAGAAGTTTAAGTTTAAAAAATTTGGCTCTCAAAAGAAATTTCAATCATTGTACTGGTGATATCTGGCTCTGTTGACTAATGACTTTGCTGACCACTATCCTAGATAGAACATTAAAAGTATTAGAACAGACACAGACCTTAAGAAGTCATTCACCCAACCACTTCATTGTACTTGTGGAGAAATTAAAGCAAGTAGCTATCAGAGGGGAGGGTGAGAAAAGTGAAAGCATTAAGCAAAGAAGAAAAAAAAAAGACTCATGGACACATGGTGATTGCCAGAGGGAAGGGGAAGTAGGGGGAAGTAGAAGGTAAAGGGGGATAAATGGTAATGAAAGGAGACGACTTGGGGTGGTAAACACACAGTACCAGACACAGAACTGTATTACAGAATTATATATCTGAAACCTATATAATTTATTAATCAATGTTGCCCTAATAAATTTAATTAAAAATAAAGTCCCTTCATTTCCCTAAAGTGACTACCTAACTCAATTACTATCATACTTAAATGAAACAATCAGTCATTTGGAAAAGCAAATTCTGATTTTCTTTCTAATGAATGAACTAGCCATGCTATATGTATATGAAGGTGGATTGCTACTTAGTTTTGACAGAGGCAACTTTATTTAAATACAGAGTGGCTTGGAAGGTGTGTATTGCAACAGAGTGGTGCACTCTGGAGCAAGAGAAGAGTTGGTGGGGGGGGGTTGTTTATTATTATTACTAGGGGCCTGGTGCACAAAATTCGTGCACTGGGGGTGGATGGTCCCTCAACCCAACCTGCCCCCTCTGACATACTGGGAGCCCTCAGGGATGTCCAACTGATGGCTCACCCCCAGCCTGCCCAAGGCCTAAAACCTCTGGCGAGGCTTTAGGTCTTGGGCACCCAGCCTTTGCCCTGCTCAGCTCAGCCCCAGCTGCCTGAGACCACCCAGCCCGAGGGACTGGGCACTTGCTGCCACTTCTGCTCACAGTGCCCGGGGGGCCGGGTGCTCCCTGCTGCTGCCACCACCGATGCTGCTGCTGCCGCTTCCCCACACAGGGCCCGGGGGGCTGGGTGCTCACTGCCACTGCCATTTCATCTCCACCCCTGGGACCGGCGCGCACGCCACTTGGCCCCGCCCCTGCTCCTGACTGGCTGGTAACATAGCCAATCAGGAGCAAAGGTACAGTCAAATTTGCATGTTTCTCTTTTATTATATAGGATTATTATTATTATTATTATTATTATTATTATTATTATTATTAGTTTCTTTTAGTATTGATTTTAGAGAGGAAGGGAGAGGGAGAGAGAGAGAGAGAAACACCAATGATGAAAGAGACTCATTGATTGCCTGCCTCCTACAGCCACCTACTGGGGATCGAGCCCTCAAACCCATAATGTGCATTGACCGAGAATCAAACTGTGACCTGGTTCATGTGTGGACTCTCAAACTCTGAGCTCATCTACTGAGCAACACAAGCCTGGCTGACCAGAAGTTCTTGACAAATACACTCCTTGCTCCAAATAAGTGCTCAATAAAGATTTATGAAAGGTTTTCCTTCCAAGTCAGTCTACTCCATATTTTCACATCTCTGCTTCCTTAGATTTTAGCTTCCTTCCTTCCTTACTATCTTCCTTCCTTCCTTCTTGTCTTCTTTTCTGTTTCCTCCTTTGGGAGAAGCTCATTTACTGCCCCTGCTGCAGATGTTTTTATGCAAGGTATCAATGGCAGGTAGCACCCAGCAAAATATCCAACCCTGAAAAGACATATCAGGAAAAGAGAAATATTATCTTTTCCAACTGATATTGGCAGAAAATAAAAGTTGGGAGAGGGGAGGGAAAAGACATTGTGTTCAGCTTAAGAACAGCCAAAACAATCATTTAGGAAGCAGCATCTGCTCTTCCAGCTGGCCCCACCTCTTCTTCCAAAACGTAACGGGTGCTACTTCAACTTGCCACTGTGTTCATGTCCCTGGCGCATTGCTTCCAACCCCACAAGCACCTTGGGAGAGCATCTCTCTTCGGGAAATAATCACCTTTTGGCTTCAGCCTCTTTGGCTTGCTATTTCCCCAGCTGTATCCTAACAACAGAGTAGTGAGGCTTGAAAACAAAATTGCTTATTATTCATAGATTATATGAAGAATGGCTTGCCTTGAAATTTTGAGCTAAGGCAATCCTTGTAAAATGCCAGTTTGATTTAAGTCATTCACTCAGGCAAACATGGTTCTGGGAACACCCCACTGAAACCACCCAAGAATTAAAGGTCTTGTGATGGATGAGGGAGCAGGATATAATTGGTGTTTTAATAAATGCATTCTGACTTGGTAATCTACCTAAATTTATCACCAGAAAATGCCCCTGTCTAAATAAAATTACTAAGTTATGGTATAAAAACAATGACAAATGCCTTGTAATTGGCTGTTATACAAGTTCTGGCACCAGGAAGACAAGCAGGATACTGGTGTCTAGAACTATTTTCAAAATACTGAGTGACAGAAAAGCAACAGAAAAGGATGGATGACCATTATATATCTACCTCACATGGTCTTGAGTCAGAATAGGTAGCAAATCAAGCTCTCACTGAGGAAGCTGTACCTGGGATACAGAACTTTGGAGGATATGGCCAACTAAGTCAGCATCCTTCCATATGGTCTAAGGAAGAGAAAAAGACCAACCCTACCTATAAATGAAGCATAGGCAGCCTTAATGCTGCCATATACAAAGGCCTGGGAACATCATATATGATATGTATTCATTTAAGTAACTAGCTTTTCACTTAGCATGACACTATGAGTATCTTCCCATGTCATTAGATATTCTTCTTAAACATGTCTTCATTTTAAATGGTATTCTTTTATAAAATACCATAGCCTGCTTAATAAATCCTGTTATTGGGTATTAGCTTGTTTTCTTTTATCTCTCCATTATGTTATTTATCATTCATTCAGTAGATAAAGATGATGGGAAATTTGACTTTTTAAAAAAATATATTTTATTGATTTTTTACAGAGAGGAAGGGAGAGGGATAGAAAGTCAGAAACATCTATAAAAGAGAAACATGGATCAGCTGCCTCCTTGCACACCCCCCTCCTGGGGATGTGCCTGCAGCCAAGGTACATGCCCTTGACCCGAATCGAACCTTTCAGTCCAGAAGCCAAAGCTCCATCACTGAGCAAAACTGGTTTTGGCGAGGAATTTGACTTTTGATGTTGTTCAATAATATCACTCATTTCCTCAACCAGACATGAAAGTCGAACACATAGAGCTGTACTATTTGGAGACAGGACTGAGATGGACTGTGCCAAGCAATAAGAATAAATAACACTTGCTAAAATTTTCCAGTGCAGCCTGTTGTATTTTTCATGAAAATAGGGGAACATAAATCTATTGTAGATCTATTTGAGATCATTAAAATATGGATGTTCTAACTTTCAAGCTGCCTAAGTAAGTGTGAAGATGAGTACATTGCATACCACATAGATTCCCAAGCCAACACACAACCAAACGAAAACATTTAGATGGAAATCAACAGCTCAGAGAGCCTGGTCCTGGCTTCTTTCACAAACACTAGCTCACAGCCTTGATGATTATCAGCTTAGTAAAATTAATAATACTTGTGGATTTTATATACAAAGGAGCCCAGAGGTTAGCCAGACAACTTGTTTCTAGTTGCACATTCTCTGCTTTGTTCCTCAGAAAGCAGAGATTTTAGATGACATTTAAGAGTGAATGTGATAAGTAGACAAGGGACATTGATTGAAATTCCAGCAAGGGACTCACTCCAGGTTTTTTTTATTAAAGTTTTACCGAGCATGTATACAAATGTTTTCCTGCCCAGGGTTTATATGGCTAACTCAATATCCTAGGCCCCATATGCTTTTCACTTCAAATAAGGTAAGATTACTCAATCCGTATTCTCATTTTGTCCACTTATTTTGGGAGACTTCAGTTTCTGCTATCAGAGTTTCTCTCAGTTACTTCTGGGGGATTTCCAGAGTTTCCTCAGATATGCTCAAGAACAAATATATTCATATTTCTCATCTGTATAATTTTTGCAATCAATATCCATGCTTTGTTTGGACATGTATGTTTGCTCCCAAAGTTGAGAGTTGTAAGAGTAATATTTGTTGAACAATAGAAAAAGTGACCATCTCTGTATCTCTCTGTCCTATTCTAAATTAAGTCTTTGAAAATGAATCTTTTAGCTTCCACTCACCCTCTTACTCCATTAGCATTCAAATACAATCTAAGAAGCCAGGGAGAGTGCTCATGGCATATGATTCTGTTTCGTTCCAGGCCATAGGCACCTAAAATTCTTCCTAGTCCTTTAGCCAACACACAGCAAACCCTTAGAAGCCAGCCCATTAAAATAGATGCCTGATTTACTCCCTGGGCCAAAAGATTCACACACAGCCAAGTGTAAATATAAGTTTGGGTTCAGAGGAACAACATTCTCTCATGTCATAAATCACATCCTTTCAGGGAGAAGCAGAGTTTGGGAGAATCATTTGATTTCACTTTGAGATCAAATGGTTTGTCTGATTTTGAGAACCTAAGTCAGGAAACAACCATATTAAATCATTTACAGTTGCGAACCAAGATGGCGGCATAGGTAAAACACCTGTCTTGCCGTCATACTCAGCAATTTTAATACTACAACTTAATGAAAGAACAAACACCTTCCAGAATTACCAGAAACCTGGACGAGTGAAAATTCCACAAATAAAAGTGAAGATAAGACACTGTGACTTGGAGGAGCGGCGGCGGACAGCGTTGAAAGATTCGCGCAGAGAGAGGTTTGGAGCGCGCACCAGCGGATAGGGCGGGCAGCTGAAAACCGGCCAGTTTTCTCCAATGGGGAGACAAAGACGTCCCACTGGACTGATTCTCCAGCTTTGGGCAAACTCCAGGGAACCTACTATCATACGGGGTGAAAACTGGACAGTGGGAGGGCACACCAAAACTCGGGTGCCACAGGGGTCTCCCGGCTTGTGGAAAAGGCAGCTTGTGCGAACAGCTCAGCTGCGTGACCGCACAGAGAGCGCTCTTTGACTTGCTCTCTCGTTCGGAAAACCGTCAGACTGCTTTGTTTTACGACCCTGGGTGAGACATTGGTCGTGCAGAATCATTTGGGGAGAGTCTGAATTCCCTGGCAGCCAGTGGAGCTTGGCAGCGGCTCTCTCTCAGAGGTGCTGGCAGCCATTGCCCCCCAGCACAGAGTCCCTGGGGCCGCAGAGGGTGGAGCTAACGCTGTCTGCTTGGCCCGGAGACTCCGCCCATCCAACCTGAGCATAGCTGAGCTTCACAGACAATTGGCCTGGAGGTCAACCCTCCAAGTGCTAACAACGATTAACTGAGCTTAACTTCAGCAAGACTGTGCAACCCATATCCACCTCAGGTAACTGGGGAGGCTGAGCCACTGTCCCTAGTAGGAAGTCTACCACACAAAGCTAATTGACCAACTCAGGGAAGCAGCCACCATGCAGAGATATGGAAAGAAATCAGATGTGAAAGAAATGGAGGGAAAAAAACGACTGGACATGGAATTCAAAACCACGGTTATAGGGCTTTTCAAGAGGCTCCAACAAAAGGTCAAGGCCTATAAGGAAATAAGCAAGACCGCAAAGGAAATGAATGAGTCCTACAAGGAAATGAACGAGACCCTCAAGGATATGAATGAGACCTGCAATGAAATAATCAAGACCAACGTGGAAATGAATGAGTCCTACAAGGAAATGAAGGAGACCCTCAAGGATATAAAGGAGACTCTCAAGGATATGAAAAAGGATCAACCAGAAATTAAGCATACACTGACTGAAGTAAAAAATAATATACAAAGACCTAAAAGTGCTCTGGAGCACCCCAAGAACCAAGTCAAAGATTTGAAATACAAAGAGGTAAAATCCACTCAGCTGAAAAAGCAAGAAACCAAAAGAATCCAAAAAATTGAAGATAGTGTAAGGGGCCTCTGGGACAACCTCAAGCATACCAACATCGGAATTATGGGGTTCCATAAAAAGAGAGAGAGCAAGACAATGAAAACCTATTTGAAGAAATAGTGAATGAAAACTTCCCACACCTGGTGAAAGAAATTGACTTAGGAGTCCAAGAAGTGCACCGAACCCCAATATATAGGAACCCTAAGAGGACCACACCAAGGCACATCATAATTAAAATGCCAAGAGCAAAAGACAAAGAGAGAATATTAAAAGCAGCAGGAGAAAAACAGATGGTTACCTATAAGGGAGCACCCATATGATTGTCAGCGGATTTCTCAAAAGAAATGATGCAGGCCAGACAGGAGTGGCAAGAAATATTCAAAGTGATGAACAGCAAGAATCTACAATCAAGATTACTCTATCCAGCAAAGCTATCATGCAGAATTGAAGGTCAGATAAAGTGCTTCGCAGATAAGAAAAAGCTAAAGGAGTTCATCACCACCAAACCAATATTATATGTAATGCTGAAAAATATTCTTTAAGAAGAGGAAGAAGAAAAAGATAAAACTATAAATTAGGAACAACAAATACACATCTATCAATAAATGAATCTAAAAATCAAGTGAATAAATAAGCTGATGAACAGGATAAACTGGTGAATGTAAAAGAATCACGGACATAAAGAGGGAATGGACTGACAACTCTTGGGGAGAAAGGGGATGTGGGAAGTGCAGCAAGAGATTGGACAAAAATCATGCAACTATGGGAGAGGACAGTGGAAGGGGGTGAGGGTGGAGTGTGGGATGGGTACCAGGTGGAGGGGAACTATAGGGTGACAAAAAAAAGGGAACAATGTAATTAATAAACTGAACAATAAAAATAAAAAAAATTCTTTTTAATCATTTAGCGTTAACAACAAAAATTTCTTTATGAACATGCTGAATAAGATTTTCCAATTAAAAATAAGTGACCAAGACTAGCCTAGACTTGCACTTGTGGCTTGCCTCACCACAGCTGGGAAATAGTCTGAGAAACCAGAATAATGAAGTGGAGCTTAAATTCACTGAGGAGAAGGAGCAGAGAGCTGCTTGAGATGATAGAACAGAACAGAAGCTAAAGCAGATTACACAAATCTCATTTCCTCTGTCCAGATCCCTTCCATTGATTTGAGATGACTTACACCAAAGGTAAAAATCGTATTCAGAGGGGAATCTAAATCAATGAGTTAAGTTACCTGGAAGGTTATCAGTGAGCACAAGACAGTTATTTTGCCCCAATGTCTCTCTTTGGATAAAGTCCCCAAGAAATCCCCTTCTAGAATAAATGAGGCTTCTATAAGTAAATCATTTTCTCTTTGGGTTTTTATCAATCTTTGAGCATCAGTTATAGATATACCCATATAGGATGCATCAGACTCTTAAAGTGCAGTGTCTCCCCATGACAAAAATTAAAGGCAGTTCCTCCTCCTGCTCAGGACACCCAAATATGGATTCAGTTCTCAGTCCCCACAAAAAAACTACAGCTGCCCTGTTAACCATGGAATCTGGATGAGGACACAGACACACACTTACTTTAAGAAGTCACTTTGGCACCGTCTTTGATTCCTTCTTTTCCCTTATGCCCCAGATCCAATCAGTGTTCTCAATGCCACTTCCTAAGTATAACCATAATCTAATTTCTCTATTGAATTTACTTTTGTAAATAGTAAATATATTAGAATCTTTCACTAAGTTATTGCAGTAGCCTCTTAACCAATCATGCCCTCTCCAGCCCATCCTCCACTTGTAACCAGATATTAAGCTTCAAATCTGATCAATATATTGTTCAGCTTAAAACCTTTAAGAGGCTCTTCATGTCTACAGAATGAGTCTATAATTCTTAGAATAAAATACCAGATCATGACTTGGCCTCTGGCCTACAACCAAGCCACAGCTCTAACCACTTCTCTCCTCTCGCTGTTCAATCCAGCCAGCGTGGGCACTAAAATTCCCAGAAACACCATGTTTCTTGCAACAACCAAGTCTGTGCATATATGGTACCGTCTGACTGGAATGCCCTTGTCAATTCATTGAATCCTATTCATAACTGACAACATTTTAATAGCTAACAAAAGTAAAAGTTTTAAATTTTACAACAAACTTAAAAATATATATTTCCTTTTTAAGAAATAGCAATTGATTTGAGAGATAGAAAGAGAGAGATTTTGTTCCACTTATTTTTTTTTTCCATTCATTGGTTAATTCTTGTATGTGCCCTGACTGGGGATTGAATCCACAAAATTGGTCTATTGGGACAACACTCCGAGTTTACACAGCCAGGACCAAAAACATATGTTCAAGTTTGATCTTAATAAGCATGAGATATAGACAGTTTCAGAAGGGTACTTTCCCATAATTAAACATTCAAGAATTTGTCCATGGGCCAGAATTCTTTCCACTGCTCCTGAAAGCTTACTCTGGGCCTATTTTTATAACCATGTTTTCTGTTGCAAGTGACAGAAAATGCTTGGCCCCGGAAGATGGCTAGTTAGCCAGAGACAGGTAAGATTCCTCAGGGAAGGAACAACCTAAGACAGGCACAGTCACAGAGGAGCTATCAGGAGAGAACTTGAAGGTCAACAGAGGTGGGGCACAGACCATCACCCCCTTAACCTTGAAGGCCTGAACTCTCACCTCTTCTGAGGGAGGTCTCCTACCCCCATGGCAGCTTTACCTCCCATACCCAGCTTAGATCGGGACCCAGGTTGCAACCCCAAATATCTTAAAGAACAATGAAATTTGTTGACTCATCAAATTGATAAGTCCAAAGAAAGGGCTAACTTTAGGAATGTCTCAAACAATACCACCAGGTCCAAGTCCCTCCACATCCATTGGCTCTGCTCTCTTCCACAATGACTGCATTCTCAAGCTCCATGGATGGTAATATGATTGCTAACAGCTTGGGACCAATCAACATTCAGATCTAAGACCAACTAAGAAACAATGTGTGCCTCTGTCTCTCAGCAGTGTCTGAACATAACTACTCACATGTCTATACCTGAACCAATTACTGTGGCCACAAGAATACGATGCTCTAAATGCCCAGGCTTAAGTTACTTACCCATTCAATGACTAAAAAGACACTGTACCTGGCCAAGTGAAGCCGATAAAGTGAAAATTTAAGTTGGATAACTTCCTATCTTTACACCATTACTGGTTCTAGCTTTCCCACTGTAAAAATAACATGAAACAGTTTGCAGGGACACACTGGTTATGTACTCTGAGTACACTAGGCAGGATAGAAAATGCCATCAGTTGCCATGACAACCCATTTGGATTCTGAGAGTATGTAGCATTTTTATACTATCAATCAGAAGATATATTTACTTTACAATACTATACAACATTGACCCCATGGAGAGGAAAATATGGATGAAATAACTAGAGATGACATTGAAGAAACACAGTTTATATTGCCACTACTAACACCATAAAAGTTGGAAGCAGAGCTAAATTATTTTTACAAATTGAAGTCTATAATTATAACTAGATGAATTCCTTTCAATCTACCAAAAAAATGATTATGCATAAAATGTTCATCAACCACATTTACCCACTGGAGACACATACTTTCTTTGCATGTTGAGGATAGAATGGGTCTACAAGGTCATCTAGGACAATCCCATGAGCTCACAGATGGAGACTGTGAGTCACAAAGCACAAGTAGAGTGCCCAAGATTTCACAGACCTCATAACAAACCTCACACCAGGACCTGGCTCTCTAGGTACCTACATCAGTGCTCATTCAACAACACCAACTAGTTAAATCACTGATGCTAGGCCATTCACAAGAGTATTTACACATTTTATAATCTATAAACTATATTTTCATTCCAAAGCCTGTGATGTAAATTCAGCTAAGAGTTTTACATCTTGACCATGCCCCAAAGATGAGATGACTGACTAGTATTATAATAGATACCACAATATAGTAAATACCTGATAATTTATCCCTTCTTTGTATATTCCATTCTTTCTACTCCAAAAGGTCTTGTAGACTTATCAGTGGAAGCTGATAACATTCTTTAAAAAAAATTTTTTTTATTGATTTCAGAGACGAAAGGAGAGGGAGAGAGAGACAGAATATCAATGATGAAAGAAAATCATTGATCAGCTGCCCGTGCATGCCCCATACTGGGAATCCAGCCTGGAACCCAGGCAAGTGCCCTGACCGGGAATCCAACTATGACCTCCTGATTCAGAGGTCAGGGGTCAACCACTGAACGACACCAGCTGGGCAGAAACCTGATAACATTCTTGACAGCAAATACTAATACTGCATTACTGAAAAAATACATGTACAGCCGAAACCGGTTTGGCTCAGTGGATAGAGATTCGGCCTGTGGTCTGAAAGGTCCCAGGTTTGATTCCCGGTCAAAGGCATATAAAGTGGCTGTGGGCACATCTCCATCAGGGGGTGTGCAAGAGGCAGCTGATTGATGTTTCCGACTTTCTATCCCTCTCTCTTACTCTCTGTGAAAAATCAATAAAATATATTTTAAAAAAATACTGTACACATTTCCCCCCAAATCAATAAAAGATATACCATGCCTCGTTCATAAATGAGTGAATTACATATAATCATGAATATATTTATTTGAAAAATGGAATAGAGCTTATATTAGTTTTTGAGGACTGTTGTAACAAAGTACCACAGTCTGGGTGGCTTAAACAGAAATTTATTTCCTCATGGTTCTAGAGTAGTGGTTCTCAACCTTTCTAATGCCGTGACCCTTTAATACAGTTCCTCATGTTGTGGTGACCCCCAACCATAAAATTATTTTCATTGCTACTTTATAACTCTAATTTTGCTACTGTTATGAATCGTAATGTGAATAGCTGTGTTTTCTGATGGTCTTAGGCAACCCTGCTAGCGGTTCTCAACCTGTGGGTCACCCCACAGGTTAAGAACCGCTGCTGTAGAGCCAAAGACCATCAGAAAACACAGATATATGCATTATAATTCATTACCAGTAGCAAAATTACAGTAATGAAATAGCAATGAAAATAATTTTATGGTTGGGGGTCACCACAACTTGAGGGACTATATTAAAGGGTCGCAGCATTAGAAAGCTTGAGAACCATTGTTCTATAGTCTAAAGTCTAGGATCATGATGTCAGCAGGATTGTTTCTTCTGAGGCCTCTCTACTTAGCTTAAATGGCTGTCTTCTCCATTTGTCTTCTCACAGCGTTTCCACTGTGGATGTCTGTCCGCTACTCTACTCTTCTTTTAAGGGGACTAGTTATGTAGGATAAAGGTCGAGCCACATGTCCTCGTTTAACCTTAACCACCCTTTAAAGACTATCTCCAAGAGAGAGAACTAAGATGGCGGCAAAGGTAAAACACCTATCTTGCCGTCATAATCAGCAATTTTAATACTACAACTTAACGAAAGAACAAGCACCTTCCAGAATCACCAGAAAGCTCGCCGAGTGAAAATTCCACAAATAAAAGTGAAGATAAGACACTGTGACTCGGAGGAGCGGCGGGGAACAGCATTGAAAGATTCGCACAGAGAGAGGTTTGGAGTGTGCGCCGCGGAGAGGGCGGGCGGCTGAAAACCAGCCAGTTTTCTCGAACGGGGAGACAAAGGCGTCCCACTGGACTGATTCTCCAGCTCTAGGCGAAGTCCAGAGAACCCACTATCACAGGGGGTGAAAACTGGACAGTGGGAGGGCACGCCGAAGCTCGGGTGCTGCCGGGTCTCCTGGCTTGTGGAGAAGGCAGCTTGCGCGAACAGCTCGGCTGCGTGACGGCGCAGAGAGCACACCGCGACTTGTCTCTCATTCAGAAAACCGTCAGACTGCTTTGTTTTACGACCCTGGGTGAGACATTGCGCATGCAGACTCATTTTGGGAAAGTCTGAATTCCCCCGCAACCGGCAGCCGGTGGAGCTCCCCAGCGGCTCTCTCTCAGAGGTGCTGGCGGCCATTGCCCCCCAGCACAGAGTCCCTGGGGCCACATAGGGTGGAGCTAACGCTGTCTGCTTGGCCCAGAGACTCCGCCCACCCAACCTGAGCACAGCTGGGCTTCACAGACAATTGGCCTGGAGGTCAACCCTCCAAGTGCTAACAACGATTAACTGAGCTTAACTTCAGCAAGACTGTGCAGCCCATATCCAACTCAGGTAACCGGGGAGGCTGAGCCACTATCCCTAGTAGGAAGTCTACCACACAAAGCTAATTGACCAACTCAGGGAAGCAGCCACCATGCAGAGACATGGAAAAAAATCAGATGTGAAAGAAATGGAGGGAAAAAAATGACTGGACATGGAATTCAGAACCACGGTTATAGGGTTTTTTAAGAGGCTCCAACAAAAGATCGAGGCCTATAAGGAAATAAGCAAGACCACAAAGGAAATGAATGAGTCCTACAAGAAAATGAACAATACCCTCAAGGATATAAACGAGAGCTGCAAAGAAATGATCAAGACCAACGTGGAAATGATAAAGACCAACGTGGAAATGAATGAGTCCTACAAGGAAATGAAAGAAACCCTCAAGGATATAAAGCAGACTCTCAAGGATATGAAAAAGGACCAACCAGAAATTAAGCATACACTGACTGAAACAAAAAATATATTACAAAGACCTGAAAGTGCCCTGGAGCACCCCAAGAACCAAGTTAAAGATTTGAAATACAAAGAGGTAAAATCCACTCAGCTGAAAAAGCAAGAAACCAAAAGAATCCAAAAAATTGAAGATAGTGTAAGGGGCCTCTGGGACAACCTCAAGCATACCAACATCCGAATTATAGGGGTGCCAGAAAAAGCGAGAGGCCAAGACAATGAAAACCTATTTGAAGAAATAGTGACTGAAAACTTCCCACACCTGGTGAAAGAAATTGACTTAGGAGTCCAAGAAGTGCACCGAACCCCAATATATAGGAACCCTAAGAGGACCACACCGAGGCACATCATAATTAAAATGCCAAGAGCAAAAGACAAAGAGAGAATATTAAAAGCAGCAAGAGAGAAACAGTTGGTTACCTATAAGGGAGCACCCATACGACTGTCAGCGGATTTCTCAACAGAAACGATGCAGGCCAGACGGGAGTGGCAAGAAATATTCAAAGTGATGAACAGCAAGAATCTACAACCAAGATTACTCTATCCAGCAAAGCTATCATTCAGAATTGAAGGTCAGATGAAGTCCTTCGCAGATAAGAAAAAGCTAAAGGAGTTCATCACCACCAAACCAACATTATATGAAATGCTGAAAGATATTCTTTAAGAAGAGGAAGAAGAAAAAGGTAAAGATGAAAATTATGAACAACAACACATCTATCAACAAATGAACATAAAAATCAAGTGAATTGATAGGCTGTTGAACAGGATAGACTGGTGAATATAACAGAGACATGGACATAGAGAGGGAATGGACTGACAATTCTTGGGGAGAAAAGGGTTGTGGGAAGTGCAGCAAGAGACTGAACAAAAATCTAGCAACAATGGGAGAGGACAGTGGGGAGGGGGATGTGAGGGTGGAGGGTGGGATAGGTACAGGGTGGAGGGGAGCTATAGGGGGATAAAAAGGGGAAACAATGTAATTAATAAACTGAACAATAAAGATAAAAAAATAAAATAAAATGCAAAAAAAATAAAAAATAAAAGGTTAAAAAAAAATAAAGACTATCTCCAAATACAGTCATATTATATGAGGTAGTATAACATATGGGGAAGAGGGTGCAGCCTCCAAATGTTCTAGAGCAAAGCTGTACCTTTAACTTAAGAACAAAAAATTAAGTTATTAAAATTTACAATTAGAACACGATAACTTCTTTTGTGTTCATAGGCACAATCAAGATTCTTCAAAGAAAAAAAAATCTCAAAAATGCTATTTTCCCAAAAGTATATTGCCTAGTACCCAACCACTGGCACCATGACAATGTGAGCTGAGAACCTCGGGAACTTGACACTCAAACGAAGCAGGAAAATGACTAAATGTCACAAACCTAATGGATATACACATAAGGCTGTTATTGGGAATCGGTGAAGTTTGAAAATGCACTGTATTGCCTAGTATAATTTTCTACAGTCCATGGCGGGGGCGTGATGGGAATGTACATTCCCAGCAAATAGTCCTGTGGAATTATACAAGGTAAGAATATAAGAAGCTACGTGTAGCATATTACAATGAGAATCAAATGAAATGGCAAGGCAATAGTAATCTTCTCTCTGTCTTCTATAGAAATAGATTTAATATGCCAATGTCAAGCTTAAGCCAAACAATTGGTCCTATTTTGGACCTTGTGTTTGAGAAAACACTAATGAAGCCATCCTTCTTTAAGAACCAGAGTCCAGCAACCTAAGATGACCTCGCCTTTGCTTTGCCTAAGCCTTGTGCACAGCGATGGTCAGCTTACATTTCTGTCATCTTACAGCCCACAAAGTTTACTGGAAACATGTCATGCTCTCTTTCCCCTAGAGGCATTCACACATGTTAGTGCCTCTCCATGGAATATCCTCTGCATCCTCACCTGGGAAACACTACCCTTCTAGCCTTGTCAGAGCATCATAGAAGTCTGCCTATTATAATTATTGTCTTCTTGAGAATGTAAGAACCTTGAAAACAGAGAAGATCTCGCTCATCTCTGTATTCCCAAAGCCTAATAATACTGTACCTGAATCTCAAAGAATGCTTACTGAATGAATGATTGGTGGCACAGTTGTTCCAAAAACTATGTCAGAGACACAGCCAATGGGAACAATTTACAGATGTAAATATTACACACGTTTACAGAAATAGTCTTTTATGCCCATAAAGTGATATAGGATTCATTCAGTGAAGCACAATGTGAAAATGTCAAGTCAGATGTGCAGCTAACCTAAGGAATCTGGTTCACTTTTTTTTCATTTTACAACAGTAAAACTAAGGCCTAGAGAGTTCCAGGAATTAACACAGCTTAACTATGGGAGAGATGGAACCCAACATAGATCTTTGACTCCTAGTGCATTCAACTATTCAGCAGTATTGATTAAGCATGTATATTTGCCCATCATTGGGAATCCAAGGGTGAATAATAAAAGTAAGGACCCATCCTCAGAAAGAATATATATTCTGGTGAGGGAAGACAAGCAGTAAACATGTAAAAAAGGAATTACCAAAAAAAAAAAAAAAGATATAATAGAGAGGTTGATGCTATATAAATTAGTTAGGGAAGGCTCCTCAGAAGAGGTGGCATTTGACCTGAAGTTCAAGAAATTATCAGCCATGTGTCACCCTCGTTGTAATAAAGTGGAAGAAGGATGGAGCACTGGTGTGAAAGAAAGGAGGTGAGAATGTTGGGAATGCAAGGAGTAAGGAGGAAAATCACAGAAGATGAGGCTGGAGCCACAGGCAGTGGCCACTCAGGCAGGGCACGGAAGGCCTAGTAGGCAGTGTGGATTTATTCTGAATAATAAATCAGTGAGAAGCTCTGAGGTGGAGTGATATCACTGATGTACCGTTTTCTCCAAAGCACAGTGTTTTTTATGTCCCCAGGCATTATTGTTAAACTGATAAATGAACAGGGTGAAAATTTTCAGAATTGACATAGCAAATGAGCCAAGGATTTGTTTCTAGTTTATTTTCCAGGAACATTAGAAGTTTTGTAAAAGTTTTTATATATATTTGATAATGCTTTCTGAGAGCAATCTCACTGGATCCTAAAGGCTTAAATCATACAGTGTGCTAGGTCTTACAAATTCAACCAAATTATAGTCTCCAAAATGAGATTCTAGTGAGGATTCTGTCTGACAGCAATATACAGAGACAGCGATGGTTTACCAAGATTATTCAGATATCAGCCATTCTTCTGGCTTGGTGTTTTATCCAAGCAAGTCCATAGACTAAAGAACAATGCTGAGAAATAATAGCTGAGATATTAATATTTCCCTTAAATATACCCAGTTATTCAAGGTCTCCAACTTCCAGTTTATATTAAACATGAATTTAATGAATTTAAGTGATAAATTTCTAAGAAAGCCCTAAGTGAAAATATTTTCTGCTTTATCTATTTTAATATTTTCAACCCCAAATTTGGTTGGCAGAAAAGAAAAAAATAGGAGAAACAAGATGAAATGTTTAGAAAGTCTAATAACCCTACACGTGCCATTTTCCCAACTGCCTCCCCCCTCCCACACTTCCTATCAAAGACATGGACTTAACAGTGAAATGCCTACTCAGAGACCCCTCAACAACTTTGACAAAAGCCTACCTAGGCCCAGGGCCAAGGAAACCAAATTCTCCCTTTAAAGATCAGCTAAAAATCCTTGTACCTGTGGGAGACTGTCAAATATTGTCTAATAATAGTGATTGGTCACTTGAAAGTCGATTGGGAATAAGATCAAATCCTGATTATCCTCAAGTTTGAGAATGGCCAATCAGTTTCTCTGCCATATAGTTTCATAGCAAGGTAGGTGACAGGTAAAAGAAAGATTCCAGGGGCTTGTATTGGTTGGCACATTACTGGCTTAGCTGGACTAGCCCTGGCTAAATCCTCTGCCTTTCACTCTCTCTAATAGCTTTCATCCTCTATCACCATCCACTGGTTGCTGCTGAATGAGTGTTGTTGGCCAGCTTTTGTGAAACAGGTGCCTGCTTGATTATTTGCACCAATGTAATGTGTGTGTTATTATGAAATGAGATGAGCCATAACTATTGCACCTGGACCCAGGATAATACGGAAGGGTGGGGGGGATCTTGCCTTTTGACAACTAGGGTAAAAATCTGTCACTTATAAATGTACATTTTTAGAACAGATCATTGGAAAGGCATTCAAAAGATGCCCTATTATGGAGTTGTTTTTTCACTTCTTTCCTTAGTTCAAGTTGTAAATAACTATCTGACCTTTAGGGACTTATTTTTTTTTCCTTCTTGGCATATCATAACAAACTAATGTCCTTCAGAGGCAATAAATTTGAGACAAAGTATAAAACTAACCAACTGTGCCTTGTGATGGGAAAGAATCAATCACTGCCTCTCAGCCGCTGCTTAGGGCTAGAACAACCTTTGTCCAAACTAAAACACTGTGTGCTTGGTGTGGGTTTCCTTTTATCGGGCTGAAATAGCACTGGGAATTCTCAGGGTGCTTTCTCCTTACTTACATGAGTCCCACTGTGGCTAGGCAACAAGGTTTAGGATAGTCAAGTCCTTTGCTAATGCAAATAGTCTTGTTTGCAGGGTACTTGCAATATCTTTTGCTACAACCAGCTCCCATAGTTCAGCAGAATGAAATAGAATATCAATAATTTTCTGACTTTTCAGCAAATCCATCCAATAAATAGAATCCAGATCGGTTTTTTCACCCACTCCCTCAGAAACTCAGATTTAAATAGGATTTCCCATGGAGTTTAGTACCACAAGTAGCTTCCAAATGGCTATTAGGGAGAAATAAGACTCACAGCCTAAGCAGGGAGCCCAGTCCTTCTACTAGAGATCCCCACTGACCCCTTCCATTCCAATCCATTGTGTGAAAAACAGAGCTGCCAACAAATATGGCGAGCTGCCAACAAAAGGCCAACAAAAGCAGCAGCATCAGGGAAGCAACTCCCTACAGATGTGATGCTAGAATAGTTGGTCCTGGAGCTTGGAATTCAGAGCTACTGATGAGCTGTGAAAAGCAGGGAATCTAAGTCCCCACCTTAGCAGGATGAGGGTTCTCCTGTGTTACGCAGAAAGGAAACTAAAACAGAGGTCCAAAGAAGTGCCTTCTGGCATAATGAAGGCTCATTTTGTGGGAATGGTTCCTGGCAGGTCTCCATCCCTACTGAGGATAGAACAGAGGAATGAGGTTCGTGCTGTGACAGCAGGGATTAAGGCATCTTGGAAAGTAATTTTCTAAACATCACAGGGTCCTGGAAATATCGTTTCAGCTCATGACATTCTCATTGGCCTTAATCCACCCCAATATCCATCAAAATATGCGGTGTAGGAAACTATGTTTAAACTTTTTGTTGATTTCACTATAATATCCAAACTACATTTTATAAATGTACCCCCCCAAAAATGGGTTTTATTTAATATGATTACTAATTTCCAAAGGCAATTAGAGTAAGGTGGTTTAAAGGTTGGCCTTTGGAGTTAGAAAGTCTTAGAGTTAATATCTGATGATCATGGTAATTTAGGCAAATTACTTAACTTAGCTTCCCCATGCAAAAAATGCTTAAGAGAGCACTGTTACCCTCAAGTACTTAATACTTAATATATACCAAGTATTGTTATTACTACTACTGTTCATTTCTGAACTCTACTCATAATACAGGAAAGATCTGGCATAATTTGTTTCTGATATAAAATAGAAGCCAATTGGCTGAATGTGCTGACAGTACTCTGTGCCCTGGCTAGCTCTGTTTCTAGTGTAAATTTCTCCACCCTCCACCAACATAATGAATATCAAACAAACCTGCCCCCTCTTTGCCACAGTGAGTTTCTGTAATAGAACACTCCCATAATGCCATGATAATAAATTCCTTGTCCTGGCTTCTCAACAAAGATGAACACCTATGGGTTTTGCCTACTCAATTTTCCTCTGTAATAGTGCATTTCTGCTTTTCTCTCTCCAAAGCATGTCCATATCTGCCAATTCAGATGTATGATGGCCTTAGTACCCCTGTGACACAGACAGAAAAGGAGATGCCATACACAAAAGATGGTTAATGGATATTCTCTATCATCAATGATGTATACAAGCAGATTGAATACATCTCCAAGTGAACAGGGGGAAGTACTCATTGAAATGGAGGATGGCCAGATACTCAAACAACCCGAGTGTGGGGAAAGACAAAATATAGATTTAAATATGATGATAATATCAATATTAGTTGATATTTATCTATTAGCTGTTTATTACTATTGATGGAAGTGGAGGCTTCTTTATTTCACTCTGTGTTTCCATGTCAGTCCATAGAGAACAGTAGTTTTCTCTTCTTCCCCCTGGCACCATTAACTAAGGAGGATGTTATATAGAAAGTTTTGAAATTCCCCATCCTACTCTCTTTTCCCATAAAATAATTGTTTTACTATATGAATCCAGTAGAGCTGAGACATATTTCAGACTCTGTATTCAAATGGATAGAGTGCTGTGTGTTAGAGATTCGGTTCTATGCTCTATACTCCAGGGTACACCCCATTTGGTAAGGGCCTCGGGAATGCACAAGGCCTGCCTCTACCCCCTACCTTTCATACTATTTGAGCTCATTGCACAGGCACATGTGGAGTGTGTGAACCCTGGCTTTACCAAAGCAAAATCAGAGGGGGATTTAGGAAGCCTCTCACACCCTTATTTCTACAACTACAACTTAGCATTTGGTACATCTTACCAGAGAGCCCCACATTGGAAGGGAGGGGAAAAAAGATGAAGCAATATGACTGGTAATTGCTGAATAATGTCCCCCAAGGATGTCTATGTCCTAATCCTCAGAATCTATGAATATGTTATTTTACAGAGAATATTAATTTCCTAGGCCACCATATCAAACTACCACAAACTGGTAGCTTAAGACAGCAGACATTTATTTTCCTAGTCATGGAGGTAAGACGTTCAAAATCAAGGTGTCAGCAGAATGAGCCCTTCTTGAAGACTCAGTGGAAGAATCTGTTCTATGCCTCTCTCTCAGCTTCTGGTGGTTGCTGATAAAACAGTCCTTGGTTTGTACACACATCACTCCCATGTCTGCCTGTGTTGTCACAAGGTGCTCTCCCTGTCACTTCTGTCTCTGTGTCTTCACATGGTGCTCTCTTCTATACGTCTGTGTCAAAATGTCTCTTGTTGTACACCAGGCATTGGATTAGGGCCCACCCTTATCTAGTGGGATCTCATTTCAACTTGATCCCATCTGTAAAAAAACTATGTCCAAATAAGGTAACATTCTCTGGTATTAGGGATTAGGCATTCGGCATATCTTAAAAGGGGCACAGTTTAACCTACAGTACAGAGTAAAAAAGACTTTGCAGATGAGATTAGGGATCTTGCAATAGGGAAATTACCCTGGATTATCACAATATAATAAGGGTTTTTATAAAAGGCAGATAGGTAGGTCAGAAGTCAAAAAGAAGAAGACTATTTGACCATAAAGGCAGATAATTGGAGTGATACAAGCATGAGCCAAGTAATGCGGGTAGCCCAAAAGACTAGAAGAGGCAAGAAATGGATTCTTCCTGGGAGCCTCCAGAAAAACTCAGCTCTGCTGCTACCTTGATTTTTAAGCTGCATGTAAGACTTGTGACCTTCAGAACTATAATATAATAAATTTGTGTTATTTTAAGCCACTAAATTGGTGGTAATTTGTTACAACAGGGATAGGAAAAAGACAGTCTAGGTAATTTTAAAAATTAGAATTTTATATTGTGTTTTCCGCTAATACTTGGGGACATAGTTCCATTAACAAAGGGGAAATGAGTGATTGGTAGAACTTGAACCCCCAACTCATGACACAAACCCGCACCAACTAGGTTACACTACTCAGCAAAGCCCTCTTGTGGGATGATCTCATAAACTCTTCAAAAAAACCCTTGCAGTAGGTACTCTTATTATTCCTAATAGAAATCTAAGGCAATTGAAGTCAAGGGACATTAAATAATTTGTAGTCAGTAAATAGTGGAGTCAGAATTTGATCCCAAATCAAACTGACTCCAAGACATGTATTTTTTTTTTTTATCACTGAGCCATACTCTTCTCCCATCCAACTTTAGTTAGATCAATGACCTTCCTGAAAACGAGAAATAAAGCCTGGCCTACAAATGCTACAAAAGTGCTACATTTGTCATTTCCTATTGTTCATCTAGCCAACTAAAGGGATGTGGTGAAAGAGAGGCCAAGTACACATCTTCCTGCCACAGACACTATTGTGAGATAATCAGTCTATCAGAGCCTCGTCAAAAACCAATGGACAGTTAATGGTGCCAGTTTTCCAACTGGCAGAAGGAGAGTAACAGCCTTGGGTACCTCATATGCCAGGGAATTCTGGCTTGTGCACTAATATGAACTGTCCTTCCAAACACTGAATAAGAGAAAATCACCCTCTCTTCCCATTTCTTTGGGCTGTTTCTGAGACACTGGAAGACTGTCCATCAAAGACTGCAAGCTCCATGAGGCACTATGTCTGATGTCTCACTTCTGCTTTCAGGGCCTAACAGAGTCTCTGGGATATAAATGTTCTAGAAATACTTGGTACTGAATGAAACAAGAGTCAGCTATGCTTAGATCCAGCATATGTTTAGATATCAGCTATGCTACGCTCATTTCCACATCTGTGTCACACAGATTTAAAATCTGGGCAGCAGTGATTTTGCCTTGTGCAGCATAACAGAGCTCAGTCAGATGTTCTGCACAGAAGTTATTTCTTAATAAGCATCCATGATTGAGTGGATGAATAGATGGATGAATGGTAAAGGTCAGCTGGAAACATTTTTGTTGAACCTGAGTAGTGCTAATAGGGCAAACATTTATCTGTCTACAGAGGGCCCAGGAAGTCTTGCCTGCTCCCACTTCTGTTGATGGACTAAGGGTCACAGGGTCCCCAGGAACCACAAGCTAGGTCAGAGGTAGGTGGAAATTAAAAGTATTATTGGGATGATTTTACCTCCTTTCACGCACATTAGTTTGTGTTTGTGTTTGTATCTGTGTGTTCTTTATATGTTTTGGTCTAACAGGAATATGTATAATCCCACATCATGTAGAAGTAAGAAAATGATGTAAGTTTGCATTATTTCCCCCTCCTCTGTGAGTGCTCTCATTTCTTTTAGTTCTTGGGAATATTTCTGCTAAAAATTTCATGATTGGTGCTATATCCCTCCATGATGACAGGAGAATCAGAGTTTTATACAAGAATAAGTGAATGCACCTGTGGCAAGGTTGTGAGTGTGACACAGAGGTCAGAACAGCCATGAGAGCTCAATCTCTCACTAATGACCTTGGTCAGGGCATTTTGCCTTGAGTTCCTTAATCTTTAAATAGGAGGGATTCACACCTGATTTTTACTTTGGCCTATAAGGTCTGATGGTATGGCTCCTACCCTCGTTTCCAAACTTTGGCCAAGCACTATTCCCTTCACTCACTCTGCCCTGATCACTCTAGCCTTCTCTCTCTCTCTCTCTCTCTCTCTCTCTCTCTCTCTCTCTCTCTCTCTCTCTCTCTCTGTGTGTGTGTGTGTGCTGTGTTGTGTTTTTCCCCCATAACTGATGGCCTTGCATTTATTTCCTCTGCCTGAAAATACTCTTCTCTCAAGTCACCGTTGTGATATTCTATATCATGTTAAAATCTGCTGCTACTCATTTTACATCTCTATTTGCCCAAAGTACTGTGACCAATAATGAAACTAGAAAAACACATGATGTGTTACATGAGAGTTCATGTGGTGGGAGGTTCCCTCAGCTCTGCCCTGGACAAGAGGTTCTGGTACAAGTACTGGGCTTTGGAACTCTGCCTAATTGGCTGCTACAGAGTTCCAGCTGGCCACCTCCTCCCTCCCTCTCAGGCTCTGCATCCTTCCCTGTTCCAAAGTAATGGGAATATCACACCTACGTGAGGCCAGTGTGTGTGAGCTTCTCCCAGGGAGGCTGAACCATGTTCTCTCTTCATCCATGTGAGACCCTCACCCTGTCCAGTGGGTACGTATTTCCATGAGAACTCTAGCTAAATCGCCTTCCCCTGCTTGAAATAGAACTGAGAGAAGCTCTTCTTGTTATAAACCAAGGGTGAGTTTGTATCATACACAGAAAACAATCAATATATTTATGAAGTAAAAATATTGAAAGTGATGAAACCCTGAGATCACAGCTGAAACAATAAAGGATTTGGAACTAAAATTTACATATTCTCAAAGCAGAAGTTCTGGCACCCAAAATTCCTTAGTTCTCCTCTTTGCTATTAGAGATCAGAGTACATAAATCTTAGAATAAATCTTAGATTTTTTTTCCTATGTTGAGTCTACAACACACAGAAATACACCTTTTAACCCTTTTGTCTAGAAGAAGGATGAAGGATGAGCAAACAAGGTGAGCATAAGAATACCATAACAATTGCTGCTAACTTCATGAGAAACTTCATTCTATGTATGAAATGCTGTGTGTTCATCTGATTTATCAATCAGACTAGTGCAAATTACAATGAATATATTTCCAGAACTGGAATGGCTATCAATGAACTATACTTCAACAGTTCAATAAGATTTCTAGAATGAGAAGAGTATTTATATATTTCATTATTCAAGTGATTGCACTTCAACAAATGTACTAGTAATTGATATAGCAGTCCCTACAAAAGGTAAAATGCAACCAACTTGCTTACTGAAAACTAATTCTATTTAGAAATGATTAGAAAGGACAAAGTACAAAAGCCCAAAAAGCCTGATTACTGTCTGTTAAAAAAGTGATTTTCTGACTTTGCACTAAAGCTAGATTCTACAAAATTAAACACACACAAAAAAAAAAAAGGAAGGAAGGAAGGAAGGAAGGAAGGAAGTCCAGGATAATAATTCCCAGTTAATGGCAATTCAAGGAATGGAGAAAATAGCAATGACTGAGATAACGTGGGGGCACAATATAATTTCATTTGACTCATCTTTGTTAGATAACTTTGATAAAACATTGCTCACTGTGCAGAGCAATCATATGATTTTAATATTCACATTCCCCTGGGCAGTAGGCATCATGCTTCACACACAGCAGGAATTCAGTCAACCTTTACCTCAAGGGAACAGAAATTGGCACCCACCCTTTTGTATCGGAAAACTTGCTGCCATTTCTCTCTGGTGCCTGCAGATGCACGTGGAGATTTTAGATCAGAGTAACCAACTGATAATCTCCTATTTTCCTCTCCCAGAAAAGGTTTTAAAATTTTATAGTGTATAGAATGTAAATGCAAGAATATACTGAATTAAAACAACAAAAACATGGTTGTTTTATATTGTAGACCTTTCCTAAGTCTTAAAGAAATAAAAATATTCAGAAAAAAATAGTACAAATAGTTAAAACATGTAATTATATATACGAATCTATCTCTGGTGAATTTATATAAGTCTCTCTCTGTCTCTGTCTCTCTCTGTCTCTCTCTCTCTTTCTCTCTCCCTCTCTATCTCCTCCTCCCTCCCTCCCTCCCTCCCTCCCTCCCTCCCTCCCTCCCTCCCTCCCTCCGTGTGTGTGTGTAAGTAATATATCCAAAAGTATTTCTACTGGGAGCTCATTTGTATTAACTACTCTAAATCTTTTTATAGAAGGAGGCATTTTCACATCTAGTCAAGCTTCAAAACTTGTGAATAAATTTTAAAAACAACTCAGGGTTATAAAATAACTAATATTTTTAGAGCCCATGCTGAAGGGACTTAATGGGGAATTAGTCATGAAGTAAAGAACATTCTCACTTTCTCTTAACAATCTGCCTTGTACTCTATTTAAATTAGCATGAGCTCATAATCATCTCAGGCTAAAATAAATCAGACTGGACAAAGATATAAGAAGACTAAGGAAAAATCAGGATTTAATAAAAATGTTAAAATATATATAATGGGTGCAGGCAGTTCTCTTTATCACCTGATATTCTACCAACAATCCACTGTAAATATGAAAAATACTAGTAAACACATTACTGAATATTTTTAGAACAATAAATGAGCAACACCTGAATCTAAAAAAAAAATAAATAAATAAACCAGGAATAACAGACTTATAGATACATATAACATTTTTACAGTACCAGATGGGAGGGATTTGGAAGATGGGAGAAAAAGGTGAAGAGACTAAGAAGTACAAATGGGTAGTTACAGAATAGTCACAGGGATCTAAAGCATAGGAAATATGGGCAATTACAATGTGATAACTATATATGGTGTAAGATGGGTATGATATTTATTGGGATGATCATTTAGTAAGTTATATAGTGTCTAATCACTGGGTTGTATACCTGACACTAATATAATATTGTATCTCAACTCTAATTGAAAAATAAAAAAATAATAAAATAATAAATTAACACAAAACCCAGTCACCACTGTAAAATAAAACTGCATAAAAAACAATTGATAGTTTTTTTTGTTTGTGTGTGTGTGTTTTATTAATCTTCACCCAAGTATATTTTTTCCACTGATTTTTTAGAGAAACTGGGAAGGAAGAGGGAGAGACAGAGAGAGAGAAAAATTGATGTGAGAGAGACACATCAACTGGTTGCCTCCCTACCAACGCCAGAGATTTAGCCTGCAAGGTAAAAGTCGTTGGCCAGAATTGAACCCGAAATTCTCAGTCCACCAGCTGACACTCTAACCACTGGGCAAAAGTGGCTAGGGCCAGTTGGTAAGTTTTGCTGTAGGATATCTACTTCTGGCAAGAACATCAAGTCAGTAAGTTCACCGGATAGTACACTGCATTTGGGTATTATGAATACAAAATAGCCCTAACTGGTTTGGCTCAGTGGATAGGGCGTCAGCCTGCAGACTGAAGGGTCACAGGTTCGATTCTGGTCAAGGGCGTGTGCCTTGGTTGCGGACACAACCCCAGTGGGGGTGGGGGTGGGGGTGCAGGAGGCAGCTGATGGATGTTTCTCTCCCATTGATGATTCTAACCTCTATCCCTCTCCCTTCCTCTCTGTACAAAAATCAATAAAGTACATATTTTTTTTTAAAAAAGAATACAAAATAATCAAACCCATGGTTTCATGGTTCAGCTATTTTCATTACTTGTTCATTAAACCAGCTCACCTATATGGTGATATAACCAGTTGCTAGAGTGAGGGCTGGGATTTAAGGCTTCATCTGAAATGTTCCATCTAACGTGGTTATTTTACTTTTTCAATCATCTCAAGGAGCATCTGAGACATGTTCTCCCTATTACAGGGGAGATGGATTCTTTATCATGGATCATTTGTCTGTGTCTCCATCATTTCTAAAATAATACTTCTATCAAGTGAATCCAACAATGCTGAGAAAATATGTAAATAATAAACAAAGTAATTGACTAGAAAATGTCACCAGTCACTTTATATCTCAGGTTAGAAAGTAGGTTGTTTTTTCTTTGACACATAGGAACACTGATCAGCACAAAAGCTATCCTGAGCCTGTTTGAAAAAGGCAGAGCAATGCCTGGACTTGTTGTTTGTGCTGTTAGATATCACCAGAAAGCCTGATGTGGATCTGAGAAGTGACTAAAATGTATTATTTGAGCAAGCCATCTGTAAGTAATCTCAAAAAGTTTCTATGCTTATCTCTTTAAAATAAGTCTGGGATCCTCAATTATCAACTACACACAAAAAAATATCAGCTAGGGTTTAATTTAGTCCAAGAATAGTTTTCCACATCTCTCCAAACCAAGATCCAGTCATCTGAGTTTTATTTAACTATCCAAACACAAATGTCACTGAATTTAAATCATGAATTTTGTCCGAACACGTGAGGTGATATTAGACGCCAAAATGAGGTAGCAAACCAAAATTGTGTAGTCTCAAAATGGGTGGCCCAGACTGGCTTCCTGACTAATAAAAGTGTTCAGAGCTGGAAATAAAGAGAGGATTTCTAGAGGAATTTCTTGGATAGAATGGCTGCCATGTGGCTATCTCCTTCCCCTAATGGTGAGGGAGAAATAGGGGTGCTTCAAGGAGACCACATAGATAAATCCCTGGAGTTTTTGAGGAAAAGTAGACTGGGGTCTGACTTCCCATTTCATCCACCTGCTCCCTTCCACCCTTCCCCCTTCCTTTACTACCAGAAATCTAAAACAAAGGTTGGCAAATATTTTCTTGCAGATCCAGATTGTAAATATTTTAGGTTTTGTGATACGTACAGTCTTCTTCATGTCACAGTGCAAAGGCAACACAGACATACATAAACAAATGCATGTGGCTGTGTTTCAATAGAACTTTATTTGAAAAAACAGGCAGCAGGTCAGTTGGTCATGGGCCATAGTTTACCAGCATCAGATCTAGAAGTTGATAGAGCCTGACCTAGAGGCTGACACACATTCAGGCAGGAGACCCACTCAAGACTGGCTGTTGCATTTTCAGTCAGTCTGTTTGACGGTTGCTCTTAGCCAAAGATGCTTGAAGAATTCTCTTATCCAGAGTAGGACCATGTTGGGAAGAGAAAGCCAGCCAGGAACTACTTAAATTCTGCCTCAAAGGACCACTGTGAGAGGACACTAGAACCTCAACAGGAAGAAATTTTCAGACTATAAAAATGTAAAAAGGGCATGCATGTGCTGACTCAAAAGGCTGTGAGAGAGGAAGAAGAAATGTACTTATTAGAGGTTTCCACTGCAGCCAGCCCCACAGGTCTGAACAGAGGACTTACCAGCTGCACTAAACCTATTTTCCCTTAAAGCATCCACAAGACATGTATTGCCTCAGAATGCCTCCAGAAGGCCTCCAGGAGCTTTCTGCACTAGGCAGGGAAGACCCTCTTTCAGCAAACACATTTTAAAGAAAGCTTGGCAAACAAAAATAAACTTGTATTTTGTTTACATTCTAGAAGCTATTCAGTTTACTGTATCAGATGCAGAAACATCCCTTCCCAGGCCTGGACAGGGTGAAAAAGAAATAGATAACTGGAACAACCATTGGGGTTATCAGCCTAAATAATAAGTAAAACTCCCATGACCATGGCTGCACCAATTCTCCAACACCCATGTTAGTTTAAGTCCATGGTTCTCAGACTTCAGCGAGTATCAGAGTCACCTGGAGGGCTTCGTAAAACACAGGTTGCTGGCCCAACCTCTGAGATTCTGATAGAGTAGGACTGGGGAGAGGTCTGAGAGGCTGCAGGTCTAACAAGTTCCCAGGTGGTACTGGATGCTTCTGGTCCAGGACCACACTTTGAGACCTTGGATTAAGCCAAGTCTGACTTACAGCTAAGACCTGTCATCAAGAAGAGGACCTTCTCGTGTGAGCGGGGCACATCTCAACACATGAGTTGTGTGCATAGACCATTAGTCACTCCAGATCTGTTTTCAGAGAATAGCTATGGCTACAAAGTGATGCATCGTTGTTGCCAACACCACGCAGCTCTTCTAGTATCATGGGCAACTTTTCTCAAGAAACCTGGATTTTATGGACTTGTCTTTCCTTTGCTCACATATAACATGAAGGTAGTTGCCTGCCAGTATCAAGTACTTTACATAATGTCCCAATCTATCCAGTGCAAAAAAGGATATTGAAGGAGTTTACTGACATATTGTCTGACATTGTCATGATCGGTGAGCAGCAGAAAATAGACACCCAGGGAGCAGGCAGACTTCCATCTGGCAAGAGGACGGCTGTAATGAGCGCCAATGTGCAATGACAAATAGTAACAGAAACTAGAAAGTTGATGGGAAAATTAGCTTTCCCCATTTCACATCTGCACAACAGGGGGAGCTGCCAATCAAGGTCTGCAGAGAGGGAGAGGAGGGAGGGGGAGAGAAAGAGAGAGAGGCTTATCTGGGTTCCCAACCACGTGCAAAGACATGTTCTCCTAAGTTTAAAAAAAAAGAATCACGGGGAAAAAATAGAATCAGTCTGTTAGAGAGCTTTAAACAAACGTGGGGCTGTGAAACAAGCTGTCGCAAATTGGCGGGGAGAAGGCAGAAAATCAAAGTGAAAGGAAAGCTGCCTCTCCCAAAAAAATAAAGCGGGCAATTAACTCTTTCTGCTCTTGCTGCAGCCTACAAACCACTTAAACCCCAGAACACAGGATGCTAAGAAATGTTTTAAATACTCAGCCTACTTGATCCTTTAACATGGGTGGGTAAGTGGGTAAGAAATAGGCATGCAGGTGGCGAGGAAGAACCAACTTGGTTTTTATGTATACATACCTGAATATACACAGCATATATATTTTTTAAACATACACACAAACATATGCATGCATAAATACCAGGCTTATATGTACGTATTTTATATATATACACCATAACACACATATAAACACACATATTGAATGGGCACATAAAACTGAGAACAGACACAAGAATCCACCAAATTATTGCCTTGGTATCATAGAAATGACACAGGAATAGGAAAGCATCTCACAAGTGTCTTAATAATATTCACATAGAGAAACATACAAATTCACCACCAATTTAAAAATCATATTAGAGAATATAACAATTTAAACTTCCCGTATGTTTTGGCTATTCAACTCTGTTCTGAATGAATGATGTAGAAATGATAATGAATAAAAGGAGATAACGAAAAGGACCACAAAAGTCATGAGAAATACTCCTTAAAAGACCAGGCTATTGGTATATTTCATTAATTAATATTACAAGAATAGTGCTCTGAGTTAGAATATGGTATAAACATGTGCAACAAAGATGAGCTGTAATTCTTCCAACAGAATTAAAAAGTCATTCATTATAGTACCAAGATGTTCATAAAAAATGGCAAGTTTATTTGAAAATTAATTAGTATGCTTATGTGTAAGCATAGCACCAGTCAGGACACTGTCTGTTGTAGTAACAAACAATCCCCAAATCTCAATGGTTCAATACACAGCAAAGGTACACTCTTTGCCCACACTATATCGAATGTGGTCATCAGGGAGACTCTGTTAGTCACTCACATGGGGGCTCACCTTGAGGGAAGCGCCAAGTGGGTTTTTGTTTCCAAGAAAATCAGGGAGGAAGCTGGAGAACACAGTAAATCACACATTTGTTCATAAACTTTCTGCTCCAAAGTGGCACAAGTTACTTCTCAATTTCATTGACCAAAGTATGTTTTAAAAAGTTCATGCCTAACCTCAAAAGCAGTTGAGGAATGAAATCCTACAGTATTTCCAGATAAAGGAGAGCTAGAAATAGGTGGTGAACATACCAATGACAACCATAATCACCCCACATCTTGCCCCCATTAATGCAATAAACTCTTAGCCAGTTTACCTATTTCCTCACAGGTTCGCCTCTAACTTACTCACTTAGCATTCAGAGAGAGAGTGAAGTTTTCTTTATTTTTCTTTTTTAACATAAATCTAGAAGTCCTAACAGTTTTATGCTTCAATAACCTCAGTGGCTTTGCAATAACCTCAGTGGCTTTGCTAAAGTGAGATTGAGCATGAGTTATAAGGCTTTGGATGACCTAAGCCCTGCCTACATGTATGACCTCATCCTTCTACCCAGAACTTGATCCAGTCAAAGCATTTTCTACTACCCACCTCCCGCATAACCACATTGGTCTTAACTAAGATTCATGGATTATGAACTTTGTCCTTGTGCTTTTCCCTGTATATCCTTCTGGCATTGGTGACATGGCTTATCCCTACTCACTCCTTCAACACCAATCTTTCATTCTTCATGATCTCTCCCTTTCTTACAGATCTTTTTTTTTTTTGCACAGCAACTGACATGATTTCAATTACAAATGTACAATTATATAGTTATTTATGTATTTATTTAATATATTTCTCCCTCTATGAATTCCTCAAGGGGAAATATAATATGTTTTGTTTTAGTTTTACCATCTAGACATAGCCCTTAGCACACTCCCTGTCTAAGGTGGGTGCTCAATTATCACCTGGATAAGTAAGTTTGTCACAATTCTATTGCTAATTCTAATAAAGATCAACAACACAGTTGAAACATGTGTAGCAGAAAGCCACAAATCTAAGACTTAAAGTGAAAAACTAAATGTTAGAAATTAAACATGTCTTTATGTGTTTGTTAACAATTCAGAGTTTGGGAAGAAGATTCATGTCCAGTATGACAAATGATCCTGCAAATCGACAGTAGGTAGGTCAGTTAGAGGGATTGCCATCATACAAGGAGAAAACAGATGCTGAGGAAAATGAAGAGACTTGGCCAATATCACATGGCTAGTAAGAAAGAGGCAGAGCCAGAGGATGAATAAGGGACTTCTGACTATACATCTGATTCACTTTCTACATCCAATCCTATCTCTTGATTCAAGGAGGTCAGCCTTATAAATATTCATGTGGGGACAGTGTTAATGAAAGAAAATTTATTAACATAACACATGGGCCAGATTCTGAACAGATATGCAAGTAATAACCTTCAGTCTCACTATGCATTTCAGAATCTCTGTTCTAAGGAATTGATTGGGCAAAATAACTTCATCAGGTGTGCAGATTTATAAATACAGGATGTCCTCAAAAGTGGGCACACATTTTAACAGGTGATAGCTATAGATTCTATTACATTTTTAAAATGAAATGTAGCCCTAGCTGATTTGACTCAGTGAATATAGCGTTGGCCTGCAAATGAAAGGGTCCTGGGTTTTATTCCAGTCAAGGGCACATACCTTGGTTTCAGGCTTATCCCCAGCCCAGATCCTGAACATATCGATGTTTTTCTCACATCGATGTTTCTCTCTGTATTTTCCTCTCTCTTCCACTCTCTCTGAATGATCAATGGAAAAATACTCTCAGGTGAGAATTAACAACACAAAAATATATATATTTGAAAATGAAATGTATTCTACCTTTATAATTATTCAAAGTGTGCATACATTTTTGTGGGGACACTCCCTGTCATACCCGAGGACCTTGAAAACTCTACTTAGAAGGCATGTTTCTGAGAAGACTTTATAAATTACCTGTGGTATTTGGTAGGTTTACATTCTAAGCTCTGACCATATTTATTAAAGAAATATATTGTGAACACATACTCTATACCAGTGGTCAGCAAACTGAGGCTCTTTGGCTCCTTGAGTGTGGCTTTTCCACAAAATACCACGTGCGGGCGTGTGCATACAGTGCAACTGAAACTTCATGGCCCATGCGCAGAAGTCGGTTTTCGGCTCTCAAAAGAAATTTCAATCATTGTACTGTTGATATTTCGCTCTGTTGACTAATGAGTTTGCCCACCACTGCTCTATATCAGAGCCATATCTGGTGTAATATACTAGGTTAGCTGGGAATGGACATGGAAGGCTTATGTTTTAATGACAGTAAAAATTATAGAATTATAGGGGAGGTCTGGATATAATCCCATGGGGCAGGAGAGAGAGAGACAGAGACAGAGAGAGAGAGAGAGAGAGAGAGAGAGAGAGAGAGAGAGAGAGAGAGAGAGAGGAGCTGTAATGTTTAGAAGTAGGAGTGGGAGGAATCTCACCAAAGCACCATCAACCTTGGAACAAAAGAAGAAACAAATGGAGGGAAAGGGAAGAGAGAAAAGAGCATGAGCACATGTCATGATTGTATCCTAGATGTGACCAGGCAACTGCACCTGGTTGGAGAAGAATGCTTCTAGACTGTTTGAGTTTTTCTCATGAATTTATTTAATGATTCAATGATTGATTTTTCAACTACTGTAAAAACTGAGCTCTGTGCCCAACTCCCATGCCCAAGCCCTTCCAATACCAATGGGAGCTACATCCTCTCCTTTCTCCCTTTTCCCATGGTTTCAACTCCAACCTTCCCTTTTCCCTTTGAACACATCACCATTTCCAGTTCTTGCCATACAATGCCCCAGTGCATGCTTCTCCTTATCAAAGAGGAGGTTTAAAATGACCCAGCCTGGAGTTGTTTTGTGTGAACAACAACAGGAAAATCTGCCTGACCATGCATTTAGCCATGATAGCTTATCACACACAGGAAAAGATACTAAATAGTTAGAGTGGCTGGGAGTCCATTCACATCCACATAAAAGAGCTGCATGAAATACTAACTGTGTGCAGCCACTTGCTTCAGAGATAAATGATAAGACTCATTAGTCTTGACAAAGAATTTTTAAATCTGAGATTAGGTAATGACTATCCTTAAGAGGCTCCATGGAAGATGGTGCACATTCAGAGACAGTCCACTAGAATTCATTTTTTATTAGGCCACAGTTCCAGCAATAACCAAGAACCTTTAGAAGGAAGAGAAACTAACTTTTCTGTCTCCCTAACAAAGAAAGGATCAAATCTCTTCTGAACATAAAACTTTCAGAACCAACAGAAATGATAACTGGATACAATCAAGAAAATTTTTATCATCGTGCCTATACATCACACTCTGCATATCCTTCTTACAATTTTTCTGGCTGGCCCTTACAGGATGTTTCTGTCTTTGGCAATCATTAATTTCTAATGACTTGCTCACAGAGAAGAAACGTCCATCTACCTTGGGACTAACCTAGTCTGCTAAAATAGGCAACCTTACCCACTTTGCCTGTTGGAAAGGAGGTAAGGAAGCTACGCTCAGAGGGTAACTTCCAGCAACTCTCAAATAGGGTTACCCTGCATAGACTAACTACTTACTACCCTGTATAGAATACCCACATACATCCATTATTTATCATCACTCTTAACTAGTTCTTCATTTTTTCTTTAAAGTATCTACTACCCTTTAAAAACTCTCTCTCTCTCTCTCTCTCTCTCTCTCTCTCTCTCTCTCTCTCTCTCACACACACACACACACACACACACACACAAATATTCTCACACATATATAGGCACATACATGTATTTAAATCTATTTATTTATTTGATCTATCAAGATGAAACTTTCATGGGAACTAGGTCTTTGTTCAGTTCAAATGTATTCTCTGTGTCTTGTACAATGCATCTCAAACATTATAAGTGTTCAATAATTATTTGTTGAGTCATAAATTTTTTTTGCCCTTGTTGCTGTCTCTCAGCAGGGCTGGGAAGAAGAGACAAAGTATCAGGCTAAATAAATAGCCTAGAAACAATTCCATTATACTCTACATCATGAAAACTGGCATGTAAACAAAGATCTTCCTATGGTTTGCATAAACAGCTAAAACTGCATAAATGACAGTTCCTAGGTTAAGGTAAAAGTTTGCTTTTGGACTAAATCATGGATATTCTTTGGTGTCCATTTCTCAAAAGCCTGAAGTTGAAGATAAGAATCTCAAGAAAGTATATTAAATCCAAGACAATATTCAGAGTGAATTAATAAAAGATAAAGATAAAGACTGTTAATAAAAGGAAAGCAATGATTAAATGTTCATTTACTTTAAAGGCTTCCTCTAAAGTTGAAATCTGGCTTTTTTTCTGACTAATAATAAATAATGTATTATATATATTTGATCTTAAAAAGTGAGAAAATTTAATGGAGAGAGAAATGCCAGCTTTAGGGCTTACTAGCATTGTGTCCTTAGGTATGTTGCTAGACCTCTATGACAAGAGAACTGATGATTGGTTAAATAAAATGGGGGATGGGTCACTAATAAATTTCTAATGTATAGAGTTACACTAAAGTACCTCCACCTTATGGGCTGGACTTCAGAGTTGTGTCCACTTGGTGGCAAAGCTCTTACTGGGTCCTGTTGTGAATAGTAAAGGAATTCACTTTGGAAGTTACACCTACTACGTCACTCATATGAGTGACAGAAATTTTCCCCAGCTCCTTTTGTCCTCAGCTCTCACCAGAGACCTCTAGGCCTAACTCACGGCTCAGGCACAACTGGAGGCCTGGTTAATTTCCTTTCTGATGAACAATGAAGGCACCCAATTTTTTCTTTATACTTTGAATAAGTAACAAGCACCATTACTCATTAAAGCAGAAGATTATTACCCTAGGATAATTATTTTAGTGCGGAAAAAGTTCAGACTTCAATTCAGAAACACAGGGCCTGAACTTTGACTTCACAATTAAGTACGAGACCTCCAACCAGTTATGTATTCTCAATGAACCTTCTTCATCTCTAAAATTATATAACAAAATAGCACCCTCCTGAGGTTGCTAAGAAAAGTGATTATATGAAAGTGTGTTGAAATTGGTACAGGGTTCTACAGATGTCAGCTATTTTAGTATGGTGAGCTTGGAGTTGTTTTGTGTGATAACAGTAATATCCCTTTACAGCTTAGCAAATTCTCTCATGTTCCTTGATTCATTCAAATGGATATAGTCTGAATTCCAGGCTCCTTTCTATTCTCTGAGGAATAGCTAGTTTTTTACTTCCAAATAAAGCTTTAAAAGTACTTTAGAATGTGTTTGTTTTCATTCCTCCCTTTGTTCATCCACTACATATTAATTTATGATCTTTTATAAGCACTATACTAAGCTAATAAACTTAGGATGTATAAAAAAGAAACCTATGACTTCTTGTTCTTTGTAAACACACATTCATTCATTTAGTATGTGTGTATTGAGCATTTATAATGGACTAGTTATATGAGCAAATACAGAGTTCAAAGTAAGAAGTTGTACAATAAAAAATAAATGTGACCACAGTACCATAGGACTACCCCAAAGTGGTGAATACATACCTAAGAACAATAAGAAATACATCAATCTCAAATTACCAATCATTAATCTTTTTACAATGTCTAGCAATCTACAGAAATGTGTCTAAATTCAAGAAACTCCTCTTGCCACTAACTCTATGAACAAATATGGAATTTATTGTAGTTGGTTACTGTGCAGCTGGGATGTTTCAATGATGAAAATGCCATTCAGAATATGTGAGATACCCATCCTAAACACACACTCAGCTAACTTACATAGGTTCTACTACAATCATCTGGGAGGGAAAGTCAACAGCTAATCACCTCTGTAGAATAGAAGAGATTAAAAATTACTTGCCTTGCTCTTAACTGAGTCTTTCTGCCAATCCAATAGATGTTTTACTTTATCAATTTCTAGTGGTACTATCGTTCACTGGCAGCTAGATGATGTGAAGGCCTATAAGAACAATCTTTAAAATTCCAAACAATGATTACTAATAGCTCAGTCTCACTCTCCACCAACAATATTTTTAATGAAGAGTAGATGGCATGTGAAACTATTTAAAGGCAACCTTTAGGCCCTACTAGGCACACATAGGAAGTGATAGATACCCTACTTTTGGAAAACCACTTTCCTTTAAGTGAGTAACCTTACCTACCCCACATACTAGTACACACATACCCTTATATGATTTGAGTGGGAGCAACGTTTTAGTGAAATTTGAGCACTACTCATGGAACATATCTGGTTCAGAGCTTTATATTCTTGCAAATTTGATCCAGAGATTTATATTCTTTAAAATTTGGGATCGGAGCCAAGACTTAATTTAGTCTCTTCTGAGTGGCTGGACAAGTAATATCTGAACTATGTTGGCCATATTTTCCACTGTGAAATGGGAAGCAAAGAAAAAACATTCTCTCGTAATGGAGTGGCATGAGGCAGATGTCGGGAGGAAAAAGAGAGATTTAATATGGAGAGATTTATTTGGCCCACTCCACCCACTATCAGTGAAAATGCAGTAACATTCCAAATAAGAAGAGGATGCTGCACCCAGCAAAAGTCGAAGTGCATGTGAAGGAAACAGCAAAGCAAATGCCTATGGCTTGACTCCAAACATAGTAAAACTAAGTATGAAAAAAATAAGTAGCAAATAAATTCCATGTTCCTTATGGATACTTCTGTATCAAGGATTTATTAATATTATGCAGTCCATCTTCACTGAAGTCACCGGTACCTATGAATACATGAAAATATTTTTCTGAATTCATGTGCTTATTATTTTATTGGAAGATAATAGCCTCAATGAAACATTTTCCTTTAGTGACAGCTGTAATTAAGGCAGAGAGTTCAAGCTCATATATTATTCTTTCACAGTGGACTATGAAGGGACTCATGATTCATGAGTTTACTGACTCTTTATTCCCAGGTACAGACATGGTCCCCTTCAGCTAAAACACAACCTACAGTGTCCCACTTATCTGAATGTCAGACTTCCAGCAATAAGTCCTAAAAGGAATGAGCTTCTAAACAGCCAAAGCATACATCCCAAGTGTCTACATTTTGTTCCATGAAAGGGTCCATCCCACAATTATATTGACTCTTATTTCCCATCATCTTATTTTACACACACAGCTATCTCCTTATCCATCCTAAAACTTTAAAGAGTAGTCAAGTGACCATGAATTAAAAAACAAAAGCTGGAAGCCAGAAATATGACCCTAAAAACTGGCCACAGTTCTAAAAGTCCCTTTGTTTAGTAGCATTTAGATTCTACACGAAATGAATAACACTACAAACATCAGCAATACCTACTGAATTATTTCATGTTTACAAACTCATCATAAGTCATCAGAAAAAGGTTAAATTATGTTCAATATATTTTCCCCAAGATGCTAGCAAATGGGTAATATACATGGCAAGATTTATATTCTAAGTGGAATTTAATTGTAAAGTTATATAGAAAATATATTTATGTTGAGAATGTCCTTGTGAAATACTAATGCAGCTAGGAGCTGTTTCCAGCTGATGTTTGATGGGAACAATAGAGAAAGGATTTCAAGCATGGACTTTTTCCCACCCCCTACCTCAGCAACCAGTTCTGAAATTCAACTTTTGCCTCGTTACCAGCTTTTCAAACCTACAGAGGTGCCAAAAATGCATATGCCCATTACAAGGGCATAATGGGCTCCCATGTTGCAGACAGAGGTTTGAATGCATTTGGAAATGAGCCATCGAGTGCTGCCTGGCCAGCATGGGAGAGAGCACAAAGTCACAAAGCACAGACATGCTCCAATGTAAGCATCTCTCACTTCACTGGCTTCTACTCAGCCTGAAAAGCCAGCCTAGTTTTTCCCTGGGGGAAAAAAAGTTTTATTTATTCACTGCACAAGGACTATTACTTCATTGGAGGAAGTCATCTTTTCATAACTGTCATTCATAGCTGCCACGTTTACTATTTTGGTTTTACTGATCAAAGAGATATCTACAACTCACCATTTTTAATGAATATATTTTTGCATACATTTATCATAAGGTTGGTTTTTAACCATGTATTTCAATCCCATCAGAATTACTGCTAAGCCTCAAATGGTCTTGAGGGCAGATGCCACAAATGCAACCAAATATATGATGAATAAGATAACCCTAGGGTGGTCATGATAATACCTTTGAGATTTTCTAATGGGAGCCACTCACTCAGCTCTGCCATGGAAAACTACCAGCTATCATTTGCTTTGCAAACACTAGCTCAGGAGCCTCATGGGCTATTGTAAAGAAAAAAAAAATATGTACCTCCTGAGAAAAATAATGTAATTTTAGGAAAGCAATGTTTTCAGCTGCTATAAGCATTCTAATTACTTTAGAATGTTTCTTCCCCCTGTCCCCCCTCACCCCTTTCACCCTCCAGGGCCTTTTTGCTTTTGAATCAGCTACAGAAACAAAGCAATTTAGCAGAGTAAAAAGCTTATTAACACATGATGCAGTTCAGTGGCATGAGAAAATGCTGGGGAGAAAACAAAGAATCCATCCCATTAAAAAAGAGGTTGATCTGAATATTTAAAAGAAGAGAAGCTGAGAAGAAAGGTCAAGAGGGCAGCTCTGACTTCCGAGAAACCTCGGTTCCATGGGAGGAAAATGGCAGTTTAATTCCTCAACTTGCTCAGCAAGCGTAGTTTACAGCTACGGCAGGAAATTTACCAAGTCCTCATTTATCATTTAAGAGAGTCCCCAGGTTCTCTTCAACTGTAGTTTCTTCTGCCTTTTTCAAACACCAGAGAAGGTGAAATTGCCCCCATTTATCTGTGGAAAGTGAATTTGAAGGTTTTGGCTTCTCTGCAGGGGTAATAGTGAGGAAGGGTGAGGATAGAGGTAAAGTGCCAAAACTGTTTTATCAGAGTTCAGTAAGAAAAACTACCTGATGCTCCCTACAGAGTATGTTGAGCACTTGGAACATAAAGGAAATAATATATGGAACAGTGCACAAGATATACACGAGTTAGACAAAGCAATGTGGAATTTAGTGGTGACTTCATTGCCAAAGTCTCATTTTCTTGATCCAAATAGACTGTACCTTGAACAACTCAACTTGTCTCCAAAAAACAGACTAAGAAAATCCTAAAATAAAAGAAATGAACATTGAGGGTCTTGCAGTGACTACAAGATGCTTTGAACAGAGACTTGACCTCCTCAAGAATAAACATTTATTCATTCACCATTTGACTATTGTGTACTATAAGTTGGGAATGGTGCTGGACATGTGAATGTGAATAAAATAAATTTCCAGGTGTTTTGGTGCTTGTAGTCTAATATGGGATAAAGACTACCTATCCATTCAATGTTCATTCATTTAGTACATGTTTATTGAGCAACTAACTATAGGTAGCTCAATAAGAGGAGCCTAAGTATGAAGTCAGAGAAGAGGGTGTGGCATCCAGGAAGACTTCCTGGGGTTGCAGATGTCTGAGCTGGGTTCTAAAGGTGAATTCTATATTATGGTGAATAGCATGGTAGCAGAGGAAACCTCACTCACAGATGCATGTATGCATGAGACTGGCACATTGCTGGGGCATACAAATTGTATCTAAGGAAAATGAGAAAAATTAAGGATATAGTTTACGATATAGTGCAGATAAGTGTTAGAAACACTCAGATTATTGGTTTATTTCTTAACTACATTTTTATTTGAATATACTCCCGTGGCATATTTCTCAAGGCAATGATGAGGATTTGAAGCTGTAATCACTGGTTCACTCTAGCTAAAATTCTCAGTATCAGACATTAACCATAGGGAGGAAAGCTTGGATAATCTTCTGTGATGCATCGGGCAGGGGCTATGTTTCTGGAAGGAGTAAATAGTCCCACATTGGTACTTTCCGTCATGCCTATACAAAGAAATCTATTTGAAGAACTGTCAGCAGCATTATCTTTGAAAATAAAATCACTATATTTAGGACTGTGGCATGCCCCCAAACACCCTGATGACTTCCTTGTCTCCAATCTGTCATGATGATGTATTAAAGATATCCTCCAAAAGTATCTTCTAAAGCCTCCCTCAGTAATGCAATCTATTCTCTCATGGCCATTATGGTCACAAAGCTTCCTTATAGAACACCTGAATTCATCTTATTACAGTTCTAAGCCCATCTTTAGGACTTGAGAGATCTCTTTATTTTTTCATACCCTAATCCTCATTCAAAGTCCAAACCAATGTGTAAACAAAACTAACTAACAAAAAAAGCCTCCTTACACATGATTTTCTTGTCATCAGTGGAAACACCTGAGGAACGTGGTCACAGGACAGTTATAAAAAATGAAAAACCCAGTCAGCTTGTGGCTAAGTGGCTGGGCATCGACCCATGAACCAGCAGGTCATGGTCCAATTATCTGCTAGGATACATACTTGGGTTACAGGCTCAGTGCCCAGTAGGGGGCAAATAGGAGGCAGCAATCAATAATTTTCCTCTCTCATTGATATTTCTATCTCTCCCTCTCCCACTCTGAAATCAATAACACTTTTTTTTTAAGGGAAACCTATGAGTAGTAGAGAAAGGGTGAAAAATGGTGAAGCCATATAACTGCCTTGAACATTTCTTGATAAACAGAGTCTCCTTTGGAGCACAAACACACTAAGGACAAAAAGTTCTGACAATACTCAAAGTATACATCCCTTTCTCTACGGGGGTAAATGAATGTTCATTCTGAAGCCAGACACCTAAAAGAAAGCCTGCAATTAATACAGTAAAATCCCATTTCATGGATGCTTGCATTTTCTCCTATGAGGAATGTTTAAGATTAATACATTATAAAAAGTCATCTAAGATAAAGCAATCAAGTGTCTATATGCAGTGAAGCCAAGAGAACAGGTAAAATAATACATTGGTCCAGCTCAATCTATGCCTGGTACATTAGCTGTTTACTTGAAAAATACAAAAACACAAGTGTATTCTGCTACCTTGACCAGAACTAAACCTAATGAAGTTAATCTGCCACCAGTGATACATGTGAAATTATTTTAATACACTTAAAACATCTTATTTAAATGACACCTAAAAGTAACAAAGGCATAAAAAGATCAGTCAATACAGTTGAATTCTAAAGCTATTAAAAAAAAAAGAAAAAAAAGCACATCAGATTGGTTTTAGAGTGTCTGCACACATCTGAAGCTAAGTAATTATTTATTTAACTTTATTACAGAAATGAAAACTACTCTGTAATAAGAGCTACATACAAACTTTCAGTAAAATAAGAGCTTATAATGGCTCAGATGTAGTAGCCGAGAAATAAAATAGTAAGATCAAGTTAAATCCTATAAACCACTTTTCAATGATCTGACAAAGCAAGAAATTGGATTTGGTATATTTTTTATTTGTTAATATATGTTGATTTATCCATATAAACATCAGTCTCATTTCACTTCGGTGTTTGGAATCGCTTAGCTCTAAGTTCTTTTATTATTTTTCACTACAGTTTTCCTACAGCTCTAAGCACACCTTCCCACCCCAGTCTCATGGCCAGCAGTGTTCCTTCTTCCAGGAAGAAGATGCAGAATAAAGAAGGAGGAAAGGCCACACCCTCTGAAATTCATTTAAAAAAAAAAAAACCTTAAAACTCCAATCAATGCATTGAAATTTGTATAGAAGATGATTTAAGTTATTTTCTCCCACAAGATTATTGCCAACCTCCTCCACCCCAGCAGATTCCACGTAATGATTCCATGAGAGGATGAAATGCATACACATACACATATTTCCACCTAGTTTTAATGGAGGAAAGAAAAACCAAGTCAGAATAAAAAGATAAGAGGAACAATTGCCTAGATAACTGCACAAAATTCTGGCATCATGCAGGTTTATCAGGTGTTAGATGGAAGGTCTTGTGATTATTGTCTCCTTTTCATGTCCCTATTCAGTTCCTGAGTCTGGGGACTTAGTGAACCTGACATGACATTTGTAGCCCAATAGCCTGCAGAACACTTATCAGCAGGATGTTTTGTTCCCATTATGAAAGAGTTGATTGATTTTTAGATAATCTTCCTAGCGGCCTAAACTTAGTTAGTGCTTCTCCCTTCTTCAACCTGAAGAATCTTAAATGTATGTGGCAATTTAGAGAAGACAGGATTAACCAAGAGTTAACCACTGATGAACTGTGGACTGATTCTTGCCCCACAGATACTTTTTAAAAATCATACAATGTAAAAAAATTAACAAGTATCACATACAGCCTCTATTTCCATATTCAGTTGAAAATCAGGAAATCTGGCTACATTTGCCCACTTCCCTGCCTGGTAGCACTCAGCAGAACTGAGTATCAGCTGTCCCCTGTAGTCAGCATACCGATTCTCCAGTGTGTCACAGTTGTCACTATTCCTTATAGCATGGCATCCGGTCACTTTAATCCTGGGTGTTCTTTCTAAGGTCTCCATAAACACTGAATTTGAGGATGTTAAGATCATTAAAGAACCCAGGGAAAAATAAAAATTCAACAGGGCATATTTCTCCTTAAATTGATAAATATTCCAGGAAGGATGTCCACCTTTGGAGAGCTAAGATTGAAGGTCTCTTGATGAAGTGGGATAGAAAATAAATGGAATAAATGAGAGAAAGCACTCCCTATGCTCCACCACCTCATCCAATGTTATCCCAAATCAGAAGGAACAGGTATATGCACTCAAACCTCCAATAAAGGATATTCTGCTGGATTTATTCTGTGAGTTTGAGTGGCTAACAGACTGCTCAGTTATGGTTAGCACAGAAGCACAGCACTGATCACATCAGAACATCAATTCTCTCTCATCTTTACTTGGTTAGGGACAATAGTCAATGAGATGAAAATTCCCAATTTCTAACTTTCAACATCTTTCAAACCTCAACATACAATTCAGCCTTTATACTGGCTGCTCTTAAAAAGGCAAACAGACCAAGAATATTGCAAGATTTAAGTGAAGAGTGGAACTCCCAGAAAGGAGGCATATCCTACTGTGTACTGCATTTCACTTGGGAAATGAACTGTGGTACACAATTCTTCTCTCAAGAATCTAGGAGTTCTCTGTAAATCAGGGACCACAACGGATCTCATCCTATCCTTGTCCCTGATCCTCTCCAACTTCCTCTCACTTCATTATAACACAGAGTAGCTTCCTTCTTTTGCATGAAATCTGGGCTCTTGGCTCACCTTGAACTCAGAGGCTTATTTCTCCCTTATGGAGAGGTCTTATCAAAGCATTTTTCCAGCAAAGCCTGGATCTCATTATAATCGCTAGACCAACTACCAAGATTATATATAACCTTTTATCCACATCATTACACATGTACTCAGTATATTTCTTTCTTTATAAAGACTGTACCTTCTACACATGCAGTGTAAAATGGAAACATATCTGTAATCAGTTAGCTATCAACCAGCGGGAAGCTAAATCACAAATGAAGAGTATTGGATCCAGATGTTCCAAGTAAGGGAAATGAATTTATAAAAAGAGAAAAGAAAAAGAAGTAGAAATGAGTCAGAATGAAGAAGGTGTTGCTAAGAGAAAGGATTTGATGTGGAAGTCCTAGGATATTGGCCCTAGAAAGCACCTCTTGGAGGATCCACTTCCCCATTTTTAGATGGGAACACAACAGCAAAGTTCTTTGTAACAAAGCCACACAAATACACTTGCTGAAATAAGGATTTTTTCCCTCTATCATAATAGTAGGGGCAGTTCTATTCCATGAGCCTTTCCAGTACCCATGGTCCACCCATCTGGAAGTTCTACCATCACCTAGGCTGGTCATGGAAAGGGAGAAAGACTGGCAGTCCCAACCAAGCATCTTCCTTTTTGTCACATTTGCTTACATGGGTGAGAATGTCCCCACTTAATCTACATGTGGGATTATAAGCTCCACTCATTCAACTGGTATTCCATGATAATGGAATAAGAAGGAATTATACATCGCAAGGGATTATGAGAAGACTGGTTTAGGTCTCAAGAAGGTAAGATGCTTGTCAGAGATCATGTGCTAGTGCAAACATGTTAGGGTCCTAGCCAGTGACTATGGCAATCTTCTCCATTATATTCATCTTCTCAAAGAGCTGGCCAAGAAAACCATGGACTGGGAAGAGGTCAGATTTCAGGAAGTGGATGAAGGGGTTCTGAATGAAGGCTTTCTCTAGCTGACCAATGTGGATGGAGTCAATGCCTTTCTCTGGAACTGAAGAATTGGTTTGCTACACAACTGAGCTAAGAGGTAGTGTTTTGCAATACATGCATTATTTCTGGGAAGCAACATAGAAAGCAGAATAGATTAGAAGACAAAAGTAGTCTCAAAGGAACAACCCCTGAGAAGGAGATTTCACGTGTTTTGTTATTGGGTAGAAGCTCAGACAGTAGAGTCTAAAAAAATTCATCTCCTTGGCAAAGCTTAGCAAAGAGACTGTGGTAATGAAGACTACAAGCATATCATTCACGTTAGCTGAGTAGAACATTATAAAAAATAAAAAAAAATCTATTTTTGTCTTTTGGGAGAGCATGAAGACAACAAGATTGGCCACAGGCCATTGGAAAAAATGACTCAAAGGGGCTATCATCCAATATTCTTTTACTTTATTTTCTGCCTCACACAGGCATATTCTATTTCCATTAGAAAGAAATGAAAAGTGGAAAGTTCTACCATGAAATCTAATTCTAATAAGAGAAGTGAGACCTGTAAAGAAATAATTCTTTTATCTTCTCCCTTCCATATAGCTTTCATCACATTTAAGAGGTGACACTATTTTATTGTGTGAATCTTCCTACCATTTCCAATATTCACCTTGCTATCTAACCTCACTTTCACCTTCACCCTAAAAATACTAGACTTTAATGTCTTTAGAGGCTGAAATTATCTCATAATCTCCATTATATCCCAGAGTACCTAGAATAATGCTTCAAACATCACTCAAAGTCCTAATTTAGATGATGCTTCCAATCTTAATCATTTCTTACTGGAATTTTGTTTTTGAAATATTTACCATATGGTAGGCTGAATTAGGGCACCCCAATAATGTCCAGATATTAATCTCCCAAACCTGTGAATATGCTACCTGGTATGATAAAAAGGACTTCTCAGATGTGATTCAGTTAAGGATCTCGAGATGGGGCTTTTCTCTGGCATTATCCACATGGGCCCTACATGTAATCATAAAAGTCTCAAAAGAAAGATCGAGAGGGAAAATGTGGTCTGATGACTGAAATAGAGATTGAAATGAGGCAACCAGGAGCCAAAGACCATTGGAAGCATCTAAAACCATGATGGCGAACCTATGACACGCATGTCAGCACTCACACGCATAGCCATTTTCGATGATACACGGCCGCATGTGGTCGCATACAGATAAGTATGGTTTTTTTCTTGAAGTGACATACCACCCGAATTACACTCAGTTTTTTGGCGAATTTTGACACAGCAAGCTCAAAAGGTTGCCCATCACTGATCTAGAAGCCAGAAGAGATAAGAAACAGATTCTCCCCTGGAGCCTCCAGAAGGAACCAACCAAGCAGACACCTTAATTTTAGATCCTGAAGTCTCAGTTTGGAACTTCTGACCTCCAGAACTGTAAAATAATAAGATTGTGCTGTTTTAAGCCACTAAGTTTATGGTAATTTGTTACAGCAGCAATAGTAAACTCATATATGTATCCTCTCAATTAGCAATGCATTCACTGGGCTAACTAATCTTATCTTACCAATTATCAGATATAAAGCAAACAGGAAAATTTAATTTGCCATTTGTAAATGCCTGAGCCAGCAACTCCATGTCTAGGAATGTTTCCTAAGGATATTTACACAATAGGATTTCAAGCACCCATTAAAAATAATGAGAAAAATCTGCAAATATTGACCTATATTCTGAGATGATATATTATGTAAAAAAATAATAAGCAGCAGCATACATGTAAAGTTGAGTATGTTTCATCTCAATCAGCTGGGAAGAATATACATTAAATTGATCAGTGTGTTTATTTTTAGGTGGTGGGACTTCAGGATGACCTTCCTTTCCTTTAATTTCATTGGTCTATTTTTCTTTTTACAATGAACATTTATTAGTGTAACCATCTGAAAATCCAGGGAGATTTTTCTATCTTGGACAAAAGAAAGGTTTTATTTGCCCCCAAATCTTTTATCTAGCCTATGACTTTCTAGGATGGCTGTACCTGCCACCTGTCTTGGTCTTTTCCACCAGCCTTCATGTTATGGTCCTTCTGTTTCTATCACATCACTACAAAAGCACCAAAAGTCCATTTCATGGGATAAATAAAAGCAAACTCAAGAGTCATGAGTACCACATAATTTAATATACATGTCTACATTTTTCTTCCTTACCCAATTCTGTCTTCAGTTTTCCCCTATTTCTGTTAATGACACAAACACCTACCCATCTGCCTAAGCCAGATCATCAGGGTTGTTTTTAACTCCACATCCCAAATCCCATCAGTCACCAAAACCTCCCATTCTACACCCTCCATTTCTTTTAAATATATTCTTTGTTCTTCGTTCCCGTTGTTAACAAATTTAGGTCGGGTTGCCTGATCATTTCTCCCCTAGTCAAATGTAATAAATACTTTTCTAGCTGGGTTCATTGTCTATAATGTGTTCACCCAGATTTTCTCCTCAGAGGCAAAACAATAAAGCTTCACAGGCTCCTCATTCTGAGCCAAAAGCCCTCCAAAGGGCCTGGCACAGACTTTCATGATCTGTACTTGCAATCTTTCTTTTTCTTACTATTTCCTGCCAAGACTATTGGATCTAATTGTTACAATAACACAGATCCTCTCTTCACAGAGCCAAACCTTTAGACATGCAGTTTTCTGCCTAGCATGCCCACCTTGTCTATCCAATGACACTCTTCACCCTGCAGGATTTGCCATCTACGTTACCTCCTCTGTAAAGACTCACCTGAGATAGGCTTCTCAGTCCCTAAACTCTCATAGTCCTCGAACATATCATGGATGTAGCTGTAGACAAGAGCATTCGCCATTATACAGTGATTAATCACTTGTGGAATCTGTAGCCCCATCTTGATCCAACCATAAACTCTTAGGGTAAGCACTGCCTTCTATTCATTTCTGTATCCTCAACACATGGCACAATGACTAGCACAAATACACAATTTGCCAAATAGATTAATAAATAAATCGCTAACTTTTATTGGAGGCTTCCTCTGTAATAGGCATAGCATAAACACTTTCTAACTAAATCTTTACAAAAAACCCTTCAAGATAGGTGCTACTATTATTTACAGTTCATAGATAAGAAAACAAAAACACAGAGGTTAAACAAATTTACCTATTTAGAAATTGCATAGAAGCTGAGGCAATTTAACTCTAGGACATAAGTTTCTATACTGGAATGAATGAATGAATGAATGAATGAGCAATCTCCTGACCTTTCTTGTTAGTGGTCAACATGTAAGGCTCTGGCCTAATCCTTAACCTGAGACATATGTGTCCAATCCACTGTCCCATTCCTTCTTGCTTTGATAATAGAGTGAGAAGGTGAGGAACGATGTTATTAAACAGAGCATGAGGTGAGAACTCCCTGGCAGCTAATGGGAGGAAAGAACGGGAGACTTTGGGTAATTAAATAGAGTGTTAATTGTTCATCAATAATAAGTTGTGGCTTTTGCCTGTAACTATCCTGTAAAAGGCATGACAAAAGAAATGTGTTTTATCAAGTATTTCTTAGATCTATTGCAAAGACAGTCTCCAAGATGAATTTCAGTTCCTCATCATATGGTTAGCTTCCTTACAGTTTCCCCATGGACATCAATGCCATGGAACTTAAAGAGGATCTGTTTCATTCCAGCAACATCCACTAACCATTTCTGCACAGTGAAATACATGGAGTCACAGCTTCTGGTTGCATTATGTGGTGCCTAGGAACATGGAACATTCCAGAAACCTTCCCTGGTAGATATGTGGGAGAAGCAGATAATACATCCTCATCTTGAGAGAGAAACAGAAGGCTTGAGAGGCTGTCATTTGGGCAAAGTTGTGTGGCAATTTAGTGTTTGACTCTCCAATCCCAGAATAGTCTTAAACTATATGCCCTTTAGTCACAGTAAAAATGTCAAAACAGGGGCAATTTCCTTTATGTTGTACCACTGAAATCATTATTTCAGATCAAGGTTTAAAAAAATGCTTTCCCAGAAATATCTCAAAAGCTTAAAACCACTGTACAATAGAGAGAATTTGGGTAAGAGTAGATAGATATGAGCTTAGTATGCCCATCTTGTTAAACCAGAGTGAAGCAGAGATTTTTGGTTGCAGGGGATTAAAACCATTCCAAACTGTCTTAGCCCCAAAAGGGAGAACTTAGAAATTCATATCTCCAGACAGAAGGGAGAGAGAGGGCAGGGGAATCCCAACCAGACTCAACTCTAGTAGAATTCTCTTCGTCTTTGTTTCTAAAATGAAGGCATCCATGAGGAAATGGAAGTCCCCATTTTTATTATTAAGACTGTGATAGATGGCTGATGAAATAATAAAATCTCCTGTAGCTTTTTTGGCAACATTTGTATTTTCTTGAAAAGGTATTTGTTTCTGAAGTATAATGGAGATAATGTCAGTAAGCAAGGGAGCTGTTACAGGTCATTAGCCAATTCACCTTCTATCTTTATTGCCTCATAAATACAATTAATATTCCCATAAATAAGAATTTGTGTGATACCTAATCTCCAAACAGATGCCTAAGGATAAGCAGAGTCTTCTCTTTATATACCACTGTTCCTACAACCTGAAGGTCTCCAAGACTCTTGTGTATGGGAAAGACAACCACGGGAGAAAGCATAGCAGAAAGAGTATTATTTCTTACAGGACTCGGTCACACACTAGTTCAAGTTCCCTGGCTCATGGAGTTTTTTAAAAACCTCTCCCTAGACCTGGTTGGTGATGCAGTTGGTTGGAATATTGTCCGATACATGGAAAGACTGTGGGGGTCTATTCCTGGCCAGGGCACATACCTAGATTATAGGTTCAGTCCCTGGTCAGGATGCTTACTGGCGATAGCCAATTGATGTTTCTCCCCAGCCCCACTCACAAGTCAATAAGCATATCCTCAGGTGAGGATTAAAGAAAAAACCTCCTCCCAAATATCATATCCAACAGTCTTTAAACAAAGTTTTACTAGGGCAGATATGCAGAACTGTAACTAAGAAAAAAAAATCTCAATGCAGCCAGCACTTCAACTCTGTGGGAAGAGCATTGCCTGCTCTGAGCACATTCTCTGCAAGTGGGTTTTCAACTATTTAAAAACATAAAATATTTAACAGTTTGTGATGGTTTTTAAGATGAGGATGATGGAGCATAAGAGGAAGCAGCATTAAAGCAAAGGCATGAGATTGAGAAAAGGAGTTAAGGATGGAATCCTTCTCTGTGTCGGTTCCCTACCAGACAATGCAGGGCCTGAAGTTAAATTCCTTTTCTACCTCTGACAACATCAGCATCAGAGCAAGTGCATCCGAGGAAGAGCCACAGGCAGGACAGAGGTCTGACCTTGGCATCAGTTATCTGTGGGACCTCAGAGAGATCAGTTAACTCACCGTGTGCCAGGTTTCTTGACTGTAAAGTGATGAGGGTGATCAGTCTACCCTGGCACCACATTTAATTAAGACTGTTGTTCTATCAAATGAAGCCAAAGAGTTTTTCCATCAAAAAATAAATAAATGAATCTTTCAGTGCACAGACTGTTCACAGGTAAAGCAATTTTGAAAACCACACTCACTCTTTTAGGCCAATAGAAATCACATTCATTTTTCCTTCAGTCTGGTTAGATATACAAAAAAATGAAGACAGCTACATTTGGCACGAATGATCACAAACTTCTTTGTCAGGGGCTTTTCATGACCCCTATGATGGGTCTTAGCCACCTTGACACTCACCTCCAACCCTTCTTATCCTTCACAGGGCCAAGATCTTTGTCTCTCTTCTCTCAATGTCCTCTTTGGAACTCATCTGATGAACTGAGAAGTCACACTAAAGCAGAGGTTCCCAGATATGTTACCCACAAACTGCTTTTACACTGTCTCCTATCTTTGTACTCCCTGTATAATTCTTTACGAAATGTTTTCTACTCCATAGATACACAGTTTTTACTTCCAGCTTGAGCCTCATTAGAAACCATGTACTTAACGTATTTTGTCTGTTTACTTCTAATTCATCTTGAAACATAGCTATCAAAATCATTTGTCCACCTGTGAAGCACCTAAAATCACTTCTCATGCTCCGTGGAGTGCATTTTACACCTGCAAGATGCTTTATTAGAGTATGAATGACAAATGTCTTTTCCCAGGGGTTTTAGATTTATATTGCATGAAAATCTCTGACACCTTTTACGATACCTGCTATTTGCTCACAACAATGTGTATTTCAGAGGTGTCAGGGGATGGATGACAAACATAAGAAAAGATTTTACAGGACATTAATCTTAAACCAAAGGAATGGGAAGATCCCTTAATTGCAACTCAAGACATTTTGGAGGTTGGGGGCTTTTCTCCATGTCCCTGAAATAATCATATAGCAACAGCCATGGTAATAACAAGAGTGACAGCGCTTACAGCATAGCACGTTGACTATGTGCTGGGTTCTGAGAGCTGGCCTATCTTCCTTCCTCTTGTATTCCTGCCTGCACCACTGGCTAGCACACCGCACAGAGGACCTGGGAGACGTTTTTTATGTGTGCCCCTATTTCATCTCAAAAAACAAACAGCACGTAGGGTAGCGGGGAGAGGCGGGAGATAGCCAAACCAAATTCCATGCACCGTGTCTCTCAGGCTTCAGCACAAAACCCCATTTCATGCTTCAGAGCCTTGACTATGACACGGCGCTCAGGATGCCAAGCAGGGCGGGAGCCAAGCCCCACAGGAGTGCCCGCCACGCACCGTGAGGCTAAATGGGCCCTGCAGGGCAGCCTGGCCACTTCATGCAGGAACGGAGCTGCTGTCTGGCTCTTTGCTTTCTCAGGCAAGCAAGCAGAGAGGGGAAAATGTGAATTATATACCTGGTCTTTGAGGCTCACTGTGTCTTCCAGGATGATGGGCAGCTCTCAGTTCCTGCTGGGGAACAACTTGCTGATAAACCCAAGTTCAGAGGCTGGCTCCACTAGTTACTGAATTTTGTTATTCTGAACCAGTGGCTTAACCTCTCTGAGCTTTAATTTCCTCACCTGTCACTGAGAGATGCAAGAGTCTACTTCCTAGGGGCTCTTGCTGATTCTGGTGGGATGACTGCAAAGCACTTGGCACCGTACTTGGTGCATAGCCTGCTAGTCTCCTGTCACTGCCATAACTCATCATCACAGACATAGTGACTTAAAACAGCTACTTAGTATCTCCCAGTTTGCATGGGTCAGACATCCAGGCACAGTGTGGCTCAACGAGGTTTGCTAGCCAGGGTCTTCCCAGGCCGGAGTCGAACTGCTGGCTACATTGAGATTTTTTTTTTTTTTTTTGGAGGCTCTGGGAGAGAGTCTGCTCCCAAGTTAATTCAGGTGGCTGGCAGAATTCAGTTCCTTCTGAGGTCCCAATTTTCTTGCTGGCTATCAGCTTCGGCCACTTTCTGCTCCTAGAAGGCACACCCATTCCTTCTCTTGAGCCTCTCTCCTCTCAGAAACCAGCAATGCCACATAGTCCTTCTCACTCTCCCCTTCTCTGCCCTTCTCTTCTGGGCCGATTTGAATAATCCAGAGCTTTACTGACAGCCACAAATTCCATTTGCCATGAAACATAAAATATTTCTAGAGTGTAACACCAGAGGAAAGGTCATGGGGCCAAAATTCTGCTTACCATAATCATTCTATATTAATTATTGTTCAAAAGTCAGCCCTACAAAGGAGCACAATTTATGTACTTCAATTACGTATAATGCCTAATGCCTAGAGATTAAAAAACATAATAATAATCCCTCACTTTGATCTTTACAGTAGCTTCTGAACAGCAGAGGTATCATTATTATTCCCATTCTATAGATGTTAGACTGTATTAGCAGGGTTGAACATTTAGGGAGTTAAGAAGATTCCAAGGAGTGATGAAAAAGACATAGATTACTTTCCTCAATGGGAATTTGGGGTTTTATGGCCTGGAACATTGGAGCTATAAATAGTTGCCTCCTCCTTGGGGGCACGCAAGGCTACCCTGGGTCTCTCTCTGTATTCCCAAGACTGAGATGCACAGCAGTGATCATCATAGAAGCCAGGACTCTTAATCAGGGCTCTCCTGGAAAGCAATGGAAAGCCTCTTGACAAAACAGAAACTAAAAAGGGAAAATACATTTTAAGACTTACCGGGAATAGGGTAACTAATAACCAAGGACTGGAACAAGGAACAAGCAAGCCTGAGAAAAATCCACGCAACACTCGTGCATGCTCACTCATCTTTGTGGACCTGCTTTATTCTGTATTCTTAGCAAATCCAGAGTTTATCTGCCCACAGTTTAAGGGACCAACTTACAATTCCTAGCTGGAATTATAAAGTCAAGTCATATAGTTTAAGTCAGTTATCCATCTGTTCTAATCATTTATAATCAAGGGAGCAAAATCATGCCGGATGGACATGATTTCAGGCCCAAATGTGTGTGTGTGAATGTACAGAGCGGAGGACAACACTCACAGAAGCAGCAACCGTTGGTGAAACTCTGCCCAGGTTTGCTTAGCATTCTTCATGATAGAGCCAGAACTCAAAGGATCCTCTCTCTCTCTCTCTCTCTCTCTCTCTCTCTCTCTCTCTCTCTCTCTCTCTCTCCATATATATTTTCTGAGTAATCACGCTTCCTTCAGGTGAGGATCTGTTTACATTTGACTGCCATCATCCATCTAATCAGGCCAGAGACTAGTGCTGAGGAGCTGTTAGGTGACAGGTAAGTCCACATATGGCTGTTGGCTTGTTGGCTTGCACCCCTGCTCAGTCATTGTGACTCAGGTAGCAGGACTGTTTTTCTTTAGGATATACAGGATGAACCCCTGAGATTATACTCTAAAGATCTCCTTCAGGCTCTTTCCTCAGAAGAGGGCAAAGGCATAGTAGCATCTTAAAGCTTGATAGATTTCCCACAAATAGAACTAGCTCTTTTAAAAATATATTTTATTGATTTTTTACAGAGTGGAAGGGAGAGGGATAGAAAGTCAGAAACATTGATGAGAGAGAGAGACATCGATCAGCTGCCTCTTGCACGCCCCCTACTGGGGATGTGCCCGCAGCCAAGGCACATGCCCTTGACCGGAATCGAACCTGGGACCTTTCAGTCCGCAGGCCGACGCTCTATCCATTGAGCCAAACCGGTCCCGGCTAGAACTAGCTCTTAATTCCAGATGCTGGGACTCCAAATTCTTTACTCTTCCAATTCACTCTTTTAGAAAAGTTACTGAAATTCAAGAAAACATTTCACAACCACATGCTCCATTTATAGCAAATAATGGCATCAAAGGATATCAGAGGAGAGAAGACTTGCTTAAGTAACATCTGGTCCATAAAAAACAGTGGCCAGGTCCTTTAACATTCTTACACTCCTACGTGGGATCTGCAGCTCAACAAGGCTATGAAGATGATTTTTCTGAGCATCGGTGATTTCAAGAAGGTAAATCTTTGGTAGAGTACTTGAGATTGTAGGTGTCATCATCGTTGCCATAATAAGCCACCTTTCAGATGACCAAGTAAATAGCAATAATAGGTTGTCTTCACTGAACATTTATTAGTGTCAGGTTCTCTTCTAATTTATGTAAATACTAGAGGCCCAGTGCATGAATTCATGCACCAGTGTGGTCTCTCAGCCTGGCCTGTGGGATCAGGTCGAAACTGGCTCTCCAACATCCCCTGAGGGGTCCTGGATTGCAAGAGGTTGCAGTCCAGGCTGAGGGACCACACCAGTGCATGACTGGGGTTAGGGAGGGACACAAGAGTTTGGCCAGCTGAGGAGGGACCATGGGAGGGCTCCAGAGCATGTCTGGCCCATCTCACTCAATCCTGATCTGCTAAGCAGCAAGCTAACCTACAGGTTGGAGCATCTGACCCCGGTGGTCAGTGCATGCATGTCCAAGCAAGCGGTTAAGCATCCTTAGCATATCATTAGCATATTACGCTTTGATTGGTTGAACAGGTGACCAGACACTTAGAATATTACACTTTTATTATATGGGATATATGTGGATGTATGTACTATTTTGAGTAGGTAAAGTGTGTGTGTGTGTGTGTGTGTGTGTGTGTGTACACACACATTAATTTAAAAGTATACTTCCTCCCATCCCAATCTCATGAGTCCTTCCCAAAGGTCAACTATGCTATCAGTTTCTTGGGTTTCTTTATCAATAACCATAGGTCAATAACCCATTAGCTTTTTACCAGTGGCAGAATAATAGTCATACATTTCTTCACCAGTCTGTTCTACTCAATAGTAAACTGAGAATCTACTTTATGACAAAGACCAATTAAATAAATACTTTTTTAAAATAAGTTGTCTGATATGGTTTCACCTGCTCCCCAGACTAATCTTTTACTGGGTTGTCCATTGATTGAAACTTGTGCAGACAAACACATTCATTTATATCCTGAGGAGCTCCACCATTCTGTCTAATTGCTATTCACATCTCACTGCCTTTCACATTACCTGCAACACCAAAATTTTTTCAGGAAAATAATAGGCTACAGTAACCTCAAGCAAGTAATAAAAAGCATTGATCCTTATTGGTTTAGTTCCTGAAGACACATGCAATCATGTTACCAAATGGGAACAGGAAACAAGCAGGAAAATTAATGTTCTGCCAATGTGGGTTTAATTAGTATACAGATGTCTTTCAAAACCAAAAAACAACTTGAGTACAACAACATAAAAGTTGTCTACTGGTCTAATTAGAAGTAGTGATAAAATAAGTAAATAAATGTTAAAGAAATTAGATGTGTAGAACACAGTTTAGAAGACTTGTTTGAGTAAATGAATTACCTTTCGCCAACTCCAGCCCTCAAGTATCAAATAAAGTAGTATCTATAGCAAATCAGAATATCTCCAAGGACTATTTTCTAAACCCTCTCGCAAACAGAATATCTTGCAACAAGGAAGTTTGGGTATAAAAAAAGTTGTCCTCGCAATTATTAAAAATAGCAAATGGAAATGCTCCCAGGTCTGATAAGCTAACTGCTGCATTTGTGGTAATGACAGCTTGTCATCAAGGAAACAACTAAGGGAGATGCAAAACAAATTATAATGGTAAGGTTTTTGCTCTGCTCTGAATTAACTTGATCTCAGTTTTGAAATCAATTTCTAATGATAACCACTCAAAGAGCTTTAAGTACGATTTATTCTATGGAAATTATTCTGCTGCTCAGTTTGCTTAAAATAAATAAATAATTAAATAAAAAGAACATGAAATTTGTCTTGATATGACTGCAGGACTTCTGATAGCTAGCTAGCATTGCTTATCAAACAAAAGACAGACCTGTTTATCTCTAGGTGTTTTTTTCTTGGAACAATTCCTTTCCAAAAAATAATTATAAAGCAATTACTTGCCAGTTGTCACTTTATTGGTTACTACTTTTACTCAAAGAATAGTAATTACTATATAATTACAGTACATGATTATTTGGACAGTCTCAACTGTATCTGGCCAATGATAAATTATACAGTCAGTGTAGCTCTAATTATGTATTCTATAGAGCATAAATGTGTAATGATTGTGTAGTTACATATTAATAAGTCTCTCTTTATTCTTCAGAGCCCCGTACAATAAAATGCCATCTGATTAGCCTCCATGTAGAAACTTCTGGAGCTGTTCCTTGGCTGTCTAGAGTGCATTCCGCACCTTCCATCACTTCTCAATCTCACCCAGGTTCAGTCACAGGGCAGAGAGAAAATAAAAATTGAGAAGCAAAAAAAAAAAATGTGTTTCTAGCCTTCCTTTTTATGATGTGTCTTTTTTGATGGCAACTCAGAAGCCGTGGCTTAGATTCAAGAATTGCAGGTGCAGAGGCTTGGAAGCGCCACCTCTCACCTACAAAGAATCACTGCACACAGAAGCCTGGATCCAAAAGCAGAAAAGAGGCTTGAACTTGATTTTGGACCATAACTGTTTATGGTTTATGATCTAAGGATATTATTTTGGTTCCAAAAGTGTCTATCAGGAATAAGGTATCTGAGGGAAAAGAGTTTAGACATGCAAGCCTCTACAGTATTTTTTTAAATCTCCCTTTATAGAACTAGATTTTATAAAAGTCTGAATTGCATAAAATAAGTTTGTCACCACCAAACTAAAGCCCATCAAACTGAATTATACCTGGGCTGCTCTCTGAGAGGTGTCGCACTGAGGGACAGATGCTGACATTCACAGGTGAGGTGAGGATGAATGAGAGTGGACAACTGAGCAACATGGCCCCTGCCACACGCCTTCATTCTCTGAAAACTCACTCCTGTGCAATATGCTCTGATGTCCTTGGAGCAGAAATCGTGCTGACTTGTCAAGTGTTCATCTTGTGGAGAAGAGCTATCACAGGAGCAGGAAGAGACAAGGTCAGAGAGAACACATGTGCTGAGGTGCACAGACAGCTAAGGCCACTAACCTTGGGGCCACCACAGCAGAGAGAGGGCAGTGAGATGAGTCAAATAAGGCACTGGTCCTAGTCTCTGGCCTTGAGGTCTGGATTCGGGTAAGTACCCAATAAACATTTTTTCAATAAGTGACTAATGGGCTCCATAGAAGTTTTCAGTCAAGGAGCAATGTAACTCAAAGAACGAAAGGAATTAAGAAAGGAGAGACTTCTCAACAAATTATTACAAAGTACCAATCTCTTCATATATACCACCTCCTTCAATCTTTGCAAGAATTCTTTAGTTAAATTATTCTCATTTAAGTAATAAGGATCTGAGGCTGGGACTAAGGAAGTCCCTTTCTTGATAGCACACACTTAGTAAGTGGCAGGGCTGGGCTTTGTACTCAAGTTTGCCAGGCAGACATTAATACCCATTCAATAGGATGCCCATATCCAAAAACACCTGCTAGTACTGTTAATAAATACTAGTGGCAGGTGCTTTACACATGTCATTTTATGCAAGCCTTATGAAATAATCCTATTAAATAATCTATGATAATTCTGTTATCAATCGCAATCCACAGATAAGGAAACTGTATCTTCACAAAGTGAGCTCTCTTGCCAACATGATAAAGTAGCTCCTAAAGCTGGGATCAAACAGTAAAGCCTGTGCCCCAAGTCACCGCCCTCAGCCACGCTCATACCAGAAATCCAAAGGGAAGAGGTCATTTCCTGCCCAATAAGGGCTTCTGATCTAGGGAAAGAGCCCTGCCTTCCCACAGGAATGCGTTCCTGAGTTATAGTCAGTGATAAATGACATTCTCCTCTCCTGGTCTGGATCACATTTCTTTTCCACCTGCTGTGCTTTCACCTCACCCTCTCATCGCAGCTTGGATATGGACTTGTGCTCATTCCCTGATGGGCCCTGATTCTTCTGAGGTCTAAAAGGGAAATTCTTATTTCTTACCCCCAGGGCCCTGTACCAGACGTGCATAGGAGCAGGTGCTCAACCCCTTTGGAAAGATGAATGACTAAATGAATAAGTGAATGAGTGAATGGGTATGGACTTCTAGAAAGGACTTTAGAGAAAATTTATTCCAACTACTTCATATTACAGAATTCAATTCTTGGATTCAGGAAAAATGTTAATTGATTTGCCCAGAAGCAATTTCTAGATAAATATGTAACACATAGGCACACACACACACACACACACACACACACACACACACACACAAATACCAGCCTCATAATTAAACTAAAATATATAAAATGTGCTTCTTTGGAAGCAAGCTTTATGCATATTTTAAATTTATTACAGGATTTTTTTAGCTATATAGGCCAGAGATTGTGATGAGAACACACCCTAATTTGGCAAGTGTTTTGTATCCATAATGAGATTTCTAAATGTTATCTGTTTTAGTATAGAAATATGAGTAAAATATTTAACGTAATTATGACACTAGTCATATAGTCTTTCCTCCTCTAGCCCCCAAAAGGATTACAAAGCCTGAGGTGATAGCAATAAAGGGAATTTAGATACCTGTGTATTTTTCATGCCTGGATTTTTTTTAAACCTGGAGTCTATGCCTCAGCAGCAATTCCTGAAATCATGGGAGACTTGAAATGGACACAATACATATGACTGGTAACCTTATAACTTATGATCCAAACCAGAACTAGATACATTTGAGAGTAAAAGGTATTGTTATCAATAATTAGGTCTGGCAGGTCCTAAGCATCTCAGGACAGATGGCTGTCCTACTCACATGGACACATTTACAGAGCAATGCTAACTAAGTTTTAAATAAAGGTGAGAGGTGTGGTGAGGGAAAACTTAGTGTGGAAACATTCTTGGTATGGGAAATGACAGGGACAGAGTTTTGACATGTAACCTTTGAGAGAATCTGATGAAGATCATAAACCTTCCTTAGACAGTATGCACACAAAATTCTGCACAACATTTTTGGAGGGTTCATAAATTCCTTAAACCCCATCCATGGACTCCAAGACTATGAATAAGACCCCCCAGATTAAGAGTCCTGGTTCTACAGTGGGATTTCTCAACCCTGGCATTAATGGCATTTTGTGCTGAACACTTTGTCCTTTGCAATGTAGGACATTTAGCAACATCCCAGCCTCTACAAACTGGATGCTAGGAGCACCCCAGAAGCAGTTATGACAATCAAAAATGTCTCCACGCATTGCCAAATGTCCCCTGGGAGGCAACACTGCCCCCTATTGAGATTACTCTTCTAGAAGTAGGAACATGAATATCTCACATAAGGAATGAGTATACATAACTTACTAGTATACAACACACAGCAAACTAGCGTTTAATAAAAAGTGAAGCCCTGCAGTATAAAAACTGCAAAACTGGCCCCATTGAACCTGTCTATACTCCTACTTCACCAGAGAGGTGACCAATCTCTCCACAAAAAGAGAGCTAATGACACTGACTTGGGGGAATCTGGCTCCACAGAAGAGTTCCTGGGCCCCGCAACTCATGCCACAGTCTGACAGGTGTTGAGCGGAAATGATTCTGCAGAAAACATTCCGAATTGTTTATAATGAGGAGAACTTGTAACCTAAATCAGGAGAAACATTCTGGAAGCTGTTCCATTTATAAACAATTCCACAGACACAGGGAATAGTACGCACCTGGAGAAGTGTAGCTTCCAATTGAGTATTTATTAGACACACTCTGCCTCGTCAGCATATTCTTCTAATTTGGAAAATGAGGAAATGAACATATGATTTCAAAGATCCTTTTAGCCATAAAGTTGTGTGATTCTATTAAGATGTGTGTGATATAGATATCGATACAGGTATATATACAGGTGTAAAGGTATGGTTATGGATGTGGATACACACACACACACACACACACACACACATCCCTTTTTCTGAACTTTCTGAGTCTCAGTTTCCTCTGAATATTAAGGGCGGAGAACTACACAGCAAGTCCCAAAAGTAGGTCTTCAGATGATCAGCTGGCAAGCTGGCAAACTGCCTAAGATACCCCTTGGTTAATAGGGCTCATGGGGAAGGGGAGAGGGCTTGGTGTGTCATTTGTCCCAGAGTTCCACATTTACAAAGAGCCTCAAATGTTAACCACTTGTGCTATTATCAATTGAGATTATTTGCATTTACACTTATATCACACACACACACACACACACACACACACACACACTCACAAAATTTTAAACATGCTAAAATAACGCAGTAAAGTAAACATATTAAAAATCACCCGTTTGGTCCTCCTACTGTGGCATTTCTTCCATTTCAATGTACCAGGATATATATATATATTTTTTTAAAAAGTAGAAGCACCTTAAACTCCTTACCACCTCTGTGTCTCCACTTACTATGAAATTAAATTCCTGTGCCCGATGCCTATAGGTTCTATCTCAGTAGGTCTGGGTGGAGCCTGAGACACTGCATTTTAACAAGCACCCTGGGGGGATTCTGCGCAGATGTCTTGGGAGTACACTTTTACAAGCAGAACTTTAGTTAAAGAGAGAAAAAAGAAAAGTATATCTTTCCCAGGATATCAGACAAAGGGGAAGATAGAGAATTGTGGGAAATGAAAGCCAAAAACATTTTCCTTCGCTTCCTTCTCAGCTAACACATTCATGCTTAGTCTTTAAGGCCCCAGCTCCAATGTGACCTCCTTGTAAAATCCTTTAGGCAATCCCCTGTTCCATCAGTTATTGCAACACCCACTGAGCTGTGAGCATCCCAAGAGACAGAGTATACCTTGGTTACAGCTTATTTATTCAATACCTGATACCAGACATTCAATAAATGTGATGGGTATAGTATTTTATTTTATCATTTTCTTCTTGGTTACAATTTTGTTGGGAAGCATGAGACTTAGTTGGGATGTTTGTAAGGAGGACATTCTGATAAAAGGGATGTGTGTGGAAGGCCCCTGCCCTGTTTATCAGAATTCTGACTTAAAGGAGACTTAGAGGAGTGCTGAAGGCAGCACCTGTAATTATTCCGTGACCTTTCCAAACAAGTGCGTGCATGTTGAGACCCCCAGGTGTTTACTGAAATCCTTATGCTTAATCCCTGGATGCCCTTGCCTAAAGGACAACATAAATACATGTGTCCTCCCAAGATTACTCACCCTATTGATTTTATCTAAAGATAAAAACTGCAATAAAAGGCTAATGAGGCAGGTAATCGAGGCGGCCTGGAGGTGGCCTGGCTCCTTCAGCAGGACTATCCCTTAGCCCTCTCCCCTACCGTGAAATCTGTTCATCCATCATTCAGGGGCTGCTCGTCAGCCCCGGCACAATTTATCCCAGAAGATTCCAAATTTCAAGAAAGGCCATCAACTCTGACCCTACATCATCTAAGGTGACATTCTGGAGCAAACATGAGATAAGAGGGAATTGCCAGCAAGGTCAGGTGAGGAGACACAGAGGTGGGGATGAATTTAAGATGCTTCTACTTTTTAAATATGCTGGTACATTAAAATTGAAGAAATGACACAGGTATATCTCTGGAGACCTCTGTAAGAGCACTAATCTCTTCATAAGTTTCTATCCTCATAACTTAATCACCTTTCAAAGGGTGATTACTGGCTTTGAGAGTTAGGATTTCTACATATGAATTTTGTAAGCACACATTCAAATCACAGCACTTACATATTTCATTGAGTAAGACTGTAATCAATTCTAGCATGTTAAATAACGTGGGAATTACACAAATATAAGACATTTTCCCTGCTCAGTAGTTGCAATCTTCTTGTGAAAAGGATACTCACATCTAAAACAAGAGCGCCATAAACAGAGAAGAGAATTTAATTGTGTTCTATGGGCTCCTGAGAGGGAGGTCAATAAGGGCTACAATTTCTCCTTTCAATGTCTCAGAAGCTAGAGTTATTTCTCCCAAATGGGCTGACCTTACTTGACTTAAGCTGATTTATAAACATAGATAAGATTTTAATAAAGAGAACAAAACAGGAAGGGAATTCTAGGCAAGGGGAATTGCTAGAGAAAAAAGAAAGAAAATAAAGCCAAACTTCAGCGTGGCATATTCCTAATACATACCTGAGATAAGCCTGAACAAATCTGGGATCAAAGAAAAGAAGAGACAGAGTGGGGACTGGTTACAAGAACCAGTTGTCAGAAACTATAGGAAGATGATAGGTTAAAAAGGAGACAGCTAGGAGGACACACTGATTTAAGAACCATAAGTGGATATTGGATTGCACCATCAACTACTATTTTATGGAAAGAAACCAAGGCCCACAGAGAGCGAACACACCATGTTAAGCAGGTCTTCTTGCTCACTCATCATGTCCACTACCTGTCTCTTCCCAATGGGTGCCCTTCCTCTGGAACATTCACATTTCCTAACATAAAAATTACATTTGAGATTTGATCCCCCTCAAATTCAAATGGCCATCTTCTGCATATTCCTTCATAATCTTCTGAAATTAATAGAAAGAACATGAATTTTAAAACATAAACATATTTTTTTTCTTTTTTGAAGTAGTTTATATTTTATTTTGCTCTGCAAATTTAAGGCCTTATGAACAGCAGGTAATTGGAGAACCGCATCTCAAGAAACATGTCCCACATTCCTGCCATCTGAAAGTGGACATCAATCCATAGCATGGATAGAGGGCAGGCCACAGACATGGCAGAAGGTTTGTTTTCTAGATGTGTGGCATTGGGCAGTTCACCTAATCTTTATAAATTACGTTCCCTTGTCCGAATACAGTATATGGGGCGTTATCCAAGGCATTTCTTGAGATAAACTTTAATAGTGTAGGTGTTTGGACATTAAGTAGTTGCTAGCGAAGAGACTACTTTAAACAAGCAGGACCAAGAGTAGGCATTATCATCTGACCTTATATTAATATAGTTAAGACTGCCAAAGGAATTACACCACATAAGAATATGCAGTTGCAAATCACACAGCATACTTTATTACTCACAAGGTTCCTGGTGCCGTGGGCTCAGATTTAATGGGGTCCCCGGGGAAGAGTAGCATCCTTTGCAGGCAGCAGCAGATCTGTCTCGGGTGGCTGACCCTCTGATTGGGTCCAGTCAGTGGGAGGAGGGCGACCAAAATCTCCTGATCAGACTTTTGGCCTTTCTTCTGCCTTCCTGTGTGGAGCAAGGCAGCGTGGAGCATGGATCAAGAGGATGATGGATGTCTGAAGTCGGGGACACGTTTTTAAGTCTGTTCTGGCCCAAGGCAGTCCAGGTGGCTATCAGTCGCCTATGTCATCACACAAGTGTTAATCAGAGTACAAGCTGGTCATTAATCAGTGCGTCAGTCAGAAGGTGTCTATCAGGTTTACATACTTCATTCCTAAGGGTAGCATTTAGCTATGGTCTTATCTACATGGTGCAGTTAGGGATTGGCCAGAGTGGTCATTCCCTGTGCTCTAATATTACTCTTTAATGTTTCACACAGTATTTCACACAAAAATAATTTTCCTATAAATTAATTTGTGACTAAGATATCCATCAACTATAAAATTCATGTGATAAAATCACCTACATCCTGGCAATTTTGTAGAGACAAAATAGGGCATGTAAAGTACTTAATAAAGCCTCTAGAATATGTTGATTCCTCAGTAAATCTTAGCTATTATTAGTCACAATACCTTCAAATACATGGTGCTTTAAAAGGAAAGTTATACCTTGGAGTGGCAGAATATGTACTGATTTATAAATCTTAAATGAAATTTACTTAGCAATTCACTTTGCTCTCTGATTCACATATGCAGTTTATTTTTATACTAGTAGCCCTGTGCACAAATCCATGTGCCAGTAGCTCGCTGCCGCCGTCCAGTAGCTCTCCATCTGCTGTCCTGCCTTCCTGTAATTTCCCCACCCCATGCCCCCCATCATAGTTTGCTGCCCTGCCCCCTCCTGTAGCTCTCCACAACCTGCTTGCAGCAGTAGCTCACTGCTGCCCTCTTGTAGCTCTCCACCTACTGCCCCACCCTCCTGTAGCTCCCTCTCTTTCTCCCCCTGCCCACCGCACCCCCTTCATAGCTTACTGCCCTGCCCCCTTGTAACTGTCCACCACCCACTTGTAGCTTGCTGCCTCACCTTCCTGCTGATCCGTGATCCAGCTTTCAGTCGTTATGCTTCACATTGTAATGACCATTTGCATATTACATCTTTATTATATAGGATTAACCAATAGATAGACTGAACATATGCTTCAACCCAGAAAAGCACAAATCCCCATAAAAGACATCATTCTCTTTCAGTGAGTGTATTCTGAATTTTGCAAAAATAATATGCAGAACTAAGATAATTTAACTTCAACATTCATTAAAGCTTTGTGTTTTGCAGGTTATTATTGTTTTTATGTGGGATTACATATGGCAGAATATTTGTGCTGAGTTTAAAGGCTTCAAGGGTCTTACCTGGCCATATGTGGACACATTCCTGGGATAATATAGAGTTCCTGAAGGTTATGCATATCGTGTATGCTTGAAAAGAGCCATAGCTATAATGAAATTCTCAGAGGAGTCCATGATAATAAAAGCTTAAGAACTGGTGAACAATATCAATGGTGGAATGAAAAATTAATAACTGAATATATATATATATATCATAATCAGTAGTGATACTTATAATTGAGTAGATCTATCCTATCTAATAAAAGAGTAATATGCAAATTGAGCACACCTCTGTTACACCCACAAGCCACACCCACCAGCCATGCCCACCAGCCAATCAGGAGAAAATATGCAAATAAACACCAACCAAGATGGCTGAGGCAGAAGTGAGGTTTGGGTTTCCCCAGCAATGGAGGAAGTCAAGCTTTCTGCCTGACCTTGCTGGCCTAGGCCTCCACACGAGCTACAAAGTTTCAGTTGTAGAAGATACATATATCCCAACAGAAATAGCGGCAGCCACAGAGCTGGAGAGAGCAGAGGCTAGGTTTGCCCCCTGCGATGGAGAAAGCCAAGCTTTCTGCCTGCCCTTATAGGTCTAGGCCTCCACTCAATGCTACAAAGTTTCAATTATAGAAAATACATAAATCCCAATAGAAATGGCAGCAGCCATGGAGCTAGAGAGAGCAGAGGCTAGGGTTGCCCCAGCGATGAAGGAAGCCAAGTTTCTGTAGCCCTGGCCAGCCTAGGCCTCCACTCTAGACTACAAAGTTTCAATTATAGAAGGTAAATAAACCCAAACAGAAATGGCGATTGCCACAGAGTGAGCAAAAGGCTTGGCTCCGCTCCAGGCTACAAAGTTTCAATTGTAGAACATAAATAGATCCCAGGGTCTATATCCTATCTAATAAAAGAGTAATATGCAAATTGACCATCATTCTAACACATAAGATGGCTGACTCTTTGTGGTCAAAGGTCCTGCCCCCATATGGACACAAAATGGCCAGCAGGGGAAGGCAGATGGGAGGGAGGGATCAGGCCTGCAAGGGAGGGCAGTTGTGGATGATCAGGCCATCAGGGGAGGGCAGTTGGGAGGGACCAGGCCTGCAAAGGAGAGCAGTTGGGGATGATCAAGCCTGCAGGGGAGGGCAGTTAGGGGTGATCAGGTCAGAAGAGGAGGAAAGTTGGGGGCAAACAGGCTGGCAGGGGAGCAATTAGACATCAATCAGGCTGGCAAGGGAGTGGTTAGGGGTGATCAAGCTGGCAGGCAGAAGCAGTTAGGGGCAATCAGGAAGGCAGGCAGGCAAGCAGTTGGGAGCCAGCAGTCCTGGATTGTGAGAGGGCAGTCAGACATCCCTTGAGGGTTCCCAGATTGGAGATGGTGCAGGCTGGGCTGAGGGACTTTTCCCCTCCCACCCCATGCATTAATTTTGTGCACCAGGCCTCTAGTGTGTGTGTGTGTGTATAATAAAATTGATAAAAATTCTATGATATATTGTGATAAAAGCAAGTTATAGAATAATTTTTAAGTTCTAGAAAGGTGTTTATGGCACATATTTTTATATATACTAAATACATGTAGTATTTCAAAGCAGACATATTATAGCATGTGTAATACATATTTTATAAAATAAAATTGTGTCTACTGATATACATTTGTGTGCAAGTGTGTGAGTATACAGTATGTACATGTATTTTTTAATCCTTACCTGGAGATATGTTTATTGATTTTTTTAGAGAGAGGGGAAGGGAGAGAGATATGAAAGAAATATCTATTGGTTGCCTCTGGTAAGCTCCTTACTGGGAATGGAACTATGTCTGAGCATGTGCCCTGACCAGGAATTAAACCCATAATCTTTTGGTGTATGGGATGATGTTCCAACCAACTGAGCCACCTGGCCATGGATACTATGTACATATTATAAGGAGCTTAGAAAATATATTCTAAGTAATGATGGTTATCTTTAGGTAGTAAAATTAATATAGAAGGTCTTCATTTCTAACTACCCTATTTTCTCAATTTTAAGTTGCTTTTTCTATATATTTTAATATTTATGAAGTCAGAAGTCACCATATAATCAAAATATGCATCAGATTAAGTATTTCTTTGCTCCCTCTCTCCCCAAATCCCTTATAATAAATATCTGATGTTATCATTTTTGGAGGTGAGTTCAAATCAAGAAAATATATTAGGGATAACTGAATTTTGAGGACACTTTGTAAAGTGTCTATGCTGTACACCTGAAACTACTACAAAATAGTGAATGTAAACTATAATTTTAAAATGAAATTAAAAAGAAGAAATAGTCTGTATATATCTCTGAATTGCTTAAATTATTTTTAAGAAGTAAATATATTTTTTATGACTTGCTTCCCTCTAAAACCACCAGAGTAGATAACTTTTATGCCCTTTACTTTTGCTCCATATAATATGGGATAAAATAAACTAGGCCACAGGAATGTGTATCTACCTATAAAAATCCAGTACTTGCATATATTTGGATATTATTCAGTATCATTAAATGCTACTTTCTTAAACATTGGGAATCTCTCCAGTGGTAAAATAGTATGACCAAGAAATGCTGAAGCAAGAGGGCTTTCATCTCTCAAAAAAACTATTTCACACTGATACAAATACAGGATAATAATATGTTCATTATTGTAGCATTGTTACAATATGTGAGACACTGGTCTGAGCACTTACATGTATTATCTTATTTAATTTTCACAATAATAACATAAAATAAGTTCAGTATGTCAGCCCAATCTATGAATAAAGAAAATGAAGCTTTTGATTGAAAATTCTGCTAAGTCCCATAATTAGTGTAAAGCAATGGCAGGAATTTGGTAGATTTCCATCTCCAGTCAACACCTTAATTTTTAACAGTTGTACTATTCCCTCTTCTTGACTGAAGAAATAGTATAAATGTGCGTGGAAATTACTGTTTTTGTTCACAGTGATTAAGCAAAAGTGTTCCTCAAACAGGGGATGAATGAGCAATAACACAGGTCAGTGTAAGAACGTCATTCAAAGATCCTGCAAAGGGAAACACGGTCACTAGCCGCTGCTTTCCCCAGAGCATTGCAGGGTCTGAATACAGCCCTTTGGGGCAGATACCATTTTCAAGGGTTTCTTCAGCTTTGGCAGAAGCAGGTGGCACTCATTATCCCTGGTCTACATCTAATTAAGATTTTGTCATGTTTGTTCCTATTTAGATTGCCAAGGTTTGTGCAGCTTAAAAGGCATGTTACCTTCTTAAAAGCTAAGTGGAATGAACAAAGCCTAACTAAATGTGACTTGCTGGTGAATTCAGTATTTACAAGCAGACAATTCGCTGGCTTCAAAAGTGAGTGTTGGTAGCCACAGAGCAGAGGTTATTCAGAGAGGTTAAAAATACATGGCTGGATGATGGTACTCAAAAACAGGCTAGAACCAAGTCAGATATGTTTCCATAAATCACTCCAGTGTTCAGATTTCATGTGTTAAAATAATTCCAAAGTAATTTTTCACTGCCTTTTGATCTGAAATCATAGTGAGTGCTGACACTGGAACAAATGAAAAATTGTGTGTGAAATAGGGCACAACCAAATTGCTCTATCATAAATATTTTAATATATTTTTTATTGTTGATAGTATTACAGATATCTCCCATTTCCTTCCCTCTTCCCTCCTCCTCTCAGGCCCTACCTCCCCCCCCTCAAGTCATCACTACCCTATTGCTCATGTCCACGGGCTATGCATATAAGTATATAGGTTCTTTTGTTTTAGCTATTTTCGTCCCCTGAATCCCACATCGAGGTATGTCAACCTATCGTCAATATTAACATCCACAACTCAGCACTTGATTTGCTACCACAGAAACTGAAGAGCAACTAGCTATAGCACAGAAAACCTGAAATTAAAGTCTTACAAACAAAAAGAACAATCAAAAAAATTTTCCAAGTAGCCCTAATTTTAGCGGCCAGAAGAGAGAGAGTATGGGTGGCAGGGCATATCAGTTGGTATCACTGTTTTCCTTAAATTTGCTCAGCTATTACCCTCTGTTTATATTTCCTCTCTTAGTATTCAAGATGAACCTGAAAGTTTCTATCATCTGCAGGCCCTCTCCATTTCACCTTGATTACCTTCTTCCTATCCCCCATACCAGTCTCCAAGCTGTCACTGGAATCCATAGCCAAAGGTTACTTACTTGTCATTGGCATTATATTTTTAGGAAATAGACATGATAATGTTATGCTCTTATTTTCAAATGTTTGCAGGCTCCTTATTTCCTACAAAATAACTACAAATCTGCTATCAAGACCTACACAAGGCTTTACATGGGTGTTAACCTCCATTTTCAAATTCATTGTTCATCACCATTTATCAAGACACTCCTTCCTTTCTTGCCACAATGGACTTGTCCCTCGTCTCAAAACTTTCATGCCTTTGGATAATTGTTCATGGTTATTCTCTTTACTTAAAATTCTCTTCTCTGCCTTTCCTTCTGTATCTGGTAAAGGCCCATTGTTCAAGGACCAAGTCCAATATCAACTTCTTGGAACAGCTTCCTGGAAAAGTATTAAATGGCCCCTATCTTTGACCAAATAACACACTAATCATATTAGAGCTCTTGTGTTTGTTACATCATATTATACCAATTGCCAGCCTGTCTGTGTAGTGCCTCTGTTCATTAGAGAGTGAATGCTCTAGAACATTGGTTGGCAAACTCATTAATCAACAGAGCAAAATATCAACAGTACCCAAATATCAAAAGTACAACAATATAAATTTCTTTTGAGAGCCAAATTTTTTAAACTTAAACTTCTTCTAACACCACTTCTTCAAAATAGACTTGTTCAGGCCATGGTATTTTGTGGAGGCCAAAGAGCCACATGTGGTTTGTGAGCCGCCGTTTGCTGATCACTACTCTAAAGTAAGAGCCCTATGTCTGCTTATCCCTATACTAGAGCCCTGGTGCACTCAATTTGTGCATGGGTAGGGTACTTAGACCTGGCCATTGATCAGGGCCAATCAGGTTCCCTGCCTTCCCACCTCCTCCCTCACTTGCTCCCTCAGTGTCCCACCACTGCCACTGGATGCCTACCATGTCCCGTGCTGCCCCCTGGTGGTCAGCACACATCATAGCAAACAATTGAACTGTTCTCTTGGTAGAACTACTGAGGGGACACTTTGCATATTAGCCTTTTATATACTAGTCTACAGAAAGTACTGGGCCTTTCTCAGGATGATCAAGATATAAATGAATGCGGAGGAACACCAAGATGGCGGCATAAGCAAACACCTATTGTTCTGCCCCGCGCAACGATTTAAGAACTACAACATAACAGCAGAACAGACAAGCACCCAGAATCGACAGAAAGCTGGCTGAATGTAAACTCCACTAATAGGAGCAAAGGTGGGACGCTGAGACTCAGGAGCGGCGGGAGCGCAATCTTTCAGACGAAAAAAGTGAGGAGCCGCTCTGGTCGCGCGCGCGGGCTGGGGCTGGAGCAGGGACCGGCCGGATTTCGCCCACGAGGAAGGGCGGAGGCGTCCCACTGCCCAGATTTCCCGAGCCGGGCGAGGTCCGAGATCCAGGGTAGGAGAGGTCCCCCTGCACAGATTACCCGGAACTGGGCATGGTCCGAGGTCCTGGGGGCCCACCCTGGAAGCGGGGCGCGGTGCGCAAACCCGCGACTTGCCCCCTGGAAACTTGGTTCCCGAAACCATTTATTTTACAGCCCTGGGCTGGACTTTTGGTGTGCAGGCACATTTGGGGAAAGGCAGAGTTGTCTGGCAAGGGGAAGAGACTAGCGGCTTTTTCTTGGAGGAGTCTGCAGCCATCCCCATCCAACAGAGACCTGCGCGCGCGAGCGCATAGGACCCAGCTGCCACCGCCACCGCTGCCGCTGCGCGCAGCCCAGAGACTCCGCCCATCCAATCTGAACTCAGTCTCCCTTCACAGCCAATTGGCCTGGAGGTCAAACCCTCCTAGGGCTAACAACAAAAACCTGGGTTTAAATTCAAAAACACTGAATACAACCCATAAAGGATTGCAGTAAGAGTACCCACCTCAGGTAACTGGGGAGACTGAGCCACTGTCCCTTTGAGGATATCTACCACATAAAGCAGCCACCATGCAGAGACATGGAAAGAAATCAGGTGTGAAAGAAATGGAGGAGAAAAGACGACAAGACATTGAGTTCAAAACCACGGTTATAAGGCTTTTCAAGAGGCTCCTACAAAAGGCCGATCAAATTAATGAGAATTACCAGGAAATAAACAAAACCAACCAGCAAATGAATGAGAATTACAAGGAGATGAATGATACTTACAAGCAAATGAATGAGACCCTCAGGGAAATGTACAAGACCTCTGAGGATACGAACCAGACCCTCACAGATAAAAAAAAAGGACCAACTAGAAATCAAGCATACACAGACTGAAATAAAAAATATTACACAAAGTCCTAAAAGCAGTCCAGAGGGCCACAAGAACCAAGTCAAAGATTTGAAATACAAAGAACCAAAATCCACTCAGCTGGAAAAGCAAGAAACAAAAAGAATTCAGATAATTGAAGATAGCGTAAGGGGCCTCTGGGACAACCTCAAGCATGCCAACATCCGAATTATTGGGGTGCCAGAAAAAGAGAGAGAGCAAGTCAATGAAAACCTACTTGAAGAAATAGTGACTGAAAACTTTCCCCACCTGGTGAAAGAAACTGACTTAAAAGCCCAAGAAGTACACAGAACCCCAAAATATAGGAATCTAAAGAGGACCACACCAAGACATATCATAATTAAAATGCCAAGAGCAAAAGATAAAGAGAGAATATTAAAAGCAGCAAGAGAAAAACAGCTGGTTACCTACAGGGGAGCACCCATCCGATTGTCAGCGGATTTCTCAACAGAAACGATGCAGGCCAGACGCGAGTGGCAAGAAATATTCAAAATAATGAAGAGCAAGAATCTACAACCAAGATTACTCTATCCAGCAAAGCTATCATTCAGAATCGAGGATCAGATAAAGTGCTTCGCAGATAAGAAAAAGCTAAAGGAGTTCATCACCACCAAACCAGTATTATATGAAATGCTGAAAGATTTTCTTTAAGAAGAGGAAGAAGAAAAAGGTAAAAATATAAATTATGAACAACAAATACACATCTATCAACAAATGAGTCTAAAAATCAAGTGAACTGATAGGCTGATGAACAAGATAAACGGGTGACTATAACAGAAACATGGACATAGAGAGGGAATGGACTGACAATTCTTGGGGAGAAAAGGGTTGTGGGAAGTGCAGCAAGAGATTGGACAAAAATCTTGCAACAATGGGAGAGGACATTGGGGAGGGGTAGGTGAGGGCGGAGGGTGGGATAGGTACAGGGGGGAGGGAAGATATAGGGGGATAAAAAAGGGGAAACAATGTAATTAATAAACTGAACAATAAAAAAAAAATAAATAAATAAAATAAAAAAAAGATATAAATGAATGCAAACATGAGAGATGAGGACAGAGATGAACAAAAATCTCCATACAATATTTTGAATGGAAGTAACTTGACTGACTTGTTGATCATATTATCCATCAGATGCACATACTCTATTCCATTTTGTAACCTATTTTTAAAGCATATTTTACTTCAGTGGGGTCCAGACCTTAATTTTAAATGTAAATACAATTGTCTTGCTTCTTATCAATTAATTTTTCTTTCTCACCTGGATTGGGGGAGGGGTGTACCTGTATTTAGCATGGAAAATTTGTACAAGATGCATGTCACTCAGAATTACCTAATAAGTAAAGAAAATAACTGAGGATTTTGGCACAAATACTCATGCCCCTGGGCTACGCATGTAAGTATATAGGTTCTTATGCCTCTATCATAAATATTTTAATATATTTTATTATGATAGCAGATCCCCAGGTGTTATAGAGTGGACTAATAGTAATTGTTGACTGTGGAAATATCAAAAGAAGAAAAAAGAAGAAAAACCTGAGCCAGCCATGCAGACTTACCTTAAAAAGAGAAGTACCATGATGTCAAGATACCAATTGCTCAATGTGAGAGTAATATTTCTTTCCTAGGCATGCACACCCAGAGCTCTGAGTACCAAGATTCAATAGCTCCACTTGACATGGCTCTAATTAGTAAGTTCTCACTTGCTGGGGATTTACTACAACAAAGAGGGGCAGCATGGGTTACAAACTCTACTACCTACCAAGCAATTTGGGGTAGGTCACTAACTTTATATAACTCAGACTTCTGTAAATAACTAATTCCAGCATGTTTATAATTAAATATTAAAACTATCTTATAATATGTATCTCTGTCCTATGCCTTCACCACATCAGAGTAGACATCCCAAGAACAAGATAATATTTAGCCTTCCTCTTAAGAGAGCAACAAGTCTTTGTGCTTGGAGTTCAGGACTCCTTTCTCTAGGAAGCAATCAGTATTTTGCGGCTTGAAAACTAAAAAGAGTCCTTGGTATGGTGAGGGTGGGGAGTGAGATATTGCACACTGAAGAAAACCTCCACCAGGTCTTTCTTTGTTGAGGAGGATTTACTCCAGTGTTAAAAAACTAGTGGCCATGACATGAATGTGTGAACTATTCTGGGTGTAAAACAGTCTTGGTAGAGCCTGTGATCCAACCTGGAAATTTCAGGTTTTGACTTAAGGCTTTGAATTTTTTGAAATAACCTTCCTAACAAATTGGACTGCATTACGCATTTTGCTGCTTGTTTGTAGTATCTGCTGGGTCCCACCAAGTGAAGAAAGCTGGACTTCCCTGGAGGTTGTGTGGCTCTGAGGTTCAAGATTAGGCCAAAATGCTAATTACATAGGGAAGAGTTTGTAGGTCCAAGAGCAGGGTTTCAGGATTCCATGGTCAGAGAGACCAGGACATACATAGAATATAGTAGAGGAGGTGGTTACTCAGGTGAGGATGACCACATAGTAGCCTTGGGACAGGTGATAGGACCCCAGTGCAAGGCAGAGGCTAATGAATGGTAACAGACCAGCATTCATTGTGGCAGACATGCAGTGGGAATTTAGGTGAGCAGCACAGACTGGAGACTCTCCATCTTCTGAACCATATCCTGGGGCAATTTAAAATACAAAGGGTTGAGAATATACATAAAAGTGTTCCATATTGAATATTCTTGGCAATCTTGGTGAATGAGGGTTTAAATTCAATTTAATTTAGTTCAAGGGGGAAAAAAGACAAAAAACAGTGTGACATTCTTACATTTTATAGTACAAACCCTGAGAAAGAAGACCCCTACCAATAAGGGCACCTGGTGGTGAACTGGGCTCAGATTAAAAAAAAAAAAAAAAAAAAAGAGCCCAGCAGCCATTTCTACATAGGGGCCTGTACTTCTGGGAGAGGCCTGTACCGCAGTACCTGCTTCTGCACAATGTTTCTACCATCTGAGCCAGCCCTTATAAAGGAGCTCCTAGAGCCCTATTTCAACCAGGACTGAGGCTTTCCCCATCCAATCAGAGCTACACACTTGCAACCCAACAGAGCTGCCCTATTCTGACCAATCAAAGCAAGGATTTGGAGTCCTCATTTGCATGAAGACAGATCAATCAGGGACCAGGGATTGGGACTTCTATCCATGTAAGCCAGCTGCCTTCTGGCTCAGAGAGCACACTTTTCCTTCCTACCAACGACTGAAAACTGCCTCTTCCTGGCCAGAGCAGAAAAGAGCAGACCAGTGCAGGCCAGAGTAGGCTGGCACAGAATGGAACAGACCAAAGCACAGCAGTGCAGACCAGTGCAGTACAAAGCAGACCTGTGCGGAGCACAGAGGAGCAGATCATCGCAGAACAGAGCTTTCTAGTAAAGAGAAGCCTCATCAAAGTTGTGCTGAATCACCATTGAGCTGTTTTGCACCGAATCAAGTTTCCTTTTTCACCACAGCACCCCAAATTGGGGATTCCTGTTGGCATTGAATGTCGCTAACAACCATTAGTTGACAATTGCAATCCAAAACCTTTTCAGAAATAATTATAATAGGTATAATTTTTCTACCACTATGAGCTTCATTTAATACTGAACAATCATATGTGATAAGAGCTATTACTATCCTCACTTTACAAATGAAGAAACTGAGGCATAGAGAAGTAAGCCTGACCAAGAACACACAACTAGCTAAGAGCTACAACTAGAGTTTAGATCCAGGCAATCAAAATATAGAGTCCACACATATAAACAACACACTGCACCACCTTCTCAGACTTAATGCTCATTCCTTCCTCCCAGGATGCTTTGGGTTTCAATGTGTATGAATGGATTAGAGTGCTATACAAAAATGTTGATTATTTTTATTATTTGGGTCCATAAGCATGATCACAGTCTGATTCTGCTAGCCCAGACTGACATGAAAGTCCACAATTATTCTTCCTGTGAAACACAGCCTCCCAGTGGACAAGGGTAAGAAGTCACAGCCCAGCTTCTTTAAAAATAAAAGTATTAAAATATATTATCTTGATTTCAGAGAAGAAGGGAGAGGGAGAGAGAGATAGAAACATCAATAATGAGACAGAATCATCAACCGGCTGCCTCCTGCACACCCAACACTGGGGATTGAGCCCATAACCCAGGTGTATGACCTGATCAGGAATCAAATCATGACCTCCTGGTTTATAGGTTGAAGCTCAACCATTGAGCCACACTGGCCAGGCTCAGCCCAGCTTTGAAACCAAAAACCTGAGAACCCTGCACTGCCCGAAGACCCCAGTCTTCACCTTTCCACAGGAGTTATCAGCCCCTGCAGCTGGGCTACTCTCACGTCTAATCTCTGAACATTGCACTTATAATAGGAGATAGTGAGGCTGACAGGTGTTGGTAGGGTTGATGGAGAAGGGTTTATCTCCTCTGAATAAGATTGTGGACTAGAGTAAACACACAAACACAAATCAGTATTTCTCAAGCTCAAGGAATCCACCAAAAAAAAATGAACTTGGAGAGCCAAGAGCCTTTTATAAGAGACTTTGAAATTTAGTGTTTTAGTCCAGTTAAACATTTTGAAAATAATAAATCATGTTTTAAATTATCCTGAATACCACCTCTTTGAAACAGACCAGGACCACTAGTCCTGGTGGCTATTTAAATGTAATTACATTAAAATCAAATAATTCTCAAAGTTAATCTTCTCAATTGCACTAGCTATGTTTTAAGTGCTCAATAGCCACATGCTGCTAGGGGCTATTATATTAGACAGAAAATCCTTCCTTAATATAATCTAGTCCCAAAACAACATTTTCATCATCAGAAACTTGTGTTGGAAAGTACTGATCTAGAAGGTAAGTTTCGTAAGAGCAGCTCCCTTAGCTATATTGCTCACTGCTGTATTCTCATTGCCCAAGACAGTGACTGCCATAGACAGGTGCTCAGGACACATTTGTATAAATAAGTGAACTAATAACTCCCAAGATCTTACATCCATCTTGGGTAAGAGTAAAACAAAAATAATGTGGTTTTGGAAAATAGGCTTGTGGACTGAAATCACCCAGGAATTCGCCCTATCTAATCTGCATGTAGCCTTCGAAAATTAATGTGTGGCATGTGTGTTATATTGCATTTTCTGCTAATTAAACTTCTTAACAATAATGTAACTTTGTGGCCAGTCCCACATTTCAGATATTCCCAGGAGATCTCTGAAAGGAAGGTAAAGGCAATAATACACTACCAGAAAATTTCTGTGAAATAACTTATATAATAAAGTGCATGAAACCAATTTATGGATCCCATTGTTACACAAATGTGTGCCATTCATGAGTGGCAAAGAATGAGCGAACAGCACTTAAATTTCCTATGGGGCTAGGCATACTCAACTTGTCCATTTAAATAATATATGGGCCAATGCTATAGAAAAGTGGGAATACCCTGATCCCTAAAATCCATACTCTGTGTCCTACCCTGGCTGAGAATTATTAGCTCAGAGTCATAGAGGGCCTCTCTCACAATGCATTAGATCAGCCAGTGAGTGAGTGAACTTATGCAAGCTGTCCAGCTTTTTGAAGTTAACAATCAACAATGTGCATACTCTTTTAAAAGTACTTTTAGTGTGTAATGGAACTGATCCGCTCTAACAAAGCGGAGTTCATTACAGATGTTCAGATCTCTGTTATTAAAATAGGTCTGCTATGCTCTCAGTTCACCATAGAGAAGGGTCCATGAGCAGCCTAAAGGCAGGCATGAGGCAGCGTCTACTGTCACCTCTCTATCAGAACTTCTCCTGATGTGTGTGTGTTTGTTTTGGAAAATACTGTTTTTCCCAGTATGCCGCTTAGGAGGGTGTCCTGTGAACCCTCTACCCCACCAACCTATCTACCCAGAGGCAGAAAAGAGTGCTGCCTGTTTAAAAAAGAGTGTTAGCCATTTCCAGAAGCCATCTGGTCATGTTGCTAGAGAAATTTGGACACACTCATGCTGGGCACTTTATGACCCAGAGAAGCCTTCATCCAGCTCCCAGGTCCTCATCAGGCTCCTCTCTCAAATTCTGCCTCTTAGGTCCAGATATGTAAACATGACTGTAGGATCCCACCTGCCCTGCTTCTAGTGTGTGGATGGAACCGAATGAATAAAAACTACCCACCACTCTCCGCCCCGCAGCGTCCTCATTTAATCTCTGACGGCTGCCCTTCCTGTCTAACAGTTTGGTCCTGTTTGGGATTTTTATAAAAGGCATCAATAGAAGCATCACCTTACTAATTGTTGAGTTGGTGTTCCATGCTGAGCAGAGGCCCAGGAGACGTGCATGGCAGCCTGACAGTGAATCAGAAGCATGTTTCAATTATCATCATCTCCCTGTGCCTTTGCCTGTATCTCTAGCACCAGCACAGTATTTGGTATAGAACTCTCATATGACTAATATCTGTGGAAAGAAGGTAAGAGGCCAGAGAAAGCGAGCAGGCAAATTGCTTCCCATCTTTGGGAGTGTCCGCTTAAATATCCTGCATTTCTTCAAGTCCTTGAAGGCATGGCACCACACCATGTGCTTATGGCACTGCATCAGGCATTATGGGGAAATAATAACACAGACACACAAAATCACTCAGCATGTTGTTTGGCACACTGCATGTGTTCCATAGGCCTTGAGAGATTGAGTATAAGAGCCAGAGCTTGGGCAAGGGCAAGAGGAGGAGGGAAGGAGGTGGGAGGAAGCAAATGCCATGTGCTGGCAGAACGGAGGAGAGAAAGGAGAGAAGGCAGCAATGGAACAGTAATTGTTCAAAGAGACAGTGTAGAGCTCATGTTAGAGACTGCAAAGAGCAGTAATTTGGGAGATAGCATCCCTGGGTTCAAAGGTGGCCTCAGCATTTGTAAACTTTAGCTTTGCAAACTTTCCAGGACTCAGTTTCCTTGTTTGTAAAATGAGAATAAAATGAGCACATGTGTTTAGGGTAACTAAGAAAATTAAATGAGGTGATGCACATAATGTACTTCAATACTTAGTACAGAGTAAGTGCTCCATAATGGTGGATGACGAGAGTGATCAAATGGGATGCTAATCGAGGTGGCTCACAGTTGTTCTGTGGATTTGTCAGAGAATTCTTCTGGAACAATTCTTGTCTCAGCTCCAGAGAATGAATAAATGGAGGTAATCTCTCTTCAATATTTGACAGAGCACAACGCTAGCCTCTCTCTTGTGAACCACCAGCCACTTGTTCTATGCTTTCCAAGGGCCTCTTGGCTCTGGTTCCAAAGGCCCTAATATAAGTGAAGGGTGACAGGATCATCTCAATGCATCCCCAAGAGCCACCCTTTAGTCTTCTGTCATAAGAACCTAAGCCTGACCTTCAGCTCATTTTTCCATCACTCCTAAACCTCAGCCTTAGATGATTTTCATGCTATGGCCCCCCCATATGCCTTCATATTCCTATGAAGAAATCTTGGTTCATGTCATGCTACCCCAAACTGAAGAGCTCTCTCTCTAACTCTTAAGTCTGTAACTTAAGGATCAGTTCAAACTCACTAGTTCTCTGAAGCATAATTTTTTTTTCTTTTCTCTGGACATAACAGAAATCCCATTCACCCCAAAAAGAATTACTCATACGCTCTTTTCAAAACTAATTATTATAACTTATTGAATGTCTACTATGTGCCATGTACATTATATTTATTTCCACTTATTAAATTCTCCTGAAAGCTGCCAAGGTCTTGCAACTCGCTCAGAAAGGTCTAGCAACTTGCTCAAGGCTACCAAGCTAATCTATAATAGAGACTATATTTGAACTCAGGTTCATCAGTCTCCAAAGTCCATGATCTACCCACTACACCATACTATTATTTAACACGTATGTTTATGTCTTATTTCTTGACTCAAAGTCATTGGAGGACTCCTTTTTTTCATAGTAATTTGATATAGAAGATTTTTGATCAATGTTCGTTAAAGCAGAAAGTAGGAACATAACCAGCAAGAATAGAACTGGGGGGGGGAAATTGGGAAGAGAGTCACAGTCAAAGTTTATTTCCTTATCTTTTCTCCACCCATTAAAAACACAGGTATTATTTCCTTCTGATACTCATACTACTAAAATAACAATAACAACTACATTTATATAGTTTCTGCTTTCAGCCAGGCATGGTTCTAAGCACTATTCTTATATCAATCCTTTTAATCCTCACAACAGTCCTATGGAGTAGATATCATTATTATTCTCCCCATTTCACATTTGCCCATAGGCACAGAGTAAGTGGCAGAGCCAAGATCTATACTCAGTTAGTCTGGCTCAAGAGCTCTTGTCTCAGAGTCTTAACCTTATATAGGGAGGTCAGAAGCACTTTCTCTAAAAAGCTGCCATTTGAGAGAGAGCTGATTGATGATAAGAAGCAAGTCTTGCAAGATTTTGGAGAACATTTCAAGGAAGCAAATCATTACTGGGTATAAATGGTTAACATGACATACAAGTTGTTAAAATTTACACCATTTAAGAACTCATTAAACTACATGAGAGAAATCCACAGATACTAAATATATAAAAGATGTAAAGAAACCATGTATATAAGAGAAAACATGAATGTAGGCTTGGAAAAATGTTCATGCTTCCTGCTAACTATGACATTTCAAATTAAGGCAACTTTCCCCTACTATTTTATACGTAATAGATTTGTAGAACAAAATAAAAATCTTAAAGTCATAGAACACTACTAGGAAAATTCTGGAGACATTGGAATGGTCACTCTCCTAGTGACATAAAAGTTTCACTGCCTGTTTTGGAAAGCAACAGGGAAGGAACTCATAGGAGCTCTGAAGTCTTAAAATAGATTTAGTATCATAGACAACAATTTCACTTTAGAACACTTATCCTAGAGACATCATTTTGCAATAAACAATGAAAAGAAATACATTATAGCTTGTTTATAATCACAAATTCTTGGAATTGAAATGTCCAAAATTAGACTACAAGTAAAGTGAATTATGATATATCAAACAATTGTGTAGTAGCCACTAAGATAACAATCATGAAGGCAATGAAGAAATTTGTGAAATGTTTATGAACATTATTTGAATAAAGAAAACCATAAGGTTATATATACAAAATGATTACCATGTTAACATTAATATTGACACCCACCCACACCAATTTCTCTCCTGAGTTCGATATGACTGAATTCTCCAGATCTCAGTAACCTTCCATGTAGTTTTGCAGATGGAGGAAACATGTATGAGTGTGTGGGTGTGTGAGTATGCTGTGTGTGCAAAGGTAAGAGGTCAGGCTTCAAAGGGAAGGATGGAATATATGAGTTTAATAGATCCATAACATGTGAACAAGCATTTTCTTTCTTTTGACTTTGGTAGAACAGTTTGCCTTTTTCATCCAGAAGAAATCATAGAAACAAGTTTACCAAGTGCTTATTGCAGAAACCTAGCAACTTCCTCAATAATGATAATAATAATAATCCTATCTAATAAAAGAGCAATATGCAAATTGACTGTACATCCGATCAAGACACGCCCATCAACCAATCAGAAGCAAATTATGTGAGTAAACCCCAACAAAGATGGCTGCGGCAGGAGGGAGGCTTGGGTTTCCCCACCAACAGAGAAAGCCAAGCTTTCTGCCGGTAACAGAGAAAGCCAAGCATTCTGCCTGCCCTTGCCAGCCTAGGCCTCCACTCAATGCTACAAAATTTCAATTATAGGAGATACATAATCCAAACAGAAATGGCAGCAGCCACGGAGCTGGAGGGGGCAGAGGCTACGGTTGCCCAGGCGACAGAGGAAGCCAAGCTTCTGCAGCTCTGGCAGGCGTAAGCCTCCATTATAGGCTATAAAGTTTGAATTATAGAATTTAAATAGAAATGGCTATCACCATGGAGCAAGCAGAAGGCTTGGCTCCTCTCCAGGCTACAAAGTTTCAATTGTAGAACATAAATTAATCCCAGGGCCTCCCCTTGGGTTGCTGTGGTGTGTGAATGGCCTGCAAACCACCCCGGGTCCCTCACCCAGGCTGCCCCCAAGCCCTAAGGGAGCCTCCACTCTGATCCTGGACACCCTTCAGAGCAAACCAGCTGGCCCCCACCCATGCACCAGGCCTCTATCCTATCTAACAAAGGAGTAATATGCAGATTGACAATCAAGCCTGCAGGGGAGGGCAGTTAGGGGTGCCAGGCCGGAAAAGGATGGAAGTTGGGGGCAAACAGGCTGGCAGGGGAGCAGTCAGACATCAATTAGGCTGGCAGGGTAATGGTTAGGGGGTGATCAGACTGGTAGGCAGAAGGAGTTAGGAGCAATCAGGGAGGCAGGCAGGTGAGCAGTTTGGAGCCAGCAGTCCTGGATTGTGAGAAGAATGTCTGACTGCCCACTTAGATCCAATCCTACTGGGATTGGGCCTAAACAAGCAGTCAAACATCACTCAAGGGGTTCCAGATTGCAGAGAGTGCAGGCTGGGCTGAGGGACAACCCTGCCCCCTGTGCACGAACTTCATGCACTGGGCCTCTAGTCCTATATAATAAAAGAATAATATGCAAATTGACCGTACTTTTGCCATGTCCACAAGCCATGCCCACAAGCCAATCAGAGTGAGCATGCAAATTAACCCAACCAAGATGGTGGTTAATTTGCATATCCATGGGCAGAAGACGGCCTAGAAGGAAGCCAAGCACTGCAGAAGGGAGCAAAGCTGCAGAGAAGTAAGCAAGGGGGTGGGGGAGAAGGGAGGGAGCAAGGCAGAGGAGATGGGAGCGAGGCAGCAGAAAGGAGAGTGAGGCAGTGGAGATGGGAGCGAGCGAGGCAGTGGAGAAGGGAGCAAGGTAGTGCAGAAGGGAGCAAGGCAGCAGAGAAGGAAGGGAGCTTTGCTCAGGCTGCAGGAAACTCGATTCTTGCAGGAATCTTCCTGCAGCAGGTCTCTAATAATAATAATAATAATAATAATAATAATAATAATGTGGAAAATTCCCATAGTTTTAAAAGAATGCCCTGGATGTAACCAGAGCATACCAGTGATTGCCTCAGGTCCTCAGTCAGGGACCAGGAGCAGAGAGGCGTCTAAAGTATGTTCAGGCTGACAGCTGCACAAGATGACATTAGAGGAAATCCACAGTGGCAGCTTGCTTACTAATTCACAGCATGAAAATGCAGATGCTCTTCTTGGCTTCCGAACTGCCTCATTCTTTCACAGCCTGTTCCAGTTTTGGCGTAGCAGCATTTGTGGGCTGGGCTTCAGGCTAGCACACACCTTTATGCCTTACAATGCCCATGCTGCTGTCACAGGTGCCAGAATGGTGTCACAGCTGTGCCAGGAGCTCATCTCTTCAGTCCCAGAAAAGAGGAGGAAGAATCAGAAGTTCTCAGGAGCAGATTTGTAGCAGCTCTGCCTGGGCAAGGGCCAGTACACAAAACAGCCTGTCTGGCTGCATTTTGTGAGCATGGGGATACCATGTGGTCTCCCAGGAGACGGATCACATGGGACAAGTGGCAGTCCCACCCTTTGCTTCCGCTAGTCCTCTGGAAAACAGAGGCATACCTTGCCTGACATGAGTACTGATGCATTTTACCATTTTACCATTACTTAATGATGGATTTTTTAGATTCCTCAAATTGATGCCTCCAATTTTCTGAGACAACGTCTCCTTTTTCTCTACAAGCCCCTTCCAGATCTACCCTGTCTGCTCCTGAACATTCTTTCCCCATCGTGTGTGCCTTCACCCTCCAGCTCTACCAGACACCTGCTAGGGTCTCATGTCTTAGCACTCTGCATGAAATAGAATAGCCTTTCCCACTATATGGCTTTCTTTTTGAGGACTTCCTTCCATTCATTATGATAGAACTCAATTGTCACCTCTTCCATGGAGCCTTCACTGGACTCAGAGCCTTTCCCCAATCATAACATGCAAACCAAAGTCAGTCACATTATGGAGTGCTCCATTAGAGCCCTTAGTCATGCTATAGCATGTGCACGGTGTGTGTGTGTGTGTGTGTGTGTGTGTGTGTGTGTCTGTGTGTGTGTGTGTTTCATTAGACCTTAGCTCCTTTAGGAAAAGGCATGCATTACTCATTTCTAGATCCCCTGAACCTTCCTTCCTCATAGACTTTCAACATCTGATTGCTGGACAAACAAGTAAAAGTCATTTTCACATGTACAACCCTCCGGTCTCCTCTCAAAGCATCATTCCCCTGCACCCCACCCATGCTGACTGTGAGGTATTTACTCTCTTAGGTATGGACCACATATTTTTAAGTCTTCTTCCTCATTTGTATTCTTATCATCTTCCTTTTAGCAGCATGCCAGAGAATGAGGTCAGCATTCTTAATGCACAGTAAATGCTTAATAAAGATTAATAATAGCACCATCACATCTTCTTAATGCAAGCTGCTATCATTAGTTTTGGGGTGAACACTTTGGAGGGTGCACAAGGTTCACAACTGCACAGGATTGCCACCATGTATAGCACGAGAAGAATGATTAAGGAGACAGGCTCTGGAGTGCTTTCATTACACTCCCTTCAATACCATGTGAAATTGGGTAAGTTATTAGACATTTCTAAAACTTGGTTTTCTGTAAAACAGGGATAATGGCATTGCCATCATGATTAAATAAAATTATGGAGGTAAAGTGCTTGTCATAGTGTCTAGTACATAATATACACTCAGCAAATGAAAGCTATTATTTTGATTGTTAATTCTGTCGCAGGTTAAGTTCTAGTTTTTGCCATCATAATATAGCCATTTTTTAATTGGTCTAGAATTTTATATGTTTAGGTAAATGCCATCAACCACTTGCATTGTTTAATCATTAAGTCTATGAGGTTGGATGGAAAGAGGTTAACCAAATAACTTATATACATACATGCACAGCCCATTGCACAGTGGGGTGAAGCCCTGAGGTGGGGTAGGGGTTAGGGGGAGAGGGACCAAAGGGAGGAAATGGGAGACATCTGTAAAACTGTCAACAATAAAAAACATAAATTGCGGAAAAAAATCCTGAAAATAAAAAAATTAATAAAAATGGAAAGGATAATCACCACACTTCCTCAGAAAAGGAAGCAGTCAAGTGATTATTCAAGGTCAACCAGCTTAGCCCTGAAACAAGTGCTGAGATATCTCCTCTAACAGGATATAACCCTATGTGTGGTCTAAGGGTTTGGACTTTAAAGATGGATCAGAGGAAACTCCAAAGTGATTCTGTTATTCCAACTCTGAATGGGAATTTGTAAATCCATTCCCATGTTGATTAAATCCTTCAAAACCACACTTCAAAAGAACAGGAAGTCTATTGTACAGACTGGTTCCCTTCAACCTCTGAGGGATTCCTTTTTATATCAGTGGCTCTCTGAGGCAAAAGTGTTCTGGTTTCATGCTGAGTTGTATATTTAAGTAAATTGATAAAAGTCTATACCTCAAGGTTCTTTAAGCTAAGAGTAAATAGTTGAGTGAGATCAACTCCCAAAATCTACCCTCCCTAAATTACAGAGTAAAGTCAATATACAAAGGAGAGATGAGAGGATAAAATGGAGCCAGATGTGGCAGACTGATGGCATTAGTAGACTCAATTCTTGAATTGCCCTTGACTCTGGACTTAGCCACATGGCATGCTTTGGCCATTGAGACATTAACAATCATGATGTGAGCAGAGATTTGAAAATCACTTCACATTGAGGCTTGCTTTCACTCTTGCTCCTCCCCCTTTGCCATGAACACACCCAAACTAGATTGCAAGATGAGACACATGAGGCAGTACTGAGTTGCCTACGATCATCCCAACCTGAACAATCCTAGATCGGCCAATATCCAGCTGAACCCCAGATATACAGACACACTCACATGGAACACAGACCAAAAAAGAAGCAGAGTCACCAGGCCCCTTACAGGTAACCACACACAAATGAGTTGAGTGAGCCCAGCCAACACAATAACTACCCAGCCAGCCTGCACTCTTAAGCTATTTAAGGCTTATTGTTTTAAGTCATAAGATTTGAAGTGGTTTCTTATGCAGCATTATTGTGGCAATCTATAACTGATACACCAGGGACCAAGTGGCAAGAACAGAAGAAAAGCCACAAATAAACAGTAAATATATGTTATTTTTCAAGATCTTTTGACAGGGGATATTATAAGTAGAAGCTTCTTTGGCACAACTGCCCAGTGATTCCAATGCTGTGAAGTATATTACTGATATGTCTAATATTAACTATCTCCTCTTATAAATCCTAAAGTATATAATGCGATTACTTTTAGAAATCTTCTTGGTTAAGCAAAAGAGCACATAGCATTACAACAGATTTACTCACAGGTTTTGCAGTCACATGATCAAACGGAGAAAGACCTGGCTATTTCTTTGGCAATCTCAAGTGTTAGTATTTGTAGTGTCCCCCCACTGTGTTGGGCATAGTGGTTTCTCTAGAGAGGAATCTTAGCTAGTTAGAGTTCTGGGCGATATGCAGAGGGCAGAAGTTGAAGGTCTTATGAGTCAAGGTGTAGCTTTGAACTTAACTCCCCGTTTTCAATATAGTATTTCAGCATTGCCCTCCCTGGGTTTGTTGTCTCTGATTCCAAAGCCTCGTTGCTTCGGTTTTCTAATAACAACAGACCCTGCACCTGCCAGGGCAGAGAGAGTGGGTTGTTCAGCTGCACACAGTGGGTGATTTATCAGTGCTCCTTATGTGTCTGTTTTCAACCCTGTCCCTTCCGATGTCCTCAGCAGCCTGGACCCTTTGGTCTCTCTGGCCTCGTCAGGGAATTGGACTCAGCTTTTCTTTTATGTCTTTCCCCTTCGCTCAGGCTCAGCTTTCTCTTCCCCACTAACTTAGTTATCACTTGTCCATCCACCCTCCCACGTTCCAAGATGTTACGGACATTTCTCATCTAGTGCCATCTTCTGGACCATTCTCTTGATCCTTGTGGTTTGATAATATTTTATTCCTCTTTTGCCATTTTAGGGGTGTTTCATAAGAAACAGGGAGGGGGGAATTTTGTGTATTCAATTTGCTGTCTTTTACAAAAAGGCAGCAGGTCAGAAAGTCACGGTTACATATGCTCTGAATATAGCAATTACACTTTAAAAAAAATTATTTTTATTATTGATTTCAGAGAGGAAGGGAGAGGGAGAGACTTAGAAACACCAATGCTGAGAGAGAATCATTCATTGGCTGCCTCCTTCATACCCCCCAATGGGGATGGAGTCCACAACCTGCGCATGAGCCTTGACAGGGATTCGCACCATGATCTCCTGTTTCATAGGTCGATAATCACACACAATGCATTCCAGAAAACTCTGGGTCTTTCTTATTGCTCCTTAAGAATACAGAATATTCCCAGGATATAGCTAGGATTGTCTCAGACTCTCAGTGATATTATACCAATATTCATGAAGGACAGTAACATCATACTTCCAATTAAGAGACTTCAAATTCTTCAAGTCTGGAGAGAAGTATGGACAGACCCTCCACCCCTCCCACCTTGAAGGAGACATCAATCATATCTAGGGTAGCACACTGTCTGACATCTGACACCTCTCATTCACCCTTCTTACTTTTCAACCTGTGCTACTGTCTCTCTTGTGTGACTTAGAGGAAGACTTTAAGACTTTTTTGAATATTTAAGTAGCAATTATCCCACTTTTGAGAACTGATAAATACCAATGCATTGAAATTCATCAGCTCAGGTACTGCTATGTGCTACAGAAACACCTACTCAACTAATTGTACTGCTCTCTGAGGCCTCATTACTGTAAAAGTTTGAGGAGTTCTTTCTAGCTTAAAGCAAGAGTACTAACAGGACCATGCCAGCATCACAGTCAACACCTCAAGCAGCTGCAATAGTACCATGAACTCCATGAGGATTCACTCAAGTTCTGGTCACCAAAGAGTACTCCCCATGCAGCCCGAAGTAGAAACCCTTAGATGTGACTCCATGCTTTTGTTTTCCTTTCTTCCTAGAATGTCTTCTCTCCTTTACCTTAGAAAATGTCTATGGCTATTTTAACACCCACATTAAGTTTCATCTACTAAGTCCTCTCTAATTTTCCTCACTTTGTGCCCCACAATTCAACTTTTTATTCATTCCTTTGTTTATGAACTGCTCCCAGTTTATTACTAAGTATTCTGATTCTATGTCTGACCATGAGCCAGGGAGCAGAGCATGGGAAGGAAGAGTTAAAGAGACTAAAAGTATAGGTTTCTGTCACATACTACTTATCTTGGATATGAGCCTCAATTACCTTATCTGGAAAACAGGGATAACAAGAGAACCTAGATCGTAAGAGGTTGTTAGGAATAAGTGTTGTAATGTGTCTTAAGTGATTAGCACATTGCCTGATATATCATAAGCTAGAATCCATAAATATTATCTAATATTGTTATTATTTTTAAAAGCAGGGCTTATGCATTACAGGTGTGTGTATCTACTATAGTACAATGCTTGGTACATAGAAAAATACTCAGTCAATTTTAAAAGGATAAATAAAGGGATAAATGAGTAATCCTGTAAGAATAAAATTGTTTTTATAATCCAGGTAAATAAAACACCAGATGGCTAGTTTTTAAGAGATTGAACTACCCATATGAATGTCCATATTATTTCAATATATTTTTCACTCCAGATGCTCAGGGTACTTGGTGGATTCAGAGTTGAAATAACTATAGTTTTGGTGGTAATTTTGGAAGCCATGGAGTACAATACACATGAGAGACACCAAAGCCACTCATAAAAATTTCAACCTCCCACTTAATTTCTCTGAACTTCAAATGCCCTAAAATGGAATTACTATGAATCACACCTGCTCTTTCCTAGGGTTTGGGAATTGAGCATATGACATAAGCCAAAATATTCTGCAAGCATGTGAGACCTATGCAAATATTGATGTCTGTGTATTTATTTATTTGATTGTTTATTTGTGGAAGCGTATTTCTTGGCACCACCTAAAAATTCTTATCCAACTTCACTAATATCCATACTCCTTCAGATATATCTAGTAGATTAATTTAAGGCCACTAACAAAATCTGTTGCTGTGTTGGTGCATGATAAAAGATTTGCAATTTTCTGTAGTAAAACCCAAGAGGGCCAATAAGATGCTTTCATTGATTGCAATGTCAGTGTTAAATGCTGCAGTGGCTTTGAATAAAAGGCATCCTTTAGCGCTTTGCTCCAGATTTATTTCGTATGGTCCTGGGTAAATGTGGCTAGTATGTAAATACGGGCTTCTGCATTAACTCTAACCTGGAGTGACAAACCTTAAGAGGTTTGTCCTGAGGGAGGACCATCTTTATGCTTTTACAAACCTTGGGCCATAGATCTATTGGTCTGCAGAGAAGAGGCATCCTAAAGCTTACAGAAGCACAGAGGTGTTCTTTGAGTGATTCAAGCTGGTAAAAATTAAAGTTCAAACTAACTGGGTAATCTAAGACATTTATTATACCTTCACTGAGCCAGGCAGGGCTGATCAGACAGACAGCCATCAGCCAGGTGAACAGTAAAGAGAAAGTAGTAAATGCCTCTAAGATTCATCTCGCCTTCCCCCCACAGGTGTCAGGACTGTGGGATGCACACAGTATCCTTCTCCTGAGTAATTACTGAAATGTCTGGAGGTCTTTAAAAAAAACAGTGTCTCCATGCACAACATAGATGGGTGGCATATTTACAGTTCATTCATTTAAAAATTGGGTACAGATTAAAAATCACTATTGCAGCCAATCTGAACTAGGAATGACAGGTATCAAAAAACTAGGCAACAGGCTGGCAAAGCCCACAATAGGTCTCTAGCCATAAGGAGTAGCAGGGAGTACCTGGAGGTAGCTGGGAGTAGCAAGACATACACTGGAGAACTGATAGTGGAGGACCTTGACAGTCCAGCTGGAGAGTTTGGAGTCTATCTGTTGGGCCCTTCGGATTCCCAGCCAGTTTCCACATGCATGATAGAATACACATGAGAAATGACCATAGGAAAAGTTTCAGCCCTTGTCTATCAAGAGTACACACTCCCTGCTTGAGGCCAAGAAGAGAGTATTCACCCATCCCTTCTTATTTCATCTACACAGTCAAATCACCTAGCAGCTTAGCTTGCTGGCTCCAGCAGACAGTCTACTCTTAAACCCTACAAAAAGGAGACATAGATTGACTCTAGAATCATCCCTTCTTCCTCTTCCCCAGTCTAAGATTAATGAGGGGATTATGTCATTGCCTGGTGAATTCACAGGCACACACATACCTCTCCTTGAATTATCCAATGTAGCTGAGTGTCACATTAACCTGTGAATGTAATACTGCTTCTGACATAACTCTGACAGTGTTAATGCAGGCTAACATATGAGCAGAACTTTTAATTTGTCGCTTCTTTCTTCAGCAAATATTTATTGAGCACTGTGCTAGATGCTTCAGGGATCGAGAGATGAAAAGCATAGCTCTACACACAATTTTCTCACCTGCTGGGTAGGGCAGGAGAAACACAAACCAATTTTATATACAGTGTGATGCTGCTATTGGGAGACTAATTGATGTGAACATTTCTGGAGAGTTAATCTACCAATGTTAAATTGCAATGCCCTCTGACCCTGAAATCTCACAGGGACATATCACGAAGACATACTCACAGATATTCACAGTTCACAATCACATACATTCCTCACTGGGGTGTTTGTAAAAACAGAAAACTACACTAAATCAATGTGCCTGTAATTGGGAACCTGGGTGATTATAAATTCTAGAACATCCATAAAATGGAATTATTACATAGCTATTTAAAACAATCAGGTAGTCCTATATCTGTTAACAGAAATATATCCAAAATACAGTCAAATAAAAGCAGTGAAAAATATTGCCCAAAATATATTTATATTATTTTAAAAGCCATTTTTACTAGTATATTTAGTTACATGTGCATCAGCAAAATACAAAATTTATGTTTTATGGGAATAAAGACAAAAAACCATTAACAGTGATTATTTGTAGAAAGAGGGAGGGATTGAGGCATGTACCAGGTGTACCAGTTAATAATGCAGATTTTGTAATCAAAGAAAACACAATAATTTCAAAAGAAACATCAAAAGTTCTTTATTCAAAGTAATGTCCATCGCTAGCTACACATTTTTCCCATCTTTCAAGTAATTTGTGAATATCATCCCAATAGAACTTTTCTTGTTTTGAGGCAAACCATTCAAAGACCCAATTTTCCACTTCTTCGTGTATTTTGAAGTGCTGCTCAGAAAGCGCGTGTGCCATCTATCAGAGCAAGTGGTAATCTGAAGGAGCAAGGTCTGGTGAATACAGCTGGTGGGTTAATACTTCCCAGGCAAGATCTTGTAATGTGTCTTTAATTGGTTTTGAAGTGTGTGATGGTGGGTTACCACAAAGCAAAATTACTTTGCCGTGTCTTCTGGCACATTCTGGTCATTTCACAATCAAAGCGTGGTTCAAATTGATTTTTTGTTGTTAGTGATTACTATTAACAGTTTCATCTGGTTTTAGAAGATCATGATACACCACACCAGTGTTTGGCAAACTGAGTCAACAGAGCGGCAAACTGCGGCCTGATCCCACCAAACACAGAGCATTGTTTTCTTTCCAAAGCGATTTGGCCTTGCAGTTGATGTTGATGGTTGACCTGGATCAACCCATGATTTTATGCATTTGGAATTCTCAAAATAAATCCATTTTTCATCGCCAGTCACAATTTGATGCAAAAAAAAAGACTCTTTTGTGCTGTTGAAGCAACATTTTACTGATGACTTTTCTGTTTTCCATTTGTCTTTTGTTCAGTTGATTTTCCTTCCTTTAAAATCTTTCCCATTGCTTGTAAACGATCAGAAATTGTTTGTTAAGCAATGTTTAATGTTTCTGCAAGTTGTTTTTGAGTTTGACATGTATCTTCATCCAATAATGTTTGTAATTGTTGGTCTTCAAACTTTTTCAGTTGACCTGGATATTCTTTTTCTTTCACATTGAAATCATCACTTTCAAAGCATTTCACAAGTATCTTAAGATGAAGCATGCTCACTATAAGCTTCCCGAAGTATACAATAACTTTCAGCAGCACTTATCTTCAAAATAATGAATTAAAACTTCCCACAAATGCTCTTTATTTTGCACTAAATTCAACATTTTTAAGCATAAAAATATCTATGATGTTAACACCTTCAGAAAATTTGATATATGAAGTTTTGAAGCTTGCTGTTGATACAACAAAATAGCATACATATTAAATCGCATATATATCAACATATGTGTAACTCCATCTATTGAAAAAGATCTGCATTATTAACTGTTACACCTTGTTTATAAAAACACCAAATAAAAATAATTATTAAAAAATACAGTGAGGCCAGTATAGAGAGCTCTATTGTGGATGCCATGGAAACAGGTTCTTTAATTGTAATGGGAAAAGATAGGAAAGGCCAACACAGCTATCAAAAAAAAAAAAAAATAGATAACAATTGGAGAGTGAGCCAGTATCACACTTGAAGAAGCAAAGTTCCCAAAGGTACTAGAATATGTATTTTTGAGGAAATACTGCCCTAGACAGTTCCAAAAGAATCAAAGACTGACCATAACATTATATGATGGGAACAAGAAAGCTTTTGATTATAAGCACAACTTAACACTTTTGTAGACTCTGTTATTACCAAATTAAAGATTTTATAAAAACATTTTGTTAACTGCTTATTTTCTGAAATTCTTTCTTAGGATAATTTATTCTCCCAAAGACAAAGAAATAGGCCCTGGAGGCAGATTAAGAGAACTATATATTTTTCTCTTTTTCTGCATGAATCCTAAGTGATTTTCAACAATGAATTTCGGGATTGGAAGCACCCATAAAAATTTCCTTGCAGTTATCTATAGTCAAGAAGAAAATAGCAGGCAGTATTGAAAGTAGGAACAACGTGAGTTACAAGATCATTTGGATCTGTGACACAAGTGTTTCCATTTCAATTTAAATACTTAGGTCACACATATTGATTGGAATTTGATAAGCTATGTGGAAAAATATTTCAACTCATCACAAACTAGTAGACTTGATAGAAAAGGCTATAAACATTTTTTAAATCTTACAGTATAGATAGATGTGTTTGTTTCTCTATCAGATAATTATTTTCTATTTTTCTCCTGCCTGTCTCTGACATCCATCATCTCTGATCACATTGATATTTTATATTTACAGCTACTCCCTGAAAGTCAATTTATCTCCTAGACTTTATTTTCATAGAGATAGGCATCCATCTTAGAGATTTTTTAATTTGTTTTTGTTTCTTTTAAAGAATAGTTTATTGATTTTTATTTTATTTATTTATTTTTAATTTATCTTTATTGCTGAAAGTATCACAAATGTCCCCTTTGATAGTTTTTTCCCCCCATTAACCCCTCCACTCTGCACCAGCCCCTCCCAGGCCTTCACCACACTATTTTCTGTGTCCATGGGCTATATGCATATAATTTCCCTGGTTAATCTTTCCCTACCTACCACCCCATCTATGTCTTCCCTCTGAAAATCATCCGTCTCTTCCATGCTCCTATGTCTCTGGACCTATTTTATTCATAAGTTTATTTTGTTCATTAGATTCCACATGTGAATAAGATCACGTGATACTTATCTTTCTCTGACTGGCTAGTTTGTTGATTTTTAGAGAGAGAGGAGGGGATAGGACCAGAGAAAGAGAAATATCAATGTAAGAATTCAACATTGATTGGCTGCCTCCTGCATGCCACCAATAAGGGATCCAGCCCACAACCCGAGCATGTGCTCTTGAACCAGAACCAAATTGGCAACCTCCTGGTGCACAAGAGGACACCCAACCAACTGAGTAACATTAGCCACAGTAAGAGGGTGTTTTTGAAGAAAGGTATCCCATGGTAACTGATGAGGGAAAATCAGCCACATATTTGTACCATTTTGTGTCTTTTTTTTTTAACAACTGCAGAACATTTTGGAAAATATAAAGGCCTTTATGGATGACCTTTGACAGAACAAGACATTTCACCATATCATTAATATAACCATATTAGAAATGACTTTTATTTGATTGAGTCTTTTATTATCGTCATCAACTATAAATACTCTTCTTATAGTTTTCTTCATTAAATGAAATACACATAAAATTCTTCATATATTGCAGAGTCTCTACACAAATTGTTTTATTTTTGAACAAGCACTTGTTGAATGCCAACTGTGTCTCAAGCCTTATTCTAGACACTGGCGATTTGGCGATAAAAAGTCATAGTTCCTAGGTTCATGGTCTTCCCAGCTGCAAGGAGAGGGGAAACAGGTAAGGCAAGAGACAGTTACGACAGTGTGACAAGGGCTTAGAGGAAGGTAGTTGGTGTTATGGAAGCTCATTGGCAAGGAGTTTCTTCATGATGTGTTGCCAGTGAATAGTTCCTAAAGGTTATTATGTCCAGGCTCAGACTTAAAGGAGAATAATCTATAGCAGTTCTGAAGGGAAGAGAGAATGAGAAAAGAAGGAAGAGTGTTCCAGTCAAAGAGAAGAATTTATTCAAAGGCCCAGAAGTGAAAAAGGATATGGCCTGTACTTCAGTGTGGCTGTGGCATGGAATCTAAGATGGGAGGAAGACTGAAGTGGGAGGAGTATGAGGAACTCAAGAGCATGAAAGGACTCTGAATGCTGCTGAAGCTCTGAGACAATATTTAGAGAATAATGAGGACACTGCAGGACTGAGATCTCCAGATTGCCCAGAACCAAAAAAGCTAGAGAGGAGCCCATCACAGAAATCCTGACAGGTGATATTGGTGACCTGCACTATTGTACTGGCATACCTCGGAGATATTGCAGGTTTGCTTTTAGACCACCACAATAAAGCAAGATTGCAATAAAATTAGTCATAGTCATTTTTTGCTGATGGAGCATCTTGCCTTCAATTTGTAAAAAGCACATCTCTGAAGCTCAATAAAGAAATGTGCAATAAAACTAGGTAGGCCTGTAGTGGGAGGGGAGGAAAAGATCCATGTCTGTGTCTGTGTCTGTGTCTGTGTGTGCGCTTGTGTGTGTTTAGTATACTCACCATCATTTTTCATCCAAGTGATCAAGGGAAGAGATCCGGTCTATAAAACTGCAATTGAACCCATGAACAGCACACTAAAGCAGTCTTTTCAGTGAGTGTTTGAAAAGTCTGATTGACTGGTTATTGCTGGCAAATGTAATCATCAGATTAGATTGCTTCACAGGTGAGAATTAAAAAGGCACATTGACTCTCATGTGCTCAAAAAATGCTAGCTGGAGCCTGTGATCCTATTTAGCTACATTACAGCATATGTAGGAGATGGGATGGGCAGTTGCAAGAGAAGATAGTGTTGCATCCTGAAACCATTTCTCTACTGAGCATTCCCAAATTTCCAACCCTAGAGAAGAGACTGACTTTAGAAGCAGATGAGAAACAAAAATCACACAGAACTTGTTTGTCCCTAATAAGGAGAAGCAAACTAGACAATCAATTAACCTAGTATCATGAATCCCCAAACATAGCCACTTTCATTTCAATGTTGTGAGGCCTTACATACTTACTACATGAGGACAGAACTATCAACCATTAGTGAGTCATCCCTATGACTTGAAGTCTCTGTAATCCCACTTTCACTGCAGCATTATTCACAACTAGATGCCCAGTGCACAAAATTTGTGCATGGGAGGGGGTGTCCCTCAGCCCAGCCTGCACCCTAAACGGGCCTAAACGGGCAATCCGACATCCCTCTCACAATCTAGGATTGTTGGCTCCCAACTGCTCGCCTGCCTGCCCGATTGCCCCTAACTGCTTCTAACTGCCAACCTGATCACCCCCTAACCACTCCTCTGTCAGCCTGATCGACACCTAACTGCTCCCCTGCCAGCCTGATTGCCCCTAACTGCCCTCCCTGCTGGCCTGGTCATCTCTAACTGGTCTCCCACGCAGGCCTGGTCCCTCCCAACTGCCCTCCCCTTCAGGCCTTGTCCTCCCCAACTGTCCTCCCTGCAGGCCTTGTCCCTACCAACTGCACTCCCCTGCAGGCCTGGTCACCCCTAACTGCCTTCCCTTGACAGCCTGGTTGCCCCTAACTGCTCTCCTCTGCCAGCCCGATTGCCCCTAATTGCCTTCCCCTGCTGACCTGGTTATTGCCAACTGCCCTCCCCTGCAGGCCTTGTCCCCCCCAAATACCCTCCCCTGCAGGCCTTCTCCCTCCCAACTGCCCTCCCCTGCAGGCCTGGTGCCCCATAACTGCCCTCTCCTGTAGGCCTGGTCCCTCCCAACTGCCTTCCCCTGCTGGCCATCTTGTGGTGGTCATGTTGTGTCCACTTGGGATGGCCATCTTTGACCACATGTGGATGGCCATTTTGTGTGTTATAGTGATTTAATTTGCATATAACCTCTTTATTATATAGGATAGCCAAGATATAGAACCATCCCAAATGTCCACCAGTGAAAGAAAATGTATATAGATACAATGGAGTTATCATTCAGCCTTAAAAAGCAGGAAATCCTGCCATATAAGACATCATGGATGAACCTGGAGGACATTATGCTAAGTCAAGTAAACCAGTTATAGAAGGAAAAAAATATGGCATGATTTGACTAATTTGAGGCTATTTAGAGTAGTTAGACTCATAGAAGGAAAGACTAGAATGGTGGTTGCCAAGGACTGGAGCCTGGGTCAAATGAGAAGTTCAATGGGTAATAGTTTCAGTTCTACAAGATAAGTAAGTCCTAGATATCTGCTATATGACATTGTGCCTATAGTCAACAATAGAGCACAGTGCATTTAGAATTTGTTAAGAGAATAACTCTCATGGTAAGTGTTCTTACCAAAACAAATAAAAATAAAAAATGAATCACAACAATGAAAATAAAAGTAAGACATAGAGTTCTTTGCCCTGAGAACTGGTCAGACACCTCCTCCTTTTTATGGTAATATGTTGCCAAGATAGTTTCATGGTTCAGTCTCCAATAAATCAGACACAAACAATTAATTGACAAGGACCTGATTAATTCTGAGTAGATTATTCATTTAGCTAACAAATGTTATTGTGTTCCAAGCTAGCACTGCAATAGGCATTGAATTTAAATTGAAAGCAAAATCAAGCATGATCCTTGCTCTCACATGGGAAAGATGACCATTGATCAAATATGAATAAATGTCTGATAACTAACAAAAGTCTTAGCTATAAAAGGAATGCAATTTTAGTAGCACACTTCTTGAAGGCTACATTTAAAAAAAAGAACCTTGATTAGACTGTGGGGTCAGAGATGTCTTACTTAATTAATTCATTCTTAACTGAAACCAGAAAGATGAGTAGAATGCAAATAGATAAAGGAGAGGAGTGGGGAAGTCATCCAGATGAAGGAAATGCTGAGTGGAAAGGCACAGAGAAGGATGCCTTTGATGTACCAAAAGAAAATGAGACCAACTGTAAAGTCGGAGCCCAGTCTGGCCAGCATGGCTCAGTGGTTGAGCATCGACCTATGAACCAGGAGGTCCTGGTTGGATTCCCTGTCAGTGCATATGCCCTGGATGTGGGCTCAGTTCTCAGGGTGGGGCATGCAGGAGGCAGCAATTAATGATTCTCCCTCATCATTGATGTTTCTATCTCTCTCTCTCCTGTACTCTGAAATCAATTTTTTTAAAAAAAAGGACTGGGCCCAAACTCCTAAGTGTTATAAATTAGTCATTTTAAAACTATTGTTTGGAAACAGTCTCTGAAAATATGAACCTATGACTAAAAGTCGGTTTTTCATGAAGTCTTCATGTTTGTCATTATCATCACTAACAATTTTTGAGCATTTGCTATATAGGCTATACAATCTAAGTACCATGTATAGCTTCTCATTTAGTCTTTACAACAATCCAGGAGATAAGGGCTGTTGTTATGCTCATTTCCCATATAAGGTACATTGAACTCAAGTGATTTGCCCATATCCACATATCTACTAAGCAGTAGAGCTAAGATTTTAATAGGGCTGCTCTGGTTCTTAAGTCCATGCTTTAATCACTAAGTTAAATTAGATAAATAATATTTTTTAAAGTCTTGGTATAGGGTAGGGAGCATAAAATATGCCTAATAGACTTCCAACACAGGGAGCAAAATCAACCAAGGGCCTCATCTGCTGCACTCTGAAATCCATCACTGTGGGCAACAGAGTGAATGTTTGTGTGCCCTCCAAATTCATATGTTGTAACTTAATCCTCATTATGATGCTATTGGAGGTATGGCCTTTGCAAAGCAATTATGACATGAGGGCAAAGAGTCCTCATTAATGGGATTAGTGACCTCATAAAAGACCTCACCCATTGTACCATGTGAGGACCCAGCAAGAAGATAACCATCTATGGACAGATAGCAGGCCTTCACCAGGCAAGCATGTCAAACTGGCAGCTGGCAGGCTACATGCCTGCCTGCTGTGAGTTTGACATGCTTGTTAGAGACTTGATTTTGGACTTCTCAGCCTCCTCAACTGTGAGAAATATATTTCTATTGTTTATAAGCCATCCCGTCTATGTTAATTTGTCATAGAGCCAAATACTGGCAGAGAAACACCGGCTGGGCTTTTTCTGGGTTTTCTTCCCATTTTGTCTCATGGAGATGTTTCCCTAATAAATGTTTTACACATTTTACCCTGTTCTGCCATCTGTTTCTTGGAGGACCCGGGCTTAGATGGTACCCAATAAAACATTTATATAACCAAAAAAGGCTGATAGAAAAGGAAAAGGTCCCAAGACTCTTTAGCACTCTGGTTGGTCTACATTCTCAGATGATTAGAGTATAGTACTAAGTTACAGATTCTAATCCATTTATTTTCAGTCTATTCCATACAATCAATCTCAGTCTCTCTGAGATAGTCTTCTTCCTTTCCTGTCCTCCTTTCCCTCTCAAAATGTTATACAATGAAATGATGGGATTTACTTCAACATAATACTGGAGGTGGAAGGAGCTGATGGGATGTGACTGAGGCAGGATTGGCCAATGCATTAGTGGTTCTAGAGCTTGGTAACTGATGGATTCCTGGGTTGATTATACTATTCTGTTTATTTTTGTATAGATTCAAAATTTCCCATAATACAAATGTAAGGAGGGGAAGTATTCTGATTTGAAATAATACATGATATAGTCACCCTACCTCTAACACAGGCCAGCTATGAGTCTGTTCCACTGTTCACAATGAAGGCTCAGTAGGACACATGCAGGATTCAATGCACACACATTCCCATTCCTAGAAACTCATGAGTTTAGAAGGTTTTTAAAAAATTGTAGTGCCTTTTTGCGGTTGCCGCAAGTGACAGAAACCAAACTCACAATACCTTAACAAACAGACAAACAAAAAGAGAATATTTTGATCGCATAGTGAGAAGAAAAAAAAAAAACAACCCAAGAATAGTAGGCAACTTAAGCCTGGATTCAGGGACCTAAATTTTGTCGCCAGGAAATGGTCTCATGTTCCTCCTCTCTTTTATTCTATGATGGTAGACTTTCCTTTTACAGTGGCAAGATGCATGTCCCTTCCCAAAGTTTATGCCCCATGTTCTTAGTACATATCTCTATTGCTCTAGAAAATCTTAGGATGGATTCTGATTAGACCAACTTATATCACATGCCATCTTTAAGCCAATCACAATTCACAAAAGAATGGACTATCCTGATTGGACAGTCCTGGATTGACTGTCAAATTCTAACGTTGAGGGTAGTTCCAACATAGACTAAGAAAAATGGTTATTCTCCATCACAGTGCTATTGCCAGGAAAAAAAAATGAATAATGAGCAGGCAGAGAAAACAGGTGTCCACTACCTTCTCTTCTGCCTAGGTATCAACTGCTTTATCACCATATAAATGAAAAGGTTGTTTGTTTTTTTAGGTGAGGAAATGTGACTTTAAGTTCACTCAAAAACTCAGACTAATAAAAAAGTCTACTTAGAGTTCTTAGCCCTTGAGATTCATTATAACTGATACAATTGCACAAGATTTATATTGCTCCTACTGTCTCCTTCTTTATCAGCAAAGACTGCTTTGATCTACCTGCATTTTAAAAAATGAAATAAAATTATATTTTTACCTCACTAATTAGGTACACTCTACAGCAAATTTGCAAGGACAGAGTTAATAGCATAATAAAGGGGAGGTGTCTCAATACATGTATTATTCTTTTTTTCTCTAAGAAGACATGCTTGAAAACTGAATTTTAAACACTCTAGCACTAGTGAAACAAATTAATAATGGCTCAGAGGTGTTGCATATTATTCATGATCTTGAAATTATTAATGTAACACTGAGCCATTATTACCACATATTGCCATCAAAGTAATTAACACATCTTATCTAATAGAATAAGGCCGTCAAATCAAACTAAGAAGTAATTAAGTTACATAACTACACAGCTGAGGCAGAAAGATGCATTCAAATGAATTTATACAATTGCATGTCACCTAGGTGATTTGAATAGCCAAGAAGGCTGATTTGTTATTTACTATCTAGTTTGCCATTGATGTCACTTCACTACATCGAGACTCAATTTCTATGTACTGTGAAGAACTTAGAATAAAGTGATTACCAAATGCTAGTGTTCCTATGAATCACCTAGGGAAATTCTGAGAAATCTATATTCCCGGGTTTCCCGTGAAGACGCTATTCAAGATAGTCTAGAGTGGAAGCCAGAGCTGTGTGTTCTTTAACACACCCAGCTGATTTTGAAGTTGGTGATCCATTACCCACACTATGAGGAATTTAAGAAAAAAATATTTCCAAAGGTCCTTCCAGTTTTACTGATCAATGGTGAGATCACTAGTTTTCCCTAACAGGATAAATTTTTGTTAGGAATTGATATTCGTTTCATATATGAAATGCCCACGATGTCCGTTATCTACTTAGTCTCGCCCTTTTCTTCCATGAAACCAGCATTGAAAAAGTGAAAAGCAAATGGAAAGAAAACCATTTTCAGCTTTTATGAAATGTTACTCAGCTCTGAAATTATTCCAAACCATAACATTCATATCCTATCCGATGTAGTAAATGAGTCACACCAAAAAAATCATAAATGTGAGGAACAATTTATAATTTTAAGAAAACTCTATGATGTATTCTTATTCCAAATGCCTTTTCTCTTTTAGCCCTCTGATTTCACAGAATGGGGACTACTCATAGAAAATGTGCCTAGTCTTCAACTTTAAATGTTTACAATTGAAGTAAATTAGAAGCTACTGGTATCCTAAGATTTCCCAAAGATCTGAGAATGCCTAAAGGACGAGGAGCAAATCACAACCCAGGTACATACCCTAGACCAGGAATTGAACCCCAGACCCTTCTGTGTACAATATATCCGGGGCAACATGCTGGAATATTCTTATCACCTTAGGAAACCCAGGTATAACTGGAAATAAAAACTCCAATTTATCTTTTAGTATCTGTTCTCTATGAATGTATAGAAGCATACTTGGGGCTTGGAGACAAAGAGTAGACCTTGCACCACTAGCTGTGTGATTTTTGTATAAGTTATCTTCTACATACAAGTTTCTTTATTGATTAAATGACCAATCACAAGTCACAATCAAATGGCATATTGTATGGAACACTTCTGGCCCAGTGACTGGCACAAAACAAACATATTACAAGTTTATTTTTTTAATATATTTTATTGATTTTTCACAGAGAGGAAGGGAGAGGGATAGAAAGTCAGAAACATCTATCATCTGCCTCTTGCACACCCTCTACTGGGGATATGTCCGCAGCCAAGGTACAGGCCCTTGATCAGAATCGAACCTGGGACTTTTCAGTCTGCAGGCCGATGCTCTACCCACTGTGCTGCAAAATGATCCCCACAATACATCCAGTTTAACATTCATCACCATACATAAAGTAGTCCCCCTTACCTGCGAACAATACATTCTAAGACCCTTTGTGGATGCCTGAAACCAAGGATAGTACAGGATCCTTTATTTTTTTTCCTGTACATACATACCTATGATAAAGTTTAATCTATAAACAGGCACAGAAAGATTAAGACTAATAATAAAATAAAATAATTTAATTACTATAATAAAAATTATGTGAATACAATCTATCTCTAAATATCTGATTATATTTTTGTCACCCTTCCTTTTGTGATGACATGAGATGACACAATGCTTACGTGATGAGATAAAGGGAATTATGTTAGCATTGTGATGTAGGTTATTACTGACCTTCTGACAACATCTAGAGGTTCATCTAGCCATAATGTCATGTCTTCAACCCCAAAATCTAATGTTTTATCTAAATTAAGAACTTATCACACTGTGGCCATAAATTTGAAGTTTGAGGTACAACAGCAAAACTAGCATGAATTTCTTTTTTATTTTTCACGATTTCATAGAATTTTCATTCTTACCATGGATCTTAGTAACCTCATAAACAATATTTTTTATTAAGTAAGAAAAGTTCCATCTTTTAAAAAAATTATTGATAGATTTTAGAGAGAGAGGAAGAGAGAGAAGTCAATTTGTTGTTCCACTTATTTACCCTTTTCACTTAAAAGAAGCACTTTACAGCTTCTCTTTCGCATATCTGAATTGTCAGAATCACTACTCTTGCATTTTGGAGCCATTATTAAGTAAAATTAGGGTGACTTGAACACTGACACTGTACTACAATGACAGTCCATCTGATAACCAAGACAGATACTGGGTGACTAACAGATGGAAAGCATTACCATATGGAGACATTGGCAAAAGAAGTGATTCACATCCTGGCAGGATGGAGCAGACAGCATGAGGTTTCATCATGCTACTAGAACGATGTGTAATTTAAAATAGTTTATTTATGGGATTTTTCCACGTAAATTTTTGGACCATGAAACTACTAAAAGCAAATAGCAGATAAGGGGGGACTACTTTAGCTACACTTTTTTTCTTGTGATGAAAACTTTCAAGATTCACTTTCCTAGCAACCACAATGGGAAGGTCTAGGCTCTAGGTCAGAAGCATTTAGGGTTCAGCTGTCAGGCAGAGCCAATGGGATGCCTGGCCTGATGGAGAGGTGACCACGGGGAAACAGTGCTGAATGTGAGCATGATTCACATAACTGATGGGAGCTCAGGCATCCCCTTAATGAACCTGAAAGTGGCCAGGTAAAGCAATTACCTTACTCTAACAGAAATCATTTGCTGTGGCACCCCAAGAACCACATTATTCATGCAGACCCATATCTGCTGAGAATACACTACTCCTAATGAAAGAAACCCATACATTTCAGCATCACTTGCTGTCACACAGATGGTCCCCTTATTGCATTATATCATAGTCTCTTTGGCAACATACTGTGAACAAGGCACCAGTCACATCAACCAAGTTAGATCAACATCTATGGTCATGTATATAGAAAATCCTCCTCTTAGCCCCGAGCTGCAATGGCAAAGTACTAACAAAGGTTTGAGCAGGCAACTCAGGATTGTGCCTTTGATCCCTCGTCCAAGACTAGAAGGAGATTCTGAAGAGGATGGCCACTGCAAGAAGCCTTCTTCTTCAATTTCCCTTGCTCGGGGTTGAAGACAAGCCTTAAAGTAAGGGGAATGCACTGCATCCAAGAACATCCATGACTTCAGCTTGGTATGGTGGAAGACCAAGCACACCCACACCAGATTATCTGTTCACTCATTCATCAAGCATTTGTTGAGCATTTGCCAAGCATGCGGCTAGCCTCCGGGGAGATTCAAATGAATGGAAACCCCATCTCTGTCCTCTTGTACTTCACACTGTGGTAGGAGTGACATACAAGCAAATTGGGTGATGAGTGCTAAATAGAAATACAAGGCACAGTCGGGGCAGAGTGATGAAGTGGGAGTGAAGGAACCACTCACTTTTAGAAGGAAGGGATCAGAAAGAAAAGAGGACAGGCAGGAGGGATTGAAGGGATTTTCTTAGTTGGGTAATGAAGGAAAAGGTGAAGGGTCACTTTCCAAAAAGGAATCAAGGCAGAGAAACACATCAGAAACAGCATGACAGGATCAAGGCTGTTTGGCTGAATGGCAAGGCAGGGCCAGTTCATATGGGGACCTATAGGCCCTGCTAATAAATTTGGGCTTTCTCTGGTGCAGGGAAGGCAGGGGACGAGGAGACTGGGAGGAGAGAAGGCAGTTCTTAATGATGAATTTATGCTACCAATTTCTCCATCAGTTCTATTTCATTTTTCTAGTGTCAGTCTCAGGGGAGCGCCTTTAGAAATTCTTGGAGAATTCACTGAACTCTTCAATGTTCATGTTTTAAGAGTTGTTTTCCAAGACTAATTAAAATTAGAGAGGTGTATAAATTTATATATAATAAATGCAAAAATAATGAAAATTGTAGCTATTACTATGTATGGTGCCTGGTAAACAGGCTTTAATAAGCACATACTCTAAGATGTATGGGGCATGGAAAAAAGATAGATTTATCCCAATGAGTAACTGTGCCTCCCAGCATTCTTGGCAATTCCATTTTAAAAAGTTGTCTTAACTGAACTTAACTTTCCCAATGTACCTATAGGCTCTGTTTTAAAATTCAGGCTGATGTCCAGAGCAGGCACATTTGGCCTCACCTGTTATATTGTTCATGTTGTCAGAAGGGCAGGAGTTGGGAGGGTGGGAAGTTGGGGGCTAGGTGTAAAAGGGAAAGGATTAAGCAGTACAAATTGGTAGTTTAGAATAGCCACAGAGATGTAGGTTACAGCATAGGGAATATAGTCAATAATATTGTGATAAATATGTATGGGGCCAGGTGGGTACTTGAAGCAGCAGGGTGGACCACTCCGTAAAGAACATGATTTTCTAAGCACTTTGCTATACATCTGAAACTAATACAGAATAATACTGAATGTAAACTGTAATTGAAAAATTAACTTTAAAAAAGAGTGGTTTTTGTCCCCAAACTTGTTAAGGCTAGTTTTATATACATTGTTTCATGACCCAGTTTGTTTCAAAATTACACAGACTGGTAAAATACAAGAACAAAAAGAAAAATAGTTGCTTCTTCTATGACATATAAATTAATTGCTTTGGGAGGGCTCCATAAAAAATAAAGACACTCTGAAGAACACTCTGACTGCCCACTGTAAAGGTGCAATAGTTGAAGTTATATAATGGGTGAGGTTTATTTAAGAAAGGCAAAAGCCATTTGGTGTAGCCATACTTAGAAATGGCTTTGGTGTCATATCAATGTCTAAATAATATACATTTAAGTTAAAATATTAAATTGTGTATAGTTTATTTTTTATTATTTCTTTCTTTAATGATCTGGCTTAATGTAGTAATTAAGGCTTAGATTTTGATAATTTAATGCATACCATAGTTAGGATCTAGCTTCACTGCCGACTAACTAATGGGATGAGTTACTTTAACCTTTTATCCTTCAGTTCCCTCATGTACTAAATTGGGAGATAATAGTAACTACCTCACAGGACTATAATAAGGGATATATCTGCTAAAGCTACAGAGTATAAAAGCATAGCTGGGCCATAGCACTTCATGATATGTTGTTATTATTATTATAACCATGATTATATTTGGGATGAGATGGCAAGGAACTTCCATTTCTACTTTATATACTTCTCCATTGTTCACCTAAATCTCTACTGAAGCTTTAGCAAAAATGAAGTCTGGTTTGGTCCTTTTCATCAGCCCATCAGGTTTTCAGCATGAATTTTCCAAGGTTTAAAAGTTCTGTTTTTTTCAATGTGTGCGTGTATGCACGCGTGTGTGTGTGTGTGTGTGTGTGTGTGTGTGCGCGTGTTTGTGTGTGTGTGTGGGGGGGGGTGTCCACATGCAGATGTGTTAAGGACAGTCAGCAAATAAAAACAAAAAAGCTTTGCACGTTCAAATCAAACAATGTCTTCTCTATTTTTAAAAGAAGTGCAACTAAGCAAAGAGCATAGCCAGAAGAATATCATACATAACCCTGATATCCTTCCCACCTCTGCCCCCTTTGCCCCCATTATGCCTAACATGATAGTAGGCAGATGATAAACCAAGATCTGGGCACAGGGTGCTCTCTGAGTTTGTGCTCCAGTCGTTAGCAGGTTTTGCTTTTGGGCTTCCTGACCAATCTCTCCTAAGCCAGAACTGAGTGCACACTTTTGTGGTTCTTCAGCAAGAACAGCAGATGACACAGTCAAACAACTTGTGCAAGAAATTTCCTCAGCCCAAGTTTTTATTACTCCCAAGACAGTGATCTTTTATCTCAATTTGCTATGGTTGAGTATTCCCCAGTGTTCCAAAGAATTAATGTCTCCCAGTCAAAAACATACAAAAAAAGAACAAAATACTTCCATTACCAACCAAATACGTTGGGGTTTGAAAACAATATTTTTATTTTACACGTCACCATTGATTATTAAACCTGCTAATTGACAAATCTCTTTTGTTCCCACTGAAATGAAAGAGGGAAATCATTCAGACAATTCCAGTGTCTTTCGATTCCTGTAAATGCACGTTTACATAGTGCTTCATATTAGACTTTTTCAGTTAAATCCCCTTTCTAACTCTGTATGGTCTTTAACAAATTAACTGATCTCTTTTAAACTTCTATGTCTGGTCTATAGAATGCAGAAATAATAAAAGCACAGACCTGAAGGCATTACTATGAGGACAAAATAAGATAACACATACCAAACACTACTTCCAGAGGCCTTTCAACATGAAAATAAGTGACAGTGCCAACAGAAAATAGTTGACATACTGTGATCTCCATAAATGTTTATTACTTCTACTGCCGCTGAGTGATAAAAATAGTTTTGGAGGCTCTGAGTATTCCAGATAAATTTTCAGCTTGCCACTCTGAGGATGTCATGACCATAAAGGAGGTAGCCATCACTTCCTTGTTTCCAAACAGTAAAGGGTAGTACTGTTTATAAACTTGAACTACATCTTGAGTGCCATGAAATTAAAGTGAAAATATTCATAAACCTGAAGCAGTTGCTTCTGTTATCATAATCTTAAAAAGAAACTATAGCTATAACTATGCATGGTGCCAGGTGAGAGCTAGGGATCACTTCTTACCAGGTTGCGCTGAGAGACCCCCCCACAAGTGCACGAATGTCAAATATCTTACCAAATATTTATAAACATTATATAAATATTTAACCACTATGCTATATACCTGAAATTAATATACTTGAATGTCACCTGTAATTTTTTAAAAAATCAAAGAATAAAAGAAACTGTAGTTGCACTTTCTAAATTCTGATCTAATATCCAATAACAAAACCTTATGCTGGGTTTAGGATTTTCATGTTCCATCATAGGTGACAACCTAAGGTATACTCGTGTAATGGGGGCCCCAAGATCACCACAGTGACATCTCACACCTATAACTTACAGTTCTGGCAACAGGCTGAGTTTGGCAGAAATTTTCTATCGGCAGAACTTGAGATTTTATGAATGGTTATGTCTAGCAGCAGTTGGATGTATATGAATCTGACCCATTAATGCTAATGTGCTTTTTAATTTTAATATATTTGACAGTTTTGCTTTTAGCCATACTCATAACTCATCATCCTATATAATAAAAGGCTAATATGAAAATCAACCAAAAGGCAGAACAACCAGTCGCTATGACACACACTAACCAGCAGGGTTCAGACACTCAATGCAGGAACTGCCCCCTAATAGTCAGTGTGGTTCTACAGGGGGAGTGCCACTCAGCCAGAAGCTGGGCTCACAACTGGCAAGCACAATGGGAGTGGCAGGAGCCTCTTCCACCTCTGCAGCAGCACTAAAGATATCTGAGCTGTCCTACGCCATCAACTGGAGATTCCCCAAGGTGTCCCAGGCTGTGAGAGGGTGCAGGTTGGGGTGAGAGACCCCCCGACAAGTGCACGAGTGTCATGCACTGGGCCTCTAGTAGCCATATAAAATGAAACCCCAAATACTTCCACTCACTTTCACCACCAATTCAAAAACTTGTCCCATCAGCTTTTCTCAGTTTCCTAGAAATGCCCTGAAGATAGGCTGGAGCCCAGCTGCTATGCTTTTCATACCTTTTTTCTTCACGCCTCTTTCATGTGTCCACCTGACTCTCATTACTGCCCTTACCTCTCCAACCTACACTTTTCAACTTAAGGCAATTGGTGGAGGAGAGTTATTAAAAACTTCCTTTAAGACCACTTAGGAGAGATAAATGGGACAGGTTTTCTTAAGAATCAAATCAAAGTGCCCTGGCACTTCTGGTCAAATAGTGTTGCCATTGTGTTTTCACAGTGAGTTCCCACACCACCCCTTCCCAGTGCAGATTCCTCTAGCACAGTGGTTCTTAACCTTTCTAATGCCACGACCCTTTAATACAGTTCGTCATGTTGTAGTAACCCCCAACCATAACATTATTTTTGTTGCTACTTCATAACTGTAATTTTGCTGCTGTTAATGAATTCGAATGTAACTATCTGTGTTTTCCGATGGTCTTAAGTGAACCTGCTAATGGTTCTCAACCTGTGGATCGCGACCATAGGTTGAGAACCACTGCTATTGAGCCTAAGACCATCAGAAAACACAGATATTTACATTATAATTCATTAACAGTAGCAAAATTGCAGTTATGAAGTAGCAACGAAAATAACTTTATGATTGAGGGTCACCACAACATGAGGAACTGTATTAAAGGGTCATGGCATTAGGAAGGTTGAGAACTAGCACTTGCCCACAATGCATTATCTATTGTAAGAACAAAATCAAGACAAAGAATTTTCTTCTCTCTTTCTGTGTGCTCATGCTGAAAATTGAGACTGAGAGAGGACAATTTAGGTTGCTACCTAAATCTGTCTCTCCTAGGTTAGTTCCTTTTGCTCAAATAAATGCTTTCTAAAATAAAAATAAAAAAGAAGTAAGTAAAAAGTGAGACTGCAAATTCCATCCTGAGGACATATCTACACAGTGAACAAACTGAACTAGCTTGGCCTTGACTTCTTCCCACAAGTAGAGAGGCAGCTCCTGAATCTCCTAATGGGAGGGGCTTAGGACAACAATCTGATTGGATTGGGGAGGTTAAGGGAATTACCTGAAAGCTGTATTGAAAGTCACTTCTATTTTTATTTCTATTGTATATGTTTAATCAGGGTGACTAGTGCAACTACTGATGAGGCTGAGCATTGGTCCAGCAGCCTTTGGCTCAGTCCCTGGGCACAGGGCTGGTTCAAATTTCGAAGGGAAAGTTCCCAACCCTGTTAACACAAACAACCAAGGCCAATGTACTTCCCTTTTCCTTGCTTCCGGTTGATTTGAGAGTCTAAACTCTAAGTGAGCAGACTACATATGTTTTTGTGAACCACCTAGCCAAAGGCTTGGCTTCTAGCAGGCTCTTTATAAATATTTGCCAAATGAAACTGCATCAGCATCTCAGCAGAAATCTGCAGCAAATGATTTAACAATATACATGTTTGGTAGCTTTAAATGTTATATAAGCTATATGTGTTCATAGCAAAAAGATTTGAAAATGCTATTAATAGAAAAGAGAAAATATAAATCATCTTTTAATATTTAAAAGTTATTCTTCCAAACTTTTGATATTACTTTGTAAAATTAGAAGTGGGTTTATTTTTCTGTCTAGTATCTGTAATTTTTGTCTTAAAAATATAGCTATTTCTTGAATAGTTTTTAAAACCTATAATTTTTAAAAACATCATTCTGCCACTTTGGGTGGCTAGCCTGCCTGTCTCCATATGCCTATATTTATACAGACTGTCCTAAAAAAAAAAAAAAAAAAAAAAGGTAAGCACATTTTAGTAGCTGATAGCTCAACTGTTGTTTCTTTTTTTTTTCCAGCCAGACTAAGCTTTGAACAAAGGAAATTCATCCTAAAATGCTACTGGAAGTTTGAAACGCAGTTAAAATACAAACACTGCCTGTATAATTATTCAATGTGTTCATAATTTTAAAACCTACAATTAAAAAAATATCTTACTGCCACTTTGGATGGCTCTCCTAACTGTATCCATATACCTGTATTTATACAGGTTGTCCCCCCAAAAATGTATACATACTTTAATAGCTGATAAATCACTTATTTTGACTCCTTTGCGGGTTTAACTGATTTGAAATAAAGGGTGACACCAGACTAAGTTTTAAACAAATAAAATTTATCCACTAGACTTTGTCATTGGGATACATAAAATATAAAACCTGCAACAACAGCCAAATTGACAGTGCACAAATACTGAAGGAAATGATTCTTGATATTTGTGATTCTATTGCTATCACAGTATTAGCAGTGCCTGGGCCAGAACAGTCATCAGTTTGAAAGTAGGCACTAACAACAACAAAAAATTATTCAGTTCTATAGATTCTTTAAATTTTGAAAATGAAATATATATTAATAAACACTGACTTTATAATCATTCAACATGTGTATACAGCCCTAGCTGGTTTGGCTTAGTGGATAGAGCATCGGCCTGCGGACTAAAGGGTCCCAGATTCAATTCTGGCCAATAGCTCATACCCAGTTGCAGGCTTGATTCCCAGTGTGGGGTGTGCAGGAGGCAGCCGATCCATGATTCTCTCTCATCATTGATGTTTCTATCTCTCTCTCCCTCTCCCTTCCTCTCTGAAATCAATAAAAAAAAATATTTTTTTAAAAAGTGTATACACATTTTAGGGGGGATACCCTATATATGTATTTGTAGTTGTTTGTATCTCAATCTTTGAAAAACAACCTGCTTTATATAATTAATATGAACTGTTTTTCATTTCACTAAATAAAATTCTAGTACACAATTTTTAATAGTTTCAAAGTATTTCTTGAAGTGGAGATTTTATTATTAATTATTTTTGGATAATTCTTAGATAACTATAGATAATATCATGGTGAATATCTCATCTATATCACTTTATTTTCCTATGCATCTTTAAATATATTTTCCACAATAGTTCCTAGAAGTAGAATGTCTAGATGTCTGGATCAAAATATGGGAAAATTTTAAAGGAGAATATTAATCCTTTCACTGAGTGCTTACTATGTACCAGGTACTTACTAAATAATAATTCAGCCTTTACAAGAACCAATGTGTTATACTAGTATACTACTACTGTCTCCACTTTACAGATGGGAAAACTGGGATCTCAAGAGCCTCAGGCAAATCTCAGATGTCTAAATTGCCCTGGTCTGCCCTAAGCCAAACAATGGCAAGGGAGATGGAATCACTGTGATTGATGGGCCTTCAACCTCCAATGGACATTGGAAAATCAATCGCGATGCACCCTACACTGCTAATTAAAGAGACCACAATGCCATACTGCAGTCTTGTGAGAATGAGTGGGCCTTGCATTTCGGGGATGCACTTTCCCATTCCCCAAAGCTACCCAACAAGAATGAACATTATATGGAGACAAGGGTAAGGGAGCAGGTAGGAAACCCTTTCAGTGCATTTAAATTTTGGTAATTTTCAATTTTCATCAACCAGTTCAGCATTAACTCCTCACAGCCACATAAAATGGGAAACAGAAAAAGAAAAAAGCCAAACCAATGAGCTTGACTCTTAAAGAATTCCTCTGTATTTTGGAGAGGTGAGTCATGTGACTCAGACTCTAATATGCACTTTTTAATCTTAAGATGGCAAGTATTGTCTAAAAACAAAACTTGTGTTTCTGCTGGTTTAAGAGAAAGAACATTTGGGAAAGAAGAAAAAATTCATAAAAGATCAGAAAAGATTTCACAAATTATTTCTTACATACTCACAATGATAACATACAGAACTAAAAATAAATTAAGCTGCAATGTGTACAAATTTTCCTGTTCTCCTCTCTCCTCCCACCCTTCTTCTGCTTCCATGTCCATGCTAAGTTCCCCAGGAGATAAATTCTCTCAAATAACTGTGTCTTTCCATCTCCCACCAACCACACCCCAAAATGGTCCGTTGTTTTAAGCGTTTCCTTGGAGGTTCTTGAACTTAGGACGAGCATATGAGTTGTTTAAAAAGCCACAGTTCGTCCTAACTGGTTTGGCTCAGTGGATACAACATCGGCTTACAGACTGAAGAGTCCCAGTTTCGATTCTGATCAGACATGACATGTACCTTGGTTGTGGGTACATCCCCAGTAGAGGGTGTGCAGAGGCAGCTGATTGATGTTCCTCTCTCTCCCTCTCCCTTCCTCTCTCTCTAAAAAAAATCCCAGATCTGTGGCTTTTTAAAAGTGTGTGTGTGTGTGTGTGTGTGTGTGTGTGTGTGTGTGTGTGTACTAAAGGGAGGAAACCCATTCAGTGCATTTAAATTTTGGTAATTTTCAATTTTTATTCTCTCATTCTAGCCCACCCCCAAAATTGAGGATGGAGGCAGGTTATCTATCTTTGTGTCTGACTAGATTTGCCCATTGACTTTACTGGACCTTGGCTTGCAAGGTAGATAGATAAATAGATAGATAGATAGATAGATAGATAGATAGATAGATAGATAGATAGAGTATACAGATATCAATATCGTTATATGGTTATATTTCTCCACAAATGAGAGGTCAGGACATTGTCAGTCAGAATCCCACTGCAAGATGGGATTCACCAAGTTCCTAGACACTGCACCAAATGGAACTTGAGTTTCCTGTTGAGGTGCCGCCAGCCTGGAATATCTAGATGCTGGAGTGACTCAAACAACCCAGTCACAGGAATCAACACCTGCCCACCAGCCTCAGGCAGGCTAAATTCTGCCTGGATCAAATTAGAATCTGCCCACTGAGTCAACAGAAATAACACCAAGGGACAGCCAATTTCCAGCTTATACACTTACCTGACTGGTTGGCGGTAGCCATTCTCAGTGCTGTGTGTGAAGCTGTAACTGGGAATCATCTCGAGTGTGGGCCCAGAATGGGAGCACATACTTTAAATGGCACTGACCCGGGGGTGGACTTGGGTAATAGGAAGATAAAAGGTCAAAATTCTGGGCAAACAGAATAGAGGCAATTAAAAAGTCAGAGAATCGAACCTAATCCTCTATTACTAATGCTGCCCTGGGTCCTGATGTAAACCTGCATCTTATATTATTCCCTTCAGACTAATAAGTACACGGCAGTGGGTTTGTGTGATAGGAAGAGTCTGTTGAAAAGCACAGCCAGCCAGGCAGACCATCTGTCAGCATGATTAATGTGCTGGTTAACATTCAGCTGTTCTTTCGTTAGCTGGTTAACACTCAGCTGTTCTTTCCAAATGCATCCAAATACTTCACCTTAGTTCGGCTGCTGCATGGCTAGACCAAGATCAGCAATGCCCCTTGATCTCTGATGACATTCTGGGGCTCTTCAGCTCTCTAAACCTCTGCTAGGCAACCGTCCTGACTGGGGATTACAGAAGGAAGCTGGTAGTAGTAGCAGTAGCTGCAGCACCAGCAATCATGGCTAGGACTGTTCCATGAACTCATCTTAACATGAGTAAGTCCTTAAAATGGAAAGGCTATTTCATTCAAATCAATTCAGCATAATATACTGAATGCTGAACATCAGCATTATATACTAGTATTAAGAAGTGGGAGAAGTGGATTCCAATTCTGCCTCTACTATAGGCAAACAATGTAATCTTGGGGAAGTTACTCAACCTCCTCTGTCTTAGGGGCTTCATTTTTTAAAATATTGCTATTAAATAAAATAACGTAGACAGAGCAGTTAGCACACAGTTTGGCACATAAGAAATTCTCAACAAAAACACTGGATGTATCCTGGGGAGAGGGAGCGTGGATCTATCAGATTTGACTATACCTCAGTCCTCCAGGACTTTAGTGGAGGATTCCAAAGATGTATAGAATTTAAAGATATAGTGATGAGAGGAAAGGGCACCTTGAATGGAGAAAATAGCTCAAACAAAGGACAGCATTATTCACAGTGACCAAGACATGAAAACAACTAATATCCTTTGCTAGGTAATTGGATGAAGCAGATATAATGCATATAAACAATGGAATATTAGCCATAAGAAAAGATGAAATGTGATCATTTGAGATAACATGGATGGATCTTGAGAAGATCATGTTAAGCAAAATAAACCAGACAGAAAAGGTTAAGAACCATATATACCAAATATGTGGTATATAAAACTGAAAGCAAAAAATGAACAAACGAGCCCTAGCTGGTTTGGCTCAATGGATAGTGTCGGCCTATGGACTGAAGGGCCCTGCGTTTGATTCTGGTCAAGGGCACATTTCTGGATTGCAGGCTTGATCCCCAGTAGGGGGCATGCAGGAGGCAGCCTATCAATGATTCTCTCTCATCATTGATGTTTATGTTTCTCTCTCCTTCTTTCTGAAATCAATAACAAAAAAATATATTTTTTTAAAAAATGAATAAACAAGAATAACAAACAAAAACTCATAGACACAGACAAGAGTTTGGTGGTTATCAGAGGAAAGGTAAATTGGCATGATAAAGGGTAAAGTGAGTCAAATATATGGTGACAGAAGAATATCTGACTTTAGGTGATGGGCACACAATGCAATATACAGATCATGTATCATAGAAATGTATGTGTCATAGTGATGTATCACTTGAAACCTATTTAGTATTATTAACCACTGTAACCCCCAATAAATTTAATTTTAAAAGGCATATGAAGTAATGATTGAGCAACACAGGTAGACTTGTGAGGTTGGCATGTGAGTATGGATATGGCCAGAAAGGGAGGCAGGGCTGAAGTCTAATTAGAACACTTTGGGTTCTATATTAAGGAATGGGGCTTTATTCTGTACACAGTGGAAAGCCATCAACCACTTCAGGATAAAGGAATTACTTGCCTAGAGGAGACAGAATTTTTCTTTGGCTCACTCTGGTATGTGTTAAGAATAACTCTGTAATTGAATAGGTTTGCCTACAACACAGCAAGGAAGTTCCCCAGAGGGAGAAACTCTGACCTCCATAAATAACAGCTACAGTGTCCAATCCTATTTTGGTGCCTTTTGAAAGTTCTTTTAGCAAATAGGTGAAATCCTGAGGGCAAGTAGAATTTCAGGTGAGATTCATTAATGATAACTATTGCCCTAAACCACCAGCAAAACCAAGGAAGGTCCCCACAGCCCAAGTCAAGCAAAAAATTGAGAAGGTAATATGAGCAATTCAGGCCAAGAGTAAGTCACTTAGTTCTTACAGTTCATATCTGATGAGGAATTTGTCAATCCACTGCCTGGTAAAGCCAGTCCCAGTAGCAATCACTGGCATAAAGTGTGAACTTACTCCACCCTGAGCATAGTGGTAATCAGAGGTAGGGAAGCAGAGAGGGCAGTGAAGACTTGCAGTACCTGGGATTCTAGGTGGAGGCAGTGAGAATGGTTCTAGTGGGAATACCTATCAGAGCAGCCAAGGTTGCAAAAGCACTTCCTCTTCTCAGAAGTTTCTGCCCTAACCAAGAACACACTACAGAATATTCACCACGATTTAAGAGAAAGGCTGAGATGCTGTACTCTCCGTTCCAGTCTTAGGAGAGTGCAATACTTGGAACCAGTTATAAACTAGCAAGGGGAGGACTATAGCTACACAGGTATCTGTATAGTCATTACTTATTGCTGATGTAGGTGATTACAGTGATACAGTAGATTTCTTGGGATGTCTGCTCAGCTTACAGTACATTTTATTTCTCCCAGAACTACACTGACCACCTGCATTAGTTTGCTAGGGCTGCCAGAACAAAACATCACAAACTAGATGGCTTAAACAACAGAAATTTCTAATCTCACAGTTCTAGAAGCTAAAAGTCAAAGATTAAGGTATCAGCAGGATTGGTTCTTCAGGAAGCCTCTCTCCTTGGCTTGTAAATGGCCGCCTTCCTTCTTTCCTTGGTGCACATGTGCCCCCGGTTTCTCACTGTGAGTCCAAATCTCCTCTCCTTATAAGATCACCAGTGGAGTCTCATTAGAACCCACCACACTAACCTAATTTTACCATAATCATCTCTTTAAAGACCCTAAAGAGAATCACACTCTGACGTGTTGGTGCTTAAGACATGAGCATAAGACTTTTTGGTATGATATCATGCATCCCACAGCACCACCTATGCTGGTAGTTCTTTCTACCAAATAACTCTCACCCTACCTTGAGGTGTAGTTTATTAAGTGAAGGGGAAACCTTGCACCCAGAGAAACAACAGAATCTTCCTCCTGGGAATTTGGGGTTGGGATTAAGAGATGGTCAGTCCCTTTGATATCCTGCTCTAAATAAGGAGTTTCACACATGCCAGGTGAACCATACAGCAGGTGACTAGCAACCACACGCCTCGTGAAAGGAGGCACTAATGCTCTAATGATACCAATTATACAACCAAACACTAAACGACAGTGGGAGAGAGGGAAACCCAGATGAGTGATCGATAGAGGTAATTAGATTGCCCCTCTATAATATAGAAATGATTTCCATATTCCACAGGATCCCGCTGCTCCTTCTGTAGATGGCATTAGCCAATCCAAAGGGATCCAAATTAATAAAGACAGAACAATGAAGAAGGAAGAGGTGAGTGAGCTTTTTAATCATTCTGCCTGTATCAGATATAAAAAAAACTCTATCCTTCACATGCAACTGTAGCATAATCTCTTGTGTTATTTTAGAAGAGATTTTATACACCAGAGTAATTGCTTTTACTGGCTATGAGAATCTCAGACCCAGAATCAGAAAAACAGGCTCTTTTACAGTAAAGTTATTTTTTATTGATGCTGTATTTGAAGTAATAATAATTATTCTGCAAGGTAGAGTCATTTGAACTGATTCTAACCAGAAAGAAAACCAGTGGGTGGAAGATTTATGAATTTGTTAACAGTACCAGAAATAGCCTGGGAGTAAGTAGAGCTGCAATCAACAAAATGTTTATACTCAATTGCACAGTTCTTCTGTATCAAGGATGAGAATCAAAGCCATGGTTGGGGGGCCCTTTTTCACTTCCTGCCCAAAAATCCTGCTTATATTCAAAAAAATTTGCTACATATTTCCTCTGAAGTATATATTCTTGCTTTTAACTCATTCTCTTTCTGTATTCTATTACCTTTCTTCATTTTCTTTTTCTTCTTCCTTAAGCCTGCCAGAATCCTTCAAATCTATCCTGTCACCACAATGGCCGTTAGGGCTCCAGCCTTTGATCACTGTATTAGGCCAAGTCTGCTTGGCTCTCGTGTTTTTATGGTGAGGAGTGTGCTTTGGGGTCGAAGGACAGGGGTTGGCAGCTCTTCTGCCTCTAGCCACTTGCTCTTGGACAAACTACTGGAGCTGTCTGTGCCCCACTTCCCTCAGTTTTACAATCGGATTGTAATAAAACATACCTCATAGCATCTACATAAAAATTAAGTGAGTACTTGGGTGAGTGATGGCCCCAGTATATGTATTCAACAAATGAAACCTATCATTATTATTAGAGATGCCAAGGATAAAATCAAATAAAATGAAAAACAAAATAAATAATGATTTTGAGATTTCTTGGTTTCATCTCTATGAATCCTGAAAGCATCTAAAACTTCAAAAGCTACTACATTAAAGATCCAAAAATAAATAAATTTTTTATGGCAAATTTCTGGGAACTTTGTTCCCAAGGGAAGAAGCATCAAGATACTTTTTATTCATTAAGTAATTTATGAATTGGCAAATTCCATGTTGCTAAAAATGACAGTTTAACAAAGACATCCTGTTCACTGGGTCAAGAATACATTGTGCGTGTAAACTTTTTAGAGTAGAAATGGATTCCTAATACTCATAAGGCAAGTATTGTCCAAGCATCAACTACATATGTAGAATTGTACTAGAAACAAAGAAAGATAGAAGCAAAACATAATTTATGCTTAATAGTCTCTAAAGGAGGTTAAAGCCAAGACATACACTCTTGTCCAATTTAAGAATTCACCATCTTCTTACCTGCAGGAAACCAGTCATTACTTCACCAATAGAGATGTAAATAGAACAAACAGGAAACCTGGTCAAACCTTAATGGCTCAGTTTATTCATCTCTTAGGTGAGACACTGGTAGCTGAAGCAGCTCAATGCACTTTTAGTCTTATGTTAAGTCTGAAATATTCACATATTGTTTAGGTGACACATTGGTGATTAAAGAAGCTTCCACACTTTTAGTCTTATGTTAATTCTTGCAGGTTGATTTCATTGTTGGAACTTTCTGACCTAAAGGACATGGATGTATCACTTAGCCCTAATAAAAGGGGATAACAAAGCCAGAGCTGGTAGTGTCCTCCCCCTAGAGATAGACTCACGCCTGGCCCCCATTATTCCCAAAATTTGATGCTTTTCCAGTCTCTCTTCATTTGTGTGCGGCCTTCTCCAGATCCTGGACCCTGACATGGGAAGCCTGGACATGTAGGACATGAAAAGGATTCCCACATTACCTATTTAAATAACCTACAACTGGTCTTACCTCTGTCTTAATCCCTTTCAATTCAATCTCCATGAAGCTCTGATCAAATCATTTTTCTGTCTAAAATTCTTTCTTCAGAAGAAAATCCCACCTCATCTAGCATTGGTTTGAAGATCCTCACCATCTAACGGATTCTATCTTACTCCCCTCAACCCTCCATCATCAGCATGTACAGTAGTCCACATTCCCCACTGTTTCTTGAACATGGTTTGTCCTCACTCTGTACCTGCTGGGTAATCTACTTGGTATACAGTTCTCCTCTTAAACTAGCAAACTTCTGCTTAGGGTTTAAGATCAAATTCCTAATAGGGCAAAATGCTCTAGGAAAATTATGCTTCACCCAGACACTCTGCATAGTAATTATGAGTTTAGATAGCTATAGCTTTCACCACCAGGGGCAAATATGCTTTCACAGTCATGATGGGTCTTCAATAGTGGAATATATCTCTTTCCTCTCATAGCCCCTATAATTTCTATAAGGCCTGCCATGAGTTGAATGATCAATAAGTATTTATTGCACAACTGAGTACAGAAAGTCAATGATCACTTATATACTACATACTTATAGTAAATCACATTGCAAACTACCATGCGGATTACAAGATGCTTCCAGCTACATTATCTCAGTGAAATAGTACAAAGCAATTTGTGACTTATTAAATAGTGTAACTAGTAAGTTGTAAAACTTAGCAGCAACATTCAGGAAATGTTGATAAGATTTGAGAAAAGAGATAAACAGTAAGGATTTTTTAATTTATTTATCCTCCCCTGAGGATATTTTCCTATTGATTTTTAGAGTGGAAGAGAGAGGAAAAGACAGAGATAAATATTGATGTGAGAGAAATACATCGATTGGTTGCCTCCTGCACAAGCCCTGACCAGAGCCCAGGCCAGGAGGAGCCTGCAACTGAGGTATCTGCCCTCGGCCAGCATTGAAACCAGGACCCTTAGGTCTGTAGGCTAATGCTCTATTCATTGAGCCAAACCGGCTAGGGCAGGATTAAAAGGGTGACAGTGAAACAGGGATGTCTTGTGATGCCAGACATAATAAATCTAAATCTATTTTGGCAAAGAGTAGCTGTCTACATCAGGAACCTTATAGGCTTACTTCCCTATGCTTTCCAAATGAATTCATAACTTCTTTGATTCAATCTTCTTCCATTTAAGAGGTTGAAAACTGCTTTGATAATAATACAAGAGTGGGCTCAGGTCATAGCTGAGTGTGGCAGGCTGGTTCCATTAAAGTCAACCACAGCCACTAGGCATGACTGGTTTAGAAGCACTGCAGTTATATTGATCATGAAATAATCTGTATTGATTAGTAAGATAGCCTGCCAGGAATCATTATTGACCAGGTTACATCCCTGTATCTCTACATGTGTAATACAACTTTATTTTGGACTGATAATACCAGCTTTATAGGTTTCTTACTTTTCTTCCGATACAGATAAATACATGTCAGTGTATTTTTTGTTGTAAAAAAATGGATCTAATTTTTGCTTAGTTGCAAATGTTTTCTTTTCTTTTTTTTATTTTTTAAAAAATATATTTTATTGATTTTTTACAGAGCAGAAGGGAAAGGGATAGAAAGTCAGAAACATCGATGAGAGAGACATCGATCAGCTGCCTCTTGCACGCCCCCTACTGGGGATGTGCCCGCAGCCAAAGTACATGCCCTTGCCGGAATCGAACCTGGGACCCTTCAGTCCCCAGTCCGACGCTCTATCCACTGAGCCAAACCGGTCTTGGCGCAAATGTTTTCTTTCCATTTAAATATCCCCTGCCCTCTATTTCTTTCTATTATTCTAATCTCAGAATATGTACATTATGCAAAATAGTAGCCCAAGGGATTTGGTTGTAAAAAACAAAAATTTACCACTTCTCAATATTTGTACAGTTCAAAACAACAGGACATTTTTATTTTTCAGTAGAGGGTTCTAATGAATCAGATAACCTATTGATATGTGAACACTTTGGTCCTAGAAAATGAATTTCCTAAAATGAAGACATCTGTATTTCATTACACATTTTCCAGCATCACTCTCCATAAAGATGTTGATATAACATGTGAGGGAGGGCATCCTATGTAATAAAAGACTAATATGCAAATTAACTGTACCTCTGATCAGGCCATGCCCACAGCCACGCCCATAGACCAATCAGGAGCAAATTATGCAAATAAACCCAACCAAGATGGCTGCCACCACTGAGAGCAGGAGGAGGCTTGGGTTTCCCCAGTAACAGAAGAAGCCAAGCTTTATGCCTGCTGTTGATGGCCTAGGCCTCTACTCAATGCTACAAAGTTTCAATTATAAAAGAGATATAATCCCAACAGAAATGGCAGCAGCCAAGGAATTCGAGAGAGAAGAGGCTAGGGTTGCCAGGGCGATGGAGGAAGCCAAACTTCTACAGCCCTAGCCTAGGCCTTCACTCTAGACTACAAAGTTTCAAACAGAAATGGCTGTCGCCACAGGGCAAGCAGAAGGCTTGGCTCCGCTCCAGGCTACAGTTTCAATTGTAGAACAAAAATTAATCCCAGATCCCAGGGCCTCTGCTTGTATCACTGGGGGGCGTGGCTGGCCTGTAAACCACCACAGGCCCCTCACCCAGGCTTTCCCACACCCCAAAGGAATCCCCACCCTGATCCAGGACACCCTTCAGGGAAAACCAGCCAGTCCCCACCCATGCACCAGGCCTCTATTCTATCTAATAAAAGAGTAATATGCAGATTGATCATCACTCCAACACACAAGAGGGCTGCCCCTATGTGGTCAAAGATCCTACCCCCATGTGTACACAAGATGGCCACCACAAGATGGCCAGCAGGGGAGGACAGTGGGAGGTTCCAGACCTGCAAGGGAGGGCAGTTGTGGGCAATCAGGCCAGCAGGGGAGGGCAGTTGGGGGCTATCTCATCCTGCAGGGGAGGGTAGTTAGGGGTGACCAAGCCAGCAGAGGAGGGAAGTTGGGGGCAAACAGGCTGGCAGGGGAGCAGTTAGACATCAATTAGGCTGGCAGAGTAGTGGTTAGGGGGCATCAGGCTATCAGGCAGAAATGGTTAAGGGCAATCAGGGAGGCAGGCAGTCCAGCAGTTTGGAGCCAGCAGTCCTGGATTGTGAGAGAGATGTCCAACTGACCATTTAGGCGCAATCCCAGAAGGGCAGTCGGACGTCCCTCGAGGGGTCCCAGATTGGAGAGGATGCAGGCTGGGCTGAGGGACAACACACCCCCCACTGCACAAATTTCATGCACCAGGGCCTCTAGTATAATATAATGGTTAGAGTAAGCTGTGTGGCTTTAAACAGTTGCATAACCTCTCTAATCCCCTTATCTAATCAATAAAATTAGAATAATCTTTATGTATAAAATCTTAATATGCAAATAGACCAAAGAGCAGAACAACTGAACAACCAAACCAAACAACCAAACAACCAGTCACTATGACGTGCGCTGACCACCAGGTGGCAGAACATGGCAGGCATCGGCAGCAGGCAGCAGAGCACAGAACATAGCAGGTGTCAACCATGGCAGGATGGTGGAGCAGGTGAGTGGGGGTGCCAGAGCAAGGTGAGGCACTAGTCACTGTCAACAAGCCTCTGGTGGTTACTGAACATTCTTTACTCTCACACACTCTGGTCCCACCCGGCGCTTGAACCTGCTGCTGGGGCCAGCCCTGCTCACACCACTGCCGGTACCAGAGCTGCCATCCATACCCACTGCTGGTGCCAGCCCTGCTCACACCACTGCCGGTACCAGAGCTGCCATCCACACCCGCTGCTGGTGCACAGCACCAGCTCCGATTGCTCGGCACTACCAGCAGGTGTGAGTGGCGGCTGCTGACTCTGATCACTGCTCAGGGCTTTTGTACCTCTCCCAGCTCCTCAGGGGTGATTGGAACCGACAGCCACCACTCACACCCACTGCTAGTGATGGCTCTGCTCATACCCGCAGCTGCAGGGCAGGGTTTAAAGGTTGACAGTGCCCTTGACCAGAACTGGACCCAGGACCCTGCTCACACCCACTGCTGGCACCCAGTGCCGGTCCCAATCAATTGGTGCTGTCAGTGAGTGCAAGCAATGGTTGTTGTCCCGATTGCCCCTGAGGGCTTCTCCACCACCCCCTGCTCCTGAGGGACAATCAAGGCAGCACTGCTGCTCACACTCATTGCTGAAGCAGGCCCCAATTGCTCCATGCCGTCAGCAGGTGCAAGCCGGGCCGGTGCTGTCAGAATGTGGAAGCAGAGGCAGTAGAAGCAGGGCTGCTGGCAGACATAGGACTGAAGACCCCAGTGGGAGGGGCTTGGCAGGGGCATAGAGAATGGGCCAAGACCTGCCCCTGTGCCCACCGCAGCCTCACGGCCCACAGTTCCTTTCAAGGTGCACAAATTCATACACTGGGACCCTCCCTGTACATGTTATCCTATATAATAAAAGCAGCAGAACAACCGGTCATTATGGCATGCTCTGACCACCAGGGGGCAGGTGCTCAATGCAGGAGCTGCCCCTGGTGATCAGTGTGCTCCCACAGGGGGAACGCCGCTCAGCCAGAAGCCCTGAGCTGGGCTCACTGCTGGCACGTACAGCAGTGGTGGCAGGAGCCTCTCCCATGGGGAGCAGGCCTAAGCCATCAGTTGGACATCCACCAAGGGCTCCTGGACTGCAAGAGGGCACAGGCTGGGCTGAGGACCCCACCCCCAAGTGCACAAGTTTTGTGCACCTGGCTTCTATTCCTATATTAATAAAAGCCTAATATGCAAATCAACTGAACAGCGGAATGATAGGTGGAACGACTGGTTGCTATGATGCACACTGGCCACCAGGGGGCAGAATCTCAATACAGGAGCTGTCTCCAGCCCACATGCCCTACACCAGCCAAGGCAGGTACTAGTGGGGCCCCGATTGCCCTGCCGGTCACTCTGCAGAGGATGGTGACCAGCCATGGGGCGATTGAGGGACATGGCCAGCTAGAGAGCAGACCAGCCCCACCCTCCCCAATTGCCCCACCAGTCACCTCCAAGGCAGGTGCCAGTGGGGGCCCCCTGATCACCCTGCTAGTTTTCACACAGAAGGAGGCAACCAGCGGTGGCAGCAGGGGCAGGGCTGGTGAGCAGGCAGTGCCAGGCTGGCCAAGGTGAGTGCCAGCAGGGGCACCCCGAATTGGCCTGCTGGTCACCCCAGAGATTGGCCCTGATCGCTGGCCAGACCTAGGTTCCCTACTCATAAACAAATTTCATGCACTGAGCCTCTAGTAGTATAATAATAATGTCAAAGTCAAAGGCTTATATAAAAAACATGTAATATAATTTATGTGAAAAGCTTAGTATAGCAATTTTTTTGCTACTGTTTTTACCAACATTACCTGAACTCAAAATAAAACAAAACAAATCTGTTTCATTCCAATACATAGAACTGCCCCAATTCCTCCAATGAAAAAAAACACTTTCAAGCAGGCACAGTCTGAGCTGAATAAAAATCTGAAAACTCTCCGGTTTGCCTAGTAGTCCCTCATGCACATACATCTTGTGCCTTCTGTCTTCTATGCTCTGGTATGTGACCTTGGTCTCAGGAACATTATCAAAAAAAAAAAAAAAATGGGCCCAGACTTCTCTTCCAGCCATTCTCCCTGCTAAATCATAGCCAGAAATGGTATCCTCCTTCTACCTTGTTCTGTAGAAAACAAATAAAGCCATTCACTTTTCCTTCACATGCCCACTGCTTTCCAATGAAACAACATCTTATTCTGAAGGACAGACCCTTGGTCTTCCAAGGAAGCCAGTGGAGACATCTCTCTGTTTAAGATCAAATTCTCCTAAAGCAGTAAAAGATATGAGTGAAGAAGTTTTCACGCTTAAAAAACAAAACAAAATGTATCTGACAAAAAGGGATGTGGACTGGATTTTCTACCCAGTCTCTATTTGTATTGATTGGAATACTCCTCAAAGGCATAATCAGCAATATTGTTTCCAAAATACAGGCTACTAGCTGACTTGTTTCTGCAATTAAGTGTCTGTCTGAGCACTTGATTTCAGATAATACACACAAAAAATAAAATTATTAAACTAATGTTGGGTGTAACTAATTCTCCTTTCAAACCTGGAGGGCAGCTGGTATAGTTAGGCAAGTGGCAAAAGAAAAACAAACACTGTGAGACAATTCCACTTCTGGGTATTTTTTCAAAGAAAACAAAAACACGAATTTGAAAAGATATATGCACCCTTGTGTTCACTGTAGTAAACAATAGCCAAGCTATGGAAGGAACCAAGGTATCCATCAATAGATGAATAAATAAAGAAGACAGACATATATAATTAGTGGAATACTATGCAGCAATAAAAAATGAAATCTTGCCATCTGGGACAAAATAGATAAACTGAGTATTATGCTAAGTGAAAGACAGATAAAGACAAGTACCACAGGATTTCACTTACATGTGGAAGCTAAATAAAGAAAAAGGAAAAAAATGACCAAATAAATCAAACAGAAACAGACTCATAGATTCAAACATTAGACTAATGGTTGCCAGAGAAGAGGAGGGAGAAGAGGATGGGTGAAAAATGTCAAGGGGAATGAGAGGTTCAAACATCCAGTTATTTAAAAAACAACAACAAAATAATAAAACAATGTCAAAGGGATGTAGTGTACAGCATAAAGAAAATAGTCAATATTTTCATAGTGTTTTTGAATGGTAACAAATGGCTACTATATTTATCATGGTGATTATCACATCATAAGGAATAAAAATATTGAATCACTATGTGGTACACTTGAAACTAATATTTTGTCCATTAAATTTTAATTCTTTAAAAAGCTATGAGAAAGAAAAGAAAGAGTATGTTTAAGATCAGTAGGATCCCTTCCTTTCTGTAGTTAGACAAACTATTTTTATGTAGGTCACTGGTGTTATTCTAACAGAGCAAGGCTATCAGTAAAACAAGGGTGAGTCCTTATTATCAGTGGCAAAGTGAGTTGCATTCTTGGTTCTCTCATCCTATATAATAAAAGGCTAATGTGCAAATTGACCGAACAGCACAATAACCAGTCGCTATAATGTGCACTGACCACCAGGGGGCAGATGCTCAGTGCAGGAGCTTCCCTTGATGGTCAGTGCGCTCCCACAGGGGGAGCACCACTCAGAAGCCAGGCTCACGGCTGGTGAGTGCAGTGGCAGTGGCAGAAGCTTCTCCTGCCTCCGTGGCAGCGCTAAGGATGTCTGACCACCGGCTTAGGACATCTGTCAGCTGGATATCCCCTGAGGGCTCCTGGACTTCAAGAAGGTGCAGGCTGGGCTGAGGGCCCCCCTGCCCCTGAGTGCATGAATTCCGTGTACTGGGCCTCTAGTATATTATATATATATAATTCTAATTTAGCCATAAGAAAGATAAAGTTGAAGGCTTTTGCCAAAGTATTAGTGGTCCACTTTGTAGGAGCTTCAAGCAACATCAAACAGCTCAGTGATAGGAGAAAAGAAAAAATGCATTGGTCCATTTTATTTACTCATAGTTCTACTCTTATTCCAGTAATAAAAGAATTCCTAAAAATGGGGAAGAAAAAGTCACTAAAAAATTATAAAAGGGAGAACTAGAGTGAGAGAAGAATTTCTAGAAGCATTTTCACAGCCTAGCTCCCACACTCTCATTTCAAATCTTAATAGATTTAAAGCAGTTTACATTAGTGCCATCTATATGGCAAATACCCAACAACTGGTAGTTGAGTGAGGGACTGAACAGGATAAATACTGTTTATAGTTGGTGTGGCTCAGTGGTTGAACATCAACCTATGAACTGGGAGGCTGAAGTTCAGTTCCTGGTCAGGGCACATGCCTGAGTTGCGGCCCAATCCCCAGTGGTATCTCTTTCTTCATTGAAGTTTCTGTCTCTCTCCCTCTCCCTTCCTCTCTGAAATCAATTAAAAATATACTTTAAAATAAATAAATAAATAAACAAATAAATAAATAAATAAAGGAAACTGAGGTACGGAGATGTTGAGTTAGCATATGTGAACCCAGTTATGTCAACTCCAAAGCCCATGCTCTACTTATACTATTTTGCCATCTAAATCTACTTTTTCAATTCAAAAATAAATTAGGGTTGAGGACTTCACATAGAAGGAATGAGGAAAGCTTTAACTCCCGAAAGATTCCTCCCCGGCTTGTGACCCTTAAGATTTTGATCAGGAACAAGCATACTTATGATAAATTATATCAATTGTGGATGTATTTGCAAAATTTGAGTCAGAGAATCTGATTATATTTAAAAGAATCTCCCCCATAAGAAAAAATAATGTTGATCTGCAAACATGCCCACATATACCCAGAGAGTTAGGTACCTGGGAATTTGTCCACAAACATCTCTATGCATCTTAGAAAATATACAGCTTAGACATCTAGCTAAAATGCAAGTGCATCCATGAAATAATGGATAACCTGGACTTCATTAAAATTAAAAACTTCTGCTCTGCAAAGGACATCAAGAAAATGAGAAAAGACATCAAGATGGCAGCATAGGCAAATGCCTGTACTCACCACCTCCCCTAACTACATCAAATTACAACTAAAATGCAGAAAAACCATCATCTAGAACTGCCAGAAAGCTGGCTGAATGGAGGTCCTATAACTAGAGAAGTAACGAAGAAAACACACTGAAACTGGTAGGAGGTGCATAGGTGTGGAACTGGCTGGTCCAGCACCCACGAGGCCTACTTTTTTAAGCGGGAGGGAGATCATCTCTGTGGAGGCTGTCTGGAGGAGCAAGGGATCCCAGTCCCACACCAGACCCCCAGTCCCAGGGTCCCAGAGCTGGGAAAAGAAGTCCTTAGAGTCAGTAAGAACTAGAGGCTGTAAAAAACCAGTGTAGATTGGGGCTCTGTGCCACAGTGGTTGCTGAAAACCCAGCTGCTCCTCTTAAAAGGCCTGCATACAAACTGAACTTACAAGATCTCACTTCCTCTGAGCTCCAGCATCAGCGTGAAGCTCTGGGGAACACAAACACATACAAGGAATAACTGAGTTGTCTGGCAACTGGGCAGGAACTCGGGGGTGACTTTCTCCCAGACAGAAGTGCTCACAGGGATTAATGTTTCAATGCTCAGGGATTAATGTTCCAATGCTGGGCTCTCCCCAGTCACAGGGCTGGCTGGTGACCATTTTTGTTTGCTCCACCCTGGTGATTCCCTAAAACCCAGACTCATCCAATTTGCAGCCCCACTCTAGCTATGTGTAGAGGATTTTGTGTATGAATGGCCTATCCTTGCTCAGACTAAAATCTGTCAAATAAGCTTCAAAAGATGCTGGGTCAGGGAGCCCCAAACCTATCAATAAAAGGCCCAAGACGTGGTACCAGTATCATCCTGCCTTACTTCACAGCTTCATCTGCGCACTTCCAAACCCAATACAAAGAGGAGGAATCTACAGATCTCTCTGTAGCTCCTGCTAGGTGGCTCCAGGCAGTAGCTGACTTTGCACCTTCCTTTTTTTTTTTCTTTCCATTTATGATGTTTCTTTGTCTCTGCATTTTGTTTGCATCTCTATGTTTTATTCTAGGTATTGAATAAAATACATCTTGGTTTGGCAGAATGGCCTCATGTAGTAAGAGTTCTATAATGCCCAGTGGCTTAGCTTCCCCAGTCACCTGAGCTGGGCACTCTAGGCACACCCCTTTGCAGGATGTGAGCACAATATTGTTGTAGTTGAGACTTGATTGCTGTTGTTGTCACTGGGAGAAATTTACCTCCAGGCCAGTTGGCTGTGAGGAGCAGGTGCAACTACAGTGGATAAGCTGCTGTGCAGGAGACACCCCTATGGAGCAGGACTTGCTTCAGTGTAACTTTGGTGCTCACTGAGTCTGCTCCTTGAGTGTGTCGCTTATGGATGTGTAGAGTTATAATCTACATATGGTCTGACACTGACCACTGGAACCGAGTGGAGGGGGCAATGAGGGGGAAAAAGAGGGACATCTGTAATAATCACAACAATAAAGGATTTTTAAATAAAAAAAAAAAGAAAGAAAGAAAGAAAAGAAAAGAAAAGCCACAGCTGTAAGAACATATTTGCAAAAAATAGGTGATAAAAGACTGTTACCCAGAATACACAAAGAACGCCTAAAGAGGCAGGTTAACAAATGGGCCAGAGACCTTAAAAGATGCTTTACAAAAGAAGATATACTAGATGGCAAATAAGCATATGAAAAGCTCCACATCATATATAATGATGGACATACAAATTAAAATAATAAATACTACACACACCTATCAGAATGGCCAAAATCCAGACCAGTGACACTAACACATGCTGGTGAGAATGTGGAGTAACAGGAACTCTCATGTATAGCTGGTGGGAATGCAAAATGATACAGCCACTCTAAAATACAGTAAGGGCTTATTTTTTACAAACCACACATATTCTTACCAGCAATTGTGCTCCGTGATATTTACCCAAAGGAATTGAAAGCTTAAATCCACATGAAAACTTTCACACAGATGTTTACAGAAGCTTTATTCATAATTTGTAAAACTTGGAAGCAATCAAGATGTCCCTTCAGTAGATGAATAAATGAATAAACTGTGGCACACCCAGACCATGGAATATTATTAGGCTAAAAACAGGAAAAAAAGAGCTTGTAAGCCATGAAAATATATGGAAGAATCTTAAATGCATATTTACTAAGTGCAAGAAGCCAATCTGATTCCAACTATACAGCATTCTGGAAAAGACAAAATGATGAAGACAGTAAAAAGATCACCGGCTGCCAGGAGTTGTAGGGAGGGAGAGATGAATAGGTGAAGCACAGAGAAGGGCAGGGCAGTAAAAATAATCTGTAATACCACACTTATGTTTACATGACATTATCACTTGCCTAATGCATAAAATATACAACAGCAAGGGTTAACCCTGATGTGAACTACGAACTTTGGTTAATTATGATGTAGATTCATCATTTATAACAAATGTATGACTGGTGACAGATAGTACATGGTTATACATGTGCAGCAGCAGGAGACATATGGGAAATCTCTCTACATTCTGCTCAGTTATGCTGTGAACCTTAAACTGCTCTAAAAGGTAATTTTAAAAAGCAAGTTGCACTGAATTATAGAGCTCTCGGCATACCTTTGTTAGGTACCAACTAAAAGTAAGTCAATAGGTGTTTAAAAATTCATGATAATCTGTTTCCGCTCATTCTGTCATTGTTTTCATTTTAGCATCTGCAAAAGCAAAATACGATATGACAGTGATACTCATTTAAAAGACAACACAGTCTTAATTTAAGAGAATGCAGGGCTTATATTTTATTTAAATTACTAGATAATCTTCTAAAAAACATTCAACATTATACGCAAAATGTAATTGGCTCCTTGTTTAATTCCATACAACTGACTAATGAAATGAAATGGATATTTTGTCTTATTAAACTATGCTTTTGTGGTTAGTTCATCATTGAAATTAGCATGGACCCAAGGAGAATTGGTATTCCAGATGCAGACTACTAAATAGGTTTCTATCTTTGCTGCTTAATATGAATGCTTTTGAAGGTCTCTATAGATAGGTGAGGTTTCAGTCAAAATTATAAGGTTACTTCAGCCAGCTGGAGTGGCTTAATGGTTGAATGTCAACCTATGAACCAGGAGGTCATGGGTTTGATTCCTGGTCAGGGCACATGCTCAGATTACAGGCTCAATCCCCAGTAGGGAGCATATAGGAAGAACTGTTCAATGATTCTCTCTCATCATTGGTGTTTGTATCTCTCTTTCCCTCTCCCTTCCTCTCTAAAATCAATGAAAACATATAAATATATATATAAGGTACTTCAAATTGAATTTCAGCAATAGAAAGGGTCAGAGACCATACTGACATATAAGAATGAAGCTGCAAAGCATCTTTTTAAGAGCAAACATTTATAAACAAAAATATAAACTTCTAGAAAAGGCACAATAAAAATATTATGGAAACAATAAACATGAACCATTAAATGATAGGATGTATGTTAAATAATAGACATCTGTAGGGTTCTTTAAACATTCACAAAAGGAATAAATTAGGGTTTCTATAGCATGTTAAAAAACATTAAAGCTTGAAAGAATTAGTACAAGGCTGTAAAAACAGACACACTGAAAAGAGCCCACACCTCTCTAGTAGAGAGAGGAAACCCTTGGAGAGAAGAGAATGCAACTGAAGAGATAAACCAGAAAGTAGCCTCGGTCAAACAACAGTGGGATTTGGATGCTGTGAGAGCTGTGGGAAGTTGGGCCAGTAAAGGGAAATAGCCAAGCTCCGAGTGAGTTAAGTATCAATATGTATGGGACACAGCCTTCACTGTCACCAACTCGTGTTCAAAGGGGCACAGGAATATGATGCTGCACAGTTTGTGGCCAACCTGGACCACACAGCTCTCTCCTAAAATATGTGCAACCCAGAAGCCAGGCTTGTCCTTTGGATCCTGGCTCTACAGAGCAAAAGTGCTAGGCAGAAGAAAAAAATTGATAACGTTCCATTGATTCAAATAAAATTTAATTTGAAGTACTGGCCTACCTCTCAGCCTCTTCTTTATTCTGCTTTTTCCATTAACCAAGTACTTTTGTTCATTTTAGTTCACCTCTTCTCTACTAATATCTTTCAAATTCTTAGCTTCACAATGAAACTTCAAACCAGCATCAAAACCTACAAGTCTTTTGTGTTAGCTCATCACAGTATCATCAATCAAATTTGAACTTTTGCCCTTTCCCACCCCCCAAAAGACTTCCAGGTTTCATCTCTCCTGGTTTTTGCCATTTCACTTCTTGTGTAGGCCAGGCCATATCTTCATCTCAACTCCTAAAGGCCACCATCTGTGACTGGGCCTCCTCAGCTCAGACCTGGGCTATGATAGATTTTTTAATGACTTTGACCCTTCAACCAATCCTAAATAAAACAACCAGACCCATTCTTCTAAAAGAATGGTTTCATCAAACCAAGATCTACTCAATAGTATCCAGAATTACCCAGGCCTACAATCTGAAATTCATTAGCGCAGCATGGACATACTCACCATATGCCAAAATACTGCTGCCCTGAACTGGGCTGGCATGGACACTGCCAACATTCCTCATAGACCCGTTCCCTCATTGAGCTTACAATTCCAATGGGCCTGATCATTTGATGCCAAATATCCCCTTCAGTAATCTGGTGAAGAGCCACAAACCTCTTCTCGTAATAAGGTTTTTAAATGCATAAAATCAAACACAAACATTGCAATTATATGGAAAAACACTTAAAATAATCATTTAAATCTATATAGAAATATAGAAGCATCTTCACTGATGCATTAAATAGCAATATTTAATAATTACTGTAATTTTGAAGAAGGGCCTTAAACATTTCAAGAATCGGAAGTGATTGATATGCTACAAAAATATTTATAATTTCTACATATGCTAATATTACAGTGCTTGGTGAAATTTATAGCTAAAATAAGTAATAAATTGAAGATGGTAATTAATTAAAATTTATACCAATCAAGTTCCCAGATTCCCTGAGTTTTATTTCATTTGTAGAGTCCTTGGTCTAATGGTTTTAAGGTACACTCAGTGGAGTCCCTACAAATAGACAAAACTTGTCTCTCTAAAAAAATTAAATCTTATTTTTAATATGTCATGCTCAATGCAATTCAATTAAAATATTTAGCAATCAACTATTTACCATATATAAGGCATGAAAGTGAAGACATGAAACCTGTGTTTAAAGGTCACATAGTCTCCTGGGTGAATACACCATTAAACAAATCACAGAACAATATGCTGGTTGTCATGTTATCAGTACTTCTTGAGTTGTAAAGAGATTCTAAGGAAATACAGGAAAGAACCATAAACTGTGTCTGGGAGAGCTGAGCAAGATGTCCCAGGGGAGAGTCTGACAGAAGATCGTAGAGCTGAGGGGTATTGGCATAGCGGCAGTTTAGGGTGTTTGAAAGGAATGAGGGTTTAGTTGAATAGTAAATTCTGGAGCTATACTGCACAACATAGTAATTATAGCCAACAATACTGTATTATAAAGTTCAAAGTTGCTAAGAGACTGGGTCTTAATTGCTTCAACACAAAAAAGAAATAATGTGATGTGATAAAGGTGTTAGCTAATGTACAACACTACATCCTGACTTACTCTCACTGTTAATTTTTTAAAGGACCATCTTTATGGTTGTGAAAAAAGGGGTGGGTGGGGGGAATTCACCAAGGAAATGCCCTTTCAAGGATTCTATTTTCAAGCCACTCACGTAACTAGGATGCTCTCTGAAGACTGCAGAACTAGAGGAGAAATGACTTCTTTGATTTACTGACTACATTAAAGACATTCCTCTCCACCTCACTCCACCTGGATTCAAGGGCAGGTATCAAAGATGCTCAAATCTGAGACATATGACATTTCCACATACACGGCCAGGGTCCTCCACCTCTGGTGACACAATCAGAGAGTGATGCTATTGCCGAGAGCACTGCTGCCAGCAGGCATTGTTAGGCCAGGCATTTGGACAATGATCCAGGATCAAGCAATGCTTTCACATGTAGTCCAATGGGAACCAGGGTTCATAGTGATGATAACAGCAACAATTGACTAAATAGGGTTCACCAGGTATGCTGTAGATCCCCACATGGTGCTTCATAGTTTGTAGATCATTATAAAGGTTTTTGATTTAATAACATTAAACACTATTAAAGCATACCTTGAGAATTGTTCTAGTGATGAAAAGGATACAATTTGACACCAGACTGCATGAGTTGGAACCCGGCTTTCACTTACTAGTTGTTAACCTGGGGTAAATTACTAGTTTATCCATCTGCAAAATGGACTTGGAAGGTGTGGTGGCTGTAAGAATGCACCTACAGACTTTGAACCACAGGGAATGTAAATGGTCAGTAGACCAAGGGCCTGGCAGCTATGCACTGAAGTCCACAGCATCAGTTGCACCGATGCCCCACCTCACACAGACTTCGAAGCCCTGCCAACGACAGAACTCAGGAAGCGTATGAAGGCAGGCCCATTTCCAGATGACATGAGATGGCTTTAGTGGCTAATATTGAATCAAGGACTACCTAACCCTGTTGTATAACCTTCCTCAGATTGATGGCAACCTAGGAGACGTCCACATAACCTTCCCTCTCTCTTTCAGATAAAGTGAAAATCACATCCTAACCTGACAGACCTTCCACCTCTTCTGGCTTCCTCCCCATTAATTTTCTTTCACGGGTATTTCTACTAACAAAATGCTTGCATGTCTAATCCTGTCTTGGCATCTGCTTCTAGGAGGACTTAAACTAACACATAAGGACAAAGTGAGGTAAATTATAAAACATATTTAGACTCACACCTGGCATACAGTGAATGCTCAGTAAGTATCTGACATAATATTATGCTTACTATTGCTACTACTACTGTCCTTACCACCATTATCACAGGAAGGGAGTTTCATTCATTCAATTCTAGGTAATCCAATCTAAATGAAAGGCAGTTGCAGATATTCCTAATATTAATATTAGAAATAAAGACATAATTCCTCCTCACAAAACTTATTTTTGAGTAAAATTAAATGAAAAACTCTAACACGCAATACAATGTCTATTAGTAATAACATGTTTCCTCACCCTTTCTCCCTATCCTTGGGGAAAATATTTTATTCATCTTCTCAGCACCAGCATCTCTCACAGTGGCTGGATCATGATAGGTGTTTATAACTATTTGTTAAATTGTTAAATTATGTAGCCCCATCTAAGGCTTGCAGTGTAAGAAATAAAAGAGTATATTATTTATTAAGTGATCTGTTTTTCTATCACAAATTGTAGAGCCCTTTGAAATTGGACATAAACTTCTATGAATTAAGTATAACTTGATCCCATAATAACAGTGGAAATTGCAATGATGTCTCTGCTGGGGAATCTATAGGCTCATCCAGACTTACATTTGTACCTCCAACTAACCAAATTGGAAAACAAAAACAAACAACAGAACTAAAGGTATGCTGAAACCGGTTTGGCTCAGTGGATAGGGCGTCAGCCGGCAGACTGAGGGGTCCTGGGTTCAATTCCAGTCAGGGGCATGTACCTTGGGTGCGGGCACATCCCCAGTGGGAGGTGTGCAGGAGACAGCTGGTTGATGTTTCTCTCTCATCGATGTTTCTGACTTTCTATCCCTCTCCCTTCCTCTCTGTGAAAATCAATAAAATATATATTTTTTTAAAAACTAAAGGTATTTTTAAAAGGGAAAAGATATATCTTTACTCACTCACTTGGGATGTATATGATGTTTGACTATGTTCTCAAATAAAGCATCCAAGACATAAAGACATCTACTAAAAACAAAACAAACAAAAACCCCTCAAACCTCTAGGTTTTATATTAAACTAGGGGCCCAGTGCACAAATTCATGCACCTTGAAAGGAACTGTAGACTGCAAGGCTGCAGTGGGCACAGGGCGGGTCTCAGCCCATCCTCCACACTCCTGCATGGCCCTTCCTGGACCCTCCTGCCATGGTGCCAGGTCCCCTGTCTGCAGGCAGCTCCGCTTCCACTGCCACAGCTCCAACAGGCTCACAGCCCTGACGGTGCTGGCCCCATTCACACCCACAACTGGGGCTGACACCAGCAGTGGGTGTGAGCAGGACCTGAGCTGTCAGCAGGTGTTAAGTGGCGGCTGTTGCCCTGATCACCCCTCAGGAGCAGGGGAGGTAGAGAAGCCTTCAGGGGCAATCAGGCCAGCAGCCACAGTTTGCACCCACTGACAGTGCCAAGCGATTGGGACCGGCACTGGGTGCTGACAATGGGTGCAAGTGGCGGCTCTGGCACCAGCAGCGGTGCAAGCTGGCAGGACCACGGTGCCTAGGAGCAAAGAATTTTCAGTAACCACCAGAGACTTCCCTGATGACAGCAACTGGTGCCACGCCTTGGTCTGGCACCCCCCACCCACCTGCTGCAACATCCCACCACAGCCAATGCCCACCATGTTCTTCGCTTTGCCACCTGCTGCCAATGCCTGTCATGTTCCGCACATGGCTCCTGGTGGTCATTGCAACTCATAGCGACTGGTTGTTCAGTTGTTCCACTGTTCAGTCTATTTGCATATTAGGGTTTTGTATATATAGATTAGGCTTGGCAATTGGCACTGATTCAAAACAAAATAAAAACGTTCCTGCCTGAAGCACCCAGTGAGGATGCCGATGATTTAAATCCTTTAACAGGAAAACAAAAGTCATTTATCATCACCATTAACAGAAGGCTTGAAGGGGAGAAAGAGATTAGTATGACAACCACTATTATAAGCACATTCTCCACTCAGGTCTGTGACTAACACACAAAAAAATAAATTGTGCGTCTAAAATCATTCTATCTGATACTCTGAGGTTTGAAGAAATGGGCAAAAACTTACAAAGGTTTTGGTCCATTAATAATGAGTTTGCTGTCATGTCAGCTCATCAGACTACTGACTCCAAAGTACTACCATTCAAAACCATAGACCTAAAATTAAAATCTCCCCTTGGGTATAAAATGTTAATTATAATTTATTTTCAAGCAATAAAACAGGCAAGAAAATAAAAAAAAACATAGCCCTATGTTTGCAAAACAGACAACTGTGTTGAGTGCACTTCTGAATTATAATAGAAGTGCTTCTTTCACGATCTAGTAGTTTTATCTTTTGGGGTGAAACAGCACAGGGGAGGATTTGCATCCATGTTGATATTTGCAGCATACAAATCATACTGAGGCCCCTTGACTACAGAAGTGAGAGATGGGGAAAGACCAGCAACAGTCGAGAAAGCCAAAGAGAAAACAAGAAGGGTAAGAGAAATGAGGAGAGAGCATTAACACATTGTGGACAAATCACGAGAATTCTCGCGTTTTCTGTTCTAAGGCTTGTGGCCAATCATTAGAATTATTTAAAAACATACTAGCTTGTAAGAACATGCAATAAATAACTTCAAAATGCAATGGGTATTTAATTTTAAAGCATGCCTTTAACATTTATGTAAAAGGTTTTTTTACTCATTCAATAGAAACTTATCTGGCCACTGGGTAAAGCTAGCAATAAAACTACTGGTCTGCACCCTTACCGGTTTGGCTCAGTGGATAGAGTGACAACCTGCGGATTCGGGGGTCCCAAGTTGGATTCTGGTCAGGGGCATGTGCCTTGGTTGCGGGCATATACCCAGCGGGGAGTTTGCAGGAGGCAGCTGATCTATGTTTCTCTCTCATCGATGTTTCTCATACTCTATCCCTCTCTCCCTTCCTCTCCTGTAAAAAATCAACAAAGTATATTTTTTTTAAAAATAAAACTACTGGTCAGCAATGTGTTAAGAAATTTGTGCATAATAGTTTCATCTATACCAACTAATCCACATACCAGATTTTGAATAAAATGTTAAAGCATTTGATTCCTTCTCTTTCATTTTCTTCTTATCCATAACAAAGATGCTAGGACTAATTTTAGGCTCTCACATTTTCTCTAGTGCTAAATGGTCCCATTGGTATTTGCAGTGATCTGAGAGATTTGTCTAAATCCCATGTCTCTTCCCAGAACATGTTTCTTTTGTGGGGCAGCTGCTTGAGCAGCAACCACACGTGACTCCTGCGGAAGCCATTTTCACACCTTCCTCCACACAAACTCCCTCTGATGAGTTCAGACTCCATCTTCTGAGAAGCAATGTTGTCCCCAGGCTCCTCTGCTCCATGCCTCTGCTGTGCATTGAACAGTGATGGTGCTTCTGCGATGGGGTATCTCAGATGATCACCTAGGCCCTAAGGATTGGGTTCTGGCTGGGACACTCAGCCCAGAAACCTGAGGAAACCAATTTAAGTTGAGAGCTATAGAAGAGGAAGGAGGAACAACCATAACTTTAGAAATGCCTACCCTCTTCTCTTCCCACACTCTTTTTTTCAACCAGTGTTCTGCTTTTCATTCTTAGTGATTTCCCCCACCCTTGGCTATAAAGATTTTGCCATTCAAAATTATATCGATATACTTTTTAACTTGAAAAGCAATCCTTTAAACTTGAAATGTGTTCCTTATTTTTTTTATATAAGTAACAAAATACAGCAGGTAGCAATTAGTGAAGAAGGAAAAAAAAGAGGCATGGCTTGTCTTCTGTATGTGCCATTCAACCTTACTGGAGAATGGCATTGACTATACATGTCAGTGCTAAAATCAGCGACTACAGAAACAGCATATTCATCCACTCCCCCAGAATAAAGAGAATTGTCACTGTCACTGAAAACCAGCTTTTAAGCTTTCCTTCTCACACAAATAGGCTTCTAAGCCACACTGTGAAGCAGAAAAGGTTTCTTTCTTAGCTTCCATCCTTCCTCAACATTGCCTATATAGCTGGAAGCTCTTGTTTTGTCTTCCTAAAATCAAGGCCTTCTTCCCATGTTCACAGGACCTCAAATTTCCTGCAGGATATGCTTGTTCCTTACTGGTAGTCTGTGCTGCATCATGGGCCGAGCTCACTTCCTGGTGAATTTGTCAAAATTCATACAATTGCTCTGGCCAGTGTTGCAGTTGGTTGGAGCATCATCACATAAACCAAAAAGAAAGTGGCGGGTTCAATCCTTGATCAATGTTTCTCTCTCTCTCTCTCTCTCTCTCTCTCTCTCTCTCTCTCTCCCTCCCTCCCTCTCTCTCTCATACACACACACACACACAACCTACCTTCTCTTTCTATTTTTTCTTTCCATTCTGCTCTCTATAAAATCAATGGAGCCCAGCTGGCATGGCTCAGTGGTTGAACGTCCAGCTACAAACTATACAGACTAGGAGGTCACGGACTGATCCCCAGTGTTGGATGTGCACGAGGCAGCCGATCAATGGTTTTCTCTCATCATTGATGTTTCTATCTCTCTCTTCTTCTACCTTCCTCTCTGAAATCAATAAAAATGTATTTAAAGCCTTGACTGGTGTGGCTCACGAGATGGAGCGTCGGGACTGAAGGGCCCCAGGTTCAATTCTGGTCAGGGACATTTGCCTTGGTTGCGAACACATCCCCAGTGGTAGGTGTGCAGGAGGCAGATGATCAATGTTTCTCTCTCATCGATGTTTCTAGCTCTCTTTCCCTCTCCCTTTCTCTCTGTAAAAAAAATCAATAAAATATTTTTTATGTATTTAAAAATAAATAAATAAAATTAATGGAAACATGTCCTCCTCAGGTGAGGATTTAAAAATCCATAGGACTATATACTTTCAAAAAGGAAAAAAAAACGAGTGAATTTTTTTTAGGATCACAGTAATTCCATCTTTTAAATATGTAATATCTTAAAAGTATAATTTTTAAATTTTTGTTTATAATGTTGGTCCTGACACTATCTTGCTAAGTGATCTTGGGTAAGGGTAAGTCACTTCTAATATTCCGTTTTCTTAGATGAAATATGAGGGTATTGGTCTAAGCTCTTTTTCAAGTTTAGCTGTCTGTGATTGATATTACACCAGCAAGTGCCTGTCTGTTCTCTAAGTCTAGCATGCACTCTACACAAGGAAGTCATTCAGCAGTTTATGGTGCTTTTCTCCTCAGCAAGGATTCTGAGGAGCCCAATGGAGCATAAGAATCATCAGCGGTGGCAGCAGCTTTGAGCCATCTCGTTGCCTGAATTCACCGCTAATTCAATACTCCAGACTATGAGACCCACCAAAGAACACAAAGAATTATACAATTACAAATTTTTATTTCTGCCCTACAACCAAGTTTCCAAAGAGAAATAAAACACTGAGGGGGAAAATATATAGTTAGTTTTTCACCCTCAGGGAAGAATAGAGAATCTATAGATATGCAGCAACATTGCATAAATATTAACTCTATCACTCCTAGTTCTGCTTCATACCCTGTTATCTGCACTATGGATAACACACAGGATATGTCTGTCATTGTGATGCAGTTTCTTACAACATTATTATTTTTAATTGCACGGGTATATGGAACAGAAGTTCAATAGGGAATAAGATCTCTCCTTCCAGAAAAGCCCTATTTATAGTCAAGGAGGAATGTTTCTAGGTCTCTGACAGATACAGAGAGCTAAGAGAAAGGGGCAAATCCTTTGACAAATTAGGATCACGATAATTCCATTTCTAAGTATCTAGCTAATATAAACCACATGTAGCATTATTTGTAATAGTGAAAAAGTAAAAGTAATCTAAATGTCTATTATCAAGGGCTGGTTAAATAAAGTATGATAGAATCATGTAAAGTAATATTAAAAGCAAATAAATAAATTAAAGGTGCAAATAGAAAAAATGATAACCCCCTAAAAATATTGAGAGGTGAAAATCATATTGTAAAATATCATTTCTTCTTTTAAAAAGAAACAGAATAGTTCCATATATCATGACTAGATACATGCAGATAGGACAAAAAAAGGTTTACGCTAGTGAATACACAAAATACAGAGTTTATTACTGTATTATTAATTATTATATTAATTTCCATATGACTAACTATATATCCATTGCTCCCCTACCCTATATATTTACATATATGTGTGTGTGTGTGTGTGTGTGTGTGTGTGTGTGTGTGTATTAGAATTTCTTTGAAGGGTACACACTCAATTCACAACAAAGGTTGACTTTCAAGAGAAGAGGTGAAGAGGTGAAGATTGTGTTTAAGACAAAGGAGTTCTTGGAGAAGAATGTATTCATCTATTATTTATATAATGAAACGTTACTTTTAAACAGAGAATATAATAAAGAGGACCAAAGAGACTGATTTCATCAGGGCATTTTCCCATGATCATGTAGTCTGGCCCTAAAAGCATGTTGTCTGGAAAAACAAGGTCAGAAGAGGGAATGATCAGCCTTGTTGAGAAAGGCCCTCCTCCTGGCCCAAGCTATTTTACAACATTAGTCTGTGAACTACGTTTATGAATTAGGAGTACAGTCTACACAGAGTCCTGAAATGATCTCTAATATTAAATGTTCAAGTTTTGTGAGCAAATCACTATTTAATTTCCCTCCTACCACCCCCTTTATTCGCAGCCCACATCCTCCACCACCCACTGGCCCCAAACCACAGAATGACACATATTTACTTTCAAATTCAGAGTGAATTAAAATTAATTTAGTTTGAGGATCCTGTGATACCCTTTGGCATAATGAGTAGGACCCGGCAGTGTCACAAAAGCAGAATAGGAAAGCATGGGCTTGTATGGTTGCCATGGGAATCTGTTCTCTGTAAAAATCCAGTTCTAGAGGAATGAGGAAAAAGGGAGAAAAACCTTAGAACAGCTGTGAATAGGGCAAGGCAGAGTCACAAAGTGAATAATACCCGTGGGTTAGAAGCTTTGCCTTCCCCTGCCTGTCTAAGCACATGGCATGTGAGGAAGGAAGAGTGAATTTGCTGATTGCCAGGTTGCAATAAGTCCACTCTCCTCAGACCCATTCTACAGAATTAAGTGCAGATGGAAGAGGAGTGCCTGGGAGGTGGAAATGTGTCCCTCCATGATTGTCTGGACCTGGTCACTGACTGGCTGTGTGATTACATTGCAATGGGCCTGGACCACTACTGTCCTCTCTGCTGTTAAGAGCGTGGACCCACCCCTCCATGGAGGTATATTATGTTTCACAGTTTTAATTTTAGCATCTGCACTTCAGCAATTTGCATTTAAATGTGTTACCAGAGAACTTCCAGAAATCTTTAATAGGAAGGCCGATTTGCATTTTAATATGCTGATAAAGGATTTCAAACATCTTTTTTTAGTGTGACTACATATTACCAGGGGACTGGCCACTGTTAAAGAAATTATAATTACCTGGGTATAATTTAAACAGAGTTGGCTTTCAGAATTACCTTGGCTTTGTTGGACTTTAAAGTTCCTTGTAAAACAAAATCTGAAAGAAAAAGGAAACCTGAGCTAGATGGTCTTAAAGGCAAAACTGAGACCACCAGTAGAGAAATCCAAGCAGAGATGAGAGGACGCAAGGGTTGGTTGGTTATAAGAAAGATCCACTGAGAGAGGAAATAGGAAATAGAATTTTCTTTGTTGTTCCTTGCCAGTGCCCCACCCCAGAAGTTTAAAGGCTAAATTCAGAGATAGGTCAAGTCCCCACAAAGTGTAGAGTGAATGTTTCTATCCATGCTTTTCAATTAGTATTTTCACAAGAGTAAATAAGCAGGACTTTGAATGGATACATCAGTTTTTGTGGATTCTGGAGAAATACTGATGACGTTACGGCTTCATGTTCAGAATGGTAAAAAAAAATAGTACACATCTCATTCTCTCTCCTCTTCATCTTCAGTGACTCTGGGTTACCCTGCCAAGGCCTAGCATTTCAAGCTTTCTGGAATGATCCCTTCCCCATTGTATAGTAACCTTTAACTCAACCAAATTCCCTGTTCCTATATAGCTTGGCTCTTTGAAGATTTTCCACCATAAATGCCACACACTTTGAGTTTTATGAAAGAGAGAGAGGGGAAGGATGTAGAAAATGGAGAAAGTAAGGAGAAGGAAGACAAAAATAATTGGAAAGCATGAGGAGGAAAACCAGAAGAAAGGGAAAAGAAGAGGAGAAAAAATTCAGAAATTCTCTCTTGTACTATCTTTTAACATTTCTCCTTAAAATGCCCATGTGGCTTTAAAAAACTAATGTCTCTTTTTATTGAAAGAAATTCCCTTTAGAAGACTCTAGATGAGCTTATTTTGCAAATAGTGCTTCTGCATCATTAAAAAACAAGACAACCAAATCCAAAATGGAGTTGCCTAAACTAAGCCCCATGTCACCAAATGGAGATTAAATTACAGTTTCAGCCTCTCAGAAGTGAAATCTCACACCAGTCAATCTGAAATTACCTGATCAGCACTAGTCAGTTAATCTGTCTGATGGACCCAGGCAATCATTTAAAGGAAAGGAACCATGTGCCCTGGCCAGTGTACCACAGTGGTTAGAGGGTCAGCCCTCAGACCAAAGGGTCTCCAGGATGATTCCTGGACAAGAGCATGTGTCTGGGTTGCAGGTTCAATCCCCAGCCAAGATGGGAGGGGGTATGTGGAAGGTAACCAATCAATGTGTCTCTTATATCCATGTTTCTGTCCCCCTCTTCTACTCTCTCTTAAAAAAAAAAAAAAAAAAAAGGAGAGAGAGAGAGAGGGGAACCTAGCAATAACCAACCTGCTCTTTTGTCTAGTACACATTCTTTTTTTTTCTTTATTGTTCAGTTTATTAATTACATTGTTTCCCCTTTTTTATGCCCCTATATCTCCCCTCCACCCTGTACCTACCCCACCCTCCACCCTCACCTCCCCTCCCCAATGTCCTCTCCCATTGTTGCAAGATTTTTGTCCAATCTCTTGCTGTACTTCCAACAACACTTTTCTCCCCAAGAATTGTCAGTCCATTCCCTCTCTATGTCCATGTTTCTGTTATAGTCACCAGTTTATCTTGTTCATCAGCCTATCAATTCACTTGATTTTTATATTCATTTGTTGATAGATGTGTATTTGTTGCTCATAATTTATATTTTTACCTTTTTCTTCTTCCTCTTCTTAAAGAATATCTTTCAGCATTTCATATAATACTGGTTTGGTGGTGATGAACTCCTTTAGCTTTTTCTTATCTGCGAAGCACTTTCTCTGATCCTCAATTCTGAATGATAGCTTTGCTGGATAGAGTAATCTTGGTTGTAGATTCTTGCTCTTCATTATTTTGAATATTTCTTGCCACTCGCGTCTGGACTGCATCGTTTCTGTTGAGAAATCCGCTGACAATCGTATGGGTGCTCCCCTGTAGGTAACCAACTGTTTTTCTCTTGCTGCTTTTAATATTCTCTCTTTATCTTTTGCTCTTGGCATTTTAATTATGATATGTCTTGGTGTGGTCCTCTTTAGATTCCTATATTTTGGGGTTCTGTGTACTTCTTGGGCTTTTAAGTCAGTTTCTTTCCCCAGGTGGGGGGAAGTTTTCAGTCACTATTTCTTCAAGTAGGTTTTCATTAACTTGCTCTCTCTCTTTTTCTGGCACCCCAATAATTCGGATGTTGGCATGCTTGAGGTTGTCCCAGAGGCCCCTTACACTATCTTCAATTATCTGAATTCTTTTTGTTTCTTGCTTTTCCAGCCGAGTGGATTTTGCTTCTTTGCATTTCAAATCTTTGACTTGGTTCTTGTGGCCCTCTGGACTGCTTTTAGGACTTTGTGTAATATTTTTTATTTCAGTCTGTGTAAGCTTGATTTCTAGTTGGTCCTTTTTTTTTATCCATGAGGGTCTGGTTCGTATCCTCAGAGGCTTTGTTCTTTTCCTGAGGGTCTCATTCATTTTCTTGTAATTCTCATTCATTTCCTGGTTGGTCTTGTTTATTTCCTGGTAATTCTCATTAAGTTCATCGGCCTTTTGTAGGAGCCTCTTGAAAAGCCTTATAACCGTGGTTTTGAGCTCTATGTCTTGTCGTCTTTTCTCCTCCATTTCTTTCACACCTGCTTTCTTTCCATGTCTCTGCATGGTGGCTGCTTTATGTGGTGGATATCCTCAAAGGGACAGTGGCTCAGCCTCCCCAGTTACCTGAGGTGGGTGCTCTTACTGCAATCCTTTATGGGTTGTATTCAGTATTTTTGAATTTAAACCCAGCTTGTTGTTGTTAGCCCTAGGAGGGTTTGACCTCCAGGCCAATTGGCTGTGAACGGAGACTGTGTTCAGGTTGGATGGGCAGAGTCTCTGAGCTGCGCAGGCAGCGTCAGCGTCAGCTGCGTCCTATGCGGTGCTCGCATGCGCGGACCTCTGTTGGATGGGGATGGATGGCTGCAGACACCTCAAAGAGAAAGCCGCTAGTCTCTTCCCCTTGCCAGACCACTCCGCCTTTCCCCAAATGTGCCTGCACACCAAAAGTCTAGCCCAGGATTGTAAAATAAATGGTTTCCGGAACCAGGAGACAAGTTTCCAGGGGGCAAGTCGCGGGTTTGCGCGACCCTTTCGCGGAAACTTGCAGTTCAGGAGCCTCTGCCGCACCCCGCTTCCAGGGTGCGTCCCCCGGACCTCGGCGGACCTCGCCTGGCGCTGGGGAATCCGGGCAGTGGGACTGGGGGTGTTGCTCCAGCCCCAGCCCGCGCGCACGGAAACAGGATGGCTCCTAACCTGTTTCCGTCTGAAGGGCTGCGCTCCCGCCGCTCCTGAGTCTCAGTGTCCCACCTCCACTCCAGTTAGTGGAGTTTTCATTCAGCCAGCTTTCTGGCGATTCTGGGTGCTGTCTGTTCTGCTGTTATGTTGTAGTTCCTAAATTGTTGCGCGGGGCAGAACAATAGGTGTTCACCTATGCCTCCATGTTGGTGTTCCATCTAGTACACATTCTTGTTCTGACTCCCTTCTGCCTATAAAAATCTTTCTGCACAGCTCCTTGAAGTTCCTTTCTATCTGCTAGATTGGATGCTGCTCAATTCAAATTGATTTTAGCTCAAACAAACTCTTAAAATTTCAATAGGCCTCAGTTTATCTTTTAACAATTCAGAAAAATAAAAACTTAAAGTCATATCAACTTAAATTAATCACTATAAATCTGTCTGTTTAGGGAAAAAATGGCACCTAATTTGACAAACTACCTCTTTGCCATGCCCATCCCCTGTGGAATCATGCACAACAAGTCGAGGATACAGGAGGACAACCCCTGAAATACAACCTGCAATGATGGAAAACAGAATGAAAAACAGAAATATGGTATATACAGTAACAGTTTCAGGGTGGAAACTCAAGAAAGCACCCACTCATCTACTCAATTAATATTTGCTGCATTCATCCTGCATGCCAGGTCGAAGCGCCTCAGATAGCAAATATATTACCAAAACAGGGGAACCGAGAGCAGCGAACATTTTAAAGTGCTCCCTATGGGCCAGCCCTGCCCTAGATGCCTTCCATTTATTAACTTACTTAATCCTCACAATAACCATCTTAGGGAGGAACTACTGTATGTACAGTTAATAAGCATGGAAGCTGAAAAAGAAAGATTAATGAAGGTGCTCTGTCATGCAGCTCGTATATAATTCAGCTTAGACTCACACCAGGCCATCTGACCCTGAGCCCACACTTTTACCATTAAGTTAGTTCTATCCCACCTTCTCTGAAAACCTACCATCTTTGGCAAATTTTTATTATCTCTCCTTGGGAGTGATGATGCCATTTCATAACTTATCCACATTTTCTGGCCTGTTTCATTTGTGACTATTGAGAAATAGACTTTACAATTAGGATATGTAAGACATGTACCTCAAGAAACAGAAATCAGTGGATGACCCAGTAATTCTACTTCTAGGAATGTATCCCAAGAAAACAGAAACACCAATCAGAAAGGATTCATGCACCCATATGTTCATAACAGCACAATTTACAATAGCTAAGATTTGGAAACAGCCTACGTGCCCATCAGCAAATGAATGGATTAAAAAACTGTGGTACATGTACACAATGGAATACTACACTGTGGTAAAAATGAAGGAATTCTTACCATTTGCAACAGCATGGATGGAACTGGAGAGCATTATGCTAAGCAAAATAAGCCAGTCAGAGAAAGTATGATCTCACTCATTTGTGGAATATAATGAACAACATAAACTAATGAACAAAATTAGAACCAGAGACACAGAAGCACTGAACAGAACATGCAACCTATGAGGGAAGGCAGGAGGTGAGGGTGTAAGAGATCAACCAAAGAACTTGTATGCATGCAAATAAGCATAACCAATGGACACAGATAATAGGAGAGTGAGGGCATGTGCCAGGGGTAGGAGCCAGGGAGAGGTCAATGGGGGAAAAGGGGAAAGGAGACTCATATAATACTTTAAACAATAAAGAATTTAAGTTAAAATAATAATAATTAAAAAATAAAAAACGTATATACCTGAAACCTATATAATTTTACTAACCAATGTCACCCCAATAAATTCAATTAAAAATGAAAATTAAATTAAAAACATAGACAATTAAAAAAAATAAATAAAATTCTATGCAGGAAATCCACGCTTAATAACGAGCAGATGGACTAAAATATCTTTCTCGTTGAACAGGGAGTGTAAGTCAGCAGAGAGGTTAAATAAAGAACTGATTCAATGACTTCTTCCAAGAGACATGGTGTTCAAGTATTGGCCAGTAAAGAAAAAGAAATTTCCAGTGCTTAATATTTCAAATACTCTGTGCAATATGCCTATTATTAGCATGACACTGAAGCTGGAATTATACACATTAGGTGGGCAATTACAACAAACTCATTTGTGTGCTACTGATTTTTTTCCAAGAAGGAAAAAACAGTGAGGTTGGAAAAGGGTATATGGCCAAAGCCTTGATGTTTTTCATTAAGAATTTTTTTATCTCACTTAGGATTACACCAAAAAAATTAAGATACCTAGGAATAAACTTAATTAAGGAGGTAAAAGGCATGTATGCAGAAAACTACAGGACAGTGAAAAAACAGATAGAGGAAGAAATAAACAGATGGAAGAACACATCATGTTCATGGACTGGTAGAATCAACATCATTAAAATATCAATACTACCCAAAGCAATATATACAATCAATGCATTCCCTATTAAAATATCAACGGCATATTACACAGACCTAGAAAGAACTCTCCAAAAATTCATCTGAATAAAAAAAGACCCCAAATAGCTGCAGTAATCCTGAGAAAGAAGGTAGGAGGGATCTCAACACCAGATATCAAGCTATATTGCAAAGCTACTGTTCTCAAAGCTGCCTGGTACTGGCACAAGAACAGACATATAGACCAATGGAATAGAATAGAAAACCCAGAAATCAACCCAAACCACTATGCTCAATTAATATTGACAAAGGAGGCAAGAACATACAATGGAATCAAGATAGTCTCTTCAATAAATGTTGTTGGGAAAATTGGACAGATACATGCAAAAAAATGAAACTAGACCACCAAATTACACTATACACAAAAATAAACTTAAAATGGATAAAGGACTTAAACATAAGTTTGGAAAACATAAAAATATTAGAGGAATCCACAGGCAGCAAAATCTCAGACATATGTTGAAGCAATATCTTCACAGAAAATGAGTGGATTAAAAAGCTGTGGTACATCTATACAATGGAACACTACACTGTGGTAAAAAAGAAGGAATTCTTACTATTTTCAACAGCATGGATGGAACTGGAGAGCATTATGCTAAGCGAAATAAACCAGAAAGATAAATATTACATGATCTCATTCCTATGTGGAATATAATGAACAACATAAACTGATTAACAAAAACAGATCCAGAAACAGAGAAGCATTGATCAGACCGTCAACCTCAGAAGGAAGGTAGGGGAGGGTGGGGGTAAAGGGGAGAGATCAACCAAAGGACTTGTATGCATGCATATAAGCCTAATCAATGGACACAGACAACAGGGCAATGAGAGCATTAGTGAGTAGGGGGTGGGGAGGGGAAATGGGGAGATAAGGACACATATATAATACCTTAATCAATAAATAAAAATAAATAAATATTTTAAAATGCTATTAGATCCTCAGGTTTTCATGGCGATTGTGCAGTTCTCAGTAAAACATCATCCACCTGAATTATTTATAAAGTTTCAGGAAACTGCAAACTCTGGTGATCAAACCTTTCTAACATTCTCATCATCTGGAGGGCTTTTTGGTATCTCACTCTGCTTCTCTTCTGCAGACATTCTGGGCTCTCTTCACAACAGCTTCCCATTTACCTCATAAGTCAGCCTAGCTGCTGAATATAGGCAAAGGATGGAAGGAGGAATCCAGTCCAGGTGCTCTCTGAGCCTCTAGTGCCTGCCCCCAGCTGCCAGATGGGTGAAGATAGGTTAGACAAGTGACAAAAGAGGATGTAAGACTGTGGACAACGATATACATATACATATACATATACATATACATATACATATACATATACATATATGTTGTCAAGTCTAACAAAGCCTAAAAGTATTAATAATGTCTGTCACTTAACAAAGGTTCATATCCCCAACACTTTAGAGGCAATTCATTCAGAAAATAACTTTTTCACAATCCCAAGAACATACATGGATTCTTCCCCACCCCCTATTTGTTTTTTAAGTAGTGTTATTATCATCAAACCACAATACTGGAGTATGATGCCCTTTATAAAGGCATATAACTATTTCATTCTATAGGAGAAAAAAAAATGAAGCACTGACCTCAGACATTTGTAGCTTTGAATCCTAGTCCCAACACTGTGCGCACTTGACACATTACTTAACGTTTCTGAGCCTATTTCCTCAATGAGACAATTCAGATAATAGTAACTACTGGAACTGGCATAGTAAATCATAGCACCAAATACATACTGGGTATCTGGCAGTTATTATGGTGGTGGCTCATTTATTCAACAATGTTAAGGAGTCTTTTAAAAACCAAGCACTGTTTAAGGCACAGAGAATACAACCAACTTCATGAAACCCCAGTCTTCCTGGAGACTACAGTCCTTTAAATTGGTAGTCAGATTTAGAAGAGCTAGTGGAATGAACAGGAGTTTTGTTTCAAGATCATGAGCTGTCCCCTTGCCTTCATTACATTTCCTGACAACGTACTCTAATAAGACCACGTAATACCAGAAACGATGCAGGCCAGACGGGAGTGGCAAGAAATATTCAAAGTGATGAATAGCAAGAATCTACAACCAAGATTACTCTATCCAGCAAAGCTATCGTTCAGAATTGAAGGTCAGATAAAGTGCTTCGCAGATAAGAAAAAGCTAAAGGACTTCATCACTACCAAACCAATATTATATGAAATGCTGAAAGATATTCTTTAAGAAGAGGAAGAAGAAAAAGGTAAAAATATAAATTATGAACAACAAATACACATCTATCAACAAATGAATCTAAAAATCAAGCGAATTAATAAGCTGATGAACAGGATAAACTGGTGAATGTAACAGAATCACGGACATAGAGAGGGAATGGACTGACAATTCTTGGGGAGAAAAGGGGTGTGGGAAGTGCAGCAAGAGATTGGACAAAAATCATGCAGCTATGGGAGAGGATAATGAAGGGGGGTGAGGGCGGAGGGTGGGATGGGTACCAGGTGGAGGGGAGCTATAGGGGGGAAAAAAGGGAACAATGTAATTAATAAACTGAACAATAAAGATTAAAAAAAAAAAAAAAGGACCACATACATAATCCCAATCTCTCTCACTTTGTAACCTCAAAATAAAGTAATTTTTCTCCTGAATAGAGAAACCCTTAGGGCCAGAGAGGAACATCAGCTGTGGGGGGGAACATCTTGGTGTGGACTGGTTGTTATTGTTGCTGTAGTTGTTTTCTAACCATCTTGCCTGTTTGTGATTGAGATGATAATGTTATACCATGCTGACGTTCTGCTTTGAAAAAAAAGTAAATAGAGATTTTTAAACTTGTACCATTTTTTTAAGCAAAAAAAATTACCTCCCTATACCTGTTGGCATAATAGGGCAATAGAGTCAAAGATATTTCCTCTTATAATTTATTCTTCCATAGCAGAAAGGTAGGTGTTCAAACAACTGAAAAGTGTGTTTACCTGGCAAATAAGAAAAGCAGGAGTCTAAATACACAATTTCCAAAAGGAAGCTTCCCTCATTATAACTGAAATATCATGGAATTTTATTTAGTAATTATGTGTCTTAAATTATTAAAAAAGTATGGGTTAAATATTACATGTATATAAATTATGAGTCAATTAAGCTTTTAAGTACACAAGGGAAGGTTTGATATTTAAAGTCACTTCAGTGTTGTTTTTAATAAATAAAATCACATCCCTTTTTTCTTTTATGTAAATTCAGATTTACATATGTATTAACATTTTGAAATTAAAACTTAATAAATTAAAAACTCAGATATTGAATGTTTTTCCATGAATTGTGTTAATCTATGTTTTTTGTTTTTCCTTTTAAAATATATTTTTATCATTATGAATTTTCCAGGATCATATTCCAAAAATTAGCATGCATATATCTTTATAATTAGAAAAGGAATAAAATAAATAAATAAAAGTAATGTGTATGCACAACATATTTATTTTCCTAAATTATCTTAAATTAACTTCATTTGAATATTTAATAAAAAAAATTATGGACTTTCAAGGCTTAGAAATAGGCTGGGAATCATCTGACCTAGTTTCCAAACTTTAGTCATTTGTACATCAACTTCATGCCTTTTTGCCAAAAATCTGTGTATGACCTTTATCATATACTAGAGGTCCAGTGGATGGAATTCGTGCGAGGGAGGAAGGGTTGTCCCTCAGCCTGGCTTGCACCCTCTCTAATCTGGGATATCCCTCTGGACCACTGGCTCCTAACTGCTCACCTGCCTGGCTGCCTGCCTGCCTGATCAGCCCTAACTGCTCTGTCTGCTTGATTGCCCCTAACTGCCTCTGCCTGCCTGCCTGATCCTGTCTAACCAGCTCAGCCTGTGGCCTGATTGCCCCAAACTGCTTCTGTTTGCTGTCCTGATCACCCCAAACTGCCCTCCCCTGACAGCCTGATTGTCCCTAATTGCCTCTGCCTCAGCCCTCGCCACCATGGCTTTGTCTGGAAGGAAGTTGGATATCTGGAAGATTTCTGGTCAACTCAGTCTAATTAGCATATTACCCTTTTATTGGTATAGATATTTAAAATCTTATTTTTACTTCAAAAAGTTAATTGAAAATGAAATTCTCTATCTCAATCCTACATGGACATGATTATAATTTGCCATGAAGAAAAGCATAAAATATAATTACCATAATAATATTAAAAAATTCCACCAAATACCACTTGTTATTCAAAGGTCCTGATCCTGAGGTCCTTTTTTCATTTAAAAAGGAAGATTAGGCCAAAACCGGTTTGGCTCAGTGGATAGAGCGTCAGCCTGAGGACTGGAGGGTCCCGGGTTCGATTCCGGTCAAGGGCATGTACCTTGACTACACCCACAATCCCAGTAGGGAGTGTGCAAGAGGCAGCTGATCGATGTTTCTCTCTCATTGATGTTTCTGACTTTCTATCCCTCTCCCTTCCACTCTGTAAAAAATCAATAAAATATATTTTAAAAAATAAAATAAAATAAATAAAAAGGAAGATTAGTGGGAGTTCAGGGGGGTTAAAGATAATCTAGCACCAATTGAAAGCTCCTCTTTGTAATAGACATGTTAATGTAGAATTGAAAAGGGAATTACACTGTGAAAGATTACTTAATCTTGATGCCTTTGCTACTTACAAACATGTCTTATGTCACCCATGCTTTGGGGACCAGTGATCTAAACTGGCTGGAGCAAATATGTCTCCCAAGATAATACTAGCTACCAGAATGGCACAGTAAATCATAGCATTGTGGCTGCAGCCCTTCGTCTCACACCAGCTCACTATGCTTTGGCCATCTTGAAAAATTTCAAGTTCTTTCTCACTTGAGCTCTTTTCTTGAACTTTGCTGACCCCTCTGCCTGGAGCACTGTTACCCTAGTAATGTAAAAATCTGACTTATATACAGGGAAAGCCCACCTGAGAATGACTCTAGCACAGAGGGAAGTGGGCAAAGCCAAAAGGCCAGGAGAGGTGACTCCTGCTGAGGCCATAGAGCACCCAGGCCATCAGCTACATGAGAATGGAGACCTTTGCCTGCTTCACCCACTGCTGTGCCCCGATGCCTGGAACCCACTCTGCATGCTGAGTGCTAGCCTTTTCTGGAACCACACTTGTTCCTGTCAGAGTTCCCCTTATAAAGTCCAACTGTTACATCACTACATGACCACTCTCCCACATGGAGATGCACGGCCCCAGTTCTGCGCACAGAAGAAAAATAAAGTACCCAATACATCTTTCTGGAACATCAAATTTATTATGAAACTTGAGAAAAGCAAATACTTTAATAAGCAGCTCACAAACATGGGAGCAAAGGAGCAGGGGAGGGAAGGGACCCAGGAAACAGTCCAGTCTCTGGTCTCATTCAGGTGGGCCTGAGGGATGGACCCACAGCGAGGGCAGCCTCTCCTCTTGACCTCTGGGGGCTCCAGGCAGTCCTTCAAGCTCGCCAGGCATTGTGGATAAGATACTTCTGAAGACGAAGGTGCTGCTAGATCCCTCCTAATGTGGATCCTGTGAAGAGAAAGCCTAGGCAATGAGAAAGCCTCGGCAGTTTGCACACCTCCATTGTCCACTGGACCAAGTCCTCCCACCTTGCACACCGTGTGTACTTCAGGCACCGCTCTCACCTGCAACTGTTTGCCTCCAACCTCTGGTTCATCTCCCATACCACATGGCCGGCCTTCTTGGAGCTCTGCACCTTCAAGTTGACTGTGGCCTTCACAGGCCACAATTTAAAAGATCACACCGGTTTGACTTTTGTTCTTTTGAGACGTTCCTTCTTGGTGAATCTTAAGAAAAACTGGAAGGCCCTCCTGGCCACCTTCTTCCAAGCCAGGCAGCTTCCACAGGCGGCTCCCTCTGGGGCTTCCCCACTGGTGTTGGTGCTGCTGCTGCTCTGGGTGGACCGGGAGCCCACAGAGCCAAGCAGGTGGTCTGGGCTGGGGGTGTCTGTCCTGAACTCAGGGGAGTGGTGGTCATGGTTTCTAGGTTGGGTGGGAGAGTGGTCACCTTCAACCTCGGGCACTTTGGGGGAACGGAAGAAGGTTCTTTGGTCTCATCAAATGGCTGACCAACCTCTTGGCTTGAGGACTTGCTACTGGTGTCAGGGGAGGGACAACAGGGCCTTACCCTGATGGTCCAGCCAGGCATCTTGGTTTTCTGCATTCTGAGGATCAGGTATGTGCCCATCACTCTGTCAAATGTTCTTTGTCTTACTCTTGGATTTCGTCCTGCTTAAAGCAGATGTTCTGCATCATTTCTGTTACCTGGGAGTCCAAATCACCCACAGGCAGCTCACCGTATGGCTTCAGCATCTCCTCCTGCCCCTTGTTGAGCCAGGGGTCCTTCATTACATCTTCCAGTATCAGTCTTCTGCTAGGGTCGACATTGAGTAATTTTCTTAAAAGTATTTGAACCTGGGACAACCAAGATGGCAGCACAGGTAAACACCCATACTGTGGGACTGTACAGCAAATTCAAAACTACAACTAAGGACAAAACGAACATCATTCAGAACCACCAGAGGGCTGGCTGAGCGGACATTCCACAGACAGAAGGAAAAATAAAAGGACACTGAGACTCAGAGGAGCTGAGGAGGACAGAGTTGTGGATACGAGTGGAGTCAGAGGTTCGGAGCTGCAGGCGAACGGAAAGGGTGGGCAGCTGCAAACTTGGCTGGTTTTCTTGAACTGGGAGGGAGGGAAAGGCGTCCCACTGCACTGAGCCCCGGTTCCGGGCGAGTCTTAGGGAATCCGGACTAATAGGGGACGAAACTGGACTGTAAGGAGGAAACACACTGAAACTCGAGCACTCGCTATCGGAGAGGGCTCATGGCTGGCTCTAACGTTTAGGAGGGAAAAAAAAGACAAAAACAAAAAAATGCCAAACTGCTTTGTTTTCCCATTCCGGTGAGTCGTTGGGTGTGCTGACTCATTTGGGGAGAAACTAGACTGTCCGGCAGCGGGCAGAGCTCCGAGGAGCTTTCTCTCATTGGTGTATGCAGCCTCTGCTGCGGGGCACCTCGGCCCCGGGAGCCATTTAGGGAGGAGCTGACCAAAACCAGGGCTGCCTGCCCAGCTCGGAGACTGCCCCATCCAGGCTGAACACAGCTCATCCTCACAGCCAATTGGCCTGGAGGTCAACCCCTCCCAGCGATACCAGCAACAATCTAGGCTTAACTAAAAAAAGACTGTGCAAACCATAAAGAGGTGCACCAAGAGTATCCACCTCAGGTAACTAGAAGGCTGAGCCACTGTCCTCTAGAGGACATCTACCACACAAACCTACTTGACCAACTCAGGAAAGCAGCCAAAATGCAAAGACAAGATAACAAATTACATGTGAAAGAAATTGAGGGGAAAAAAAAACACGACTGGACATAGAGTTCAAAAACATAGTTATAAGGTTTTTCAAGAGGCTCCTAGAAAAGGCTGATAAATTTAATGAGACCCTTGAGGATATGAGCGAGTCCCTCAAGGATATGAATGAGACTATGGAGGATATGAAAAAGGACCAACTAGAAATTAAGCATACACTGACTGAAATAAAAAATATAATACAAAGAGCTAAAAGCAGTCTAGAGGAGAGCAAGAACCAAGTCAAAGATCTGAAATACAAAGAAGCAAAATCCACTCAGCCTGAAAAGCAAGAAGCAGAAAGAGTCCAAAAAATTGAAGATAGTGTAAAGAGCCTCTGGGACAACCTCAAGCATACCAACATCCGAATTATGGAGGTGCCAGAAAAAGAGAGAGAAAGATACTGAAAACCTATTTGAAGAAATAGTGACTGAAAATTTCCCTCACCTGGTGAAAGAAATAGATTTACAAGTCCAGGAAGCACACCGAACCCCAAACAAAAGGAATCCAAAGAGGACCACATTAAGACACATCATAATTAAAATGCCAAGAGCAAAAGATAAAGAGAGAATATTAAAAGCAGCAAGAGAAAAATAGTTACCTACAAGGGAGCATCCATACGATTATCAGCTGATTTCTCAACAGAAATTATGCAGGCCAGATGGGAGTGGCAAGAAATATTCAAAGTGATGAATACCAAGAACCTACAACCAAGATTACTCTAGCCAGCAAAGCTATCATTCAGATTTAAAGGTCAGATAAAGTGCTTCACAGATAAGAAAAAGCTAAAGGAGTTCATCAACACCAAACCAGTATTATATGAAATGCTGAAAGATGTTCTTTAAAAAGAGGAAGAAGAAGAAAAAGGTAAAGATAAAAATTATGGAACAACAAATACACATCTATCAACAAGTGAATCTAAAAATCAAGTGAATTAAAAATCTAGTGAACAGAATAAACTGGCGAATATAATAGAATCAAGGGCATAGAAAGGGACTGGACTGACAATTCTCGGGGAAAAGTGGTGTGTGGAGGGGGTGCGGGAAGAGACTGGACAAAAACATATACCTATGGATGAGGACAGTGGGGAGGAGGTGAGGGCAGAGGATGGGATGGATACCGGGGGGACGGAAGCTATGGGAGGGAAAAAAGAGCAACATTGTAATAATCTGAACAATAAAGATTTATTAAATTAAAAAAAACATTTAAAAAAAGTATTTGACCCCCCCCCCCCTTGATACAAAGCATGGTACATTGAAATGTCCACTTAGTATCTGCCTCTTCACCTTCACAATGCTGGCCCCCTGAAATGGCTTCACCCATCAGCATCCTGTACAAGACCATCCCCAGGCTCCATACGTCACTTTTGCAGCAAGGGATGATGCTCCAAGATCTCTGGGGCCAAATAGCAGATGGTGCCACAGAAAGTGCGCTGTTTATCATCCTTCACTTCCCTACTGAAGCCAAAGTCTGCTAATTTAATGGACATATCACTGTCTACGAGGATGTTGCCTGGCTTCAGGTCCCTGTGGATGATGCCCTTCCAGTGACAGTACTGAACTGCGGATACTACCTGCCGGAACACAGTGCAGGCTTCTCCCTCGTCCATTTGGCCATAGTTCTCCAAGTGCTCCAGTAAGTCCCCTCTGCTCAAGTGTTCCATCACAAGAAAAAACCTGTCATGGGTGACAATCACCTCAAATAACTTTGTGATATCTGGGTGATTTAAGCTCTTAAGACAATGAACTTCTTGAAAAAAACTAGAGACAACCTGCCATCTATTGGCTTTTACAACCACCTCTGCCCCGATCAGGAAATGCTGAGCCAACCACACCTCTGAAGAGCATCCCTTTTGGATGGTCTTCAGGAGGAGATAGTCGCCAATAGAGCGCTCAGTGTAGCCAAAGTGGATTGTAAAGGCATTAAACATGATGCCTTCAAAATAACACACACAAAAAATGAAAAAATAAACAAAAACAAAAAATAAGAAAATTTTTTAAAAGAAAAGGAAAAAAGTAACAAACTTAAATAAAATAAATAAAACAAAATAAATAAAAAGAAAAACGGAAAGTAACAAAATGAAAAAAAACTACCACCAAAACAAGCTAAGGAGTCCAAGTCCACGGGTCACCACAAATCAGCTTCCTGGGCTATAACAGACAAAAACCTCTGCCTGGTCAGGGTCTTCTATGAGTGGTTTGCAATTGCATCACAGTGGCACCTTATGAGATCAGATCAAGAAATGGACCAGTCACAGCTGTGGTGTGTGGTTTGCAATTCCATCACAATGGCACCTTAGGAATCAGAGCAAGAAATCGACCAATCATGGCTGGGGATAAACCACAGTGGTTTTCTAAGTTTTTGGTCTCATGACCTTTATACTCTAGGAAAAATAAAAAGACAGCCCCAAAGAGCTTTTTGTTTATCTGGCATATTAAATATTGATATTTATTTTATTTAAATTAAAATCTGCAAGATGCAAGCATATAAACACATGCAAAAGAAAAGTGATTAATTCTTATGCGCCAGGCCTTAGTTCAGATATCACCTGCTTAGAGAGGATGTCCCTGATCCATCCATTCCTACCTACTTCACCCAGCTGATCAGGTTTGTCATCTTCATAGCACTGACCACAGTGTGGCTGATTCTTGTTTATTGTTCTTCCTATGAAGAGAGGAGCATGACTATAGACTGAATGTTCCCTGTGTCTAGCACAGTGAGTGGCAACAAAACAAGTATTTAATATTTTCTCACTGGATTAACAGAAGAGTTTGGGAGAACAAAAGAAAATATGACCTATTTAATCAAAGTGATTAATAAAAAGATATTTTAAAAAAACTCAGTTTTGGGGGCAGATAAGATGGGACAAAGGAGGGCTGAAGTTTGGGGTTCCAGGTATATGTATGTGTACTCAATGAGGCTGAGGAAAGGCCACTGTTGGAGCCTTGCTGTAAAGATTAAAGATGATGATGTGTCCCATCAATGGTACTTGCTAAGGATGCAAAACATTTGGATCCAGCTACAGGTATTTTTACATCTTGAATATCCATTTCCAGATGACACAAAGAACTTCTCAGATGACCCTGAGTAGGCCATTTACATAGCTTTCTATGTTACTTAAATGAACCATCTCTGTGGACAGAAGTGATGCTGAGGCTTGTTCATTTGCATTTTTATAAGCACCCTGAAATATCTGGATGAAAGAATTTCTGCTGAGGTACAAAATATGCTGGGGCAAATTCTACCCTTTATGGAGGCAGAGAGGGACCAGGCAGGCTTGAGGACATTTAAGGGAAGCATCTGGCACATTATGTTTCAAACTAACTATTTTCAGTACATCGAGTGTTTTAACCACATGTATAACTTATTATTCTAGCCATTACTTTCCTTTAACATTTCTCTCCTAAAGTCTCAGATCTGTGTATAGGGAATCTTTAGAGGGAGCCTGTGAGGTTTTAGATTGTTATTTTTACCTACATCAGTGACACTCAGCTCCTAAGCATGATAGGCCCCGATGCTGAGCTGATTGGGACCCAAATGGGGACATCTCATCAATTCTAGACAGCTGTTCATAAGTTCCAGTTAGAGATTAGAATAAGCTCACAAAGGAAGACAGGGAAAATTTCAAAAGAAGCTGCCAGTCTATGAGTTAGTTATATTCACTTATAAGAATGGTATTAACAGTTATTTAAGAAATAATACCAGTAGAATTAGAATATTTTCTTAGCATAATGATCTCTTTCAGTAACATAAATACAGACTCAAATATGAGACTTTTAATGTGCCCAAACAGTGTGGCTCAGTGACTGAGCTTCCTCCTCTGAACCAGGTCACAGTTCGATTCCAGGTCAGGGCACATGTCTGGGTTTTGAGTTGGTCCCCAGTAGGAGGAATGCAAGGGATAGCCAATCAATGATTCTCGTTCATCATTAATGTTTCTATCTTCCTCTCCCTTCCTCTCTGAAATCAATAAAAACACATTAAAATAAATTTGATATAAAACTGTCAAGGGAAAAACCAAGCTCAAAAAAGAAACAGGCAATCATCTTTTTCAATCTATTAGTACTCTATCAATTATATGCTTGTGATTGTGCCCAAGTGAGCATGTACATTTTTTTATGTTTTTCTTGACCTTGTAATTTGCTTAGTTTGGGAGGGAGGTGGGCAATAAATAATTTTACTACTTATTCTCAGAAGTAAGAAGGACTTTTTTGCTTTACTGTGCCTGGCTCTTCCTGAATGAGGACTGAGCTCCTTGACCCTTTCAATGGATCAGACAAGTCCTAGGAACTGCTCCTTCAGAGTTTGATGCTCTTTTCTATTCATCATATCTCCTGGGATTTTCTTTACCTGCTTCACCTCCAAAATCTCTTCTTCCTTAAGAGGTAGCAGGTCCCCTTTTTGCTGCTCAGAGGCCATGCAAGTTTGCGTTCTTCCCAGGTCCAGTCCTGCATGTGTCCATGAGCACATACTAGCTCATTACTGGGTGTTTCCTAGCCCTCCGCGAATATTCTGGTTAGATGAATACCTCACATGGAGCCACAAGAGAGAATGCCCACATCTACCCTTAAGACTCAAGATTTCTTCTTGCATCCTCGTACATGAACTGTGTGAATGCTATGGGGCCATTCTACTCATTGGCCACTGAGTGCCTTAGGTCATATTTCCTCTTTTTGTACCAAAGTTTTCTAGTTTTTGAACTAGTTATCTTAACAGATACCTATCACTCTATGCTGGCTGGAAAGATGGAATGCAAAGACCCTAGGGACTGACTTGTAAACTATCCCTCTGATTCATCACTTTGACAATATAGTGTTGAACATTTTAACATGACAGAAAACAGTTGAACCACTAAATGATTCTGGGCAAGGTATCCTAGACAGAGACAAGGTGCTACTAAAAATTCTTGAAATTTCAAACTAAGTGGCTTTTAGTGACAGGGCACCTTTGTGTTCTGTTTGATTGGAAAGAGTCCAATGGTTTTGACTTGAAATAAGGCAACTCAGGGGACCATCACCTTTACCTAGTCAGCCAACATCAAATATTTATTAAATAACCATTAAGTGCAAAGCATGTTACACTATACATGCTAAGAAAACACATCTTCCTCTTCAAGGAAAGGCACACTTTAAATGATGAACCCAAACAAATGGAAATATTCATTTATTTTCAGTCAGTTCTATAAGCACAAAGCAAAGAGACAGGTGTGGAATGTAAAAAGGTGCTCATTACAAGGTCTATAAATAGGCACATCTTAGCATCCAGTTACCGGTTCTGTAAATTATCTCAGAGTCTTCTACATTTAAAAATGGCATCGAAGTCCTGCAGGTCCTATAGAAAAGTTGTACCATTTGTTTAATGAGATACTGATCAGACAGCATATATGTTCGTGTCTAACCTGGTAACCTGTTGATTATTCTCATGATATACTTAGTATCTTCTATTTTCACCAAGAGTCTTCAGGGAGGAGAGTGGTCTAGTTAAGAGACAGATAGACTTGGGTTTGAGTCCAGTTGCATCACTTACTTAGTCCTCTCTTTGCAGGTAAATGACAAAATCTTGCTTCCATTTCCTTATCACTAAAATAGATATATCATTGAATTCATATAGTTGTGCAGGGGAATGAGATAAAATATAAAAAAACATATATATCTGTGCCCAGCTGGTTTGGGTCAGCGGGTGAGCGTTGACCTATGAACCAGGAGGTCACTGTTCAATTCCAGTCAGGGCACATGCCAGGGTTGCAGGCTCAATCCTTAGTTGGGCGAGGGAAGTACAGGGGGCAGCCAATCAATGATTCTCTCTCATCATTGATGTTTCTATGTCTCTCTCCCTCTCCCTTCCTCTGTGAAATCAATAAAAATATATTTAAAAAGTATATCTGCAGAAATCCTAAAAGGAATAAGTATTCAAGAAATATGAATAATTTTCCTATCCCTACCACCCCCACCACTTAAATTAAAGAGTGTCAGTCAGTTGATGAAGGACACAAGGACCTAACACTTGTGACCTCCTTCTCCTATGATTGTGCTTATTGCACTTAAAGTTCATTCCAGTTTCATGGCAACTATATTATGTCTTGTGCTGTTTACTGTTCTAATCATACCACATATTGGTTCTACATTTAACATACTAGATACTGTCTCCCAGCTGAATGAAAGGTCCTTGAGCAACAGACTTGTTAGAATCTTTTGTACATGCACTTTTAGGGTATATTTAAAGTATTCAGTATGTATTTTTCTAATGGTTAACTTGAATAACATGATAAATGCCTATGATCAAACCATGATACCTATCTACTTTTTTGCTAGTTTTTGAAGTCAGGCACTACAGTGTACAGGTACTTATTGAAGGTCCAGTGTATGTAGGACGCTGCCTTTATACAGCATTTCTCCCAGCCTCATTGGTCATTGTGTCATAATCCTATTCATTTTAGCATTCCTAGATGCAGCACTGTGTCCTATTGCACATAAAAATACCCTACATACATTTGACGTATAGAAGAATATATAAACGTTGATGAAATGGAAACACTTGAGTATAGGTCTATGAATTAAATGGATGTACATATAGTCAAGGGGAAAATATGTTTACAGATGACCTAAACAGCTCAGGAAATCTAGATCTTCTGTAGCTCTTTCAGCTTGGGGTGGAGACAGGCTAAACACTGCATCATGATAAGTTGGCTTCCAAAAGTCTGACAAGAAAATATGTCTAACCCTTTGCTAATTACTGCATGGGATAAAGAGAGAAAAATGCTCATTTGAAATTATTTTAGGATTTGTAAACTTATTTATCTTAGTGGGACAAGAGAAAACAAAAAATGTAGGAAAAACGGAGTACTATGCCAATGAACTGATGACACTTTTCACATCCTAAGAGATAATCTTTGAAAGCAGAACATGAATTGAAGAATACATTTACTAGCAGCTAAACTTGCTAATTTCTTTCTTTGGTATAATAAACTTTCATTCACTAACAGACTCGTGCTGACTATGCCGGGCACTTTATTAGGGAACAAGGAAATGGAAATGAACCAATTATAGTCCTCATCCTTAAGGAATATGTGATTTAGTAGGGAACTGATTCTTCAAACAAATATTCACTAAGTGAGAAAGAAAGAGGCTAGAAGGAGAGAGGAAAGGGCAAGGGAAAGAAAGAAATACTGTCAAAAATTTTAAATTGTGCACATACAAATGTAATCTTGATGATTAGTCAGAACATTTTATCCCAGTATGTGGACACTAGGATTTTTTTAAAAAAAACTTGCACATGGCATTTCACATTAGCCATCTACTCCATTTAGCAAAACAGACTACACATCATAGACCTGGATTTTGGTCAGAGTTCTTCAGCTGATAGCTGAGTGGCCTTGGCCTAATCAAAACTTCTCTCTGAGCAAACTACCTCATCTGACAAAAATAGAGTTGGCTTACCACAGGAGGATGTTGACAGAGAAATCACTCTGCAAACGAGAAGTACTATAAGGTATGACTACATTCGTCACTAGAGAACCTTCTCAGCTAGATGTCCTCCAGTTTTCCCAGTTGCCCATCTTGCATGTCTAGTAGACAAAGGGATCTTAATCTAAGTCTAAAACCCCAAAGAGCTAAATTAGTAATGCAGGTAACTTCCATAAGTCAACAAGAGAAAGGCAACAAACCCAATAGAAAAATAGCAAAGGATACCGACAGGCAATTTACAGAAGAGAATTTATGCCTAAAATCATTCTATCTAATAAAAGGATAATATGCAAATTAACCATCACTCCATGACAAAGATGGCATCACCTGTAGCCACAAGATGGCAGCGCCCAGTCTGCTCAGCCCCGCCTGAGTCCCCCAGTCCCAGGGGGGTGCCCACTGAGAGCAGGCAGTGTGAGCAGCCTGGAGGAATGCTTGCTTTGTCACTGCGGGGATGAGGAAAGTATTCTGCCCTGGCCACAGAGCCTCTGGGTAGAGTGTGCATGCACGCAGAGCGGCTTGCATCATCACCTTGATGATGATGCAAGCATCCTTCCCCAGGTGTGCAGGGCCTCTGGGCTGTGGAGAGTCTCTGGGCAGCAGGCACAAAGCAGCCAGGCCCTACAGAGAGCAGAGAACCAGGGACAGTGAGCCTAAACCATCACTGGATTAGAGAGGGCTCCCCAGATTGAAGAGGGTACAGGTTGAGCTGAAGGATCCAACCCCCATGCACGAATTTTGTACACCAGTCCTCTAGATAATAATCTAAGAAATGTAAATTAAATCAACAATGAGTTATCTCTTTATGTTTATTAGACTGATAATAGTTAGAAATATGGATAAGGCCAAGTGTTGGTGTAGATGTGGGTAGAGAGGAACCTCCTCATTACCGATGTGCTACAGCAGCCTTTCTGGAGAGCATTTGGCACTACTTAGTCAAATTAAGATTATATATACTCCAAACCCAGCAGTTCTAACCCTAGATATTTATTTCAAATAAAATCTTACACAGGCCAAGACCGGTTTGGCTCAATGGATAGAGCATCGGCCTGTGGACTGAAGGGTCCTGGGTTCGATTCCGGTCAAGGGCATGTACTTTGGTTGCTGGCACATCCCCAGTAGGGGGTGTGCAGGAGGCAACTGGTCGATGTTTCTCTCTCATCGATGTTCCTGACTTTCTATCCCTCTCCCTTCCTCTCTGTAGAAAACTAATAAAATATATATATTTTTTTAAATTCTTACCCAAATCCTTAAGAGGATGTTCATGAGGATATGCAATGTTACTTGTATCAGTGGAGAGTTTAATGCAAACTATGAATCCTGTCTCTGAGAGTACTATTAGGTAAGATGTTGAGGACACACACTTTGGAGTACTAGCAGTTAGAAGGACTGAATTAGGTGTACACACAGCAGCATGAGTGGATCTTAAAAACAGTACTAGTGAAAAATACCAATGAGATAGATAGTATGATGGTCTCATATAATTAAAAATGCAAAATAATACTTATACTGCAATATACATATATTAAAAAGCACATGTTAATACATTATAATGGTTGACTAAGGTGAGGATGGAAAACAAATCCTATCTAATAAAAAGGTACTTTGCAAATTGAACATCACTCCAACACACAAGATGGCCATCCCCATGTGGTCAAAGATGGTTGCACCCATATGGACATAAGATGGCCATCAGGATAGGACAGTGGTGGCAAATCAGGCCAGCAGGGGAGAGCAGTTGGGAGGAACCAGGCCTGCAGGGGAGGGCAATTGGGAGGGACCAGGCCTATAAAGGAGGGCAGTTGCGGGTGATCAGGCTAGCAGGGGCGGGCAGTCAGGGGTAACCAGACCTTCAGGGGAGGGCAGTATGAGGTGACCTGGCCTGCAGGGGAGGGCAGTTGGGGGGGCCAGGCTTGCAGGGAAGGGCAGTTAGGAACTACCAGGCTGGCAAGGGAGGGAAGTTACAGGTGACCAGGCCAGCTGGGGAGGGAAATTGGGGGCAACTAAGCCTTTGGGGGAAGGCAGTTGGGGGCGATTGGACCACCAGGGGAGGTCAATTTGGAGCAATCAGGCTGGCAGGGGAGGGCAATTAGAGGTGATTGGGCCAGAAGGGGAGGACAGTTGTGGACAATCAGGGCAGCAGGGCAGTGGTTAGGGGGTGATCAGGCTGGCAGACAGAAGTGGTTAGGGGCAATCAGGCAGGCAGGCATGAGAGCGATTGGGAGCCAGCAGTCCTGGATTATGAGAGGGATGTCCAACTGCCCAGTGGTTCAGGCCTAAATGAGCAGTTGGACATCCCTTGAGAGGTTCCAGAACTGGAGAGGGTGCAGGCTGGACTGAGAGATTACCCCCACCCCCATTGCACAAAATTTTGTGCACTAGGCCTCTAGTAGGTAACTAAAAATCATTCTTAAATCTATGTCCAGAGATTATAGCTATTAACATTTTTGTATCTTTTCATCTATCATAATAATAATGGCTATCCTTTATTGACCAGTCATTGTGGGGTAGTACTAGGCTAATTAATTTACACCCTTGATACATTTAATCCTCCCAATCACCTCAAGATGGACCTAGAGGGTATTATACTCAGTGAAATAAGTCAGAGAAAGACAAATACCATATGATGTCATTTATATATGGAATCTAAAGAAAAATTAAATAAAATTGAAACAAATTTATAGATACAGAGAATAGACTCATGGTTGCCAGAGGACTGAGTGAAAAAGGTGAAGTGATTAAGAAGTAGAAACTGGTAGTTACAAAGTAGTCATGGGGATGTAAAGGATAGCATAGGGAATAAAGTCAATAATATTGTAATTACTATGTATGGTGACAGGTGTAGGGGAAATATCAGAGGTTGGGAGACACTGTGTGAAGTGTGGGAGGTGCATGATAGTCTGACCAATGTGCTGGACACCTGACACTAATACAAAATAATTTTGAATGCAAACTGTAATAAAAAAATGAAGAGCCCTAGGCAGTTTTGCCTGTGAACTGAAAGGTCATGGTTCAATTCTCATCAAGGGTATGTACCTCTATTGTAGGTTGATCCCCAGGCTGGTTAGAGTGTGGGCAGGAGGCAACCAATTGATGTGTCTCTTTCACATCCATCCTCCTCTCTCTCTGTCTCTCCCCTTCCATTCCACACACTCTAAAAATCAATGGAAGAAATGTCTTTAGGTGAGGATTAAAAGATAAAGACATTTATTCTTAAAAAAAGAATCTGCATCTTTACTATATGAAGTCCTTTATGAAGTCATAAAACTTTTTGCATTTTGTAGGAGAGAAAAACTGAAGCATGGACCTCAGGCATATCTAGGTTGAATCCTAATCCTATCACTTTGTGAACTTGACACATTACTTAACATTTCTGAGCTGTTTCCTCCATGGACAATACAGAAAACACTAACTAGGAGAATTGGCATAGTAAACCATAGCACCAAATACATCCTGGGTATTTATCAGTAGCAGCTATTATGATGGTGGCTCATTATTTAACAATGTTAGAGAGTCTTCTATGAACCAAGCTCTGGTTAAGGCACAGAGAATATAGCCAACTTCATGGAACCCCAGTCTTCCTGGAGACTACAGTCCTTTAAATTGGTAGTCAGGTTGAGTGGAGCTGACAGAATGAACAGGAGTTTTGTTTCAAGATCATGAGCTGTCCCCTTGACTTCATTACATTTTCTGACAAAGTGCTCTAATAAGACCACATAATCCCAATCTCTCTCACTTTGTAACCTCAAAATAAAGTAATTTTCTCCTGAATGGTGAAACCCTTAGAGCCAGAGAGGAACATGCAGCTATGGGTGAACAGCAGGTTACTATCTTCGTGTGGGATGGTTGTTGTTGCTGTAGTTGTTTCTTAACCATCTTGTCTGCTTGTGATTAAAGTGACAATGTTATACCATGATGACATTCTGCTTTGGAAGAAAATGTAAATAGATATTTTCAGCACCTGCACCATTTTTATAAGTAAACTAGAGGCCCAATGTATGAAATTCATGCAAGAGTAAGCTTTCCTTTCCCTGGCTGCCAGCACCAGCTTCCCTTGCAGCCTTGGCTTCATCTGGACGGTGGTCCAGAAGGACATCAGGAAAAATGTCTGGCCTAATTAGCATATTTATGCTTTTATTATTATAGATAATTACTTCCCTACACCTGTTGGTTTTATAGGGCAATAGAACCAAAGCTGTTTCCTCTTGTTTTCACTAGAGGCCTGGTGCATGAAATTCATGCACAGGGGGCACGGCATGTGTCCCTTAGTTCAGCCTGTACTCTCTCTAATATAGGAGCCCTTAAGGGATGTCTTACTGCCCGTTTAGGCCAAATCCCGTTGGGATCACCCCTTAACCACTCCCCTGCCATCCCAATTGCCCCTAACTGCCCTTCCCTGCTGTCCTGGTCACCCCTAACTCCCCTTCAATGCCAGCCTGGTTGCCCCTATCTGTCCTCCCCTGCAGGCCTGGTCTCCTTCAATTGTCCTCCCCTGTTGGCCCAATCACCCCTAACTGCTCTCCCTTGCCAGCCTGGTCACACCAAACTGCCCTCTCTTGCCAGCCTGGTCACCCCTAACTGCCCTCCCCTGCTGGCCTGGTCACCCTCAACTGCCCTCTCCTGTAGGCCTGGTCCCCCCACTTCTCTCCCCTGCAGGCCTTGTCCCCCCAAAATGCCCTCCCTTATAGGCCTGGTCCCCCCAAACTGCTCTCCTCTGCTGGCCTGGTCATCCCTAACTGCCCTCCCCTGCAGGGCTGATCACCCCCAAGTGCCCTCCCTTGTAGGCCTGGTCCCTCCAAAATGCCCTCCCCTGGAGCACTGTTACCCTAGTAATGTAAAAATCTGACTTATATACAGGGAAAGCCCACCTGAGAATGACTCTAGCACAGAGGGAAGTGGGCAAAGCCAAGAGGCCAGGAGAGGTGACTCCTGCTGAGGCCATAGAGCACCCAGGCCATCAGCTGCATGAGAATGGAGACTTCTGCCTATTTCGCCCACTGCTGTGCCCCGATGCCAGGAACCCGCCCTGCATGCTGAGCGCTGGCCTTTTCCGGAACCACACTTGTTCCTGTTGGGAGTTCTCCTTATAAAGTCCAAGTACTATTATCACTACATGCTTCTCCAACTGCAGGACGCACAGCCCCAGTTCTGTGCAGAGGAACAAAAACAGAGTATCCAAATACGCTTTTTGGAACATCAAGTTTATTACAAAATTCTAACAAACCAAGTACTTTAATAAGAACCCCCATAAACATGGGAGCAAAAAAGACAGGGGAGGGAGCAAGGACCCAGGAAAACGTCCAGTCTCTGAAGTCTCATTCAGGTGGGAGCCAAGGGGTGGACTTCTGCAAGGGCGGCCTCTCCTTTAGGCCCCCCAGGGCTCCAGGAAGCCCTACAAGCTCAGCAGGTATTTTGAATAAGATGCTTCTGAAGACCACAGAGCTGCTGGATCCCTCCTGATGTGGATCCTGTGCAGTCATCCATAAGACCAAGTCCTCTCACCTTGCAAGCACAGTGTGCATTTCAGGCACCCCTCTCACCCACAGTTCTTTGCATCCAGCCTCTGGCTCTTCTCCCACACTACATGGGAAGCCTCCCTAGAGCTCAGCATCAAGTTCAACATTTAAAATACAGCACCTTTAACTGTAACCCTACCTTAGTGTCCACAATTTTTAAAAAATTATTTTGGCTTCACTCCTGTCCTTTTGAGGTACTGTTTGCTGGTGCACAGCTTACAGCATGAGAATATTAAGGGGAAAAAATGAAGACCCTCCAAGCCACTTCCTGCTGGCCATGGCTGTGGCCAGCGGGAGAGGCTGGGTCCCACCATCAGGCTGCCCAGCTTGGATGGAGGCAGTTTTCATGGGTGGCTCCCTCTGGGGCTCCACCACTGCTGCTGGTGCTGCTGCTGTGGGTGGTGAGGGAGCCCTCAGGGCCACACTGGAGGACTAGGCTGGGAGTGGGAGTCATTGACTTCTAGGACAAATAGGGGAGTGGTGATCCTTGATTCCAGGCTGGCTGGGAAGTGGTAATCCTCATTTCAAGGCTAGCTGGGGTATTGTACCTTGATGGCTAAACCTCTTGGCTTGGGGAAGTGCTGCTGTTGGGAAGGAGCAGGGCATTATCCTGATGGTTTACATGGATATTGCCCTTCATCTTGGTTTTTATGGTATCTAGAATCATGTACATCCCCATAATATTATTATAGTTTCTTCCTCTTACTGAGGTCTGGATCTTGTGCTGCCTAAATCCCAGGTTCTTCATTATTTCTATTACCTAGGGGTCCAAGTCACCTGGGGGTAGCTCAATATACAACCTCGGCTCTTCCTCCTAAACCATGTTGAGCCAGGCCAGGGTCCTTCATTACATCTTCTGGTCTTTTGCTGAGGTTGAAGGTCATTAAAGTTTTTGACCTCCCATTGACATAAGGTATGCTACATGGAATTGTCCACTCCGTATTTTCTTCTTCTAGTTCCCAAAGATGTCCCCGACAAATGGCACAACCCCATCACCACCCTGTACAAAACTACCCCCAGGCTCCATACACCAACTTTGGGGCCATCAGAGGTTTGATGCTGAAAGGTCTCTGGGGATGAATAGCAGATGGTGCCCCAGAAGGAGCTCAGTTTCTTGTCTGTAAATTCCCTACTGAAGCCAAAGTCTGCTAATTGATGGTCATATCACTGTCTCTAAGTATGCTGTCTGGCTTCAGGTCCCTATGGATGATGCCCCTCTGGTGGCTGTACTGTACCACTGATACCAGCTGATGGAACATGGCTCAGGCTTCCTCCTCAGTCATGCATCCATAGTCCACAGTTTTCCAGATAATCAAATAAGTTCCCTCCGCTCACATGCTCCATAAAAACAAACAATTTTTTCCTGAGTGACAATCACCTCAAATAATTTTATGATATTTGGGAGATCTTCCTCTTAAGACAATAAACTCCTTGAAAAAATCTAGAGAAGCCCCGCTGACAAGTGACTTTTACAACTATCTCTGTCCCTGCCAGCAAGTGCTGGGCCAACCTCACCTCAGCCAAGGATTTCTTGCCAGTGGTGTTTAGGAGGAGGTAATCGCCAATATACCGCCCCTTGTTGGCAGAGTGGGCTGCAAAATCATAAGCAACTTCAAAGTAACAAAAATTGAGAAAAATAAAATTTAAAAATGTTTTTTGAAAAGAGTAAAAATAAAACACAATAAAGAAAGAAAAAATATAAAAGAAAAGTGAGGAAACAAAAATCCAAAATGGAAATAAAATGGGACAAAGAAGCTAACTAGTCTAAATGCAACAGGTCACCAAAAATCAGCTTTCTGGGCTATAATGGACAAAAACCTCAGCCGGGTTAGGGTCTTACACAGGAAATGGACCAATCACAGCTGGACATAAGCCACAGTGGCTTTCTCACTTTTTGGCCTCACGATCCTTTTGTTTATATAGTATATTAAAAATGAACATTTACTTTATTAGAGATAAAAATATGTAAGATACAAAAAATAATATAAAACAAAAATGAAAAGTCTTAGTCTCATGCTCCAGATCTCTCAGTTCAGATATCACCTGCTTAGAGACAATGTCCCTGATTCATCCATTCCTACCTATCTCATCCAGCTGATCAAGTTTGTCATCTTCATAGCACTGACCATAGTGTGGCTGATTCTTGTTTACTGTTGGTCCTTCCCATGAAAAAAGGAACATGACTGTAGGGTTCTATATGTCTGGCACAGTGAGTGGCAACAAAATCAATATTAAAAAATAGAAAAGTTTGGGGGAACAAAAGAAAATATTGCCAACTACTTATTTAATCAAAATGATCCATAAAAAATATATTTAAGAAATTCATGTTCTGTCCTCACTCAGCTTTGGGGGCAGATAAGAGGGCTGGAGTCTGGGTTTTCAGGTATTGGATGCTCAGTGAGGTTGAGAAAAGACCAACAGGTAGGAGTCTTGCTGTAAAAATAAAGAAGATTATTAATCCCTCCAGTGCTACTTGCCAAAGGATATAAAGAATTTGGATCTGCAATGAGGCTGCTACGTATTTTATCCATTGCCAGGTGACACAAATGACTTCTCAGGTGACCTTGAGCAGGCCATTTAGGTAAATTTCTGTGTTATTAAATGAACCATCTCTGTGGAGAGAAACAATGATGAGGCTTGTTAATTTATATTTGTAAACACATTGAAATCTCTGGATGAAAGAATTTCTATAGGGTACAAAGGATGAGGTAATATGTTGGGGCAAATTCTACCCTTTAAAGAGGCAGAGGGAGAGCAGGCAGGCTTGGGGACACATAGGGGTAGCCTTTGGCACATTATGTTTCAGACTCATCTTCGAAGAAAGGTCCCTACTTTCAGTACATCGAGTGTTTTAACCACATGTATATGTTATTCTAGTAATTACTTTCCTTTAACAATTCCCTCATAAAGTCTCAGCTTTAGGGAATCTTTAGAGAGATTAGCCTGTAAGTTTTCCCCTCTACAACACTTTAGCTACTTTCACCTACATCAGTGACACTCAGCTCCTAAGTATGAGTCTCTGTTGCTTATTTGATTGGGACCCTAACAAGATCATTTCATTAATTCTAGACAGATGTTCACAAGTTCCAGTCAGAGATTAAACTAAGGTCAGAAAGGAGAGAAGGGGAAATCCCAAAAGAAGCTGCCAGTCTACTAGTTAAATATATCCATTTATAAAAATGGCAATAGTTAAGTAATAATATCAACAACATAGGACATTTTCTTATTATTTTTTCAGCAAGGTAATATAGACTCAAAGATATGACATTTAATGCAAAACTATCAAGGCAAAAGCCAAGCTCTAGGTAACTCTAATTTGAGGTCTCCTACAGGCTAGGGTGTTCAATTGGGTGAAGGAGCTGCAAGTTTGGGGGCCTTTTAAAAAATAAATGCATGGATCAGTACCTTTTAACCTGGCAACTCAGGGCTTAGTTAACAATATCCTGTATGGTCCACTCCAGTGGGGCTGGAGGGAGTTCTTGTGGAGATGTTTTTTGATGGGACCATGTATCCGGGTTGTAGGCCATGATGCTCAATGTCTTTGTCTCCAGGAAATGTGCTGTAAAAAGATTGCCCTATGAACTTGCATTAATTTCAAGAAAGTTTGTAAGTTCTTAGCAGTAAGTTAAAAACTCTCAGTAAGGCAGGATTGCACATTCCCTGATCTAACCTCACAGGAAGCCCTTTCAATAAAAATTTCAGAAGGGGACAATTGATGAACTGATCTTAAGTTAACATCATCAAGGGAAAGACTTTTGGCCAAGGAAGATGAAAAGATTCAACAAGTTTACCATTTGAATTTCACCTATTTTGTCCGTTTGTTCTATGAAACCAAAGGACCAGGGATGACACATTGCAATGGAAATGCTATAATATCAGCCAAGTTTTGCACACCTGGTATAGAATTTGTCTAGTGAAATGAGTTCTCTGATCCTATGGGACTCTGTGGGAATTTTCCAAGCAGCAAAAATCCTTTCTACAAGTATTTTTTTTAACTTCTATGACTATAACTCTACCCACTGAGAATACATATGGATCATCATTATCACATTTTTATCCTGGAAGGGGTGGCAGCAATTGGATTGAATTCCACTTTCCAAACATCAAACAGGCCTTTTGTAAAGAAAGACTCCCTTATTTTAGCATTCCTTTAATCTTTCATTTAAAAAATTTTAAAAACTTCACAAGGAATTATAGCAAGTTAAATGGTTAGAAATAAAATTTAGCTGTTTAGATATTAAGGTTTGGTTTACCTTAAGTAATCACGGACCTGATGATGCAGAATACATCTTATTCTTCCTTCATAATTTCTTATTAAGAGGATATCAACAATATATATATAAAGAAACCTTTGTTCTTTTAACAGGGAGAGAACCCAAATTCCAATTCTGGTTCAGCATACTTAAACTTAAATAAATCCATCCCAACCTTAGTTTGACCACATGTAATATTTCTTTTTCAAGATTCCTTTTCCAGGAACCTTATGAAACTTTCATAAATCTTTTATCTTTTGTTCTTTTTCCTTTTTTATTTTAGAACATCATTTATTTTAGGACAAGAATACTTTCTTTTTTTTCGATTAAAGTGTATTTCCATTGCCCATACTTTTTTTTTTTTTACCAAACACATATCTAATTCTCTATATACAATCATTTTCAATTAGCTTAACATCCTAATCAGGCTTTATCACAAATGTCTGGATCTTCATCTAAGACATCTTGTGCCCTTCTAGCCTTGTAAAATGACACATTAAGGCTCCAAGCTCATTACCCTAGTTTCCCATCTGGTCTGTTAGCTTTAAAGATAGAGTGTAGTGGGCAACTGCATGTCCTTAATTAAACCAACATCCTTAAGTTAGTTTTTATTTACTAAAGATTAATCCTAGATCATGTGGAATTTAAAAGCAAATGTGCCAGTTTCTATTATTTCTCTAATTTGTATTAACACTCACTTGTTTTAAGCCAATTGAATAGAATCCTTTTACAATCTAAATTTGAATTTACACATCAATTTTTTACAGTCCCATCTAGCAATGGTAATATACTCCCTATGTCTGTAACAAACATAGATACACATATACAGACAGCACAATACAAAACTCAAAAGAAAAATTATGGATCCAAATGTGTTTTCTGGCAGCTGGACTAGGCTGAGGTTTTGCTCAGATGAACAAAGAGTTTGCATGCTGTCAGAATTCCCTTAAAGCTGTATTTTTTGTTTTTTAAATAAAAGAATGCATCCCATTATCTTAGAGGTTTGAAATTCTCTTTTTTAAAAAGTTTTGCTTTAAGGTGGGCTTATCAACAAACATAAAAAAATAGAAAGCAAATGTTCACAATAAAGTTGGGGAAGCTCCAAAAGTAAAAAGAATTTGCACCAAAGGCCTGAGTTTAAAGAAGAGCAGATTTTCCTTGGAAAGGATTGGAAAATGGCTCCAAAGGTGCAGCCTGAGCATTAGGTGGCTGCTGCCCATCTGGAGATGAAGATGGGAGAAAGGAAAATAGGTAGAGAGGGTAGGCAGAGCGATAGGCAAGTCGGGAGGCTAGAAAGTGAGAGATCTTCCAAGGTTTTATTTAGTACACCTGGGTTTTGAGTAGCAGGCACAAGGGTCAGAAGAAAAGTTTTCCAATGATCTCCCTTATGTTCCAGTTATGTGAGTTCTGGTTTCCTTAATTTACCAAGGCATTTAGCCAATTTATTTATTTTTTCCTAAGGGAGGCGATAGTAGTGTCTTGATTTTATTTAGAGATATCAAGGTACCAATTTAAAAACAAAAACAAAAGCTTCCTGTGGTTTCTGGGAGGCGCAGTATTTTCTTTGTTCTAACTGAGCACACACATAAACAAGCTTTGGGGTCGCAGAGGAACCCAATCTTGACCAACTAAGCCAGAGAACATCTTGTGTGATCTTTGCCCAGCGGCCTTGCCAATTGCAATACTCTGGACCATAATTTTGGTACATGTAATCAGCCCAAGTCCCAAGTGGTGGATGATTCCATGTAGAAACTTAGAGCATGGGTTAGTCATGTTGTACACATGGCCCATTACTGTGTGCGTCTTCTCAGACCTTATGGACAAGGCCTAGTCCTAATCTGTAGGATACCCTCCCTGGTGCCAAGTGAGACTGAGAGATACCCTTCCTACACACCAAACCCAAATTACATGGAGGGGCTCTTCTCAGTCCAAGTGTGTGAACTTATGTTAACAGATGAGGGCCCCAACTGAATGAATAAAGTCTCCGAGATCTCAACTACAAGCTTGGGAGATTCTGGATCTGAGAGGACTTACCTGAGATCCTCTGGAACCTCTGGGAAGATAACTTAAACATAGTTGGGCAAGTGTCAGATATGTTGGTTTGGTTCAGAACCCCATCCTCATCACCATAGAATGTCAACAGAAGGGCACTGAAGTCAATTCAACACCAACAGGAATCCCCGATTTTGGGTGCAGTAAAGGAGGAAACTTTATTCTGTGCAAACAGCTCAACTGTGACATAGCATAGATGTAAAAACAACTCAGTTGTGGAGCAGCTTAATTGTGACATAGCATGGTTATGAAACAGCTCAATTGTGACATTGCATGGCTATGCAAACAGCATGGTGTGCAGCACCTTCATTGTGACATAGCACAGCAGTGAAAAAGCTCAATTGTGGCTGCATGGTTGTGAAAACAGTACGGCTATTTCTGCTAGTTATTTCTCCAATTTGTATGAGCACTCATTTGTTTTAAGCCAATTGAATAGAACCCTTTTACAATCTAAATTTGAATTTACAAATCAATTTTTGACAGTTCCATCTAGCAATGGTGATATACTGCCTATGTCTGTAACAAACAAATAGATACACATACACAGACAGCCCAATACAAAACTCAAAAGAAAAATTATAGATCCAAATGTGTTTTGGGCCAGGCAGCTCTGCTCCATGGTGGTCTAGTTCGATATGCTCTGCCCATGTGTTAGTCTGCTCTGGTGAGACATCATTGTTTCAGCTTCAGCCAGGAAATGCAATCTTTAGTCTTAGATTGAAAGAGAAAGTGCACTCTCAAAGCCATAGGGGAGCTGACAGAAATCCCCAACCTGGTCCCTGATGCAAATGATGATTCCAAATCCTTGGTTTGATTGGTCCAAAAGACACTGTTCTGACTGGTCAAAAAGAAGCTGCTCTGATTGATCAGTGAAGTTGATGAGGAAATAGCTGTGGGGCTCTCATTGGATGGAAAAAGCTTCTATCCTATCAATTGAAATAGGATTCCAGGCTGGCTGAGATGGCAGAATCACAGTGGAGGTAGGCAGCTTTGTTCAGGCCTCTCTCTGAATGCAGTTTATGTAAGAGGGCCTTATGTAGGAATGGTTGCTAAGCTCATTGTTGCTTTTTGTTTTTGCTATTATTGTGGGTTTTTAATTTTTATTTATGTGAGCCCAGTTAAGCCACCAGGAGCTTTTCTTAACAGGTATCTTTTTTCTCAGGGTCCACAAAGGATAGTTTAAACTGTTACCTAAAAGCAGAGTAAGAACAGGAAGTTACCTGGTACTGAGCCTCATTTTCATATATAAAATGGGCATAGTATGACCTATTGATGTCCCACATGAAATACTTCACAATTTATAAGATTTACAACATAAAATGCACTTATCGCCGAAACTGGTTTGGTTCAGTGGATAGAGCATAGGCCTGCGGACTGAAAGGTCCCAGGTTCGATTTCTGTCAGGCGCATGTACCTTGGTTGCGAGCACATCCCTAGTAGGGGGTGTGCAAGAGGCAGCTGATCAATGTTTCTCTCAGTGATGTTTCTGACTTTCTATCCCTCTTCCTTCCTCTCTATAAAAAAATCAATAAAACATATTTAAAAATAAAATAAAATAAAATGCACTTATCAATGAAGGCAAAATGGTAGCCAACATAACAACCTACCTATATATATATAAGCCTAAGTGACCATCACAACCTAATGGACAACCAAACTGGCTGCATGGGGCAACCAGGCCAGCAGGAGGATTAGTGATTGAGCAGCAGGCTGCGTGGGGCGACCAGGCCCACAGGGGGGACAGTTGGAGGTAACAAGGCTGGGGGGGGCAATGAGGGGTGACCAGGCTGGCATGGGCAGTACAGTTGGGGGTGAATAGGCTGGCAGGGAAGGCAGTAAGGTGTGGGGGCAGTTAGGGGTGACAAAGCTGGTAGGGGGCAGTCAGGGGTGACTGAGCTGGTGGGGAGTAGGGCAGTTGGGGGCGATCAGGCAGGCAAGCAGTTTAGGACCCAGTGGTTCCGCACTGTGAGAGGTATGTCCAACTGCCAGTTTAGGCCCAATCCCCTAGCAGTCAGACATCCCCCAAGGGGTTCTGGATTAGAGAGGGTGCAGGCTGGGCTGAGCCCCCCCCCCCCATTCCAATGCACTAATTTCATGTACCGGGTCTCTAGTTTCATTATAAGAGAGGATAGGGTTTTCTCCACAACATCCTTTTCTTCCTACTTCCCAAGAACAGAATGGAAATCTTAAATTCTGAACTGCAACATGGTTGCCATGTCAGATGATAGACCTGGCACCAATTAAATGAAGCAAAACACTGGCATGAGATCTTTTTAACATTTCATAGAACACAGGGATTTGTGCGGTTTTGACCCTGGGGGACAAAGGCTGAATATAGTATTTCAATCATACCCCAAAAAACATAATCTTTCACAGCTACTTAAACTACTCATTCAAAAACAATAATGCAAATGTTTAAAATATTTATGCTTCGAATGCAAAATATGGTACCTTGAATTATTGCCCTGCACTCTCATATGCCACTGATTTACGATTCATTTCAGATCATGTAACCAGAAAATCACTGTGTTCAAAAGGAAGCAGCAGCAATAGTCTTTATACTCACAATCCTTTCATTTTTATTCACATACAAACCTTATTTGCTTCCAAATAAAATAAAATAGCAACCAAAATCAGTGATTAAGGTAGGGATTAGTACTGTCCCTTTAACTGATTGATGTGATCATAATTTTCCATCTCCATTATGTGTAAAATTCAAAGGCTCTTTTCAGAAAAGTGATTCTATTGTGATATGCTATTATGCCCAGACTTAATGAGAGCCTTCGATATAAACTTTCCACCTCAACCATAATAAAACTTATATGTAGGGTTTTCAACCCTGTCTTTTAATGCTTCTTAAAAGTATTTTGAAAGCATGAATAAGGTCAGAGAGGAATCACATTATTTGGAATACTTTCTACCCATCTAGTGTCTGTGTATCTACTATCACTATTCCCAGGCTATGGAGCAGAAAATCAGGTTCAAAAAAAGCTTAGATCCTTCAGAGTGATTTCAGAATTAGGAAGGGATGCTCAGGTATCAGAGATGACTTGACAGAAGACTGTCCTTTTGACAGATACAGGGAGGAGAGCTCATCACCTACCACTTCCAACCCTTGTATCCCAACCCAACTCTTGTTCTCTTTAAAGATAAATTTCCTCTTTCATCTCCTCACTAGCCTAAACAATCTAGCAGCCCTGAGGGACATTGTCAAGGATGCATTATCATCAAGAATCCCTTGATATGAAACACTGACAAGGACACAACACTACTCTGGTAACCTTCCCAGTAATGCATAATCTCATTCTAATCATACAAAATATCAAATACCAAATTGAGAAGCATTCGTCAAAATAAGTGGCCAATACTCTTCAGAAGTGTCAAGGTCCTGAAAGACAAGGGAAGAGTTCAGCCCTGTCTGAGACCGGAGGATAATTCAAAGATGTGACTAATAAGTGTAATATTGGATCCTGGATTAGGTTGTTTAACAGGAAAAGGATCTTAGTGAAAAAAACTCATGCGATCTAAGTAAACCCTGTACTTTAGCTAACAGTATTGAACTAAGGTTAACATCTTAGTTTCAGTAAATGTTCTATGGTTATGTAAAATGCTAATGCGCAGAGGCTGTATAAAGGGTATGTGGGTCCTTGTACTATTTTTTTCAACTCTTCTATTAGAATTATCCCAAAATTTAAAAAAATTAACTGTTAAAAATACAGAGATCAATATATTATGAGGAAGGAAGGTTATAATAATTTAAAAGAGATACTTGGGAAATTTAAAAAATGCTGACTAATTCCTAAGTAGATGAGTTATTCATTTGAAATCCTTCTGATATACACAGTTCAATATGGTAGTTAATAGACTGAACTTTAGGATCAGATATATCTTAGTTTAAAACGTGATATTACCAGTTTTTAGCTATGTGTCTAATGACACATTATTTAATCCCTCTTTAACTCAATTTTTCATATGTAAATTAGGGGATTCAAATAGTACCAACTTCATAGGATTGTTCTGAGGAATAGATGAGTACATGTAAAGCTAATCTTAGCATATGTCTAGCATCTAGAAAGCACTTAATAAATGGAAGCCATTAATATTATCACAGAAACTGGCATTATTCACTCCATCAGTTTCCAAATTTTATGCTTTACTCTTACTTGGAAACATTAATAATTCCCCCATTTCATTCATCCTTTTCCAAATGTTATCCATCCTCCAAGTGCCAATGGAATCTCAGTGTCTTTTTTAAACTTTTACTCCCAAAATTTGCATATAATGTATGTATTGTGTAGTTATCACTATAATTTTATGTGTGACAAGCATGTCCCATCAATTAGACTATATGTAAGACACTTGATGGTAAAGACTACCTTGTTTCTTCTTATATTTTTCTTGGCATCAATGTTGAACACACAGTAGGCATTCCAGAAAGCAAGGTGGTCTATGATTGTGATATTTTAAAGTTTTCTAGGGGAATCTGATGACCCCATGAATTTAATCACTGGAACATTAGAAGCCTCTCAAAACAGGACCAGAAAATATATACATATTCTTAAAATCCATTTAGAAAAGAAATAAGAGCTTTTCAAAATTTTCTTCACTCCAAATGCAAACTAAATTCTTCACTCCTGTCTCTGGGATTTACGTCATGTGTTTTTGTCTTGTAAAAAGACACTTTACAATAGTCTCTCTGGGACTTCCATAAACACATTTCTTTGGCTGAAATCCCAAAGTCTTAACTTTCACATTAGATACCATGACCAGAAAGAGCACATCATTTCTTTTAACAATGCCCTCAGATAGCATTATGATTTCTTAAGTGTTCGAAAGTGTATTGTTTTAATTGATTTTCATAAAAACTCTGAGAGGCCATCTGGAAAGTATTATTATCCCCGGCTTGCAGATAAGATAACTGAGGCCAAGACTTGCCAAAAATCCAGAATTAGTAAATTGCAGTTTAGGATTCTTATCTTGTTCAACAAGCATATATTGAGTGTTTCTCATAGGCCTCCCCTGCCCTGCATGTTCCCTCAGCCCCACATGCTTGCTCCAATCATAGTGTTGTGTTTATCAAGAAGGATTTTAATCATCTATCTACTTGTCTGAATCATTCCCTGAACTATAAGCTCCATGTAGGCAAGTATCTGTCTTGTCCTAGGTCAGTGGTCAGCAAACTGCAGCTTGCGAGCCACATGCAGCTCTTTGGCCCCTTGAGTGTGGCTCTTCCACAAAATACCACAGAAGAAGTGGCGTTAGAAGAATTTTTAAAAATTGGGCTCTCAAAAGAAATTTCTATCGTTGTACTGTTGATATTTGGCTCTGTTGACTAATGAGTTTGCTGACCACTGCACTAGGTGAATCCCAAGAAGGCACTCAATAAGCACTTGGGAAACAGATAAATGGGGACAACTCAAAAAATGATGCTGACAGATATGCCGAAAGAGCTCAAGTTAATTGTCCTGGATGAATTCAAATTCCATCATCCCTTTTCCAAATGTTACCATTTTATAACTCAATTCTTCCCAAAAGAGAGCATGGCTATTGGGAAATTAATACACTACAATTCTGGGGAAGAAGTAAAGCCTGTCACTGAGATGAATCATACTCTCCAGATAAAGTCCTTTATCCCAGCAACTCTCAATCCTGACTGTCACACTTCCTAGGACAACTCTCACCTCCTCCAAAGAATAGAAGTGATAACCTTTAACTTAAAGTTACCAAACTAAAGGGCACTAATAATCCTAAATAATAGTAAGAGGAGCTCACTGACTCTCAGGGTGGTGAAATCCTGAAATAGATTCCCAAGTGTGATTGAGAAGCCTCTTGTCATTGAAGAAAATCTTCAAGAAGACAATAAAAATGTATGTGAACTATTTGCCTCCTGAGCCTTTTTTTTTAAGTTGTAGAATCCCTACTTCTCTTGGTATCTGACGTTATTGCTCCCACCTCCTTCATCTCATCATCTCATTCTTTCATTCCATAGCCATCTGGTTATACAAGTCCTACCTTCAAAATCAGAACCATGAAACGTTTGCAAACTCGTGATTTTTCAGAAAGTTGGCAGAGAGTTTGTTCTCCATAGTAATGACATCAAGTTCCCCATGTGGAAAAATGCCAATAGCTAGTAACAGTATCTGATACCAAGCAACTGGAGTGGTTCCAGAAGGCTGTGAGTTGTCTCAAAAGAGCACCAAACAGGAATTTTAAATAGATCTGCCCTTGACTCTTCCACACACTTCCATGCAACCTCAGATAAATCTCTCAGTTTCTCTAATGCTGCTTTATTTTCTTATCTCTAGAGAGAGCCTGGGTCATTTCAGAGACTGGGTGCTAAGTTCTACTGTGCTACTCACAACCTTCACTCGGGGCGGGGGTGGGGGGGTGAAGGGGGAAAGGGATACATGATCATGAACGCTTAACCACCACAAAGCTTTTTCTTTCAGACTAATTAACAGTGTGGATTTTCTTCCCCCGTTCCAGAAAAACTGAAAAACAGAACAGGTTTAATGGAGACAATCAGGTCAACATTGAAGAAAAATATGTATTCATTAAAAAGTAAAGATAAAGATGAAGAATAAGAGAAACCATTTGTAATCACTAAAAAGACAAAATAAAAATGATGCAAAGTCATTTATGCTATAAATACAAATAACCAAGAGAAAAGGTCACTGTTGGGACCATCTGTGTCTGATAAGCATAAGTTTAAATCTTGGTACCATCTGCTCAACTGGAATTCAATACTATATCAAATATGCCAAATCATAATTATGATAGTAAGGATAGCAGTCTTGTGGCATTTAATCTTAATACCGACCATTCTTCAATAGGATGAGAAACTAGAGCCAAACCAACTTGGTTATAAATTACTTTCGTGCTTTATGTTCTGATTAAGACCAAACAGAAACATGTAACTGGCAAAGTGACAAGCTATGAGACTTTCATAGCAAAAGAAACATTTTGGGTAGAGACCGGAATACCCTGGAACACAGGAATGATAAGAAGGAACAATGAAGGCAGAGAATTGAAGTAGAAATTTAATAGTATTTCCATCCATTTAGGCTAGTCACTAGTATCTAACCACCTGATCTACTATCATATATTAACCACAGAGTATTTTTCAGTGAGGAGCAGGCAAGCCATCAAAACAGTCTAGTACCGAAATAGCTACTGCCAATATGATAAATTGTTAAATTTTGATACTTTTAAGATCACCTAGTCCAAAGCTTTTATTTTACAAATGAGGAAACTGGAGACCCAAGGTTAAACATCAATCTCCTTTCTCCCTGACCAATGTTTATACCATCTATGATGTTTCCTCTAGAGTCCCAGCAGCCAAAGGCTTTTGCATAGATCTTCCCTTTCTTGCCAAATAGTCATATGCTTTTCAAGCTACACCCCCTAATGTCTTTCCTAAAATTTCCTGCCTATTTTACTATCCTAGAAACAAATTTCTCTAAGAAGGCATCTTTTATAATCTTAAATTCTATTTCACAAAATATGAATTATTCATATTATCTCTACATCACTATTTGAGAATTATGTAATGATTTTTAGGTAAGTGTAATTAACAAAATGATCTCTATTCTCCTTTGTTCTAGACATACCAGACTAACCATCAATTCCATAAAATTCCAAGGAACCATCCTTTCTAAGTTCTGTGCCTTTGCACATGCTATTCCTTCTACCTGGGTGATCTTCCCCCCTTCTAAACCCGAATCCAGCAGCCCAACCCCTGCTCATCTTCAAAGCCAACTCAAATGTTGTCTCTATTTCAGAGTTTCTCCCTAGCATTTGCATTTTACTTCAGCTATAACACTTATAAATCTAATAATTATTTGTGTTTGTGTTTGTATCTCCACTAGTGCATTAACACTTCACAGGCAGAGATAGAGTTTTACATATCTTCAGCAAATCATAGGCAAATGTTTTGTTGTTGAATGATGTCAATAGGATAACAGAGTCATTGCCAAGATCTACTCCATTTTTCTTAATCTGGCCTCCGTATGGTCTGTAAGTATTGGGTCAGTCCCATAAAGTATTATAAGATTTGTGGGTACAGAGAAAAAATGAGAATGGTTATACTCTCAAGTTACTTAAACTCTTATGGTGGGTTTTATGCCTTTTAAAATAAGAATCAGACATTGAAATACTTCCAAAGGGCATAAGGTTCATTCCCATGAGGATACATTTTCAATGGTGAATCTCAAAGACCTATCTTAAGTTTAATAAGGACTAATATACTATAAATTTTTACCTAAAAAGCTAAAAAATTATCTCATTTCTATAATATAAATAAAAATAAAACCTACTACTTATTGGGAGCTAACCATGAGCCAGGTCTTTCATTAAGCACTTTATATTCATAATTTCATTTAACTTTCTCTGCAATACCATCAATAGATACTGTCATTCCCATTTTATATATGAGAAAACTGAGGCATCAAGAGTTTAAGTTGTACATACAAAGTCAAACATGAGTGGTAGAATGAGGATTTGAGTCAGTCAGACTAATTCCACAGCCCCTGCTCTACTTTCGTTAAAACAAAATAAAAAAACATGGAAGTCAAAAGCTCAACAAATTCACTGAAGCTCCCTGGGCTAAACAAAAGATAGAGGACTTTAGATCCTCTTAGCGATGGACAAAAGACCCACACCCTTGGGGGAGGCACTGGAACCTCCGAAGAAAGGAGAAGCATGAGACTTTTATCAACTCAGAGGAATGAACTATTAAAAGTTTGAAATCACTGAATCAGTAGACTAAGCTCTGTGCATAAAAACAAGATTTTATCATGCATGCAAAATGACTCCATCTAAAAGCATAAACTGAGAACATATTCCATCAACTGGATGTGCTTGTGTACTTTCATAGGGTAGAAATTGAACTCAACTTTAGTGCCGCCAGTGTATACATTTCCTGACAATTATTTATTTACAGCTTACTGGACAGCTTTTAGCTTTCATCTAAAGAGACAGTGATGTATTTCTGTTTTCATTAGCAGGAAGTGAAAGAGGCTGAGGTTCCTCCTTTAGGAGAGATGGGTATCTGGCCCATCATAGGATCTCATTTTTTATCATAACTTTTTTTCTATAGAAAAGGTAGTGATTGTGATGTGTATGCTTTACATATAAATTAACAATTTATTTGTTCAGTGATATTAATTTTCCAAGTGTTTTCCTACAGACATCATCTTATTTGAGCCATGCAAAAACTGGTGAGGTGGATAGATGTGCTGTCATTGTTTGCAGGAAAGTCCAATAGTTGCCTTAGCTCACAAAGCTGGTTTAGTAGTACAACTGGGGTATGATACCCTAGCCCTGTGATTCCAGTTCCACGCTCTTCTACTAAACAGCCACCTATCTTTCTAAACTTGCTTACAAATCACTTCATTGCCTTAGTACCTCTTTAAATAACTTGTTATCCTGGATGGAGAAGGATACACAGTAAATATGAGCGATTTGACCAACACAGACTAAATTTTTAAAACTGTGTGAAGCTTTTATAGTTTACATTTTTCAAAAGAGGGCTAAAGTCTGCAGTTTTTCTTGGAGGCTGGGGAATTAGCTTTAGAGATAGATGGTCAGAGTCTACCAAATAGGAAAATTTGAACAATTCATCTTCACTTTTGAATTTGGAACATTCAAAGGTAACATCAAAAACAAAAGTAACTCGTTTCCTCCCCATTACTGACACTGGCTGCTAATATGGCACCTGTTTAGCATCTGATGACTGAAAATGCAAATGCTTCTGTACAAAAGCAATTAATTGAAGATTATATTCTTTACAATAAATAGATCATCTGCTCCTGCTGTTATTTATTTTTTCCCTAAGGGGGAAATACCATTATTATGTTTTAATCCTTAGAGATATTTGTCTAATAAATACTAAAGTTTCCTAGCAGATACTATGGAAATTAAATAAAGGGGACTAATTAATGTTGTTTTTTAATTCTTTCTTTTCTCCCTCTCCTTCCCTAGGATTGTCTGCCAGGACAGGAGAGGATTTATCACAACTAGATACAATCCAAACACCTGAGCAATTTTGCATTATCTCCCTAGGTAAACTGGGTTCTTTTATGTTTGTTATCTGTCCTGTTTATGAAAGATCTAAAGGGTGTAAAACCCATCCGTAATAATGAATTCCATTTAAAGTGCAAATAATGTAACAGCACAGTCCTTTGGGGAGAGGACTATGATGGACAGGACCTAAAGCCAAATGCTTTATCTTTTTTTAAAATACATTTGTATTGATTTCAGAGAGGGAAGGAGAGATGGAAAAATCAATGATGAGAATCACTGACTGGCTGCCTCCTGCATGCCCCACACTGGGGATTGAGCCTACAATCAAGGCATATGCCCTAACCTGGAATTGAACCATGACTTCCTGGTTCATAGGTCAATGCTCATGATGAGCCATGCTGATGGGCAAACTCTCTGTCTTCTACAATAAAATAAAATAAAATGGGGGTGAGATGGAGAAAAGAAAAAAGAACTGTGAGGAAGGCTGACATGCCTCCTTCAATCTCATTTCCATGCTGTAGCACCTGCTTGTCCTACTGCCTTTAATATTATTCTTTGCCTAATTAGTACTGTCTGCCTGATTAACTCCTTAATTTTCAGGAAAGACACCCCTAATCATGCCAGTGAATTAAGTACTTTCTCTTCTATTTTTGCCAATACCCTTATCATTTCTATATTATAGAAGTATTCCATATATTCATACATACCACATTTCTTAAGTCATGTATAAAGAGCTAGTTGCATATATCAAACTGTAGATTTATACTTTCCCTGATGGATACTGCTAAATAAAAAAATAATAATATGCCTAATTAAGCCTCCCATTTTAAACAGGTGTTTTTTTTCTTCAAAATAGAGTTCTTACATTTGATATCCTTTTCAGCTATGAAATTTTTCCCTTCCTAGTTGAAAACTCACTCAACTGGCTGAAATCCAATGGTATCCATTTGAGGCTAAGAATTTGCCTCTTTCAGCATGCTTAAAGATTTTCATCTTTGTGTCAATTATCTGAAGCTTATGAGAGATACACTTCTTATCATATCAGCACATTCACTTTCTGTTCTCTACCAATTTTTTATAAAATAATAAGGGTAATAAAATATTCAAATTATTCAAACGTATTCATTCTGATAGATGATAATGCAGCGGAACTGAATTCTCAACTGCAATTTCATACAACACTTTTCACTCTTGTAGCCCTGAAGTATGGAACAGTCCAGTGCACTGGGGATTAGTAGGTGCTTAATAAATCTATATCTATACTGATGAATGACAGGTATGGTACACAAATGACACAAACATTTGAGAATCCCCCAACACCCCCTTTGTTTTTTAAACTTGACCCAAGGATATGTTTTTTATTGGTTTGGGGTGGGGAGAGAGATATGTGAGAGAGAAATATCTATCATGCCTCCCATATTCACCCAGTCCAAGACTGAACCCAAAACCTAGGTATTTTCCCTTACAGGAATTGAACCTGCAACCTTTTGATGTATAGAATGAGTCTCCAAACAACCGAGCCAACCAGCCAGGTTCCCCCAATTTCTTTTCATTAGAATGGCTTAGAGGCAGCGGAACATACCATAAACAGAAGCCATTACAATCAGTGGGTAAGAGAGATGAGCCTTATGATTCAAATGCCATTGCTGATGCCTCCTACCTTTGGGATCTTGGACTTATTTACCAACTCGTAACTAGCCACAACTTTTCATTCTAAAAGGAGAATAACAATACCAGGACCCAGGTGGCAGACAGAGACTCGGCCAGCAATAGCTGCTCTATATCTAAATTCAGTCTATTACCAGGAATGCTCAGGACCTACTCAAAATTGCAAATATTCCTTTCCACTAGTATTTACAGGGTAAACTAAGATTTCTGCTTGAGTATTAAAATTGACAGGAAAATAGTAATCAAGTTTTCAGATTAATTTAAATTGGCCAAGTGAAATAAGTGAATACTCAAGAAAATTATAGTGTACTGGACAAAAAGCTTTTCCTAAAACATTAACTAAAAAATCTATTAGTAGTTCATCTCACTGTAAAATTGCCTAACATCCAAAGAACCTAAAGCAGTCATATTTGTGTGCAAAAATTAAAATTTAAAATTACCAAGACTGCAATATAAAATTTCCAAAAGTCCCCATTAATCAAAAAAGGGAGGGGACAGTGGGGTAATATCATGTAAGGAAAAAAATATCGAGTAAGTAAAATACATCTAGAAAATTCTTACTCCAGTAAAGTAAATTCCATTTGTAAAACCAATTTCAGGACACCCATGAAAAAACACACATGGTGTCAAAATAAGCCAAAGGAAAATCATTCAGGCAAAAATAAAAAGAATCCCAAGTCTATTTTGCATAGAGGATCCCTTTGTTAACTTTTGGTCGAGAATGTGTTTGTGTGTTTGCAGAGAACAACTCCAAGACCATGTGGGTTCCTGCGACAGTGAGGAACGGACAGGTCTGTTCCAGTCACAAGGATGGTCAGAGATGGGGGACACTGACGACACCTTGCCATGCTAGCAGTCGGCAGCTGTGCATGTCTGCAGGCAGCCCAGGACCAAACCAGAGAGGATGGATCTTGCATTGCCATGATGTGTCCACCATCGGGATACCATTGCTGACATGTACACATAAAGAATTATTTGACACTGAAACTGGGACTCAGACCAGTTGGACATTGAAACTGAGACTGAAACATTTTTTGTTCTTATACATTTATTTCTAGTATGCAGAGGCAAAATATTTTTGAAGAAAAGAAACAGGGGAGAGTGATTGATATAGAGGCAGGGTGGCCTTGAACAGGCTGTCAAGCTACAGGGGAAGGCTTGGGTGGATGGGAGGCGGATGCGGGGGGAGATCAACTGAAGGACTTGTATGCATGCATATGAGCATAACCAATGAATGAAAGACACTGGGGCGGGGAGGTGGGAGGGTGGGGATATGTGCTGGGGGGTAGGGGAGGCTGGAGGGAGGATAAGGGGGAGGGGGAAAGGAAAACATGTACTACTATTAATTATGTTATACTGCAAAAAAATCAATAAAAATATATTTTAAAAAAATAAAAATTAAAAAAAATAAAAGGAGAATAACAGAGTTGTTACAAAGTTGAAATAACATACTGGTGCTTTCATATGTACAGATGATTTTTTATTATTACTAATCCCTCTCTTCTAACAATCATATTTTCCACACTCAGCCATTCACTTCCAAGGTCATATCCTCAACTGTGTCATTATTAATTGTTTGACCCTCTGTGAGCTCAGTTTTAAACATCCCACCATCTCCTCCCATCTTTCTAGCTTATTTTTTCCAGTACTAGATTCCAACTGTCCTTTGACTCTATAGTGAACCTCAATCCATCAATACTATACCTTTTTATGTCCTTCATCTCCTTCATGTCCTCATTGCATTTCTTTCCCAACTGAAATTCAATGGTCAATATTTTCATAGCTCTATTGGATATATCTTCAACTCTTCTGTCCCTACTTTGCCAAAACCTAATGCCTCCTAGTTAGGATGAAGTCTGAGCCTGCTCCCCACCTGCATTCAGGCAGCTGGACTTGGCTGGAGAAAAATGTACAATGTACAACTGTGCTGAATGATCTCACTTTTAATTCATGTCCACTTACTTCAAATGAGTCCTTAATACTGTCAGTCAATTCACTCCCCTAGCTCTTTCACTTTCCCACAGGCCTAGATAACTATTTTATATCATCTTTTCTCTCTCCAAACATTTAACATTTCCTTCTCCATCCTCAGTCTTCCATCTTATCTTCCTGAGCAAAAAGAAGCTATCTGAAAGAACCCTCAATAAGCTCCCATCAAAGCATAGCAACTAACTGTTTCTATACCCATATGTTCTATCACTGCTTGTCTCACTCACACACACACACACACACACACACACACACACACACACACACACACAGATGAACTGACAAGGCTCATAAAGAGTAAACTCTTTATGTACTTGATCCCATTCTTTCCTATTTATCCACAGATATCACTCCAGCTCTCTCTCAATCGTCTCCTGTATTATTTTTCCCTACCCACAGGATCCCTCCTATCAGCATACAAATATGCTATTTATCCTACCATCTTAAAAAATTCCTCCTTTCATCTCATTTTCTGTTTATAATTTCTTTACTTCACTTTATATAAAATTTCTGCATTCTCTGTACAATCAAATATAACTTCACAACTAAAAAGCATTCACAGTGTTCAGAGTCAGACTTAACCAGAATCTGAATCTTGACTTTATTAATTCACTAGCTGTGAACTTGAGTCAAGATTTACCTAGTTCTCAATTTTATTATCTGTAAAATGGGAAAACTAATCTTCACCTAAGATTGCTCAAAAGAGAGAACATTAGAGTATCTACAAATCAACTCCCATGGTGCCTGCCATGTGATTTGTACTCAATAGGTAACATTTGTAAGTAATTTTGAGAAAAGTAAACAGTTAAGTGGAAAGAAATAAAAACTGTAAGAAATGGGGCAAAGTAAGAGTCTATTCTTCCCCATCTCTAGGGTTCTATGATTTTTATTGAAATTTCCAAGGGGAAAAGGCTGAGAGGGTTAACTGGTTTTAAAACCAAAAGTTGTGTTTCTTCTTAGTTTTGTTTGTAGTGTTGCTGTTGTATAATGGAAAGATAATTCTAAAGTAACATAAAATGCTTATACCAAAATTATATTCTTAAGTAACTCTCCCCAAATTTAAAACTAGGAAAGCTGCTAAAAGTAGAGCTCATTTGCAATATGTTTTATTATTTTTAAAGTTTTGGCTTAGTCCCAGGTTCATGCTTAAAATGGGCCACATTTTTTCTGGGGACCAACAATGCTTATCAGGACATCTGGATTAGTCTTGTTTAAAATTACCTCACTCATCTCCATTTTGCTACTGATTCTACAACCAGAAACTACTAATACATCTTTATAATTTTTATTTTTTTTATTTTTATTCTTTTCTTGGGTATTTGGTGGCGTAGAGAAAGACAAGGATAGAACTTTTTCCATTTCAAATGCTTTTGACATCTTTTTGTACTATGAAATCCTGTGCCTTTTTCTTATCTGAGGTACCTAGGAAATCAAATTCTTAAAAATAATGTTGTGTAGGAGTCTCTGAGAGAAGAGATTGTATCCCAGAAGTTGTGTGTGGGTAACTGAGGACAGATTTGCAGATTTCAACCCAATCTGGTTTAATTTTTTTAAAGCTATATCATGGGAAAATTGTGTTCCTAAGGCTTGAAATTTGAAGGGTAGAGAGAAAGGGAAATCAGGCCTGTCCAGAACCTTCTGCCATCCCATCCCCTGCTGGAGGCTGTGTGTGGGCTTCTCACTTAATCATGGGAGGCAGTTCTCTTGAAGAGCTGCTTTTGGCAGTTTGAGAAAGACAGCACTGCCATCTGGTATGACAGTCAAGAGTGCTGGAATTGGGATCAGAGCAACAGGGATGGAATTCTGCTTATACCACTTGGGATATCACATAGTAGTAATTTGTGTCTGTGGGGTAGGGAAGGTTCTTTTAAAGTTCACCCCCATCTATCACCCACTCTTGAGCTCCATCAGCCTATGGTTACCACCATTCTTGACATAAATGAATGAACTTTTCTCAAACTCAGCACTACTCATTTTTTTCCCATATGGAAATTCTGAGACAGCTACTAACAGTGACCTTGAACAAGTGAAACTTCTCTGAGCCTCAGTTTCTTATGTAGAGGTTTCTTGAGGATTAAATGAGAAGCATTTGACATAATACCTGACATAGAGTTCAATAAAGAATAGCTATGATCACTGTTAACACCTCAGAGTTTAAATAAATGCCATTACTTACCTACATTTATTTGTCTGGTCAGGAGGACCTCAGATGCAAATTAAGATAGCAATTATTTGGAAGAAAGCTTGTTTTCCCATAAAAGGAAGCAATTCCCAAGGCAAATCACAGGCTATAAACAATATTAAAATATACCTATAATAAAAAGAAAATGTTGCTACTGTTTTTAAATAGAAGGCTGGTATTGGGAATTATTTGCAAACACCCCCAAACTAGATTTTTTTGTTTAGAATTAATTCTTCATATCAGGATAGAAAGCACAATTTCAACCAGTGATTTTACCATAGTCCCTTAAGCTCTGTGGAGGAAATATAGATTATATTGATCTAGTATAATAATATACTAACCTTAGGCTTTATTCATAGTATAGAAAACAATTCCAAACTACTAGGCAGAAAGCATATAAGGTTGGTTGTAAAGATGATTTTTCCATAGCAATAACTCCCATTGCTCATGTTGTAAATAAATAAATAAATAAATAAATAAATAAATAAATAAATAAATGAAATAATTAAGGTGACAATGTTAATTATTAAAAAATAATTTTTGCTCTTTATTTTTTCCTAATAATTGATTTCCTCCAGTTCATCCTTCACTTAGACTTGTTCTGAGTACTAAATGCAAGTCAGATGAAAAGAGAAGAAATGGAAAGAAATACAAAGCTGAAAATAAGAACCTGATAAAAAATGCAGAAAGGCAATTTTTCAAAAATGTAAATTCACCATTTGATTAGAATGTCTGAGTTTAGGATTTTTCAAACATTAACAATCAGGCCTATGTTTTCTGGAATTGTCCCAAGGGCTACCAGAAAAAAAGGAAGAAAGGGGGCATAGGGAGGAATCCCTTACACTCAATTCCCACCACAAGCAAAACACCACCACTTTAAAAGACTCTGTATGTTGGCTTCAACCCAAGTTGTCATATAAAGCTGGGAGACTCGAAGAGAGGAAACAATCATGAAATCATGACATTCCCCTCACCATCCAGGATGCTCTGATTTTATAAATCAAGCCCCCATCCAGTATTACAGTTTATGGGGCTCTATTAAGGGATATTTTTGTATCCATTTGACCAAGTGCATAAGTGGATGATAATTACACAAGTGGAGAAGACCAAAATATACCTAACATATCTTTGATTGTAGGCTACTAAATAATAAAAGTGCTGGTGCTGCAGCACCATTAAAACATGTTTGCTTATTGTGACCATTGGTATCTAAATACTTTACAACTTTCTAAAAAAGCAAATTTAATTTCTCTCTTCTTGGGTGTAGTTACTTTTCCTTAAGAGGTTCTCTAGAAGTTCACTCAAGCTAAGATAAAATTTGCTTTAATAGGAAACATCTAATCAAGCAATAGAGTCACTTTACATGTCATATCACTTGCTACTCATTGTCTTATGGGGCAATTAATTAAATAGATCCACTATTCCTATTATATAATTGAGGTACCAGGGGGGCTGGAAGAGTTAAGTGACTCATCAAAGCCAGTTCCCCTGGATACTCTTGTATCCTCTGTCTCTTGGGTTTTAAGTTTTTCTTTTCTTTTTTTCCCCACATTCATTTCTACTATACTCATAAGAGATTAAAAATCTATACCTGCAAATATATATGTATATATCTATGTAGATGTAGGTATAGGTATAGATATAGGTATAGGTATAGATAGATCTATACTCACACACACAGAGGTTGGAGTGAAAGTAGGTTTACAGTTGTTCACATGAAAAGTAATACAATAATTAATAAACAAAAATATAAGAATAAAGTCTGTGTTTTGCCTACTCACAACTGTACTCACAATTGGATATATTATCAGTTACTTTCACCATGAAAACAAATCCTACTATTATAATTTTACATGGTGGGTGGGGAGGATAGAGGAAAAAAATCACTAACTGAGTGCCTACTATGAGCCAGGCACTGTACTAGGCATAAGAAATACAAGAGAGCAGAACCCATGAAGTTTGAAATATACTGGGAGAAGTGGAGAGGGAGGGAGAGAGGGAGGGAGAGAGGGAGGGAGGGGGGGGAAGAATATAAAGGAGGAGGAGGAAGAGGTGGAGGCGAAAAAGGAGAAAGAAGCACATCAAACAGGTAATTACACATGTGAACAGTGCTCTTTATGCTGCTAACACAGTGACTAATCTATGCTAATAAAAGGGTAATATGCTAATTAGGGCGAATGTCTTCTGGAAGTCCATCTGGACACAGTGGCTACGAGGCCTGGGGCTCACGTCTTACAGCTGCTGTGGCTGGCAGTGGCAGCAGCAGCGAGGTGATGCCTTCCCCTAATCTGGTTGCCTCCTGCAGAAGGAGGCCAGACTGAAGCTTAGGCCCACTTAAGCTGTCAGTAAGACATCCCTGAAGGCTCCCAGACTGTGAGAGGGTGCAGGCCTGGCTGAGGGTCCCTCCTCCACCCAGTACAAATTTTCATGCACCAGGCCTCTAGTAGAGAATAAACAGGAAGACACTGGCTACTTCAGCAGAGATAGTAACAGAAGGCCTTTCCAAGGAAAGCCTGTTAAAGCCTGATTCTGCGGATGAGCAGGACTCAAACAAGGAGTTAAAGGAAGAGTGTTTGGGGGAGAGGGAACACAAGTGTAGTATATTAAGGTGGGAAACACACTGGCCTTTTGTAAGAACTGTCAAAAGGGCGGTGTAACAGAGGGACAAGTGCCTTTAAGAGAGTGTGAGAGGTGAGCATATCAACACAGAAATAGGAATTGGTGTTTTATGCTTTTCCTTTCTCTAAAGTCTTGAGTGTGCATAGCAATAGTCCATCCAGAGTGAAACCAATAGGCAGAAGCTTGACTTCTGTTTTGATAGTGATCAGGATCAGCTCTAATAGATCCATATTCTCTCAGTTTTTCTTCAGCTACTTGAAAGATGAACCAAAACTGCCTATAGATAAAGTAGTGCCTGGTGAAAAAAAGCTAATAAAATGATATGGCTTTGGCTTAATCTGCACAGCACTACCGTGAGAAAAGCTTCCTCGTTCTCCTTTTACAGGTGGATGTTCTGAGGTATAATGAGGTTAAGATGCTTGGCTGAGTAGACCTGGTAAGAAGTAACGCAACTACAATTTTTATTCAGATAGATCCTATGTTGTTAGTGTATCCAAACATATTCTCTGCATTCCTGATTAAAACTTAATATCAAGCAAAACTAGGGGCAAATTTCATTCATTTTTTTTTACATGTCACATTTTTTTCTTTAAAATATAGCATTATGAATTTCTGTACTCATCCAACAAATGTGTATTAAGCATACCCTGTGTTCAGTACTGTGGTAGTTACTGAAAATGACTTGTGTATGAGACTGACAAAGTAAATCAATAATCCGCAGTTAAAGTTAAAATAATAATGATACATACCATTTTGAGAATCATAAAAGGAAACTACAGACATAATTATAAAGTCCCTTTAAAATCAATTATTTGGTCATCTAAGGCTATCATTTAGCTTCTGATTTTACACAAGTACTTTCATAAGACAAAAGTTTGAATGAAAAAGAGAACTGAAGAGTTTAAAAAGAAAGATACTAGTTCCTGGAGTAACTAAATCATTCACTTGGCTATGGCTGGGGAAAATCTCATTAATAAGAAATGAAATGATTGCTAATGATCTTAAGATTTGTCTAAGTCATCCTAGGCTATAACTAGGATGTATGACTTCATTAGCCAGCTAGTATCTTCAAGTCAACAAATGCATTAAAGATTTAAGCATTTTCTCTTTTCTCAGATTTAATATAAAACCTGGTTTAATTTTCTGATACTCCAAATTCAGTTTAGGAAGCTCCCTGTATATTCTCATATTAGTTTACACTTGCCCATCACAATTTATTGAAGTTGCCCACTTACTAATCTTTTCCTAAACCATAAGGTCCATGATTATGCTTTTGTGGAGAAGTGCTGGGAAGTCATTAGCATAGGGACTTTGTGAATCAAGATCTTGATTCTTAGAAAGGCAACCCTCCTGCATCTTTGGTGAAATTGCAAACTGGTGCAGCCTCTATGGAAAATAATATGGAGTTATCCCAAAAAATTAAAAATAAAACTACCATATGACCCAGCAATTCTACTTCCGAGTATTACCTGAAAAAAACCAAGGCATTAATTTGAAAATATATATGCATCCCTATGTTCATCGCTGCATTATTTACAGTAGCCAGGATATAGAAGCAACCTAAATGTCCATGGATGAAGAAGATGTGGCCATAATTGTTTGCAAGAAGTTTGTATTAAATATAAGAGCACTATAAGGCAATAAAGAATTTGAAGCAGAAATATGACATGGTCTGACTCACATTAAAAATCTCACCATGTTTGCTATAGAATAGATCCAAATGGGACAACCCCATATGTGAGGTGGAAAGGAAAATTTAGCTTATTTGCAGAAGTCGAGAAAAGCAATGCTGGTGGTCTGGGCCAGAGTATCATCAGTGGAAATGAAAAGAAATGGATGGAACCCTGGCTGGAGCATTAGCATGGGCACTGAATGGTCAAGGGTGTGATTCCCAATCAAGCTCATGTACCTGGTTGCATTTTTTATCTCCGGCAGGTTTGATCAGGGGCCAGAGGCATGAGCAAGAGAACCAATTGATGTGTCTCTCATTTCTCTCTCTCCCTCTCCCTCTCCCTCTCTCTCTCTCTCTCTCTCCCTTTTCCTCCTCCCCCTCCTCCTCCTCCTCCTCCTCCTCCTCCTCCTCCTCCCCCTCCTCCTCCTCCTCCTCACCCTCTCTTCCAATCTTCTTAAAAATAAATGGAAAAAAATATTCTAGGGTGAGCATGAATTAAAAAAAATGGATGAATTAGAGAAAGATGGAAAAGAACCAATAGGACTTGTCATAGATTGAATAGAGTGACTCAGGAGAAGAAAGAGTCAGGATGACACCCATGTTTCATTCTTCCCTGGAAAGTGGGAGACTGAATTGCCATTTACTGAGATGAAGAACACAGGGAGAGAAGGGGTTTGGGAACAGCAGATAATGAATTCAATGAAGCTCCAGCAGAGTTGAAAGAATCTCCCTGAAAAAAAATTAGAATACCAGGATGCAAACTTTCCTACCCAAAATAATTCCTGCCCCAGTTGACAGGACCCAATGCATATCTGGGTTGGCTCATTGCACCTGGATGGCAGCCCTGTCTACTAATGAGAACAGCAGTGGAATACTAGGCAGTTCATGAATGATTGGAAAGACAAATAAGGATTTCTTTTATTGCCTGCATTATCATCAGAGTCAACTTGGGCAGAGGAGATAATAGATTCCAACTGCTACTTATCTATATGATAAATATTAAAAAACTAACAATAAAAGATGACTTTCCCTTAACTCCATAAGATGGAGCATTTCAATCTGCCAAAGCAAATTAAATGTGAACTTGCCATCACTCATGAAGGTTTCTTGCCAGAAATAATGGACTTGAATCTGATCAAGTCTCTAGAATCTATAGTCTAGATATAACAAAATCACAGAAAATATAGGGTTCAGAAAAATGTCTTTATGGTGTAACAGAGATCACAGAGATGGATCAGCCAGACCCAGAATGTGGGACAGTCAATAAGACAAACAACTTGGTTTCTTCAAACAAATTGAAAAGGGGGGTGGGAGAGAGAAGAGAAAAAGAGGAAGAAAGAGAGAGCTTAAAAGATATTAAGATATATATTTTACCTTTGTTGCATATAAATTATATGCAGTATTTTTTTCAAGTTTTAAAGAGAAAAGAAATTGTAACCAAAGGTAATGAATGCACCTCATTTGAATCTTGACTCAAACAAGCTACCTTTAAGAAAATATTGTGAAGCAATCAAATGTTTGAACATCAACTAGATATTATAATAAAGAATTACAACTAGTTTTCAAATAACATTTTTTTCAATATAATCTCATTATAACATTGATGAGATCCCACAGAAACTTAACTCTTATTTATATAAATTAGCCTATGGTAAAATTGATCCCTATATATTTTGAGCCCTCAATAAAAATATATTGATCCCTATATATTTTTCACAAAGTTGCAGAATCTACCTATGATGTTAAGTGAGGATTTACTATATTAATTTTGCATATAATAATTGCATTTTGGGTTTTTTTAGTTCATTTTGTTTTGGAAATGTATTTTATATGAATGAAATGATTGATATTTGAAATGTGCTTTAAAATAATACAGTACAAACAGGAAGAAAAGTAGGTAGGACTATTTATGAAATAAGATTGGTCTTTTAATGATAATGTAATTATTAAAGCTGGTTGTCTTGACATTTGGATGTATTTAAAGATGTCTGCACATTTTTAAATACATCCAATGCTAAAAAGTGTTAACTGACTTGCAAAGAAATCCTGTACTTGAGGAAAGCTATAGTAAAGACCAAAGAAAAAGAGCAACTGTCAGCTGTGATGCAGAAACTGAGCATTCATCTATCAATTTTTGAAGGAACTTTTTTCCATTCATTGTGCTAGCACTATCTCCTATGCAAGTTACTCCTTTCCACAGTTTGTGTTTGGAGGTTTTCCAAATGGAGATTTCTGGCACTTTATAAACTACTAAAAGCCCAATGCGCGAAGATTCGTGCTTAGATTGGGCTTTCCTTTCCTTGGCTGCCAGCACCGCCTTTCCACTCTGGCCTAGCCCCTTTCTGCTCAGTCCCTGCAGCCACCTCTTTCCGCTCCAGCCCTGCCATCCCATGCTGCCCAGAGGCCCTTAGAGATCAGGGGTGGGGCAGAACACCTGAGTCGTCTCCACAGCGATGATACAAGCGTCCCAACCACCCCATCACTCAGCACCTGTGTATGCAAATTAACTGCCATATTTGCTATGTTAATTTTCCTATCACTTCAGATTGACTGGTAGCATAGCGGAGGTAGGGTCAATTTACATGTTTGTCTATTATTAGGTAAGATTTCCACCTCTAACTCCTTTGATAGGATTTAAACTCACTAGAGCATTTGGTCTTCTCTTTCCGTGTGTGTGTGTGTGTGTGTGTGTGTGTGCGCGCGAGCGCGCGCGCGCGCAAACGTGTGTATGCATTGAGGCAATCTCAGAGACTCCTCTTTTCTGTACACGTGTAGATACTCCCCTTGCTACCAAATCCATTCAGTGATGTTACAGATCTAGGGAAAAAACTACTTTAATCGCCTTCTGCAAGAGATTGGGTTCAATTAATACATCTTTGACATGTAAAAGAAAACAATAGAAGAAAATATTTTACTAACATGCTTATATCACTGTTATATTGAGCCCAAAGCTCAGAACACAGCATCTTAAAGACATGTAAGAAATTATATCCACCACCCCTGCCCTTTAGCATTACCATTTAATTATCTGTGTAAGCACAGGTCTAAATAGACTTCATCATCACAAAGCTGTACACTTAAATTGTACTTTTTTTTTCTTTTCTTTTTTTTTCTTTTTTTTAATCTTTATTGTTCAGTTTATTAATTACATTGTTTCCCCTTTTTATCCCCCTATAGCTCCCCTCCATCCTGTACCTATCCCACCCTCCACCCTCACCTCCCCCTCGCCACTATCCTCTCCCATTGTTGCAAGATTTTTGTCCAGTCTCTTGCTGCACTTCCCACAACCCTTTTCTCCCCAAGAATTGTCAGTCCATTCCCTCTCTATATCCATGTCTCTATTATATTCACCAGTTTATCCTGTTCAACAGCCTATCAATTCACTTGATTTTTATGTTCATTTGTTGATAGATGTGTATTTGTTGTTCATAATTTTTATTTTTACCTTTTTCTTCTTCCTCTTCTTAAAGAATATCTTTCAGCATTTCATATAATGTTGGTTTGGTGGTAATGAACTCCTTTAGCTTTTTCTTATCTGCGAAGCACTTCATCTGACCTTCAATTCTGAATGATAGCTTTGCTGGATAGAGTAATCTTGGTTGTAGATTCTTGCTGTTCATCACTTTGAATATTTCTTGCCACTCCTGTCTGGCCTGCATTGTTTCTGTTGAGAAATCCGCTGACAATCGTATGGGTGCTCCCTTTTAGGTAACCAACTGTTTCTCTCTTGCTGCTTTTATTATTCTCTCTTTGTCTTTTGCTCTTGGCATTTTAATTATGATGTGCCTTGGTGTGGTCCTCTTCGGGTTCCTATATATTGGGGTTTGGTGCACTTCTTGGACTCCTAAGTCAATTTCTTTCACCAGGTGTGGGAAGTTTTCAGTCACTATTTCCTCAAATAGGTTTTCATTGTCTTGGTCTCTCTCTTTTTCTGGCACCCCTATAATTCGGATGTTGGTATGCTTGAGGTTGTCCCAGAGGCCCCTTACACTATCTTCAATTTTTTGGATTCTTTTGGTTTCTGGCTTTTTCAGCTGAGTGGATTTTACCTCTTTGTATTTCAAATCTTTAACTTGGTTCTTGGGGTGCTCCAGAGCACTTTTAGGTCTTTGTATACTATTTTTTATTTCAGTCAGTGTATGCTTAATTTCTGGTTGGTCCTTTTTCATATCCTTGAGAGTCTCCTTTATATCCTTGAGGGTCTCCTTCATTTCCTTGTAGGACTTATTCATTTCCACATTGGTCTTGATCATTTCCTTGCAGGTCTCGTTTATATCCTTGAGGGTCTTGTTCATTTCCTTGTAGGACTCATTTATTTCCATGTTGGTCTTGATCATTTCCTTTGTGGTCTTGCTTATTTCCTTATAGGCCTCGACCTTTTGTTGGAGCCTCTTGAAAAACCCTATAACCGTGGTTTTGAATTCCATGTCCAGTCGTTTTTTTTCCTCCATTTCTTTCACATCTGATTTCTTTCCATGTCGCTGCATGGTGGCTGCTTCCCTGAATTGGTCAATTAGCTTTGTGTGGTGGTAGACTTCCTACTAGGGACAGTGGCTCAGCCTCCCCAGTTACCTGAGGTGGATATGGGTTGCACAGTCTTGCTGAAGTTAAGCTCAGGTTAATCATTGTTAGCACTTGGAGGGTTGACCTCCAGGCCAATTGTCTGTGAAGCTCAGCTGTGCTCAGGTTGGGTGGGCGGAGTCTCCGGGCCAAGCAGACAGCGTTAGCTCCACCCTATGCAGCCCCAGGGACTCTGTGCCGGGGGCAATGGCTGCCAGCACCTCTGAGAGAGAGCCGCTGTGGAGCTCCACCGGCTGCCAGGGAATTCAGACTCTCCCAAAATGAGTCTGCATGCGCAATGTCTCACCCAGGGTCGTAAAACAAAGCAGACTGATGGTTTTCTGAATGAGAGAGCGAGTCGCAGAGTGCTCTCTGCGCAGTCAGGCAGCCGAGCTGTTCGCACAAGCTGCCTTCTCTACAAGCTGGCAGACCCGGCAGCACCCGAGCTTCGGCGTGCCCTCCCACTGTCCAGTTTTCATCCCGTGTGATAGTGGGTTATCTGGACTTCGCTCAGAGCTGGAGAATCAGTCCAGTGGGATGTCTTTGTCTCCCTGTTCGAGAAAACTGGCCGGTTTTCAGCCGCCCGCCCTCTCCGCGGCGCGCGCTCCAAACCTCTCTCTGCTCGAATCTTTCAGGTTGTTTGCAGCTGCTCCTCCGAGTCACAGTGTCTTATCTTCACTTTCATTTGTTGAATTTTCACTCGGCGAGCTTTCTGGTGATTCTGGAAGGTATTTGTTCTTTCGTTAAGTTGTAGTATTAAAATTGCTGAGTATGATGGCAAGATAGGTGTTTTACCTATGCCGCCATCTTAGTTCCCTCTAAATTGTACTTTTTTTTACATTATAATTTAAAACACCTCAAGTCACCTGATCCACAATTATTAAAAGGTTTCTTAGGTACAAAAATCCCTGAGAAAAGTAGCACTATGCCTTAAAACTTTTCTGAATATAATGACACGATTTTTGCTGACAAGTCTTGATTAGAGAGAAAGAACTTGAAAGCAGGAATGACTAAAACAGAAGGATAAGAGAGTATCTAAAGTAGATAAGACAGAAAATCATCACAGAAAGAGACATTAGTAGTGATAAAATCCAAACCTTTGCCGTTTTTTACTACATTGTCCTGTTGCTTCATTTTAAAGGGGCTAACTATCATATCTCTATGGGCAATAAAAATTTAAGTCATAATTGGTGTTTTTCAAGTAACCAAGAGAAAAAGAGCTAGAATCATTTAAGGACAGATGCATTTCCACCTGTTTTCCTATAAAAACACACCCTCTTATTGAAGCTTTAACATTTTTTTTCAATTATGCTGACATTCATTATCTTATAAGTTCAATTCTGGGTATGTATCTGAACTAATTCAAAACACTAATTCACAAAGATATATGTACCCTTATGTTCACTGCAGGTTTGTTTACAATAGCCAAGATATGGAGGCAGCTTAAGAGCTGATTAATATATGAGTCAACAAAGGAAATATGGGATATATATATATATATATATATACACACACATACACACACACACACACATACACACATACACACACACATATTACACACATACACACACACACAATGGAATATTACTTGGAAATTAAAAACAAAGAAATCTTACCATTTGTGACTACATGGATAGACCTAGAGGGTATTATGTTATGTGAAATAAGTTAGACAAAAAAGACTATATGATTTCACTATTGAAGCTTTTTGTTGTTAATCCTCACCAGAGGATACTTTTTGCACTGATTTTTAGAGAGAGTGGAAGGGAGACAGAGAGATAAACATCCATGTGAAAGAGACACATGAATTGGTTGCCCCCCAGATATGCCCAGATTGGGGCCAGGGATCATGCCAGCAACCAAAGAACGTGCCCTTGTTTGGAATTCAACCCTCAACCCTTCAGTCCTCAGGTTGATGCTCTAACCCTGGCTAGGGCAGTGTTGGCTAATTCACAGTAGCCAGAAACATATATTCCTCCCAAAAGAGGCCACACTGCGAAATTCTAAAGAGAAATCATTTCCTGATTTACTTTTCTCCAATACCCCATCTAAGTCAATAACTCTGAACATATTTACCGTGTAAATAAGGCAATTTAGAGACTTTTGTTAGAACAACCCTTTAAATTTAAGGAAATGAAACAAAGAGAAGAAAGGTTAAAATGTACCTACAAGAAGCAATTTGTTTAAAAAAAAAAAGGTGAAGAATCTTTACCTGTCTCTATCTGTAATTCACAGAACTCAGAGTAATCATCCTATGAATTAAACTCCCAACGTGTAGTCATGTTATCATGGCTTGATGATAGGCAAATGCCTTTCAATCTGAGTGCTTTTGGGCATTTGTCCGAAGTAACTGACTCATAAATAGGATTAAGGAAGTGTGCATAATTCTCTCCAACCAAGAACAATCTTCCCACTCTCTCTGGGATTGGAAGGTGGCTCTAAATAAAAGGTTCATTTATCTCTATGCACTTGTGATTTTTGCACCTAAGTGGTGTGAATGGCCACTGAGTATCTGGTTCAAAAACAGGACTTCTATTTTCTAAACCTCTTAGCTCCCATTTCATTCAGAGATGAATCAAGAAGGCATTCTCTGATGTTTATAACATTGCTTTCTATACAACACTAGAAGTGAAGAGAGGTAATGATTTAGCTAGTTGGGTGGGTAAGGAGGAAATGGAACTTTCTCAATGTTTTTAAATTAAAACAAAGCAGTTAACTAAAATACTTTGTAAGGCAGTTCTGGATAAGCATTTCTATGTTCCTATATCACATTTTCTATGTTGCTGATACATAAATCATAATCTATAACATCTCACATATCATCTTGATGTATAAGCAATGCACACAAACACATTTCTTATCATTCTCTTAAACGCATAATACAGACACCTGTTAGCTTTTTCAAATATTTTTAAAATATATTTTTATTAACTTTAGAGAGGAAGAGAGAGGGAGAGAGAGATAGAAACATCAATGATGAGAGAGAACCATTGATCAGCTGTCTCCTGCATGCCCCCATTGGGAATGGAGCCAGCAATCCATGCATGTACCCTGACCAGAAATCTAACCCTGACCTCCTGATTAATAGGTCCATGTTTAACCACTGAGCCATGCCAGGTAGGCATTTTTTAATATGTTTTTATTGATTTGGGAGAGGAGGAAGGAGAGAGGAAGAGAGATAGAGAGATAGAGATAGAGATAGAGATAGAGATAGAGATAGAGATAGAGATGGGGGGGGAGAGAAAGAAAGAGACATCCATGTGAGGGGAAAACATCTATCAGTTGCTTCCTGCACATGCTCCAATTAGGGAGACTGGAAGTGGAACCTGCAACCTGGTTATGTGCCCTGACCAGTGATCAAATCGACAACCTTTTGGTGCATGGGAAGACATTCAACCAACTGAACCACACTGGCCAGGAAACACCTGTTGACTTTAATTATTCATAATTCTACATTAACTAAATAGTCAGAACTACCTTATGCTGACCATCAATTCTAGATTTACATGAAGATTAAATAAGGCAAGAATCTAGTCTTTTTAATAATGCAAGAAATTTTGGTCTCCCAATTTTCCCTTGGAAAACTTGAAGGAAAAAGTCAGGTAAACAGGGGAAGAAAGGGTCATTCCTCATGACTGCCAACTACTATATACAGTGTATTAATTTCTCATTGTTTATTTTTTACTATGATATGGACCCAGGCAAAGTGATTCTGCATTATCTCTGGGTTATTAGAAGAGTCTGACTGCTTGGAGTTAATTTTATATATATAAACTTATATATTTTCTAGAGGCCCATTGCATGAAAATTCATGCACTAGAGGGGGGGGTCTCTCAGCCCGGCCTGCCCCCTCTCACAGTCTGGAAGCCATAAGGGGTGGGAGGTGACTCGATGATCAGGGGAAGGCAACACCTATCACCCCTCTGCTGCTGCCACTTCCAGCAGCACAAGCCTCGGCTGGCCCTGGTTACCTGAGCCTCAGGTGGCCCTGGGCAGCTGGGAAGCTGCCATCAAAGCTTGCTTGCACCTTAGGCTGGCCCCAGGCAGCTGGGGATTTAAGGGACTGCGGGACTCTGTACACCTGCTGCTCCGGTGGGGCTAAGAGGACTGGGCACCACCATCTTGGAGGGTATGGCAGTCAATTAGCATATTCCCTCCTTATTGGCTGTGGGCACTGCTATCTTTGCAATGGTGTGAGGGACAATTAGCATATTCCCTCTTTATTAGATAGTATTATATATAATATTTAACCTAAGTAGCTGATGTGTGTGTGTGTGTGTGTGTGTGTGTGTGTGTGTTGGCTGATTTTTTTGAGGATGCAGGGGCACACCCTGGGATTTGTGCTGCCCTTTGGAATGGGGCAGGTTGCAGCTCCTGTCCTCTGTGCTTCCAGCTCCACACCTGTGCTGTAGCCTGGGGCTCTGTACCTCTCTGTGGGGCTCACTGGGGCTAGCTCTTGCTGGACAAGGATTGCATACAGTCAGCTTTAGAGCATCTCCCATAGTTTTGGCCTATTAACCAGAGTACAACAGTTTGATGAATTGGTGCTTATATAGACACAGTTGGCAGCTTCTAATTAAATAATTATGGCTAAGCAGCTTCATGGAAACTATTATGGACCCTAGAAAGCCAGCTGTCAGTCTTGTGGGTCTTTAGACAGAGGAAGAGTTAACAGTGAACTCTAGGTATTAGGCACGAAGGGGGAGTATGTCATATGCAGCATACATGCTGTGCAATATAAAGTTCCTATGTGTTTGTGCTAGCCTGACGAGAGGGATGAAGAGCAAACTTTTGCTTAGCAATCTCTCAGCATCCCAACAAAGAAAGAAGTAATTATATGATCAAGAGCACAGAACCCGTCCAAAGCATCCTAAAGAGGGCACACAGTGTTAGATGCATGAGTCTTTAATCAGTCAGTCTTTGACACAGGAATGTCACTGAGATAGTAGGTAAATACAAATCAGGTTCTGAGTCTCATTTAGAAGTACAAGTGATTAGAGATCTATTTTGGTCTTTTGGGGGATATAGTTATTATGATCCTATTTGACTGAAGCTTTTTAAGATGCTATTTCAAATATTAGAAATCAGAGATCAAGATAAATATCACAAACCTGGATTTGAACTCTAAAATGCATTTTCCATAAAGTGAGAAGATATTTGTTCTACGTAATCACAGATAATATCAGATTCCTTTACAGTAGGCTAAAAAGCTAGAGTCTTATTTCTACACTAGTGGAAAATTCACCAGAAGGAAGAAAGCATTGTCTGGTATCCGGCAACTGAGCTTCAGCACAGAGGAAGATATCATTATAGATAGCGTTATTGGACCAAATCATGCTTATTGCACATTAGTATGCTACAGACCTGATTATTGATTTCACATATCTCCACAGGCTGTCCTTTCTATACATACGTAGGACTTGACTTCTAAAAACCCAATGTGTGTTAACCCAGTACAAAACAATTCGGCTTCCCACTGACCAGCAATATAGCAAGGCTCCCAGCACCACCTCCAAAGGAATAAACACAACTGTAGGCAAAACTGAGTCCAAGAAATTCATTTGTTCTTTTATGTTCAAATAAATTTGGACATTTTAACCCCTTAAATGTTGTATGGTGTGCCTTTAAATAAAAAGAGAGGAAATCAAATGTTAACATTGGAAACATATTTCTTACGGAATTCACTTTCCAACTCCCAGGCCAGCTGAATATCAGCAGTTAAATCGAGCACTAGACTTTACATACTGACTTGCTATTCTCCTTTAGGACGTCAATGGCTTACAATTTATCTAAAAAATGCTATTTCATAAAGCAAAACAATCTGTATTGAAAGTTTTAATTTAGACAAATGGACTGACCTCTAAGAAACAGAGTTCAAAAACTTCAATATAATAGTTTCCTTTCCTTTTTCCTTCTGGTTTCCTTTTATGTCAGTAATTCTGTCACCTCAGCTGCCTAGAAGTCTGCATGTGATTGACAATTCTCAGGGACCTAACGCCTACTAGGTGGATCTTAGAAGTTCAGCTTAAGTTTGCAATGCAACTCAAGTCTCAGTACAAATTACTGAAGAATCAAATAGAAGACTTGTAAAGCCTATAAAAGAAAATTTTAGACTTGGGGGGAGGGTAAGAAAGGGAGTCTTTCGTCAGTGTATACTGCCATCTAGCCAAAATCTCGTCATTCAGTATAACATTCATTTGTGTTTTCAAAGCCTCTGATGAAAGCAAGTCTTCAGCAACTAGCTTAATAGATCCCAAAGTTCAGATAAAAGAATAGACAGCAGCACTTCACTCGCTCCGAGTCTACCAACCTCCGTGGACCAACAGCCAAGTTCTAATCATCACTGTAACTTCACAATTCAATATCTGGCAAACAGATATACATGTGTGTTTTAATTCCACATACTACCAATAGCATTTGCATCTTGTAATTTTGAGGCCTTTGAATATTCTGTGACTTCACTGGAAAAACAGATAAAGTTGCCTTAGTTAAAACACAAGAGCTGAATTATAAACTCTAATACTCTAGTTATACCTCAAGTTAAAAAATAAAAATCCCAAAGTAATATTCCTTAGACACTGACGGAACATGCAGACCATACACATCTGTAAAGAGAATCAATACACATGAACAATAAAAGGAACCCTTTGCACTTACGGTAGAAGACATATTCAGTGTAGCTTGACCAGATCTTGTCATCTGTATATTGGTTGAGGAAAGATGCTGTCACTGAGGAGTTACAGGCCACCATGTGGAATCCACACTCTGACAACATATCAAAAGCTCTTTCCAGATGCTTGAATTTGAGATAAAATCTGGAGGTGTATCTTTCTGGGGCCCGGTCAGGGTCTCTGCTCTCATTCAAAGTTTCTCCAAAGACCTCCTTTGCCAAGGAAATCCTTCCACAAACCAAAATCCGGGGAACTCTCCGAAACTTGGCATCTGCCTGCCCCTCTCTGCCCATGGTGCAGGACCCTCTGTAACCCACAGTAATGAAACCCCACTTGCGGTCAGCAGGGAGCAGTGAGGAAGCAGGGCAGATTCTCGGGTCACTTCCTTGGGAGGCATCTTCGAAGTCACTATGGCAGAATTCCTCCGGGCTTTGCTTGATTTCATCAGGAGTCAGGAGTTTGACCAAGTCTGGGAGCTGGAAGTACTCAGCTTCCCTTTTCAGTCTTCCTCTCTCCGGAAAGTGGTCAGGCAGGACCACCTGCCTGTCCCTGAGATAGTCCAGAATATAACGGAACAAGAATCCATCTCTGTCAATGAAAAACCTTCCCTTTGAGTCCTTGGCTAGATCGTTAGCTGTGTCTCTCTTTGGGGAAAACATTTTCCACAGGAGGGAATGAGGGATGCTTATTAGTGTAGAATGGCGAGTGAAATAAACTTGACCCCCAACATTCAGCTCCATGACTTCAGGGAAGGAGTTTGGAATTGTGGCCCCTTGTTCTCGAGGATAATGACGACTACAGTTTCCACTCAGAGCCATTGTCCCTTTCTCGTTCTCCTCCTCCTATTTTGATTTGAAGGTGCAATCAAAAGGAGTCACAGCCTTATCCTTTACGTCAACTTGAAAGGGAGGGAGAAAGAAGGATGCTAACTTGTTAGAAATGGCCTCCTCTTACCCCAGTATTTTTCCCCAAGAAAGCAATATTTAGAATAGTCCACAGGTGAAGTAGTTGAAACCCTGGCTGGTGGTGAGCTATGACTTCATGGAATATAATCAACTCATCTCCATTCAATCTTCCCCCAGGCTCAGTAGACAAGGCAGGCCAGGTCCCCAGTTATTCAGAGATCTGTCTAAAGGAAAAGAGAGAAAATTATTTCCTCAAACCCAGCATGAGTCAGAAAAAGAGAGAGCTGATGGAGAGGGGAAGGGAGAGGGAGGGGAGGTAGAGGGAGGGAGTGATGATGGGAGGAAGGGAGGTAGAAAGTATTTTACATAAGCAGCCTTAGAACTACTGATTTTAGCCTTCTCCCAGGAAATAGCTTCTCTCAAGCTATTCTGTATCTACATGTTTATCCATACACCTCCTCTCCAGCAATTAGTATTAAAAACATTTCTACTTGCATTTCTGCATTTAAAAAGTAATATGCAATTTGAAGCTTCTAAGATGGGTTTTTTTTCCCCCTTCTGGACAGCAAAATCAATAGCCTCAGAACTTACCTTAGGGAGTGCTGGAAACTCAGTCCTGTGAATAAATACCCATTAGCAAAATGGTCAGAATGCACAGACACACTGAATCTATCAATGAAAAGTGCCAGAGAAATGTGCTCTTAGAAAAAAAATTATATATAGTTATATAAATGTATATTTGTATGTATGTATATATTCATTTCCGATCTCAAGTTAAAACAAGTCACAAAAAGTTAAACCATGATGAGAGGTGACTGGCTTGAAGAAGCCGAGAAAAATATTCAACCAAAGAGTCTCCAGAGAAGTGGGGGGAGGAGGGGATCAAACCTTCAGCAAGAATCCTTAAAACGGAAGAGTTGCAAGAGGTATCAGGACTTAGAAGCTTTTCAGAAAGCCCAGCAAGAGCAAAACGAAGGTGCCCTGCCGAGGTCCCAGGTAGCCACCCCACCTGCCGGCAAGGGCGAACAGGCTCCCATCCTCCTAGCTAGGTGGGAGCCTTTGGGAGCCCTTGGGAGCCGTGGGGAGCAGATACGAGCTGAGCTGGTGAAGCCGGCAGGAGCCGGTGGGATCTGGCACCTTCAAAGCGCAGGGAAGCCAGCGGCTCTGGGCTCCTGCTTCTCAGGCGGGCGGCAGAGCTGGGCGGTTCCACAGTTCCCAGTGCAGTTGGGCTGCTGTTGTTTCAGCAGTGCAGGCAAGAAACCATCCAGGGAAATGACTATTACATCATCTTAAAGGAATATGGCTTGGAGAAAGCGGAGGCAGCTTCAGTCACGTCCTCCTCGGTGACAGGTTGCTGGGATGGCACAGGGACACAGTGCGCTTGCCTTGGGCAAGGGATTCCGGAGCGCTCGCTCAGGGCTGGGGCGGGGACGCCGAGCGGCCACTTCCCTCCCTGCCCAGTCTGGAAGTCTGGAGTTTCCAGAGCCTTTGCTTAGCGCTTTCTTCTCTTTTGACCTCCATTGCCACCCCCGCCCCCGAAATAACCCCCCAAAGCTGTGGAGAGATAAACGCAATTGATTTTTTTTTTCACTTGACAAAGCTACAAACAAACCTTTTGCACAGGCACTGAATTTCAGCTGAAGGACAAATTTTCCCTTAAAGCTTGCTTTAAAAAAATAAACATAAAAAATAAACACCTAATGCCCCCAAAGTTCTAACTATAAAATATTTGTTCTGTTTTTTAAACCAAAGGTACATTAAACCATGTTCTCTTAAAACACCCTGTTCTTTTTTCTCCTCCTGTTCCATCCCTCTGCCAATCCCCTAATAAATAAATAAGTAAATAACTATTTAGTCTCTCTGGAATTAATGCCTTTTCAAAAAAATACATGAAGCAGAAGCATGGGTACCCTCAGAAAGCCCACCGTTTACAGCAGTAAGTCACCATCTTAGCTTACCTGTGAGAAATTGTAACCTGCAACCTTTCTCTGGGGCTGCTTCCTTGCTGAGCATCTCCTTGGATGCGCCACACCCCTGACCACTTATCCCAGGAGGTCCCTGATGGAAGACTAAGAGGTAGTTTACTCCTGTCCCAAAGGACTCCCTTAAGTGCATCATTAAGAATTTCAGGAAGGCATTTCCAGGGCAACATAATCCACTAACAAAGTGCTTCCAGTTGATCCTGCCAGTCAATAATGGCTTGGCCAACAGTTTACAGTAAGTCTGCTATTCCCCCTTTAAAACACCAGAGTCTTAGGACTCACATTCCTAATAAGAATGTAGTACTTCATCTATGAATAATATATGTGAGCCACACTCCATCCCAAAGAATTGCTATTAAAAAAACAAAAATGGAGAGTATAATTTAGATACAATTTATGGGACACATGTGTTTGTTGCCAACTTTCCCTCAAGATTTAGCTTGAAGGTAGACTTAGCAGTAGCATAAATTACTAGCTTAACAATCTTTTCTTCCCATAACTATCAGATTACTAAACACATTCTAAGTTTTATCTAACACTCCAACACCTGAGTATATGTGATCTGTTTCTTAACTATTCTATTAATCTGTTCTGGCCTCAATCTTTGGGTCTTAATGCTGGACCAATCAAGGAAATGTTTATTATTTTATGCACTTATATCGCCATCTACTGTTCCTAAACTATCGGTGCAGATCTATATCTGGCAATTTAATGGAGCCAAAAGTTAGATTATTTTTTTCTTTATTTTAAAGTTTTTGTAATGGCTTGAATATTGGAAATACACTGTTCACCTTAATGACAAAATGAACAGTTAGTTGCCACCAGGTAAAGGGAAAAATAAGTGTGAGTCCATGCCTAATAAGTATTGGATTTGGTTGTAGTTAGAAGTAAACAAATGTTTTATCTCTAACAGAGCAGGCCCGTATACCATGACAACAGCTTTGTAGACTGGATATTAAAATATTCTGGGGACATTTTGAGAGCAAGTGGAGAATAGGAGTGAGAAAAGCCATAGCTTTTTAAAGCTAAAAGGAACTTGAGAAATGAAAATCACCATCGCATTTTAGAGAAATTGAGGATCAGAGAGAGAAAACATTCCCATAGGATTACACAACCTTGGAATAACAGGGTGGGGTTTAGACTATTCAGTCTGATCAATATCTTGTTTTTAACCTTCCATATACTAGAATAGCAATAGAGAAGGCAAGTTAAAAACAATAGTAAGTCAAGATTGTTACATATTTGAAAACAGCAAGTCACTTAAAAGACTTTTTCACATTAAGTTAAATTGCAAGGCTAAAAAAATTTTACATTAAAAAGCATATTCTGAATTTCCAAAATGAGGAGCTCTGGTCATTGATCTGGGTTTCATAGATTAGGCTGTGCTTTGAGACTAGTTCTTAACCTTTTAGAGAATGGACTGCTTAGAGAATCTTATGAAATCTAGAAAATGAACACACAAGCATAAAGGTTTGCATCCCATGTCTGGGGAGGAGCTGTAAAGAGAAGAACCAGGGAGCCACAGAGCCAGGCATGCTCACCCCTAGCAATCTGCAAACTTCTACAATGAATCTTCTCTTTGAAATTAATTACACATACACTCAGAAACATACTCTAAGGATTGAAAAAAGAAAACATTCACCAGATAACTTTAACCTTGTGACCCATGGTTGGACCACACAACCTGAACTGGTATGTTTTAATAAACATTGTATATCCTATTCTTTCCACAGTATACCTTTATATTATTTTTGTGCTAAAATGTTCATTTATTATAGTAAATTGTGAAAAAAAATAAACAATTATTTTGCTAGCCCCCTTTAGGCATATTTACTTTTTTAAAAAATATTTTTTATTTACTTATTTCAGAGAGGAAGGGAGAAGGAGAGGGAGATAGAAAACATCAATGACGAGAGCGAATCATTGATTGGCTGTCTCCTGCATGCTCCCTACTGAGGATCAGACCTGCAAGCCGGTCATGTGCCCTTGACCGGAATCGAATCCAGAGCCCTTCATTCTGTAGGCCAATGCTCTATCCACTGAGCCAAACCACCTAAGGCTAGACATACTTACTTTTTAATCTACTTGAAGCCTCGAGAAATTAAGTATGTTGGTGCCTCTCTTCCATCTTTTTGAGAGACCAGAGATTTGGTTCAAGATTGGTTAACATCCTCTGCTCTGTACGCTTTCTTGTTCCTTTACTGTCTGGGAGGTAAACAAATGAAAAGCAAGATTTAAAAAAATAGGCTTGAAGGAAACAAAGCAATATAACATACAGAGAGATTTGAATAGTGCTGGAGTAAGCGAGCGTGTTTCAGGGAGGTTGTCAGTAAGCCTTGCTGGTGCCTTAATAAGAGGCAAAAAGCCAAGTCTAGGCAGTGAGTGTATTCCTGTCCTTCATGTCAGCAGATAACACTGCTGGTGTAATGGTTCTCTTCTGGCAGCTCTCTGCTGAAACACTGAGGGATGCCACACTGGCCCGAAGGTTGAACATACGGCAACAGATTTCTCTTAAGGGCAGAAGAAGAAAGAATGTTTCATTCTGTTCTTAGTAATAGTCCAAGACTATATAGCACATCAAGACACAACATGGGTAAATTGTGGAATTCATAAAGTGTGTCTTAGCCTGTTTCCTGTTCCCCCCGGACACACACCCTCATAGCTGAATTGTTGAAGAGTACATTCTCAAAAGGACAATTTTAATTTTGGAACAATGTGATCACTTCCCACATTTTCACTTCCCATCTTTAAGTTTCCTCTTCCCTCGAGCAGAGATAGCTTTTAGGCTGCCTATCTTTTTTATGAGGGAAGGAGGGAATTGATTTCATAAGCTTACTCATATTAAGATACTGTGCACTCATTGTGCTAGGTGCCCCAAGGACTCCTGCATTATCCTAATAGCTACTCTTGATGGAAAGCCGGCCATTGAGCACTTAAAACAGTCATTACCCCTCTTCCAACTCTGCCTGACTGGCTGTGTGACATTGGACAGGAGACTCAGTGTCTCTGAGTAAGGTTAAGCTGGAGGTAATAAGACCTGACTTTCAGATGTGTTGTGCAGATTAAATACTGTGATGCATGTAATACCTCAAGCATATCCCCTGGCTCTAGGTGAATGCTTAATAAATAGTAGCATTCATGATAGCAGCAGGAGTAGTTGTTTTGTTGCTATTAGACCCAAGTGGAGGCATGACGAAGTTACCAAATATGCTCAAAGATTGAAATTAGGTTCTACTTTCAAACTCTTTGCTCTTCTCACATGCAGCTTGAGTTAAAGATCATTGCTTATCATAGATGTATTTGTTAATAATGGGGGTGATTTCAGGCTCTGGCAGAGAGATGGGGTGGCCAAATGAAAAAAAGAATAATCGATTCCACAATGGTTAAAAATTAAAATGCCACTGTCTTCTGCCGGACAAGGTTTTATTTCTGATATCCTTTTGTTCATTCCACATGGCTGTATGAAGTACCTGTGTTATGTCCAGCATAGTGCTAGGTATTTAAAATGTTGAATTCTAAGATGGCAGCATAGGTAAACACCTGAACTTGCTGCTGCACACAACCATATCAAAACTACAACTAAAAGACAAAAAGAATATCATCCCGAACCACAGTAAGACTGGCTGAGTGGAAATTTTACAACTAGAAAGGAAGAGAAAAGCGCATTGAGTCTGGTGGGAAGTGCAGAGGTATGGAAGTGTGGAGGTATGGAGGCATGCACAAAAGGGCTGGCAACTGGGTACTGTCGTCTTTTTCAATCTGGAGGGACATACAAGCTCCCAACTGCTCTGAACTCCAGTTCCAGGTGAGACTCTGGGAAACCAGACTCATACAGGTAGAAAAAGGACTGCCTGGCATCAGGCCAAAACGCGAGGATGGCTTTCTCTCAGAGGTGCTTGCAGCAATCATTGTTCCTGCACAGTGTCTCGGGACACAGAGAACCAGGGCCTCCTCGGGACAGGGCTGACAGGCAGCCATTGCTGTTTGCTCCACCCTGGTGATTCTGAGACGCTGCCCCACCCAATTTACAACCCCACCGAAGCTGTGCACAGAGGCTTTTGAATATGAATGGACTAGCCTTTCGTAATCTAAAACCTAACAAACTACAGCTGGGTCAGAGAGCCCCAGAACATCCAAAAGAAGGCCCAAGGGTCCAGAGCAGCTTGCATTGCTTCACAGGTAGGCCTCATCTGGGTACCTCCAAAAAAGAAGAATCTGCAGATCTCGCCATAGCTTCTCCTGGGTGGCCTCAGGCAGAGGCAAATTTTGCACCTCCTTGGAGATCCAAGAGCCAGTGTACCTCGTCGTCAGAGTGAGACCATCCAAATTACAACTCTTCACATCCACAAGAGACACACTCATGGGGAAGACTCAGTAAGTGCCAAAGCCTCACTGAAACAAGTCCTACCCCATAAGGGTGTCACCAGCACAGAAATTCTCCCATTATAGACACAACTGGTCCTCATAGCCTACTGGCATGGAGGTCAATTCCTCCCAGTGATACCAACAGCAATCAAGACTTAACTAAAATAAGACTGTGCACACAGCCCACAAAGGGGTGCACCAAGAGTTTCCAACTCAGGTAATTGGGGAGGCTGAGCCACTGGGCCCTATAGGACACCTAGCACACAAAGCCACTCTATCAACACAAAGAAAAAAGCAGCCAAAATGTGGAGACAAAGAAACAAGTCACAAATGATAGAAATGGAGGAAAGCAAACTACTGAATACAGAGTTCAAAACCATGGTTATAAGGTTTTTCAAGAATCTTCTAGAAATCACCGATAAATTTAGTGAGACCCTTGAGGATATGAAAAAGGACCAACTAGAAATTAAGCATATACTGACTGAAATGAAGAATAATATACAGAGATCCAACAGCAGACTAGAGAATCGCAAGAATCAAGTCAAAGATTTAAAACACCCAACTAGAAAAGCAAAAAGAAAAAATAACCAAAAATATGAGGATAGTGCAAGGAGCCTCTGGGACAACTTTAAGCGTACCAACATTCAAATTATAGGGGTGCCAGAAGGAAAGAGAGAGTAAGATAGTGAAAACTTATTTGAAGAAATAATGACAGAAAACTTCCCCCACCTGGTGAAAGAAACAGACCTACAAGTCCAGAAAGTGCAGAGAACCCCGAACAAAAGGAATCCAAAGAGGACCACACCAAGACACATCATAATTAAAATGCCAAGGACTAAAGACAAAGAGAGAATATTAAAAGCAGAAAGAGAAAAGCAGTTACTTATCTACAAGGAAATACCCATATGACTGTCAACAGATTTCTCAAAAGAAACTATGCAGGTTAGAAGAGAGTGGCAAGAAATATTGAAAATGATGAATAGCAAGGACCTACAACCAAAAATACTCTACCCAGCAAAGCTATCATTCAGAATTGAAGGTCAGATAAAGAGTTTCACAGACAAGAAAAAGCTAAAGGAGTTCATCACCACCAAACCAGCATTATATGAAATTCTGAAAGGTATTCTTTAAAAAGAGGAAGAAGAAGAAAAAGATAAAGATAAAAATTATGAACAACAAATACAAATCTATCAACAAGTGAATCTAAAAAGAAAGTGAATAAAAAATCAGATGAGCAGAATAAACTAGTGAATATAATAGAATCAGGAGCATAGAAAGGGAGTGGACTGACAATTCTTGGGGGGAAGGTAGTGTTTGGGTGCAGATAGAGACTGGACAAAAATCATATACCTATGGACGAGGACAGTGGGTGGGATGGGAACCAGGTGGAGGTATGGGGGGGAAAAGAGGAACAACTGCAATAATCTGAACAATAAATATTTATTTTTTAAATAAATATATAAAACGTTGAATTCTACATAATCTCTGAACTCAAACACTCACAAACACATGTACATTCATATTCAAAATCCTACCAGTGGAAGACAACGAAGAGAAACTTCTAGATTTCTGAGCACTGCCTCTTATTTGCAGAAAGACGCCTACCGCTCTATTCAGCTATTGGTCCTACATAGTTCACAAATGATTTGGACAAACCACTTCACCTCAGGTGGTCTCTGCTTCCATAACTATAAAATGAGGTTGTATTCCCCTCTAATGATACTGTGACTGGTGACAAAACAAAAATAAAATACAGCTGTGAAATCTTCAGAGACATACTAGACATACTTCAGAGACAAATTACTAGGAAATAATTTGTTAGGTAAGAACAGAAAAAAAGGCACCAGAGATATTTCTTATTACAAAAAGCCTTACAAGAAAGAATTGGAATTTGACTTGTGTAATCTTAAAGTTGGAAGAGGAGAGAGACACTTTGAGGTCACCCACTGCAGCCTCAGATCCACCTAAAAGTTTGAGATAATAGAAAAAGTTTGGTTTAGTCATTTTTCTACAGTATCTCCCTAAAAATATTCACAAACTGTACTCTCATGAAATACAAATAATACCTAAAGCTGTTCGTGTCATCATAGTGCTTCTGATCAGAGGTCTGCAGAATTAAGTGAAATGTCCTTTTTGAAAGCTGAGCTTTAAAAATTTTGTATCCTGATTTAAAACGAAAGTAATGCTCTTCAGGTATGACATTATTGACTATTTCACAGGATCTAAGATGTTTTGTGTGTGTGTTTGTGCGTGTGTATGTATGTGTGTGTGTGTGTGTGTGTGTGTGTGTTGTATGTGTTTTGTGTGCATGTGTGTGTGTGTAGGGGATATATATTCCTGTGGTAGGCACAGATGTGAGATCACCTTAGCGGTTTCTCTTCAAAACAAGGTAACTTTTCTGGAACAAGTGGCCAAAGCCAGGAGTGAGTGCACAATTTGGCGATGAAGTTGAATAAAGCCAACTCACACATACAGGATGGGGCAAAAGTACGTTTACAGTTGTTCATATGGAAAATAATACAAATTAATAATGCTATCTAATAAAGAGGGAATATGCTAATTGATTATCATGCTCTCACAAAGATGGTGGCACCCCCAGCCAATAGAGAGGGAATATGCTAATTGACTGCTACGCCCCCACAAGATAGCAGCACCCACAGCCAGAAGATGGCGGCGCCCATTCCCCTCAGCCCCACCTCATCCAGCCAGAGTCCCCCAGTCCCTTCAGACCCATCAGGGGGCAGCAGGTGCTGTGGGCTTCATCCAGCCTCAGTCCCCAGTCTCCTCAGCACTGCCTCATGCTGCAGGAATCCCTCAATTCCTTCAGCCCCACCTCATCCAGCTTCAGTTCCGGATTCCCCTCAGCCCCACCTCATCCAGCCAGAATCCTTTAGTCCTCTCAGCCCCGCAGGGGAAGGCAGTTAAGGGCAAACAGGCTGGCCAGGGAGCACTCAGGGACTATCAGGCTGGCAGGCAGATTGGTTAGGAGCAATCAGGCAGGCAGGCAGGCGAGTGGTTAGGAGCCAGCAGTCCTGGATTGTGAGAGGAATGTCCGACTGCTGGGATCGGGCCTAAACTGGCAATCGGATATCCCCTGAGGGGTCCCATATTGGAGAGGATGCAGGCTGGGCTGAGGGACACCCCCCCCCCCCATGCACACATAATATAAGAATAAACTTTGTGTTTTATGTACTCACAACTGTAAACCTGCTTTTGTCATGCCGTGTTTTGAAAGTTATCCTCATCTGTATGAAACCTAAGCAATAGAAATACAGACTGCATTTCTTTTTTTTAACTCATCTGAGAATATGTTTTATTGACTTCTTTTAGAGAGAGAGAGAGAGAGAGAGATCCATGTGAGATAGAAATATCAATCAGTTGGCTCCCATGTGCACCCTGACAAGAGATTGATCCCACAACCTAGATATGTGCCCTGACTGGAACTAGGAATTTGAACCACAACCTTTTGGTATAGTGGATGAGGCTCCAACCAACTGAGTCACTCAGCCAGAGTCAGACTCTAGTTCTTAAAATAAATTTCCAATAAAAAAAAAATGGAATGTAGTTGGCCAACTACCAAACAATTGGTTCCAGCAAATGTAATGCTCTATTTCAAGAACAGTTAGAAAAAAGAAGAGATATACCCTGCTTCCCTTATAGATGTTTTGCTAGCAGCCTGCTAATCACATTGTATTATTCACCACACGAGAGGCCTGGTACACAAAATTCACTCACTTGAGGGGGGGCAGCACAGGAGGGGGTCGTCCCTCAGCCGAGATTATGAGAGGGCGCAGGTCAGGCCAAGGGACCTCAACAGTGCATGATTGGGGCTAGGGCTGTACCATGGGAGAGCTCCAAGGCATGTCTAGCCCATCTAGCTCAGTCCCAATTGGTGGGACCCAAGCAACAAGCTAACTTACCAGTTGGAATGTCTGCCTCCTGGTGGTCAGTGCATGTCATAGCGAGTAGTTGAGTGGCCCTGGCTTATTATTAGCACACTACAGGCCCAGTGCATGAAATTCATGCATGGGAGGCGGGGGATGTCCCTCAGCCCAGCCTGCACCCTCTCCAATCTGGGACCCCTCAAGGGATGTCTGACTGCCCGTTTAGGCCCAATCCCAGTAGGAACTAGGAATTTGAACCACAACCAAAATATTTCACATAATTTTGCAGTGATTAGGCCCAGTAAGATTGGGCCTAAACGGGCAGTCAGACATCCTTCTCACAATACAGGACTGCTGGCTCGAAACTGCTCACTTGCCTGCCTCCCTGATTGCCCCTAACCACTTCTGCCTGCCAGCCTGATCCCCCTAACCACTACTCTGCCAGCCTAATTGATGTCTAGCTGCTCCCTTGCCAGCCTGTTTGCCCCCAACTTCCCTCCTCCGCCAGCCTGGTCACCCCCAACTGCCCTCCCCTGCTGGCCTGATTAGCCACTACTGCCCTCCCTTGCAGGCCTGCAACCTCTCAATGGCCTTCCCCTGCTGGCCATCTTGTGGTGGCCATCTTGTGTCCACATGGGGGCAGGAACTTTGACCACATGGCGATAGCCCTCTTGTGTTTTGGAGTGATGGTCAATCTGCAAATTATTCTTTTATTAGATAGGATAGAGGCCTGGTACATGGGTGGGGGCCGGCTGGTTGCCCTGAAGAGTGTCTCAGATCAGGGCGAGGGTTCCCTTGGAGTGAGGGGCGGCCTGGGCAAGGGGCCTGTGGTGATTTTCAGGCTGGCCATGCCCCCCAGTGACCCAAACGGAGACCCTGGGATATGGGATTAATTTATGTTCTACAATTGAAACTTTGTAGCCTGGAGCGGAGCCAAGCCTTCTGCTGGCTCCATGGCAGCAGCCATTTCTGTTGGGACATTTACCTTCAATAACTGAAACTTTGTAGCCTAGAGTGGAGGCCTAGGCCAGCCAGGGCTGCAGAAGCTTGGTTCCTCCATTGCCTGGGCAACCCTAGTCTCTGCTCTCTCCAGCTCCATGGCTGCCGCCATTTCTGTTTGGATTATGTATCTTTTATAATTGAAACTTTGTAGCATTGAGTGGAGCCCTAGGCCAGCAAGCGCAGGTGGAAAGCTTGGCTTCCTCCATTGCTAGAGAAACCCAAGCCTCCCTCCTGCTCTCAGTGGCGGCAGCCATCTTGGTTGAAATTTATTTGCATAATTTGCTCCTGATTAGCTGGTGGGCATGGCTTGATCAGAGATACGGTCAACTTGCATATTACTCTTTTATTAGATAGGATTATGCACTGATTGGTTGAATGGCCGACCAGACCATTGGACACTTGGCATAGTAAGATTTTATTATATAGGATGATGCTGTTATGTACACTGTAATATTCATGTTGGGATAGTCTTCATTATGTTTGCTGAAGATTATGTAATATATCTCTTGATAAAGGACTAGTGTAACTTGTAGTTCTGTAATTGTCACTCTTTAATCTCCTACCTAGGAAACCCATTTTTTAAATGACATCTTTATCATTCCAAAATATGCAAGCAGTATCAAATCAGAATAAGCTTAGGTGTTAAAAAAAAACCTCATTTATTTTTAAAAATTGAGTCAAATTTTGTAATAATATGTAAGTGGTCTCTAAAGTGCATTTTCATTTTTTCCCCAAATTGTTGTATGCAAAAGTAGAATTGGTTGAACCCCCAAAAGCAACTTGTAGAAAATAGAGTTTTTAAAATCCTTGTTGTAATGAAAAGGAGCAGGTTTTAGAATCAGGCAGAGCAGGGTTTGAAAGAGGTACCTACCAGCTGTCTGATCACGAGCTAATCTCTTTATCTCTCTGAGGACTGTCTCTCTCTCTCTCTCTCTCTCTCTATATATATATATATATATATATATATATATCATTAGAAATAAAAATATCCACTTTGCTGGATTGATGTAAGGATTAGTAAAAATGCTCTGTGGAAGTGCTTGGCCCACAGCACATGTTCAGTAAGTAATGGGCAAATGTGATTATATTTATGTTTGGCTCAATCACCTCCTCTGTCCGTCTTCCTCTACTCTCTGCCCATTCCCCATGGGGTTTTATTAATGAGTGGATGGAAGGGCAGGTACCACATTACTCATTCATGCTGGTGATAAAATGTCCTTTTTCTGAAAGTCTGCTTCTCCCTTCTGGGAGGGGGTTAGGGGAAAGGAAAGGGATACTAGGAATGCTGAGTACATTTGTCCTTGGAGACAGATAATTAGTTCATTTAAAAACATATTCTCCTGCCTTAGATGCTATGATCACGAGTTAATCTTTCAAAGATGAGTGGAAGAAAGTGAATGAACACGCTGACTCATTCAAAATATTTCACATCATTTTGCAGTGATTCAGCACAATCACTTGGTGTAGTGATTATAGAGACAATTTTCACAACTAATTCCACACATATCATACTTGTAAGTTGAGACGAATATTACCCATGGCATCTGCACATGAAGAACAGCAGGAGAGAGGAGGGCAGAGACCAGATAACAAGTGGAAAGACTTAGCTTAAGAGACAAAATGGAACTGTTTTACCAGTGGACTCAAGAAGTCAAAGCTGGGAATTTCAGATATGCTCTGAATATCTGGTATTCGGATACCTTTTTCTCTTGCCTTTGGAGTTATTTGCAAGAAATCTATGGAACAGGAATTGTTTTTCACTCAATTTAGCATCTCAGGTAGTGTAAGTTCTGGCATCTGGAAAGAGCTTAATAAATGTTTGTTGAATTTAATTTCAGGAGCAAGAGAGTATCCTCAGAACTGCAAAAAAAAGAAAAAAAAAGAAAAAAGAAACAATATGCAACGAAGCTGACAGGTTAACGTCAGAACATGCTATTGTTCAAAAATACATAGTAGCTGATTTCAGTTTATTCTCAGAACATGGAGTTCTTCTTGCTGTCTGGGACCTTTTCATTTGGTCAGGTCCCCCCAAAAATGAACTGACTGCAAAAATCAGCCTTTCTTAAATCACCGCTGCAGAGAGGTCATTCAGGGACCCAGTGTGGAGTCTATCTGGTATAGAAAAAAATGAAAGACCCTTTAAAGGAACATCCTTGGAAGAGTAAGAAATAAAAAAGTTTCATACTTCACTGACACCAGTGAAGTTTCTTAAAACACCCATGTCTGTGTCTGTAGTCAAACGAAGTAATAAAATTAACAAATAAAACTAATTCTGCCAGACATTTGCATATACATTATCTCTTTTAATTCCCACAACAATCTTCAACTGTTGGCATTGTGGGGAGAATAAAAGATCCTCCAAAGGTTAAGTAATTAATAGCAGGTTACTTACTGTTGTAATTAACCCAGCCTGTCTAATCTCAAAGTTCCCTTGTAACTACTTGAACCTTCTTCAGCAATATAGTTCCATTTATTAAATTTCCTCAATAGGTCCCCAATATTTGGATTTAGCACCACACAGAGTCAGAGTAATAACACATTCCTAGCAGAGATCACCACTGTATCCCTAATCCTAGTTCAGCACCTGGCCCAGAGAAAGTATTCCATAAGTATTGTCAAAGAGTCGTTAGAACAAAAAGTGAATGAATGACTGAATAAACAAACAAGCTACCAATTGGGACAAGGATATGGAGAAATTTAAACTGGATATAGGAAGAGTCTGATCTCGTGTGGCATGTCTAATTTTCTTTTCTCCTAAAATGTTTATTGAAATAGGAGAATGATTTCAAAAGATGAAAAAGATTCCAAAGATGAATAAAAAGTTTATAATCACAGAATTAGGCCTTTATGAATCCAAAAAGGATGAGTAATTAATTTATATGTTTTATGTTCCAGAGTTTAGAAACTCTTAGAAATCAACCTCTTTGGGATAAGACTCTCTAGAAACAATAAAACCCTAGGTGGTTGTGTTTGCTTGTTTTTTAAGTTCTTAGATGCTGAAGAAAATATTAGTTACTTAAAAAATATCTTGCCAAGGCACCAAGCAATTCTAATCCAGCAATTTTATACATCAGTGAAAGTGTGTGTGGAATGGGGTGGAAAGCCTGGTAATGATTGACCAGGCACACCCATAGGGCACAGACTTAAGGGGCCAATGCACACAATTCAAATGTGACTTGAAAAACATCACTCTTTTGCTGTATAATGCAGATTTGAACAGCGTCTGCCAAGGAAATTGCATGTTACCTTTATAGACAATGATCTGAGCCTCAAGCACATCTCACAATTACAATGTGCGATTCAGTGGCTGCCAAAGGATACAGGCAATTGTTTGAAATGGAGCCAGTGTCTCCTATCTTCCTAATAAACCTGACTGCCATTCATTAGGGAAATGATGATACCCCCCCCAAAAAAAAGATTTATGTATCCGACAGAAACAGGATTCAACCTTGTATCACTTGACCCACCCCTGGAATTTTTCATATACTTAAATAAGATCTTGAGGGCAGTTACATACATCTATGTTGTCAAAGTGCCATTATACTGGACACAGTGGCTAATATTACCCTTAGATAGAAATATTAAATAAAATCCAGACAAAAAATTATATAAATGGACCAAGGATGGAGAAGTGATGGATTACTTATGTGCACAGAGAGTAAGCAAGTGCACTCTAAATTTTTACTGCCATTTTGCCCAAGGACATTTATGCCAATAAGTAGAAGGAAAGAAAGATAAAGCCACTACCCACTGAATGTGATCAATGAAGTCCATGTGGAAAACATCAGTGCTTCACAAGAATCACATCTCCCTCCTAAAAGTTCACCTGCAGAGTTACTGGCTCATCAGGTCAACAGAGTCCTTTCCCAATTACTAACAACAACTAAGGTTGCTGGAGCCCAATAAAGAAGCTTTGAGCTCCTTTAAAACACCTCTTCTGTTCCATGTCTCCTATCATCATTTATTTACTCAAATATTTACAAATCTATTTGTACAAGAACTATGTTAACTGTAGATAGTACAATGATTAATCACACAGGAGACTTACCCTCAGCAAGTTGATAATCCAGCAAGCAGAACAGAGGAAAACACTCACTCTGTGTCCACACTTGGACTAGGAAAGTGATGCACTGAAGAAAGTGGTGACTGCTGCTAAGAGAAGTGAAAAAGGGAGAGGAACCAAGATGGCAACATAGGTAACTGCCTGTACTCACTGCCTCCCACAACTATAACAAAATTACAACAAAAATACAGAATAGCCATCATCCAGAACTGCCAGAAAGCTTGCTGAATGGAAGTCCTACAAATACAGAAGTAAAGGAGAAAGCACAGTGAGACTGGTAGGAGGCGTAGAGGCACAGAATGGAAGAAGATTACCTCTGCAGAAGCTGCCTGTGAGGAACAAGGGGTCTCAGCCCGACACCAGAAGCCTGGCCCAAGATCCCAGAGCTGGGAAGAGAAGTTCCTGTAACTATGGGCCATAAAAACCAGTGTGGATTGGGGCTCAGTGACACAGAGGCTGCTGGATGAACTGAATTTACAAGATCCCGCTTCCTCCTGCTTCCTCTGAGCTCCAGAACTAGGACTAGCTTTTGGGGGGACACAGACACATACAAAGAGAAACTACACTGTCTGGCATCAGGGCAGAAACTCGGGGTCAGCTTTCTCCCAGATGGAGGTGCTGGCAGGGATCATTGTTCCTATTCTGGGACCTCCCAGATCACAGGGCTAACTGGCAGCCATTTCTGTTTGCTCCACCCTGGTAATTCCAAAAAACGCAACCTCCTGAGAGAATATTAAAAGCAATAAGAGAAAAGCAGTTACTTATTTACAAGCAAATGCCCATATGACTGTCAGCTGATTTCTCAACAGAAACTATGCAGGTTAGAGGGAAGTGGCAAGAAATATTCAAAGTGATGAATAGCAAGGACCTACAACCAAGGTTATTCTACCCAGAAAAGCTATCATTTAGAATTGAAGGTCAGATAAAGAGCTTCACAGACAAGAAAAAGCTAAAGGAGTTCATCACAACCAAACCAGTATTATATGAAATGTTGAAGGGTATTCTTTAAGAAGAGGAAGAAGAAGAAAGTGATAAAACACATGAACAACAAAATGGCAACAAATACATACCTATCAACAATTGAATCTAAAAGTGAAAATAAACAAGAAATCTAATGAATAGAATAAACTGGTAAATAAAATAAAATCAGAGGCATGGAAATGAAACAGACTGATGATTGTCAGAAGGAAGGGGTGGGGAGGCAGGAAAAGATTAAACAAAGATCATATATGCAAATATGCACTACCTATGGACACAGACAATAGGGCTGCAAAGGCCTGGGACAGGGCAGGAACCCGGTGGAGGGGGGCAACGAGGGGAAAAAAGTATCTGCAATACTGTCAACAATAAAGATTAAAATTTTTTTTAAATAAATGAATAAAAAGAGAGAAAGAGAAGTGGAAAATATTTTATAAGAGAGGCATGGAGCTAACCAAAATGACATCCTTATTTTAAAAGTTGAAGAAACATCATGCCTAGCACAAAGTTCCCATTAATAAATTATTGAAGGATCAAAGAAAGTGCCACCATGCATCACCACACATTTACTGGACATGAAGTCAGGCACTTACTTGGAGTTCATTTAGAACTGCCCCAACCTAAGCTGACTCATTAGAGTTCTATTGGCTTAAGAAATATTTTATAGGTCTATATAAATGTAAGCCCATTGCAGTACTAGTTCGTGTAGCTCATTTATATTGGGCTCCTAGCCAATGAGGACTAAGAGCCATTTGCCTGGCCCATCCCAATCATTAATTTATTCCATCAGGTTTCTCTTTCTGCCATTACTTGTGTGCCAGTGAGCACATTGGTTCAAGAAGACTGATCAAGTGTAATGCTAAGGATTCTACAAAAGATCCAGGAAGATCCTGGATGGCAGCAAACAACGTTCACTGCAATAGCTGCTAGGCCTCCAGGAGAGAGAAACCCATAAGGGCAGATTCTGATTGCCTGATAGAAATCCTTTATTGGAAGGTCAGCATAAGACTCACTGCAGCCCAGAAAGATTGACTGACATCAATATGAAGAAGAAATAGAAGAAATCTATGGCTAGAAGCATATCACAACTTCAGAAGACTGGAAGGGAAAGAAAGATAACTGCCAAAATATGACATCAGTAGCATATCTACCATGTATTTATTATGGTGTACTAATCCTTATAGCACCAATTTAGCTAATATGATCATTTCCAGGAACAAATTCCCACAATAAAAGGGGAATGCCTGTAATTTAAGGCTGGGGGTGGATGTGGAAGAGGATCTAAAACTATTTCTATTTCAGATGCCCTAAGAGCCCTGAAATTAAGGCTATCTTGAGGACTTAGGGAAGTTGACTTTCTTTTTTTTAAATATATTTTATTGATTTTTTACAGAGAGAAAAGGAGAGAGATAGACAGTTAGAAACATCAATCAGCTGTCTCCTGCACACCCCCCACTGGAGATGTGCCCACAACCAAGGTACATGCCCTTGACTAGAATCAAACCTGGGACCTTTCAGTCCACAGACCGATGCTCTATCCACTGAGCCAAACCGGTTTCGGAGGGAAGTTGACTTTCTGAAAGTAATAGCAACTCTTTAAGACAATTGTGTAACACAGTGGAGCACTAATAAAAAAACCAGTTACTTTTATTCAGCACAAAAGAACAACCTAATGAGTAATTGCAGTCACTCTTCATTATTTACTAATAAAGTTTGACTGCTTTATTAACATCATATCCATAACATTGAAATGGAAAAGGAAAGAAACATACACTGAAATACTGAAACAAAATTTAAGTACTAGAAATTATTATCTATGTAGGGAAGCATTAGGGCATCATGGTGAAAAGTGTGCACTTTGGGATGGGCAGGTCGGGGCTCAATCCCAACTCCATCATTTACCACCTGGAAAAGTTACATTACATAACATTACATTACTTTCCAGACACAGATTCTCATCCACAAAATAGGTAATAATTATAGTTCTTTACAGAAATTTGGTGAGAATAATAGGATACATATTGAATACTTAGTTCATCATTAAGCCCACTGTGAGTGTTCAACAAATGTAGCTTTCTGTTTTGGGATTGTTGTTTTTGTTTGTTTGTTCGTTTGTTTTTTATTAATCCTCACCTGAGGATATTTTTCCATTGATCTTTTTTAGAAAATGTGGAAGAGAGAAGGAAAAACAGAGAAACATCAATGTGAAAGAAACACATTGATTGGTTGCCTCCTACATGCGCCACAACCACGGTCTGGATTGGGGAGGAGCCTGAAACCAAGGTACATGCCCTTAACCAGAATCGAACCTAGGACACTCTGGTACACAGGCCGACACTCTATCTAATGAGCCAAAATGACTAGAGTTGTAGCTTTTTTGAAAAATATTTTTTTTTATTGATTTTAGAAAGGAAGGGGGAGGGAGGGAGAGATAGAAGCATCAATAATGAGAATCATTGATTGGCTGCCTCCTGCATGTTCCCCACTGGGGTGGAGCCTACAACCTGGGCATGTGCCCTGACATGACCAGGAATCGAACTGTGACCTCCCGGTTTATAGGTCAATGCTCAACCATTGAGCTATGTTGGCAGGGCAAAATGTCGCTTTTAGAATGCATTTTTTCTAAAACCACTTTAGATTATTTGTTCCCTAAATCAAAGGGTAGAGCTTCATCATTAACCTTAGCCACTCCTAACTCTGGACCCCTTACAGATTATGGGAATGAAGCAGAGAAGTTACACAGATTTCCTTTGAGATGCACAGCTTCCCACTGAGAGATGTTATAGGCAAGTCAAAGGGTACCATGTGGCAGAGTTACCATATGCCTGGTCTGTATAACACACTCTCTACTTGCCAAATTGTCACGTTATCATCTCTAGCCCTATGAAGCTTTAGCCCTTGTTCCTCATTTGTTAGCTATCACTTATTCCACTTATGGTTTTTAGTACACAAGAATGGTAAAAAATCTGCACATTTTAAAAGTCCTCTTTTTCCCTCTTTACATGCTGTCCCTTGTTGACTTGATTCAGTCTCAATGTAACAATTATGAAAATGACTCCAAAATCTAAATGTTTGGCCTTGTCCTCTTTCTGATTTCTATATACCTATTAGGCATCTTCACATGGAACCTACCAATATCTCACTCTCAAGTCATTCAAGTCCAAAGTCAAATATACATTGGCCACTCCCATCTATTATATTCTACTAACTTTTCTCTGAACTAATGGCATCACTGACATTTTTCTATTGTCTAGGTAAGAACCCATCATTTGACGTCTCCCTTTCCATTAGTTCCTGATATCTAATAATTAAATCAATCCACTTCATATCTACCACAACTCATTCTGGTGTCTCTCCCATTTACATTTGTCCCGCTCATGTTCTTTATATCTTTCACCCAGATTCATATATGTGACAAGTAACCACATATATAATTCATATATGTAACGAGCATTTACCGTCAGCCAGATGTAAGCGCTCATGTTGGAGACCCAGAGACGAACAAGGTATACAAGGTTCTTGCCCTCTTGCAACTTTCACTCTAAGCAAGAACACAGATTTTAAATAATTTTAAACAGTGACATGGGCTATGAGTAACAAGAGAACTAGGTGGGGTTTGGGGAGACAAAAAGAAGATGATGAGGTATGACAGGTTGGGGCTCTCTGAGGAAGGGATATGTAAACTGAGACAAGAAGCCAGCCATATTAAATTCTGGGAGTAGCATGTTCTAGGCAGATGGAATAGCAAGAACAAAGGCTCAGATGTCTGAGGTCAGACTAAATGTGGCTTACTCAGGGAACCAAAAAAGCCAGGGAGCTGGAGCCTAATGAGCAGACATGAGAGTGTAGGTCCTAGAAGCAGAGTCCAAACTGTGTGAAGCCTCATACACCGGGTAGGAGTGTAAATTTCATTCTAAAGTGTAAAGGTAAGTTATTAATACACTTAAAATAATGTTATATACTTTACTTGTTTTTTAAAGTTGACTTTGTCTGCTGGGGGGAGAATGAATTGTATGTAGGAGAGCAAGACTAGTTGTTGGGCAACCAGGGAGCATAACATTATTGGGTTCCAAGATTAAGATGCTGAAGGCTCAGACTAGGGTTAAGGGAGGATCAATGAGAAAAAAACTGGTGAGGATTTGGATGCATTGTGGAGGTACTAGTGACAGTATTACTATATGAATCTGCTAATGTTCTCCCACCTGCTTTTTTATCTCAGTTCATTTAACACAAACTGATATCACCCTTCTAAGGATACCATCCTTTGCCCAGATATGTTATTTGGCTCCCCTGTTATGTATAGATTCAAAGCCCCATGCTATGTGGCAATAACTTCTTTAAACATACATACAGAAAAGGAGAAAAGAATAACAAAGCTATTCAAAAGTTCTGAGATAAGTCATTTCACAGACAGCACTATTCACAAAAATTGGCACTGGCTTTTGATATGTGAAGAAACACCATTCACGGTTCTTTAACTGCTCCCAATCTGAGAGGTTCTGTCCTAAATGAAAAAGCCACAATGCATCCCACTGTTGATGTTTTAACATCCAAGGGAAGTTCTAGTAACTAGAAGAAATTAACTATTTAGACATACATAAAATTAAAAATTGGTTAATTTTTTATGATCCTTGACTTTATCCATTTTCTGAAATATAATATCCAATTATAATGCAACTGAAATTTACTGATCAAGTTAACTATAAAAATGGAGAACTTGATAAAATAAAATCACACTGAATAAATATATAATAATTATATAATTGTTTGTCTTTCTGCGTAAGCAAGCATTTTTTGGAAATAGAAATTTCATCTCAGGATCATCAAACTAGACTTGAGAAGCATCAGTATTAATAATCAAGAGTAACAGAAGGGGGCAGTGTTACCACAGTCTCTTACTAGTACATAGCCTTATGCCCTGAAAGAGAAAAAGAGAATTTTACGAAGAGTAACATTGTTCACATTGTTCGTTTATGCAGGAGCAGGAAGTGAATTTAGTTTCATTGCTTTTTTCTTTTCACTTGTTATGTCTCAACTCCCCAAACGAAGTTAGAAATAAGTTCCCTTTGACCTACCACCCAGATATTGAAGCAGGAATTTTAGGGAAATATAGGCAGACTTAGGGATTTTTTTAGAATTGGGATCCATGGGAAAAAAAACAGGGCCATGACTGGGAGAAGGTACATTTCCATAACACAAGAAAGCCCGGTGCAGTTACTTCTCAAGGAAGCAGCAACAGGTATATTTCCATATGACAAGGGAACTGGAAATAGCCAAGAAAGATCTATATTTGCAAAATAAAGAAAAGAGAAGAAAGCCCAGAGGGGATAGAGGAACAATGGGGAAGGAGGGGAGAGAACCTCCTTTGAGACCAGGAGTTACTATAGTAACCAGTCTAAGGGAATAGTGACCAATCAGAGGGGATATCAAGGCACCAGGATCTACAGCCTATATAAGCCATAGGGAAAGGAAACTCAGTGGGACTCTTCCCCCTCCCTACATGGAAGTCAATTCTGTGGGACTCTTCCCTCTCCCCACGTGGGAGTCTGTACTTGTTCTTCAATAAATCTCCACCTATGCTATACCACTTTCTGTCAGTGGATTCATTCTTTGATTCTGGTAGACAAAGATTCCGGGTTTCAGTCCCAAAATTCTGTATCAATTTGTCATGCCAACCCTTGTGAGAAAAAGACCCCTTCCCACTGTGGCCTCAAGAAATACAAGCCCATCTCTATGTTTATATTAGTTATTGGTTTTTTTCTTCTATAGAAAGAAATTAACCTGTACTGAACATATGAGCAAAATGCTCTACATTTAACCTATTTTCATCATTATTTTGCACCATTAGGAAAATAAGTAAATAGCTATATACCCAGAGACTTACTAAAAAGTATATATAGAAGAACAGAAGAAAACAGTCCTAGCCCTCAAGACAATTTGACAGACAACTCTAAAGAGAGCTCTATGCAGAGAAAGTCTGGTAAACATCCCTAAAAGAAAGGTAAAATATTTAAAGGAACCTGATTAAGACCTCAACTGAGTTTACGGTTAAGTAATAGGAGAGAAGTTAGGGAAAATATCCTGACTAATTGTAATTGTACTTTGATGAATAGTAGAATCTTGAAAAATGGAAGCTATGCTTTTGTGGAGATGGAAAAAATTCAGTTGACAATTTGGCTGGAGCCAAATGCACTGTGAAAGAAGAATGGGGGAGTTGCCAAGAAGTTGAAATTTACATTGTAACCAATGAGTAGTTACTGAAAGCTTTTGAGCAGCCACTTCTACAAGATAATAGGAAGCTCATCCACCCTTCCCCCAGCTATCACCTTTCTCACTTCTCAGAGAAGGGACCTATCTCTCAATGATTTCCATCAATAGCCCTACTGAAGGGTATGGCTTTAACATTGGAGTTCTAATCATTTCAGTATTTAGGACACTTTTGGAAATATTTTTTTCCCTGCTCCAATCATGGAAGAAAGAGAAATAAAGGGGAAATCTGCTTTATAACCATGTGGCAAAGTAAAGGACTGCATACATTTAATGCAAACTTTGAGTGGCAATCATTGATGCTCCCTTACAATGGAGAGTGGGGATGCATGTGTGCCCATTCGTTCGTTTATTCATCAAATAGTTGTTAAGCACATTCTATATTCCAAGAACCATTCTAGATATTAAGGATACATAGTGAACCCAAAAATAGCCAAAGCCCCTATCTTCATGGAGTTCATGTTCTAGACAAATAAGCATATCAGATGTTAGATGATGATAAGTACAAGTGTGAAAAATAACAGGGTGATATGGATATCAATTACCATGTTGCAGGGGAGGGCAAAGGGAATAAGGAAGAGGTGGGAGAAATGCATGTTCTTTAGCAGTTTAAGTTTAAAAGGCTTTAAACTATGGCAGGTGAACTACAATAAGGAAAGACATTCAACAGTCAATAGTAATGATAATACATACAATACTAGGTATTCTCTATTTTCTATAGTGACTTTTGTGTTAAGCATTATATCATTTATTCTTCACAATAAACCAAAAATGTTATTAGCGCAAATGAAATTAAAGATAAGGAAGGGAGAGAACAAGAAGAAGGAAGGAAGGAAGGAAGGAAGGAAGGAAGGAAGGAAGGAAGGAAGGAAGGAAGGAAGGAAGGAAGGAAGGAAGGAAGGAAGGGAAGAGAAGGAGGGAGGGAGGGAGGGAGGGAGGGAGGGAGGGAGGGAGGGAGGGAGGGAGGGAGGGGAAAATAAAGAAGAGAAAAAAGAAAGAGCAGGAAAGAAAGGCTTAGGTAAGTAGCATGGATTTGAATGCAGACAGTGTGACTCCAAAGCCTGCACTCTTAACCAGTCCTAGGATTGGGGTATAGAGATAAGTAAGTCATTCACTCTGTCTTTGAATTACTCATAGTCTAGACTCATAAACAAACAATTCCAATACAGTGATAGGAGCTATAATTGAGGTATAACAGAGTTAAGAAGACACAGAGGAAAGAATGAAAAGTGCCTGACAGACATCTTCCTTTGTGTTTATGTAATTCACTCTCTGGGCCTGTTTACCCACTACAATCTGCAATACCTTCCAAAGCTTCTTTCCGGTGAATTTCCCCAGTCTGTCTAACAGGCTGTGGTTAGTGAGCTCATCCTGCATGCCATAAGTAGCTCTGATACAGGGGCCTCATCAAGTATTTAGAGTTATTCCAGAGAAGGAAGAAAAATAGCCAGATAGCAATCTACCTTATCCACCCTCAGACTGGGTGAGGAATGTGACAACCAGGTGAATTAAAATGAAGTGACTCCACCATATTTTCAAATATGTTTTTATTGATTTCAGAGAGAGAAAGGGAGAGGAAGAGGGAAAGAAAAAAACATCAATGAGAATCACTGATTGGCTGCCTCCTGCATGCTCCCAACTGGGGACCGAATCTGCAACCTGGGCATGTGCCCTGACCAGGAATCAAACCATGACCTCCTGGTTCATGGGTCGACACTCAACTACTGAGCTACACTAGCCAGGCAACTGTGCCATATTAAATTGAATGAGAAAGGGGAGAAGATTCTGGCAGCCCGCCCAAAAGAACCCAAGGCCGTCCTGACTTGTGCAGGTGGCTGACAACACAGTCACTCAGTCAGGAAAACCGTATTCCATCAAGTTCATTACCTAGCATAATTTGCTTCAAATGTCCAGTTCTTAACCTAGACCATGCATGGACTTCACAAAATTTCTGAATCCCCTGAATCTGTTGTGCATTTTCTAGATTCCACAGTTAATGCAAAATTTAAAATAAATAGTATGTGTTCCCAAGTAGGATAAGAGCTATGTAAAAAATACTCTGAGAGCCGAAGCCAGTTTGGCTCAGTGGATAGAGCGTTGGCCTGTGGACTGAAAGATCCCAGGTTCGATTCAGGTCAAGGGCATGTACAGCTATAAGAGGCAGCTGATCGATGTTTCTCTCTCATTGATGTTTCTGACTTTCTATCCCTCTCTCTTTCTCTCTGGGAAAAATCAATAAAATATATTTAACATGTAAAAAAAAATACTCTGAGAGCTATTGTTCCAATAGATTTTAATACAGTATACCTTCTGGCACAAGTTAGAAGGTCCAAAAAGTCTAAGTGAATGCTTTAATACCATTGTTATTTCTCCAAATGCCTGAAAATGAGCAATACCACCAGGTATAAAGCACATATGAGCATAAAGCCTTGACATGGCTTTGGGGCTTGTCTTTTATTGTCATGTATAGCTAACCTTTTATTTTTCCTACTAGAGGCCCACTGCACAAAATTCTGCACTAGGGAGGGCATGGGGCCCTCAGCCCAGCCTGCACCCTCTCACAGTCTGGGGGCCTCCGGGGATGTCCAACTGCCTGTTTAGACCCACTGCCTGTGGACCTAAGCTGTCAGTCGGACATCCCTAGCGTTGCTGCGGAGGCAGGAGAGTCTCCCGCCACTGCAGCTGCACTTGCCAACCTGGCTTCTGGCTGAGTGGCGCTTCCCCTGTGGGAGCACACTGACCACCAGGGGGCAGCTCCTGCGTTGTGCCCCCTGCTGGTCAATGCACATCATAGCGACGGGTCAATTTGCATATTAGCCTTTTATTAAAAAAGATTAGCACTTCTGCGTAGAAGGATTAGCTCTTCAAAGCTACAGTTCAGTATTGGTTCTCAATACTGTGTGTGTGTGTGTGTGTGTGTGTGTGTGTGTGTGTGTGTGTGTGTGGTGTGTGATGGGAGATGAATATTTGATTGGAAATGACAGTATCACATCATTAAGCTGCATACATTCTCCTACCCACCCCTTCTCCACCCCACCCCTATTCCAATCCTTTGTGATGTTGCCTGATGACATATTAGCCAGAGGTTAAAATGTCCTACCTCATAACCATTGACCTGGCCACTTTAGGTTAAGTATCCTTTAGAGATTAAGAAAGAGTTTAGGACTAGAAAGCTCACCTCCCAAAAACTGAATTCTTAGCACTGACTATATTCTCATTGACCTTCTCCTGAAAAGAATAAGAAAAAAAATAAATCTAAGACGAGAATTTGGTCTTGATTATTCTCTGTTGCTAGACAGCAGTAAGTCTGGGAATAATCCAAAGCAAATATCATTAGCTTTCAGAAGCACCAAAAGGAAATTTACAGGGAAGGATCACATCGACAGGAAAACCCACATGAAATATTAAGGTTTGGACAAGTTTATTATTAACCGAAACATTTGGCTAATGTCTTCATGTCAGTGCAGCCTTGCTGTTGGGACAAGGAGCAAGGAAACTACATCTGCATATGACCAGAGATTCGCCTACTCTAGTGAAAAATGGCTCCAGATACATAACTTCTCAGTTCAGTGATATGCATAAGCTAGACTCAGAGAGAAGACTGCTATCTACTACACCAAACACAACCACCGTGGGTGGGGATGGAAGGGTATTGACTGAAGCAGGCTTATACAATATCTTTTATGGAATCACAGCCTTAGGTCAAATAGCTGCTGGCAAAAAATGTAATAAACAGAGCTACCAGTTCTCAATAAATAGCCTCCTCCCTCACACATTCAGCCCAACTTAGAGGCATGTGGAAACTGTAAAAGTTTTTACATATTACACAAGAAGTTTTACAGAAGATTTAATTAACAACCAGACTTGGGCTATATAAAGCAATTCACAGATCAATTGACAAAGATGAAATTCAATAAACAAATAAGCAATTAAAAAGTCTAACTCTTGCTACCCTCGGGTTATCAATGACTCAGTAAAGACATTTCATTTCACATCTTTACCTATGTTCTATCAACCAAATTTATATCTGAAGGGAAAGAGAAACAAAAGGGCTATTGTATTAAACATAAAGATTTAAAAAATCCCTTTTTATCTCTGCCTCCTTCCAATTCATTAATAAGAACTGCCAGTTTCTGCAATTTTTATCACTAATAAACTATGATGATTTTAGAAGGAAATTTTTTAGATCTCTTACCTTAATCATTTCTTCAAGCTATTAAGACATTAAAAATAATGGCAGAGTAAGTGGATACTGCATGGATATGCTCCCAGAAACAAACTGGAATTACAACTAAAATACACGGAAATAATCAATCAACTGAAAATTTGCAGGAGAAAACCCTGATACCTGAGGACTGAAAGTAGAGACCACATAGAGATTGGTAGGAGGAATGGAGACACGAAAAGGCTGGCTGGGCACCCACAGATAGCAACTGAAGTCCCAGAGAGATATCTCAGCTGTGGGGGGCTGTTCTTCAGAACTCTGGAATCTAATCTACAAGCTGGGCACCCCAGCAGAGGAAGGGCACCCCAGCAGAGGAAAAACAAAACTGAGAAAGGTAACCACACAACATCTGGCTGTGAAAAGTAGTGGGGTACTGTCTGCCAAGGAATGACAGCTAAAAATTCAGGCACCATCTTAAAAGGCCAAAGCACAAAATTCCCTGTAAAGCCACCCACCTTGTGTTCTGGCAGAGGAAGGGCAAAGTGAACTGGAGCTGTGAGCACAAAAGCCAAGACTGGGGACTTGGGGGATAGAGCTCAGAAGGCAGACACCCCAAGCTTCCTGGGATGAGATATTCCCTTAGGAAGAGGAGGATGTCTTCTCCACCTAGACATCTGCCCTGCCTTGTAGGGGGGAGGGCGGGGGAGAGAGACAGTTGACACACCCTATTGGTAAACACCTAGTCCAGAGGCCACTTAAGAGATTAAAAGTAACAATTAGCTCCAGGCAGAAGCATCTGCCCTACCCTATTGAAAAACACTCCCAGCACTCCTAAGGATGATTGCCTGGGGGCAATTAAAGTCAAAATCCTATCAGTCTATAGGCAGAGGCTATCTATGGAGGCTTTGAGTCTTTGCTTGATTTATAGTCAGAAACAGCTTTTAACACTGTCCTACACCAAAGATTGAGAGGTGTAAAGGACCTAATATATACATAGTCATAAACGCAAATAGACAGCCAATAGGAGGAGACAAGGAAGCAACCCCAAATGAAAGAACTAGAGAATTCTCCAGAAGAAGAGATAAATGAAGCAGAGATAAGAAATATATCTGAAACAGAGTTCAGAATAATGATGATAAAGATGCTCAACAGCATGATAAAAAGATATAGTAACTATGACAAAAGAACGGTCTGAGATAAAGAAGGACATAACCAAATAAAGAACACATTGGAAGGAATACACAGCAGATGAGGGGAAACTGAGGATCTAATCAGTGAATTAGAAGACAGGGTTGGAAACATCACTCAATCAGAGAAATAAAAAGAAAAAAACAATTAAAAAACAGGAGGACAGCTTAAAGATGCTGTGGGACAATGTGAAATGTAACAATATTATAATAGTGGATGTGCCAGAAGAGGCAGAAAGGGAGAAAGGCATAGAGAAAGTGTTTGAAGAAATAATGGTAGGAAACTTCCCACAAGTTCAGGAGGCACAGAGGATCCCAAATAAGAAGAACCCAAACAGCCAAGACTGGTTTAGCTCAGTGGTAGAGCGTCGGACTGCGGACTGAAGGGTCCCAGGTTCGATTCCGGTCGAGGGCATGTACCTTGGCTGCGGGCACATCCCCAGTAGGGGGCGTGCAAGAGGCGGCTGATCGATGTTTCTCTCTCATCGATGTTTCTGACTTTCTATCCCTCTCCCTTCTGCTCTGTAAAAAATCAATAAAATATATTTTTTTAAAAAAAAGAAGAACCCAAACAGATCCATGCCCAGACACATCATAATTAAAAGGCCAAAAGTTAAAGACGAGAGACAGAGAGAGAGAGAGAGAGAGAGAGAGAGAGAGAGAGAGACTCTTAAAAAGGCAACAAGAGAAGAAAAAAAACTGTTACCTACAAGAGTTCCCATCAGGCTGACATCTGATTTCTCATCAGGAAGTACTCAAGGTAATGGAAAGCAAGGATCTGAGACCAAGATTACTGTGTCCAGCAAGGCTATCATTCAATATGGTCTGAGCTTCCCAGACAAAAAAAAAAAAAAGGCTAAAGAGTTCATCACCATCAATCCAGCATTACAAGAAATGCTAAAGGGATTGTTATAAGGGATTGCTGAGAAGAAGGAACAGAGAGAGAATCTTAACCATACATAATTAAAAAGGCTATTAAATAAGTACCTCTCAATAATAACCCTAAATGTAAATGGATTAAATGCTCCAATCAAAAGGTGTAGAATAGCTGAATGGATACAAAAACATGACCCAACTATATGCTGTCAAAAAGAAACTCACCTGAAAACAAAAGACACACACTGGATGAAAGTGAAAAGATGGAAAAATATTGTTCATGCAAATAGTAAAGAAAAAAAAGCTGGAGTAGCAATACTCATATCCAACAAAATAGACTTTAAAATAAAGACCATCACAAGAGACAACTAAAGGGACTGACCCAACAAGAGGATATAACCCTGGTAAAAATATATGTACCCAATGTAGGAGCACCTAACTATATAGAAAGACTTTTAGAAAACTTTAATGGTGAGAACAATTGAGTCATAATAGGGGACTTTTTAACACCTCTCTGACTACACTGGATAGATCTTCTAACAAAAAGTTAACAAGGAAACAGACTCTAAAGAACACACTGGACCAGACACATTTAATTGACATTTATAGAAAATATTACCCTAACATAGCACCATATAAATTCTTCTCAAGTGCACATGGATCATTCACAAAGATAGACCACATTTTATGACACAAAACAAGTCTCTACAAATTCAAGAAGATTAAAATCATATCAAGCATTCTCTCAGGTCACAGTAGCATGAAATTTGAAATCAACTACAGTAAAAACACCCAAAAACATTCAAACACCTGGAGGCTAAATATCATGTTATTAAACAACTACAGGCCTGGTGCATGAAATTCATGCACGGGTAGGGTCCCTAGACCTGGCTGGGGATCAGAGCCAATCACGGCCTTCCGACTAGAAAGAGGACAACAAGAAAAGCCAAGAGTAAGTTAGAGGAAGGAAATAAAAGATTAAAGCAGAAATTAACATAGAAAATAAAAAAATACATAAAGACAATGAAACCAAGAGCTGGTTCTTTGAAAGGATAAACAAAATTCATAAACCGTTCACTAGATTCATCAAGAAACAAAGAGAGCCAAAACCGGTTTCACTCAGTAGATGGAGTATCAGCCTGCAGACTAAAAGGACCCAGGTTCGATTCCGGTCAAGGGCATGTACCTTGGTTACGGCCACATGCCTAGTAGGGGAAGTGCAGGAGGCAGCGGATCGATGTTCTCTCTCATGAATGTTTCTAACTCTCTATCCCTCTCCCTTCCTCTCTGTAAAAAATCAATTAAAAATATTTAAAAAAAAAAAGAAACAGAGAGGATACAAATAAACAAAATCAGAAACAAAAGTGAAGTAACCACTGACACCACAGAAATACAAAGGACTGTAAGAAAATACTATGAACAAGTATATTCCAACAAACTGGACAATGTGGATGAAATTCCTAGGAAAAAAAACAATCACCCAAAATGAAATCAGAAGGAATCAGAAAACCTGAATAAGCCAGGAACAACTGATAAAATCAAAGCAGTAATAAAACAACTCCTACCAAACAAAAGCCTAGGGCCAGAAGGCTTCACAGGGGAATTTTATCAAACATTCAAAGAAGAACTAACACCTATTCTCCTCAAACTATTTCAAAAATTCTAGAGGAAGGAACACTTCCAAATTATTTTTATGAGGCTACATTATCCAATTCCAAAACCAGATAAAGACATTATAAAGAGAATTACACGCCAATATCCCTGATGAACATAGATGCTAAAATCCTCAACAAAATATTAGCAAATCGCATCCAGCAATATATTGAAAAGATCATATACAATGATCAAGTGGGAATTATTCCAGGGATGCAAGGCTGGTTCAATATTCGCAAATCAATAAACATTATACATCACATTAAACAAATTGAAAGACAAAAATCACATGATCATATCAATGAATGCAGAGAATATATTTGACAAAATCCAACAAACATGTTTAATAAAAATTCTCAATGAAGTGGAAATAGAGGGAGCGTATCTCAACATGATAAAGGCCACATATGACAAGCCTACAGCCAACATATACTCAATGGGCAAAAACTAAAATCATTTCTCCTAAGAACAGGAACAAGACAGGGATGCCCACTTTCGTCACTCCTGTTAGCTATAGCAATCAGACAAGGAAACCTCATGCACTACTGGTCGAAATGTAGACATAAAAGGCATCCAAATTGGAAAATAAGTAAAACTGTTATTATTTGCAGATGATATGATATTTTACATAGAAAACCCTAAAAACTCCATCAAAAAAACTACTAGAACTAATATATGAATTTGGCAATGTAGCAGGTTATAAAATTAACAGCCAGAAATCTATGGCTTTTTTATACACCAATAATGAACTCACAAAAACTAAAAAAATGTAATTCCATTTACCAGTGCAACAAAAATATTAATGTACCTAGGAGTAAACTTAACTGAGGAGGTAAAAGACCTGTACTCCGAAAACTATAGGACATTGAAAAAAGAGGTAGAGGAAAACATAAACAAATGGAAGAATATACCATGTGCATGGGTTGGTAGAATCCACATTATTAAAATGTCCATACTACTGAAAGCAATTTATAGATTTAAAGCAATCCCTGTTAAGATACCAATGACATATTTCACAGACCTAGAACAAACTTTCCAAAATTCACCTGGAATAAAAACAGAACCCAAATAACTGCAGCAATCCTGAGAAAGAAGAACAAAGTTGAAGGGATCATAATACGAGATATCAAGCTATATTACAATGCCAATATTCTCAAAACTGCCTGGTACTGGCACAAGAACAGACATATATAAAATGGAACAGAACAGAGAACCCAGAAATCAACCCAAGCCATAAAGCTCAATTAATATTTGACAAAGGAGGCAAGAACATACAATGGAGTCAGCACACTCTTCAATAAATGGTGCTGGGAAAATTGGGCAGATAGATGCAAAAAAAAAAAAAAAGAAAAGAAAAGAAAAGAAAAGAAACTAGACCACCAACTTACACCATACACAAAAATAAACTCAAAATGGATACAGGACTTAAACATAAGATGGGAAATCATAAAAATCTTAGAAAAATCCATAAGCAGTAAAACAGTAGACATAAGTCACAACAATGTCTTTACCATTACAGCTTCTAGAACAATGGAAACTAAAGAGAAAACAAACAAATGGACTACATCAAAATAAAAAGCTTCTGCATCGCAAAAGAAACCATCAACAAAACAACAAGAAAGCCCACTGCATAAAAGAACATATTTTCCAATGTTACCTCCAATAAGGGTTTAATCACCAAAATTTATAGGGAACTTAACAAAAGGAAGATAAACAATTAAACCAAAAAAAGGGCAAAAGACCTAAATAGGCACCTTCTAAAAGAGACATACAAAACACCAAGAGACATATGAAAACATGCTCAAAGTTAATAATAATCCAAGATACGCAAATATAAATAACAATGTGGTAGCATCTCACACCTGTCAGAATGGCTATAATCAACAAATCAACAATCAACCAGTATTGGTAAGGATGCGGAGAAAAAGGAAACCTCATGCACTGCTGGTTGAAATGTAGACTGGTGTAGCTACTGTGGAAAACAGAGTATGGAGTTTCTTCAAAAAATTAAAAATAGAACCCCCATTTCACCCAGTAATCCCACTTCTAGAAATATATCCCAAGGAAACAGAAACTCCAATCAGAAAGGATATATGCACCCCTATGTACATAGCAGCACAATTCACCATAGCTAAGAGCCCATCAGCAGATGAGTGGACTAAAAAAGCTATGGTACATTTATACCATGGAATGTTATGCAGCTATAAAAAAGAAGGAACGCTTACCATTTGCAGCAGCATGGATGGACCTGGAGACCATTATGCTGAACGAATTGTGCCAGTCAGAGAAGGATAAATATCACATGATCTCACTCCTGCATGGAATATAATGAACAATATAAACTGATGAACAAAAATAGAGCCAGAGAAAAAATTATTTTAGAATGAATAGAAGTAACCCTATTTGCAGTTTTTTAATATTTCCTACAACTTTTGTGATGTTATACTATGTTAGTACAGTTTTTTAAATAAATCTTTATTGTTCAGATTATTACAATTATTCCTCTTTTTTTCCCCCAATAGCTCCTCTCCACCCGGTTCCCACCTCACCCTCTGCCCTTACCCGCGCCCCCCCGCCCCCGCCCGCAACACTGTTCTCATCCACAGGTGCACGATTTTTGTCCAGTCTCTTCCTACACCACCCATACTCCCCCCCCCCCGTAAATTGTCAGTCCACTCCTTTTCTATGCCTGATTCTATTATATTCACCAATTTATTCTGTTCATCAGATTTTTTATTCACTTGGTTTTTAGACTCACTTGTTAATAGATATTTGTTGTTCATAGTTTTTATCTTTATCTTTTTCTTCTCCTTCTTCTTAAAGAATACCTTTCAGCATTTCATATAATACTGGTTTGGTGGTGATGAACTCCTTTAGCTTTTTCTTGTCTGTGAAGCACTTTATCTGACCTTCAATTCTGAATGATACTTTGCTGGGTAGAGTAATCTTGGTTGTAGATTCTTGCAATTCATCACTTTGAATATTTCTTGCCACTCCCATCTAGCCTGCATAGTTTCTGTTGAGAAATCTGCTAACAGATGAATGGGTGCTCCCTTGTAGGTAACTAACTGTTTTTCTCTTGCTGCTTTTAATATTTTTTCTTTTGCTCTTGACATTTTAATTATGATGTGTCTTGGTGTGGTCCTCTTTGAATTCCTTTTGTTTAGGGTTCTGTGCGCTTCATGGACTTTTAAGTCTATTTCTTTCACCAGGTGGGGGAAGTTTTTGGTCACTATTTCTTCAAATAAATTTTTAGTATCTTGCTCTCTCCTTCTTCTGGCACCACCATAATTCTGATGTTGATATGCTTGAATTTGTCCCAGAGGCTCCTTACAATATTTTCAAATTTTTGGATTCTTTTTGCTTTTTGCTTTTCCAGTTGAGTGTTTTTTGCTTCTTTGTATTTCAAATCTTTGACTTGATTCTTGCAATCCTCTAGTCTGCTTTTAGGTCTCTGTATAATATTTTTTATTTCAGTCAGTGTATGCTTAATTTTTAGTGGTCCCTTTTCATATCCTTGAGGGTCTCACTAAATTTATCAGCCTTTTCTAGGAGCCTCTTGAAAAACCTTATAATCATGGTTTTGAACTTTATATCCAGTTGTTTGCTTTCCTCCATTTCTTTCATTTGTGACCTGCCTCTGTCTCCGTATTTTAGCTGCTTTCCTGAGTTGATAGAGTGGCTTTGTGTGCCAGGTGTCCTTTGGGCCCAGTGGCTCAGCCTCCCCAGTTACCTGAGGTAGATACTCTTGGTGCACCCCTTTATGGGCTGTGTGCACAGTCTTGTTGTAGTTAAACCTAGATTGTTGTTGTTATCACTGGAGTTGACCTTCAGGCCAATTGGCTGTGAGGATCAGCTGTCCAGTTTCTCCCTGAATGAGTGTGGGTACCCAAAGTCTCACCTGGAACTGGAGTACGGTGCAGTCAGATGATTTTGTTTCCCTCTGGAACGAGAAAACCAGCTACCACACACACCTCCTCACTTCTGTCTCCTGCAGTTCCTCTGGGTCTCAGTGCCCTACAGCATTGGCTGCATGCACCTCTGAGAGAAAGCTGCTCTTAGGTTTTGCCTGCTGCCAGACAGTCCAGTTTCTCCCCGTATGAGTCTGGGTTCCCTGAGTCTCGGCCAGAGTTTGATTTCAACGCAGTGGGAAGCCTTCGTTTCCCTCAGGTTCAAGGAAGGCAGCCCGGCCTTTCCTCTTACACTCACAGCTCCTGAATCTCAGTGTCCTTTTTTCTTTCTTTCTAGTTGTAGGATTTCCATTCAGCCAGCTTTCTGGTGGTTCTGGATGATGTCCATTTTGTCTTTTAGTTGTAGTTTTGAAATTGTTGTGCGAGGCAGCACTATAGTTGTTTACCTGTGCCACCATCTTGGTTTTTCCATTCGTATAGTTTTGATATTATATTTAAAATCATTTTTCTTGAAATATTAATTTTTATTGCATGTAAATAGCTGATTATTTTGCATCTACAATCTGGTAATATATTTATTTTGGATATTGAAAAAATTAATTAATGAAATAAAAAATAAAGTAAAAAAAACTGTCTAGCACAACCTTAGAAAATTAACACATTTTTATATTTTTTCTTATCTGTAAACTTTAGTTCCTACTGTAAGTCCTAATTATTATGTGTAAGTTGGGGGGAGGGGTCAACTGAGGGTCCTTGAGGTCTTTACTGACAGTGACCATCGGCATTGACATAAGTGATAACTTCTTCTGCTACTTTGTTGGCTTCGGTTTCTGTACATGACGAGCAACCTTTCTTACGATGCAATTGGAGAAGAGGCTCTGGAACCCATTTCGCTGTGTTAGAGTCTTCACTGTACCACTTCTCACTGGATCGATGAGGGCGAGTTATCACAGTCTCTTCCAGGGACACCCAGGCACTTCTGCGCATCAGTTCTCTCCTCAGTACATGAGAGCATTTGCCCCACAGAGTGCTTGTGAACAATAACTGAGCAATATATGTAAAATACTTAGGACAGTGTTTGGTATGTAGAAAGCACTAACTCAAAGTTAGCTTTTATTATTACACAAATCATTATAAGCAAAACATTCTTAGAAACAGTAATTTTGTTTACATATTTGTTCCAAAAGGGATAAAAACAAAGCCCTTTCAAAAAAAATCTCCAATAAAATGTGAATAGGTATCTAGTAATACTGCATGGATGCCAACCCTACCTGAGCCTGAGTTTCTGTGGTTCAGGTTGTATTGATGTCACCCTTGTTCCAAGTTGTGGGCATAGGACACTGTTAAGGATGCCTTTGGGCACTTAGAACCTCCCAGTTCCTTGTTGCAGTTTCTCTCCTGCTGCTGTGGCGGCTGCTGCTGCTACTGAACTTCAAAGGAGCCCTTCTTTGGGGACTGTTTTCATCATGAAGTGTTGATAAAGTGCCTCAGACGCTTCAAAGATTTTACTTTTTTCTTTTGTTGGTCCCACTGGTAAAATCCAGAAATGGCTGGAGAAAGTGCTCTATGTGTCCACCTTCCCGATTTAGCAGGAAGAACAGTTCCTTTGTTCTTTGTTAAGAGTAACAGCCAAAGTCCTGTTGGGTCAGCTAAAGGGGGGAAAAAAAAGTGTGGGCATAGGACTCATTTGGGCAGATCAATCTGAGCTTTCATGTCCCCCCCCCCCCCCCCCATGGTTACTTGAGCAACGGGCACAGGGCTCAATCAGAGCCAAAGAGCTGTGATTTGAGGATGCTTGCTGAGATTATTGGAAGATATGCTAGCTGTGTCCTAGGGGATAATGAGTTACATTTTACAATGCAATCATTTGCATTTAATTTTTTGTTACCTGAAATCCAAACTTAGAGAGAAGGGTATCCAGGAAGGTATTACAAAAAATATATAGGTGATATAAAAAAAGAGTGAGACGGTGTCAGAGAGACAAAATGATGTGTAGTTAAGTGCACAATCTAAACTGCCCAGGTACAAATCCTAACTCTACTGCTCAGCAGCCATGCGACTTCAGACAAGTCACTTACCTCTGTGTGCCGCCATGTCATCTTGTGTAAACCGAGGATAATAAAGTATCTACCTTATAGTAAAACTGATCATTTCCTTGTTCTGAACACCTTCTCTCTACCCTGTTGCTGAAAGAGTGATTGGCTGAACATATGACGCCTGTCACACTCACACCCACTCTGAAGAGAACAGCACAAACCCTGCAGGGCCACTTGGAGATTGTACTCCAGAACAGAGTGACCGAGCAGGGGCTATGAGAGGTAGACTTGGTAGCATCAGCTGGGTGGGACCATCCCGGACTCCCCTGGGGGGATATGATTTGTTTGAATAATTTTACCAGCTTGTAGGAAAGTATGGATCAATTAAGTTGAGGACCAGGTGAGGGTGCAGCTAATGTGGCTGATCGGGGAACCAGGCTGGTAGGGAGCTTTTCAAATGACGTACGGGCACATCTGGCGAGAGTAGAGGAGCTCGTGGCTGGATTTTGGAGCCCAGTGGGGGTCAGAAATGCCACGGCAGCATGTGAAAGTTAGATCTTCAGAGCAGATGTCTTCACTTCTCTTGGCCTCAGATCCTCACTTGTAAAATCAGAGTGTGGGAAGTGAATAATCTCCAGGTTTGGGTCCGTTTTGATTCCCTTTCATGATCGTTATGAGAATCCAGTCAAACAAGGGGTGTGTTGGTAATTTTCTGAGGCACTTACTGTCCTGATTTGTCCATGAAGACCAGTCTATTTTTGTTCACTTTAAATATATCTCAGTGAATGTAGGCTAATCTCCTAGGGCCCTTTCCCAGTTTTAATGTTAGGTTGACACATTTAATTTCCAGGGATTGAGGAGTATATGTTAACAATAGTTGGTACAGAAGTCAATTTTGGAGTTAACAGGAAGAGCTTTTAGAGATAGTCCAGGAAAGAAATGCTTATAAACCTAAAATCAACCATTCTTTTAAATTATGTCAATCTTTCTATAATAAAATCTTAGCAAGAGTCAATAAATGTTTATGTTTACTTCCAGTGGGAAAATTCATTATCTTGGACAGTAGGGGATTTGTAATTTTCATTAAATTCTGCAAATTTAGGACTGTAAGAAAGTCAAAAACATCTTGACTGCTTAATGCAAAATCAAAAGGCAAAAATGTTTGTCTATGACTTCCAGACCATAATTTTCAGAATGCTTTAAAAATATATTTTATTGACTTTTTTACAGAGAAGAAGGGAGAGGGATAGAAAGTTAGAAAAATCGAAGGGAGAGAAACATCAATCAGCTGCCTCTTGTACACCTCCTATTGGGGATGTGCCCACAGCCAAGGTACGTGCCCTTGACCGAAATTGAACCTGGGACCTTTCAGTACACAGTCCAACGCTCAATCCACTGAGCCAAACCGGTTTCGGCTAGTTTTCAGAATTTAATGAAAATCCTAAGTTTGATATCACATGCCTCTGATATTTATAAAATTATCCTCATTTAAGGAGAGTTTGATTAGTATTATATTAGTAATCTTAACAAAAAGTCATATCTAAGTACATGAAAAGTATTATGGTTAAGATAGAGTAACCTGCTCTCTCCAGCAAGCATTCTCCTCTCAGGGAACATGCATTCTCTGACACAGAAAAGGATGAAAGTAAGAATATCAATTTAAGGAAAGGGTATGCTGCTGCTGCCCATGGGCTAAAGGCTAGGATGCCTGGCTCCCACATGGCCACCGCTCTCATCTAGTGACTTATCTCAGGTGAGACACCGTTATTATCAAAACGCCCAATGTGAAAATCACATAAAAGTGAAAAATTAGAATTCCATACCTTAGGCATGTGTACTACAAAAGGCAAGATATAAAGTTAAACCAAGAATGTTTATAATTTATATTTAAATTTGTCTGGCTCAAAGCTTCTAGAGCAGCAATAGCTAGCCTGATAAATACTATCTCATAATAAAATAGAGTTTAACATGGCATTCTTTATAACAGCAAAGAGTTAAACTATAATGATAAGCCGTGGTAGCTTGAAGTGTCTATAACTGAGAGGGTCATGAAGAATTCTAACTGAAAAATATAAAAGATGAACTGCCTAGAGGAAGTATATTATACTGGTAGTAATTTCTAGGCTGCTCTCTCACTGAGTCTAAGAAAACCTGATTCTTCTATCATTTTCAGAAATATCATATATTAAAATGTCTATGGCAGCAGTTTTATATTACTAAAACTGACATTTTCTTTCCTTGCAAATAAACATATTTTCTACAATGCAATTCATCTTATGCAGTGTCTCCTGATAAATTCCATGTGTTGGGGAAAGAAAAGGGAGAAAGGAACATAAAGCAAAAAGATGAACATATTTTCTTTACTGTTTGAAATTATATAAAAACACCAAGAAAAATCAAATATGGCTAGCACTGTCCACAATTTTCAATTACAGCTACTGTAACATAAGAGTGATTCTTAACCAATAGTGTGTGCTATCAAAAGGTATTTGTAAGACTTAAATGTACAATGCAGACAAACCCAATTTGGAAAATCTGACACAGAGATAAAAACACACTTTTAATACACTCCACAATACCAAGGGGCAAATAATAGAATAATACAGAATCATCAGGGAAACACCAGAGTGAATGTGTGCAAAGATCTCAGAAATGCATAGTTTGTTCAGTTTAATCATTACAGTTTTTTAAAAGTCCATTTGTTTGCTGACAAAATTCTACCACTTCTGTACCCATATAAATTCAGCACTGATGATAACAGCAAACATTCATTGAACTCTTTATATGTAGGCATTGAGCCTTATATACATTATTTCAGACACTACTACTGGCTTTTACACATGAGAAAAATGAGGCACAAAGACTTGAAATAACTTTCTGAAGATCTAAGGCTAATAAGTGGAAGGATACAAATCTAGGCAGTGCCCCAAAAACATGCACTATTAACCACTATATGTTATTAATTAAACTAGAGGCCCGGTGCACAAAATTAGTGCATGGGTATGGTCCCTTGGTCTGGCCAGCAATCACGGCCAATCGGGGCCTTCCTTCCTGCAGCTGCCAGCTATGGCCTTCTTTCATTATGCGCTGCCCCCTGGTGGTCAGCGCACGTCATAGAAAGCAGTTGAACTGGTCGGTGGAATTCCCAAGGAGACAATTTGCATATTAGCCTTTTATTTTATAGGATTTCTCGACTAATATAAGGTAAATTTGAACATTAAGTGATTTTTCTTATGCCCAATGAGAAGATTACAAAATTTTTTTTTTATCAACTTGAATATGTTCACATTTTGGGACATAGATACAGTTAACAACGAACTAAAATTTTAGTGTATATACATATACTAGGAGCTCAGTGCACAGATTTGTGCACCTGGAAAGGAAATGTGGGCTGTGAGGCTGCAGTGGGCACAGGGGCTGGTCTCAGCCTATCCTCTGCAGCCCCACCTGGCCCCTCCCACCATGGTCCTGCTCCTGCCACCACTGCCGCTCCCATGTCTGACAGTGCCAGCCTTGTTTACACCTGCTGATGGTGTGGAGCAATTGGGGTCAGCACCAGCAGTGGGTGGGAGTGGCAGCTGCTGCTCCGATCACCTCTCAGTGGCAGGGGGAGGTGGAGAAGCCCTCAGGGGTGATCGGGGCTGGCAGCTGCCACTCATTCCCACTGTTGGTGCTGAGCGATCAGGACCAGTGCCAGGCACCGGCAACTGGTGTGAGCAGTGGCTCCAGTACTGGTCGTGGGTGTGAGTGGGGCCATCGCCGGCAGCAGGTGCAAGAGGTGCCTGCCACTCCTGATTGCCCCTCAGGAGCAGGGGGAGATAGAGAAGCCCTAAGGGGAGATTGGGCCCTGCAGTTGCTGCTCATACCCGCTGATGGTGCTAAGCAATCAAGGCCAGCACCAAGTACTGGCAGCAGGTGTGAGGGATGCTGGCACTGACAGCAGGTGTGAGCACTGGGCAGGACTATGATGCACAGGAGCAAAGAATTTTCAGTAATCACCAGAGGCTTGCCCCAATGACAGCGACCAGCACTCCATCTTGGTTTGCACCCTTGCTCACCTGCTCCACCATCCCGCTGCAGCTGATGCCTGCCATGTTTTTCACTCTGCTGCCTGCTGCTGACACCCACCATGTTCTGCTCGCACCCTCTGGTGGTCAGTGCACTTCATTGCGGCCCGTTGTTCAGTGGTTGTTCAGCCCGTTCAGTCTATTTGCATATTAACCTTTTATTATATAGGATAAACTATATATGTAATATATGTAAAACATGTAAAAGGAGTTAATCCATTAAATTTTAATATCTGTAAATATATAATAAAATATAATCACATGCTAGGTAAGGTAGTATATTCATAAAAAATATTGCCTTTTTCCATATTTAATTATGTAATAACTAGAGGCCTGGTGCACAATATTTGTGCACTTGGGGGGTTCCCTCAGCCTGGCCTGCACCCTCTCACAGTCTGGGAGCCCTTGTGAGACGTCTGAAGTGGGCCATCACCAGCTGTGAGCTTGGCTACTGGCTGAAAGGTGCTTCTCCTTGGGAGCGCACTGACCACCAGAGAGCAGCTCTTGCATTTAGCATCTGCCCCCTGGTGGTGAGTGCATGTCATAGCAACTGGTTGTTTCACTGTTGGATTTGCATATTAGCCTTTTATTACATAGGACTAGGTGCCTGGTGCACAAAATTCGTGCACTGGGGGTGGGTGGTCCCTCAGCCCAACCTGCCTCCTCTCACATACTGGGAGCCCTAAGGAAATGTCCTACTGATGGCTCACCCCAGGCCTGCCCAAGGACAAAAGCGGCTTTTGTCCTTAGACAAGGGACCTTGGCCAGAGGACCCTAGCCAGCGATCGCCCTGTGATTGGACCGATCGCTGTCTGGCTCCGCCCCAGCCCGGCCTGCCCAAGCCCGGAAAAAGCCTCTGACTGGGGCTTTTTCTGGCCTTGGGCCTCCAGCAATTGCCCTGCGATGGGGCCTCTGGTCAAGGATTTTTCCATCCTTGGGCAGCAGCCATCTTGATTGGGTGTTAATTGGCATATCGCTCCTGATTGGCTGGTGGGCGTGACTGGTGGGTGTAGCGAAGGTATGGTCAATTTGCATATTACTCTTTTATTAGATAGAATAACAATAATAATCATACAGACAAGGACTTGGGAGTGAGACTGTCTGGGTTCAAACCTCAAGTCTACTATTTCTTAGCCCCGTAGTTGGCAAACTGCGGCTTGCGAGCCAAATGCAGCTCTTTGGCCCCTTGAGTATGGCTCTTCCACAAAATACCATGTGTGGGCACGCACGTACAGTGCGATTGAAACTTTGTGGCCCTTGCGCAGAAGTCAGTTTTCGGCTCTCAAAAGAAATTTCATCATTGTACTGTTGATATTTGGCTCTGTGACTAATGAGCTTGCTGACCACTGTCCTAGCCTAATGTTTGACAAGCTATATAACTGATCTGTTCTCAGTTTCATCGTATGTCAAATATATAGAACCTACCCTATTGGGTTGTTAGGAAAAGTAATTAAGTTAAAAGGTGCAAAATGCTTAGAGCTATGCCTGGCTCCGCATAGGTGTAAGTATGCATAGGTGTTAGCTGTCAAGTATTTCAAATGCTTCACTTGCATCTTTGCCACAGGTGCTCTGCCCTCACGAGGGCCCAGTCCTCTGATGATCTGTGTTTTGTTTTGTTTTTACATTAGCTCTCCTAAGTTATTTGAGATAAAATCTTCCATTAATGTCATTGAAATTCGTATTCCAAACTACAGTATCCATTCACCTAATATAAATGTCTTTGTTATTTAGAATAATATTAGTGATCTGTACAATAAAAATACTTACAGTATAACTTTAGAAATTATCGAAAAAGGTTTTTTTGGCAACAACATGAGGCCCTTTAGAGTTTTGTCTTCCTAAAGTAAAATAATTCAGAGTAAAATAATATAAATAATAGAAACAGATTTTGATGAGGAAATGTTTTCAAAGGGATAAAGGATAATTTGGGGAAAATATGTTTGTCATATTTGGGACATGGGGTTATATAATTAATAATCCAGGGATAGTGAAAATATATTTTGAGCACTTACAATTGTTTTACCATAGTTGTCAGGTTTCACTGTGGAACTTGATATGATAACCTCACAGTTGCCAAATTCCTACCTTATTTGGAGCTTGAGATATTGCTGGAAGTAGGGGAAAACTACCCACGTTCAAACCATAACTTTCTGGCACAATTCCCCGGGACATATTTATGATAAAACAAAGGGAAAAGAAGGTAATTCTAAAATATCTAAATACAATTTCACTTTAAAAAAGGAATGTTTTTGAAGCATGTAAAAGTGTTAGTATGCATACTAGCATGATTATCAAACTAATTAAAAGATATTACTTTACTTTTTTTGTTACAATTTTGGTAATTGACATATTGGCTTCCAGGGAAGGACTAGACAGCTGTCAAAAGCCCACTTCCTGCTCCATCATCTCTTCACTTGGGTGAGTCTTGTATTCCTAATGAAGTCAGCTCAATGGCTCTAACAAGTCAGCATATTTAGCAATTACTCCAGTTTTCTTTACTATAAACTTACTGCAACCTCTTTTGGGGTACAGAGGTATAACATTAAATAAGTAAATAGGTAAGATAGATAGATGATAGATAGATAGATAGATAGATAGATAGATAGATAGATAGATAGAAAGAAGTTTCCAAAAAGAAAGACCTACCTGACTAGCTATGAAATTCACTGGTGTTCTCAAAACCCCAAGAGGTTTCTACAGAATACCTTGGCTTATAATTCAACATCAAACAGTATGGAAGATTTAATCATGTAACTCAATTTTCTTGCTTGGCTTCTCAATGAAGGCAGAGGCTAGAGAGGGAAAAAATACAACAAATATGGTAATTGCTTTCATAGAAGTAGAACCTGAATAATATCTATATCATTCCTAATTAGATCATTATGTTTCCTTTCCTATTTCACTTTTTAATTATAGTTGACATTAAATATTATTTTATATTATTTTCAGGTGGATAACATAGTGGTTAGACAACCATATAGCTTACAAAGTGTTCCCCCTGATATTTCGAGTGCCCACCTGGCACCATACATAGTTACTGTAATATCATTGACTATATTCCCTGTGCCAGTGGTCGGCAAACTTATTAGTCAACAGAGCCAAATATCAACAGTACAACGATTGAAATTTCTTTTGAGAGCCAATTTTTAAAAACTTAAACTTCTTCTAACGCCACTTCTTCAAAATAGACTCGCCCAGACCGTAGTATTTTTTGGAAGAGCCACACTCAAGGGGCCAAAGAGCCTTATGTGGCTCGCGAGCTACAGTTTGCTGACCACTGCCCTATGCGGTCTTTATATGCCCATGACTATTTTGTAACCAACAATTTGTACTTCTTAATTCCTTCACCTTTTTTACCCAATCCCTCTGACAAGCATCAGTTTTTCCTTTGTATCTGTAAGTCTGTTTCTGTTTTGTTCATTTTTTTTCCTTTGGATTCTGCATATAAGCAAAATCATATGGTATTTGTCTTTATGACTTATTACCTATATAGTTAGAACCCGGGACCCTTCAGGCCACAAGCTGACGCTTTATCCACTAAGCCAAACCAGTTTCAGCCATTTTATCTACTTATGATTGTGACCCTTTCATTTAAAAAATTTCTAGGTTCTCTGTTTCTCCTGATATTTTCAATTTTCCTATACAAAATAAATATTACTCTAAAAAATGAGCAAAGTACAAGAACTGAAGGGTCCCGGGTTCGATTCTGGTCAAGGGCATGTACCTCGGTTGTGGGCACATCCCCAGTAGGGGGTGTGTAAGAGGCACCTGATCGATGTTTCTCTGTCATGATGTTTCTTTCTTTTTAAAAAAAAAATATATATTTTATTGATTTTTCACAGAGAGGAAGGGAGAAGGATAGAAAGTCAGAAACATCGATGAGAGGGAAACATCGATCAGCTGCCTCCTGCACACCTCCCTACTGGGGATGTGCCCACAGCCGAGGTACATGCCCTTGACCTGAATCGAACCCGGGAACTTTCAGTCCACAGCTGACGCTCTACCCACTGAGCCAAACCGGATTTAGCTGTCATGATGTTCTGACTCTTTATCCCTTTTTCTTCCTCTCTTTGGAAAATCAATAAAATATATTTGAAAAAATAAGTAAAGTGATAGATTATTGAACACCAGAGAATTTCACAGGTCATTGTTCATAACTAGAAACTCAGCTTCATAGCTAATGTAGCTTAGAGAGTACGATCATGTAATTTATCAATCAAACTGGGATATTTTTGAGAGTGAAAAAGGAATCATATTAATAATTCTGGGAAAATCATTCATAAAATGGGACAATGGGACTATATCCTGTAAATCAGGATATGTGGTTAAGTCTATCTTGAGTTATACAGATGGTACCTACATCAATACATTCTAAAATTATTTGTAAAAGGTGGTAAATAGTTGGATGAGCAATTTCAGACATTATCTACTGCAGTAGAACACTTCAAAGTGTAGCTACCTGTTCATCTCTAGAGTACAGTCCTTGGTGTTTTGGTTTATATCCTTTTGCTGCTATTTTTGTTTGGAGGAGAATGTGTTTTTATTTTATTTTTACTTCTCCGTTTCATTTTAGCCAATAAAATTTTATCATTCCTTTGGAAATTCCAGATTTGTCAGGGTTTTGGTCCCAGCACACAAAGCAATGGCTCTCGATATAAATATTAGTACTGTAAATCCTGAAGACAGTTCTGCTCTTTAGTTAAAACCATAGCATCTGGAGTTAGTATTTTTCCATTTTGAAAAAGTGATTTAATACAGCAGCCAGAGTGATCTTTCCCTTTCTTTCTTTCTTTTTTTCTTTTCTTTTCTCTTTTTTAAAGAAAATAGTCTACATCACTCATCAGTTCATAACCTTCAATGGTTCCCCTTTTTAGAACCAACACCAGAATCCAGCCAGACAAGGTCTTCTGGCCTGTAGCTCAGCCTCACCTCTAATGTGGCTCCCCTCACTCGCCGCTTCAATCACCCTGGCTTCCTTCAGACCAGTCGTTTCCTAAATCTGATGTTGTGACAAGGTGGACGGGGGGATGCTACTGGCATCTACTGGGTCGAGGTCAGGGATGCTGCTAAACCTCCCACAGAGCACAGGGCAGCCCTCTATAACCAAGAATCATTTGGACCAAAATGTTAACAATATAGAGGTTGAGAAACCTTGATTTACACCTTTCTTTACACCATGTTTACTCTAATCCCAGACCTTGCACAGCCTAAAATATTCATGCTCTTCTCTTGCCCTCCTTTTTCCTTCTCTTTTCCCTGTTTCTCCCTCTTCCCTAATTAACTCCTGGTCACTATTTTCATCACTTTCCTCATAAGTGGCTTTTCAGATTCTTATTCACAGGTGATTGCTACACCCTTTCAAGGAATGATGAAGCATACAAGAACATCGGTAACAATTTCACATGTATTTATATGTGTGATTCTCCCCCTTCTCTCACCAACTCCATGGGAGCAGTACTATCTAGCTTATATTCACCACAGTCTCCACGGCGTCCCCAGCAGTTCGCACCGCTGGCAGAGTTGTCCAGTAACGTTGCACTTGATGTTATTAAAGGAACGTTTAACAGCCTAACCTATAATAGGAGAAACATGGAGTAACTACCGCATTAAGGTAAAGAGAATACACATAAACTCTCTAGCAGAGTGCCCGGATCACAGTAAGTCCAGGGAGACCGAGGGTCGCTTAGCTGGTGGACAGGAGACAGGCTCTCTCCGTGGCACTCCCACAGTTGCACCAGGACAAACGGACTCTCCTCCCCGCAAACCGTGATTAACAGTTGCTGCGCCTGCGCTTTCCGGCCTCTACCGTTCATCAGGCTGCCGGAAGTACCTCTCCTCTTCTCATTGGTCCATGGGGCGCACGCACCGTATCAGGTTCCCACCCATTGGTGTCCAACCAATGAGAGCAAAATCGGCCAACACGGCTGCGCGAACGGGGCGTGCCCCGGAAGCAGTTCTTTGGCCTGTGACACGTAGCAACAGTGCCTCTTCAGGGTCCCGAGCGGAGTTCGGGGGAATTAGCTGGCGCCGCGGGAGCTCCTGCCGCCGCCTTGGCGTTTGGTGAGTGTCCCAGGTCCGTGGCTTTGCTCGGCTTCTCCCCTCCCGCGTGAGGCGCGGCTTGTTGCCGCCTTTCGGCACCGTCGGGTCCTTTCCTCAAACCTTCGCTCCCTTGCAAGCCCTTGCTGTGACGCGGCCTTTGCAGCAAAGGCGCGGCCTTCCAGGAGTGTGCACTTTCCTGGCAGAATCAGGCCTTATTTTGCGAGGAGGCAGCCGCACTGTCAGTGGGTAAAGCCCAGCCTCCGGATGAAAAGTGGTCCTTGTTGTTTTCCACCCAGGGGAGCCACTCCTCCCACGACCCCGCCCCTAACCTAGGGTTTACGGGTTCCTTGAAGTGGACTTACCTTCCCTGGCCTGGACTTAGAGACTAGATGTTTCCTTAGCCACCCTATACCCCCTCCCCGCCCCACACTCCAAATGCTGCTTCACAAAATCTCAGAAGAAATAGTTGCTGCCTTGTAGGGTTGTTTGCTTGAGCAAAGTATCGGGAACGACTTCAGTAGGATCTGGAACATAAGCACTCTTTCCCGTTTCTCTTCTATTGCAGGTCATTTGCAATGTCAGGCTTTGATAACTTAAACACGGATTTCTACCAGACAAGTTACAGCATCGATGACCAATCACAGCAGTCCTATGATTATGGAGGAAGTGGAGGACCCTATAGCAAGTAACTTTTCAAGTTTAGCCATTTAATTACTCACGGTTTCAGTGAAAGCATGTGCCCAGAAGGTTTGGTTCTGCCTGAAACGGAATGTGTGAGCTTGTCTCTGCTGATCAGGAATCTGACTTTTCATAGTCTTCCTTCCTCGGGGGAGAACTGTGACACTAGTTTGGATGGAAAGGATTGCCCTATTTAGAGTATCTTTTGCAAAATCTTCAGGTGTGACGTAGGTGGAAAAGTAGATTGTTGAAGGGCTTTCTTCATTCACAGTATTTCTACATCATTAAAGATATGGATAGGAGTTCAGGTTCTGAAAGGCTAGGCTACTTAGACTATAGGACCACCTGAAAATTAAAATCTTTTTATGGCTTTTTAAATAATTAAAATAGTCTAACTTTCAGACTTTATCAACATTACTTGAAGTGCTAGTGACACTATTTAACAGCGAAAGCTTCCCATTATGAATCATCAGGTGATTTTCATTTAGCAATTGATAGGCATTTTTGTTATTATACTAAAAGCTTGTCACACAAGTTGCCAGTTGCATGTTGAAGAGAGGGGGATCAAAGCCTTTCAGCCCTGAACTGTTAAACGATTTTTTAATAATTCCTGGTATTTGTGGCAAAAATAACTGAAGGTTTTCTATCAATCTCTAGGATATCATATCCTTAGTTTGTAAGGACCTTAAGGATAATCTTACCAGTCTCCTAATCAGTGAAGGGATTTCCTATATATCAGGAAATTTTTAAAGATGATCTAGGATTCCTTTAAGAATCTAATAAAAACTATAGGCCGCTTTCTGAGAAATATGTGCATTCACTGAAATATCCACTTACATGTATGTGCATATGACTTCAGACACTTGATGTGTCATATAATGTTCATCTGTGAGCCATGAATTAAAAACCTCTTAAAGACTAACCCAGGATAAGGACAAGGAAAGATGGTGTATCCAGTCAGTCTGAGAGAAACATGTAGTGCTAGAATGTTTTTGTTTGAATTCATAAATCTGAATGAAAGTGCCCAAAATATTAAATAAACCAAGAAACAAACAAATGCAGCTTCATAGTCTGCTCTGTTATGGATAGATTATACTTTTTGCAACCTGTAGATCTCTTGAATATGCTTATTTTAATATAGTCTAAGCACACCCTCCCCCCCCCCCCCCACACACACACACAATAAAAAACTTAACATATAGTGAACCCATACTGGGAGTGAGCATGTAAAGAATTCTCTCTGTGAGGCACTTTTGTTTCTGTTAAATTCTCAAATTACATATCATTGAGGATTTATCTTTTTTGTTCAGTTGGACAGAATTAGAAAAACCTTGTTATGAAATTTTTATTCATTTATTTACACACGCACACACACACACACACATTTGCACTTGTTCTATGTATGAGAGGGCAAATGAATGTAAGATTAACCAGATTGCAGCTAAAGAGCTTTGGAAAACCTGCTCTGTATGCAAGCCTGTTTTTAACCAAATTATATGTATTGATAGTTTGGCTCGGCAGAATTATGCCATTTAAGTTGCAACCTCCTGGATTTATCTCTTTTTGCCTTTCTTTCCTATCCTGCTCATGTTTGCATTACTTTAAGGTATAGCTTAGCATTCCATTTACCTCTCATTTTAGTTTTGAGAGCAGTTTTAGATATTCTGCTGCTAAATATTCTCACAATTTCATTCCAGCCAAATTATGTACCATTGCCCCAGTACTAGTAAAGTAGTTTTGTTCCAGGTGCTTACATAACCATTACTGCCAGTTAATGAATATGTTTATAGGTGATACTTAGGAAAACAAGAATCCTAATGTTTTATTAGTAATTGTGTTTCTAAGCTTTATTTTAAAAAGAAACACTGGCCTCTTCTACTTCTTTATGTTCCTTTAATTAAATCAATACCTAATGATATTTTAAATATCCATCTCAGTTTATCAAATAATACTTTGTTTTGCTAACTTAGTAACAAAGATCAGCTAATAACTTATCTATTGAATGAAAATCTAAATTTTAATAAAATATTACTTTGATGGTCTTCAAGTTTTACTTATTTATTATTATAGTTTTGCATTTTCCCTAGGAAGTCGGCTTTAACATTTTGTATAGTTTTTTCTAGGGATACTTTATAAATGTAATTCATATATTAATATAAGACTCAAATTAAAAACAAAGCCTATTTAATCTTAATCTGTTGAGTTTTATGAATGTCATTTTTGGCCAGGATCCACATTCTAGATAGGCCTCTGAGACATGTAGTAATGCCGTACATATTGTTTTAAGTATTAAAAGCTCCTAAGTTTTTATCTTTGACTTAACTGATATCTTTAAATACTACCTGTGGATTTTCATGAACCTAAGTAGCCAGCCCAGTATGTCAAAAGGCTTTGTCTTTGCTGTTGATTATGAGTGCTAAACCAGGTTTACTTTCTTCTGCTCTCCTATTGTAAAAGTGTTGATCCACAAAGATCATGTCTACCATACTATGTTTTAGATTAAAGCGAGTCGGGAATTTTTTTGACCAGATCCTGCCAGCAAAAAGAAATAATATTTCATGATATTGATGCTCTCACCGTGGATCTTGAAGAAGAAATGGTGGTGCACCTTTGAAACTATCATTTGTTTGCAGCATTTCTCTTTCTTACATGAAACTTATGGGTTTATGTCAGTGTCTTGTAGAATGGATTGCAGTCTCAACAGGTTCCTTGAGACCTTTCAGAGAGTTGTCAAGGTCAAAACTTTTTATAACAATACTAAGACATGATCTACTTTTTAGGTGTGTTGACTTTTACACGGATAAAATGCTCGGTAAAACTGCCGGTACCCAAATGTGAATTAGGACAAAGGCATAAAATCGTTCTAATCATCATTGTATTCTTCATTGGCACACTCTTGTCAGGGAGTGGGAGAACCCACTTTATTTAATGATGCCCTTGATAGAGTAAGAATTATAGTTTTATTATATTCTGATTCTTGAGTACACATATTTTTTAAGTATTTTGTGTGATAAAACGGGAAACAGTCATAAAGCACTTCTACTTCGTACTGAAGTACAATGATTTTCTCTTGGAAAGGCCCCTGTGCAATTTGAGTCTCAAGCTGAATCAGCTGCTTTTTCATGGAAACCATTTTTATTGGAAAGAACAACTGTGGCTATTCAGACTTGAGTATTTTGACAGGTATTGTCTAAAAAATGAATGAAATGACACCGTTACTTCAAGGAAAACAATTGACAGTATGTGTGGTCAATGATCAAATTAGTGTTTTCAGGCAAAAATGAAGATTTGAAAAACTTGTATCCATCACCATGAATTTGTTAGCTTCCTAATAATTAAATATTTTTCTGATGAGAGCAGTGGTGACATTAACAAATGTGATTTTTATATTTATATTAGACTAGAGGCATGATGCACCCCTCTGCCTACCTGCCTGATTGCCCCTAAGCACTCGTCTGCTTGCTTGAATCTGTGCACGGGTGGTGTCCTGCCTGGCCTCCGATTGGAGCCAGTAGGACAGGCAAGGCGGGGGGAGGGGGATGGGGGAAGTAGAAGGGGGGGTAAGGTAGGAGACTGGGGAGGCTGGCTGGCCAGCCCCACCCCCTAGTCAAACTTGCAGTAGAATTCGCGGTGGAGGGGATAATTTGCCTATTAGCCTTTTATTATATAGGATACAGGGTGGGGCAAAAGTAGGTTTACAGTTGTGAGTTTGGGAAACAGTTTATTCTTATTTCTTTTATTATTTACTAACTACTAGAGGCCTGGTGCATGAATTTGTACACAGGGGAGGGTGGGTTCCTCAGCGCAGCCTGCACCCTCTCCCAAACTGGGACCCAGGACTACTGGCTCCTAACTGCTCACCTACCTGCCTGCTTGCCTGATCGCCTCTAACCACTCTGCATGACTGCCTCTTCACCCCTAATCACTTGCCTACCTGCCTGCCTGATCACCCCTAACCACTCTGCCTGCCTAACAGCCTCTGCCTCAGCCCCCAACACCATGGCTTTGTCTGGCAGGACGTCCAGAAGTTCATTTGGCTGTCTGGTCTAATTAGCAAATTACACTTTCATTATTATAGATTATGTTTTTCATATGAACAACTATAACCCTATTTTTGCCCCACCTGTATAATTTATATTAAATGTCCATATTTAGAACATCTAAATAACTCATACAGTACTGATGTTTTCTAAGGTGAAAGATTCATGTGATCTGAAGAGAAATGAGAGTATACTAATATTTTCTAAATGGCCAATGCATGATGTTAAAAAATCACACATGATTAAAGAATGAATCCTTTCAAAGTATAAGACAACAGATTAATGTATTCTGATAAAACAATACAAAACATCATTAGTATTGCTTCAATTTTCATGTTCCAACTTAAATTTAAAAGTCTACCACTTTGCTTTGAATTTTGATGTAATATCAAAAGGAATATTTTTGATAGTCTCAGGGATCTTAAAAATACTCTTTTCCAACTGCAAGTTTACAACACTAGATTTTATTCAGATACTTCAGCTAAAACAGTATATCACAACAAATTGAGTGTAGAAGCAGATAAAATAATTTTTAGCTGCCTTCTGTTAAATCAGACAGACATAAATGAGATTGTTAAAAATAAAATACAGTGTCTCTTTACTCATCCATAGTCTTAGACATAGCTATCTTTATATACAGACCGACCTTGGGTTACGTTGGACTCAACTTACGTCATTTCCTGGTTACGAACCCATCTCCCATTTATTTATTTTTTAAAAGTTCCATCATTTTGACATATGTACATATGTGCTTTATGTTCTTTATTATTTATTTACCATAAGTAAAGGTCAGGAATTGTCTTTCGTTTAATTTTTTCTTTTTACTGTTTCACTTCATTATTGCTGTGTATGTGCTCCATTGTGAGTAATGTAGGTGGGTCCCGACTTACAGGGAAAATCGCGTTACATCGCACAGTAGGAATGGATCTTCAAACGGAACGGATCTCCGATGCAACCCGAGAACCTACTGTATAATAAAATAGAAATATTTTTTAAGTTTTCAATTGTGGATTTCCTACTGTTTAGAAGTTAAATAGTTTATAAAACGCTTAAGTGCTGGGAGAGGAGGTGTTGGCATCATCAGGAACCTTCTCTATAAAACATAGACAATTTATTATTGGTGATCAGCTTGATATTATTATTTCAACCTTCATTTGTAAAACCTGGCAAGGTAGATGTTCTAGGAATTGCATAACCAAGATTCTCTAGCTGTCAGGGATATTAGCTGTTAGTAATGACGTAATTTTGAGAAATGTGACTTACTTTGATTACAGACAGTATGCTGGTTATGACTATTCGCAACAAGGTCGCTATGTTCCTCCTGAAATGATACAGCCACAACAGCCATACACCGGGCAGATTTTCCAGCCAACTCAGACATTTGCTTCAGCTACACCTCAGCCATTCTATGGAAACAGCTTTGAGGATGAGCCACCTTTATTAGAAGGTCAGATTGGTTGCAACACTTGATAGTATTTTATAGTATTCAGCTGGTTAGTAAAATCTTAGAGAAGTTGTCTTTTCTTTTAAAAGAATTATGTTTTAGAAAAAGATTTCTGCTAAGTGATCCATTTTGAACAGATTATATATGAAACCTCATTAAGCCAGAAGGGACCAGATTTTTAATCTTTATAAAGTGATAATGAAGTATGTTAATATATTAGCATTGACTTTTACTTCATATTGATTAAATTCTATCTGTGGGAGATAATAAAGGAAATGGCATGGTATTGATTATTCTATATGAAAATAAGCTTGCAGAAATAGTAACATCACTGAAAAGTACGGTGGTTTTCAAATTGTATTCCAAAACTCATAAAGCAGTAGTTCTGGACATTTTCTTTGCGTACAGGGGGAATTTGATACCCTTTGAAAATATAATGAAAGCTTTGAATACACTTGCCAGAAAAATGAACAAATAAAGACAGTTTTGTATACAATTTCATGGGGACTTCAGGTATTCCTGAAGCCCCAGATAAAAGACACCTTGCTATTAAACTTGTCCATATAATTTTTGCTCTGCAGTATTAGCTGAGAGTGTCTGTTTCATCATATTCATATCCTTTTCCAGCACAAAACCAGAAATTGGTTATTTGTGGGATAAGCACCTACTCAGTAAGGACTGGTTTTGAGGACTTACCCAAATAGTAGTATCAGTATTGCTAGATGCTGGGTGTTTCATTTTGTCTCCTAACATAGATTCTGGTAAACTAATGTTATATCCCAAATCTAATTGATTTCCTTGTTTTCTTTTATTTTAGAATTAGGTATCAATTTTGACCACATCTGGCAAAAAACACTAACAGTGTTACATCCATTAAAAGTAGCAGATGGCAGCATCATGAATGAGACTGATTTGGCAGGACCCATGGTTTTTTGCCTTGCCTTTGGAGCCACATTATTACTGGTAAGATTTTAGTTTCAGCTCTCAGTGTGAGATTAAAGAACTCTAAATGTTCTACCAAGACTGCTTATAATCAAATCTTTGTTGTGTTCTGACTTGCTTTAATTGATACCTATTCATCATATCTTCATGGATAAGAAATATAACATATTGAGAAATCATTTCTTGTTCCCATAAGTGATCCAATTGTTAGGGGAAAACAAAACAAAACAAATAATGTGTGGCTTTGTTCCTTCAAAAGAAATCCTTCTTTTCAGAGATTGATAAAAAAAAAATTTAGCCTAGTGTTCTTTTATTTATTTCTAGACTTTGAATGGTGTTTCCTTGGGATACTTGTGGTTATTTTTTTACATATTATTTTCTTTTTAGTTTCTTTATTGATTAAGGTATTACAAATGTGTCGTTATTCCCCCATTACCCTTCACCTCCCATTCATGCCCTTACCCCCCGTTGTCTGTGTCCATTGTATATATTATTTTGACCTTTAATAAATGGAAACATTAAAGAACAAGGTTTAGTCCCTATCTCCCACCTCCCTAAAAATGTTAAAACATATTGAAAATAAAAAGTTGTAAAGGTAATTATTAATATTTGTTTTATATTTCAAATGTGTCTGAATTAGGAGAGAGAAATGATGTAATGATTAGAAGATGTGGTTTTTAGTCAGAGCAGCTGGCAATGACCTCAGTACTCCTATTCTGTCCTTGAACTCTGATAGATAATTCTGTGCTTTCCACCTAATAATATTATTATAACACATTTAAATTTTAAAACACTGTGCAAGTATGAGGGTTTATTATTACTATATGAACAAATTTATCAATGAACTCAGCTGAGCCCTTTCAGACTTCTACATATTTAATCAAGTATTTACAAATAAATATTTAGTCTAACAAAAATCCCGAGGATTTTTCCATTTAGCATAATTTATAGAGGCATTCTTGCAATTGAATTTTATATGTTAAAAATCTTAAAAAACCAGGAAATTTTGAAGGCTTCTTTGAAGACTGATTCTAATGATAATGTGACCTGGATACAGTGATACAATATTTGTTCACATAGCTTGACTAATGGTACTGTAACTGCAATTTACCTAGCCTTTACTGTCTTAATTTTTTGTTTGTTTGTTTATTTTTGATCAAAGGTCTTATAAAGCAACAATTTAGAAAAAGAAAGAAAACAGTGCTCTATTCTATTCCTCTTGCCTAGTTACTTAGTTCACTTTTCTTCTCCCCTTCCTACAGAACCTCAGCTTCCTGCTTTTTCTCTGGCTTTTATCCCCTAGCTCCTCTAACACATATAAAAAGAACGATGAAATTATTTCCACTGTTAAGAACATTATGGCTGCATCTGCCAATGAGAATAAATTGCTTTGGAGCAGTTTTGGTGGAATTAGTTTTTGTTTTTTTGGGTGTTTTTTTTTTTTTTAATGATATTACCTTTCCATTTGTCTCTGTAGTCTTTGCTTAAAATCAGCCAGATGTCTTTTTAGGAATGTATTACTATACCATAATTTTGTATCTATTTTTTGAATTCCATGCCAAGCTTAAATATTAACTGGGAAATAAAAACCAAATATTGGGAGGTGGATAGTTTAAACTTCTTTTCGTGTGTGTGTGTGTGTGTGTGTGTTTGCTTGTTTGTTTTTTAGGAGGGGAAGAGAGAAAGAAAGAGAAATATCAATGTCAGAGAGAAACATTGATTAGTTGCCTCCCATACTCATCCTGACCAGCGACCAAACCCACATCCAGACCAGGAATCAGATAAAAGCTAATTTGTTCTGTGTTTTACTTCTCTGCATAAAGAGTAAAATACCTCTTTAGATTTTGATGCTCATAAATTGTGAAATGAGGCCAAAAAGTTATGTTTGTTTGTTTGTTTGTTTATGGCCCTTTAACCTGTAATCTTTTTTTTATCCTTAGGCTGGCAAAATCCAGTTTGGCTATGTATATGGGATCAGTGCAATTGGATGTCTAGGAATGTTTTGTTTATTAAACTTAATGAGTATGACGGGTGTTTCATTTGGTTGTGTGGCAAGTGTCCTTGGATATTGTCTTCTCCCATGATCCTACTTTCCAGCTTTGCAGTGATATTTTCTTTGCAGTAAGTGTGATCTTTATTTTTGGTATTGATTTACCAATTCTGTTTAATAGGATTTACCTCACTATCAGTTTGAGATAAATCACTGACTCTGTGACTGAGGACGGCTACATGCTTTTTTAATTGATGAGGAAACTGAGAATACATTTTTAAATCTTTTTTAAAAAAATATATTTTATTGATTTTTTACAGAGCGGAAGGGAGAGGGATAGAAAGTCAGAAACATCGCTGAGAGAGAAACATCGACCAGCTGCCTCTTGCACGCCCCCTACCAGGGATGTGCCCGCAACCAAGGTACATGCCCTTGACCAGAATCGAACCTGGGACCCGTCAGTCCGCAGGCTGACGCTATCCACTGAGCCAAACCGGTTTTGGCCATTTTAAAACCTTTTATACCATCTCTGCTTTGACCTGTAAAAGAATTTTACTAGTTTTGTGTTCACTTACCAGTATCTGTAAATAAATGGTGATTGTGAAAGTAAATATTAAATTTAGTATGGAAAAGGTTAATTTGTTAAAAATTATATTTATTTTCTGATATCTTTAGACTATATCTGATTTTTTTTAAGATGTTGAGCATATGCTAAGTGAGTGAATAGTAAACATATACTGTCTTTTTGGCAGTGTTTTAACTGAAAATGAAACTTTTTTTTAGCACAAGACTATTATTAGCCTACCAGAGGCCTGGTGCAAGAATTCGAGCATGGTTGGCCTGGCCAGCGATCAGGGCCATCACCCAGTCCTGATCGGGCTGCTGGCCAGGGGAAGGTATCCCGGGAGGTTGGCGGGCCACAGGAGGTTGGCTGTGGGAGTGCACTGACCACCGGAGGCAGCTCCTGCTTTGAGCATCTGCCTCCAGATGGTCAGTGTGCATCAAAGCTAGCAGCTGTCGTCTGGCCATGATGGTCGCTTAGGCTTTTATATATATAGATCATATTCGCAGGTGTACTTGTAAGCAGCTTTAAACTTGTGTAGTTTTTAGATAACAATTTAGGAAAGGTTAAAAAAAAAGTAAGGTGTGAAAGTTCCTCCTCTTGGCCAATGGATAGGTGATCTCAACAGTGCAAGCTCCTCCTTGTGGCCGGTGTTGGACAGGACTAGTGAGCAAGCTTTATTTCACTTAGTTACAGTGGAGCTTTAAGAGAAGAGCATCTATTAACTAGTTGATACCAGACATTTGGCAAGATGATGGCTTTACAGTATTCCTGCTTTGGATAAAAACACTTGAAGTTTTCATTATAGACATTGTTTCATTCTTCTCACTTGTTAAGATTGATATATTTATATTTGAATTCTACAGAAGATATTTTCTACTTAAAACAATGCTTTCCAACTGGGGATGATTTTGCTTCCAGGGAACATTTGGCAAAACATGGAGACAATTTTGGTCACAACTCTTGGGGGCAAAGGATGCTACTGAACATTCTCACAATGCCTAGAACAGTCCCTACAATAAAAGAATATCTAGCCTAATGTCAGTAGCGCCAAGATTGAAAACCCTGTGCTAAAAGGAGCAAAATGTATTCATAAATGAACTTCTTATCACATTGTTCATTTATCCTCGTTGAATTCATTGCAAAGTGCATGTGAACATTTTTTTGGGGGGGGGGTGGAATCTTGATTATTTCTACATGTGGATTTAAAATGTTTTTTTAAAGATATATTCTTACATAACTAATCTCATCTACTGTCTTTTTTTTTTCTCTCTCTCGTTTTTTTTTTTTTTTCTTCCCCCTTGTTGGTTACAGAGGAATGATAGGAATCATTCTCACTGCTGGAATTATTGGATGGTGTAGTTTTTCTGCTTCCAAAATTTTTATTTCTGCATTAGCCATGGAAGGACAGCAACTTCTAGTAGCATATCCTTGTGCTTTGTTATATGGAGTCTTTGCCCTAATTTCTGTTTTTTGAACTGAATTTATCTGGAATGTGGACATCATTGGGCCAAATACACAAAAAGGACTTCGAACTCTTAAACCGGACCAGCCAACTGCTGCAGTGCAACTCTCACGCAGGTCTAACATTTAACCATTGGAGCAGTGGATGTAAACATGCATCTTTTGTTCATTTTTATAGAACTTTGGAATACTAGACTGGATTTACCTGCAGAGTGATTAGCTTTAAGTGTTTGTGCTTATACAAATAAGAAGTGCTGTTTCCTCCCTGTTCCTGCAGCCTTTGAAAACAATGTTTTTCCTTAAATTATATAATGGTGTTTTTGATAGAATTTTTATCAACTGTGGGAAACTAACCACAGAGCTGATAATCTTTTTTAAAAACAACCCAGTCATAGAAAAGAAGAAACAAGACTTACTGCAAAATATTTTTCCAGGTAATTAGGAAAAAAATCTGTATTCTCAAGTTGGATGCACTTCAAGCAAAAAAGTAATCGCAATATTAGAGTTTATGAGTTTTCACTTCAAAAATTTGACATTCCTTTCAGTTATCTCCTGGAAGTTTTGCTAAAATTCAATGATATGGAAGTTCAGTCTGCCTTATTGTAGACGTGAAATGTAACCACCTGTTTAGATATTAGCATTAAGTAGACCATAGTGACATAGACTGGCCACATTAATGCTTATAGTTGGATATCCATGTTTCCCAGGAAAAAGAAAATCACCTTTTTTGAAAAAAATATTTAAAATGTCACAGTTTCAGTATTGCAGTTATCAATGTAAAGTGCATTTGATGCTTATTAAAATTTTCCCAAAGAATTTTAACTGTGTTGTCAAGTTTACTTTTACTAAACTACTGTTCTCACTTTCTTTAAGTAGGGTCTGATTTTCATGTATAGTCCCAATTTATTCTAAATTTTAGAAATAGAAGTCATCTAGTACATGATCAGAAAAAGAAAGATTAAATGAAAAGCAATTTACTTGGAGTTACAACATTATTTCTTTGTATTAAACATAAACATGGTCAATATTGTCACGTTCTCTTGCCAAATAATCTCTTAAGAAATACTAAGTCTTGTATATTGATTATAGGCTTTTCCTGAAGAAACTGCCTCAGTAGTTTAGTTATAATTATGAGAAAGGTACTAGATGGAGAGCAAAATGTTGCCTTTTTAAAAAGAGATTTTCAGACTAAATGAAAAGAAATTCCAGGCTGACACAATCAAGGTTCTTTTTTAGAGCTGGCTTTCAGTAATGAAAGGTGGTTAAGATAATGAAACGTTTCTTACAAGAAGATAATGATTTTTTTTTATCTCTGGAGTCATAAATATGTTTTCTTCTTTAAACTTAATGACTTTGAGAAATATACTCAGTAATTGGTTTATGGCTGTGTTTTCAAATTTACAAAATTGTTTCAGAATAAATTTTTTTAAAAATTTTAGTTGATTTTTTTTAAGACAGGAAGGGTTGTGGGGGGAGAGAGAAATATTGATCAGTTGCCTCCCACCAGGAATCAAACTCACAATCTTTTGGTGTACAGGACAGTACTCCAACTGAGCAACACCGGCCAGGGCTAGGATAATGTTTTCTACTAGATAAATGCCTGGTGCACGGATGCATGCACTCGTGGAGTCCCTTGACCTGGCCTGTGGGGATCAGTGGGCCTCCATGCAGCCGTAGCCCGGCCTTACCCACCAGCCTGTTGTGCTCCAGCCTGCCATCCCGCCGATCCTGCATAGCATGAAGTAGTGCACCAAGTGCCAGGTGGCCAGGGAGGAGCCTGAGCCCAGGCCCCGCTCATCCTAGCCCTGCTGTGCCTGCCGCCGCCACTCTAGGCTTCACTGCTGCTCCGTGTGCCCATCCTAGGGCGATACCCGTGGAGCAGCTATGGGTTCACGCCCAATCAGTCCAGATGCCAGTCCAGATGCCGGTCCCGATCCTCGTCCTGGTCTAGATGGGGGAGAAGCACACAGTGGGAGTGTCTGTGGGAGAGGCTCACGCCACCACAACTCTGCTCACAAACCATGAGCCCAGCTCTGGTGCCTGTTGGTCAGCTGAGGGGTGCTCCCACTGTGGGAGCGCACTGATTACCAGGGGGCATCTCCCCTCTGGTGGTCAGTGTGCATCATAGCTACAGGTCAACTGGCCGTTTAGACTTTTATATATATATTGTAATCCTTCCATAGTATTCTTTTTTGCCTTTTTCAGTTATGAGTTTTATAAATATAATTCTTATTAAGGCAAATGTAATGATCACCTTATGTTAATACTATGTAGTTCTTCCTAATGAACAGGGTACATGATACTTTGGAAATTAAATTCTCTCACTGTTGTTTAGACTTAAGACCACAGTCTTCAGCCAGATTCCCAAATGGATCAAGTTGTGTTTTCTCTTTTTTTGTCAGTTGGTTGCTGTGTGTGTTTTACCTCTCTGACCCCCCAACAAAGTAATTTTTAGTTTAAATCAATGTTGTAGAGGTTTATTTTGTTGGGTTGTTTTTTATTTGACTCCAAAATGATTAGATGCAAAACTATTTTATATTTAACTTGTTATTCTATCAAAACAACTATAAAGTAGACTTGCATTTAATGCAAGAGTGTAGTTCTAGAATTTTCTAGGTTACATGAACTGTCATGGATAGACAAAATTTCCCTTATAAAGTTATCTTAAATAAAAAACAGTATATGTAATCATGTTTATGCATACTCTGAAAACTGATACACTTTATAAAATAGTAACTTTTTTCTCTAGCATTGGAATAGATTTCTGTCTTTCCAGTTAATACCAGGTAGAGCATCTGGCTTGATTTTAGGACCTATTTTATACAAAAACATACACAGACCTTTTCATACTAGAGACACTCTGATAGCTCAGCTCACCCAATGATTGTCACTGAGTAACTGAAACAATTTGTTACTTATTGCAGGCATACGTGTATGCCAGCTCATGTAGTTGATTTTTTGTACAAAAAATCAATGGGTGGCCGAAACCAGTTTGGCTCAGTGGATAGAGCGTCAGACTGCGGACTGAAGGGTCCCGGGTTCGATTCCGGTCAAGGGCATGTACTTCGGCTGCGGGCACATCCCCAGTAGGGGGCATGCAGGAGGCAGCTGATTGATGTTTCTCTCTCGTCGATGTTTCTGACTTTCTATCCTCCCTTCCGCTCTATAAAAAAGCAATAAAATATATTTTAAAAGCAAAAAATCAGTGGGTGTTTTCAAGATCTGTCTGTATAATAGGCTTGTAGGAATAGGCATCCTTCAGGTATAGTTGTAAAGGTAATGCAGAATTCTATAAAACCTAAATTGCTAACTATCCTGATATTGGACATTTAATCAGAGAATTTTAAAAAATGTATCTTATTACATGATTTTTGGTAGATTTTAAGTACTGTGTACTTAACATTTTGCAAGTATGTATTTTTAACTTTAATAGTCATTGCTCAACTCAAATGTATTCCAAAGCTAAGTAAGAATAGTCGTTTCTAAAGTAAAAATTATGCAATTATGTTTGTAGTACTCATTACCTACAAAAACAAAGCCTTTTGCCCTGACTAGTGGTTAGAGTGCCAACCCACATACTAGAGGGTCTTGGGTTCGATTCCTGGTCAGGGATGCTGCCTTGGTTGAAGGTTTGATCCTTGGTCTAGTCGGTGCGTGCAGGAGGCAACCAATGGATGTCTCTGACTCTCTCTTCCTCCCTCCTCTCTTCTCCTCCCTCCTCTCTTACTCCATTCCATTCTCTCAGAATCATGGAAAAAAGATACTTGGGTGAGAATTAACAAAGATTTTTTTAAGGAGTCCTTTCTTTCTGAAATTAGATACTTTCCCTCATATAAGTGGAAGAATTTAGAATTTGGAGCAAAAAGAGAACTGAAGAAATTACCCGGACCTAATCATGGAGAATTATGGGAAATCAAGACCACATTTATAATTTTGCCTGTTGCCGTATAGAGCAGATCTAATGTAATGATGTAGACAATTTGTGTAGCTTTTCTGTTGGAGAAAAAACATATATATTTATGACAGTGTTTAGCTTTTCATAATGTAGGGGGAAAAGTTTTCCAAAAAATCTTGCATGTTTCATATCACAGCATGAAGACCACTTAACCAAGACTAGCACTGGGTCTTTAAAGCACTAGCGAGAGCATGCTTCCTATGCAAACTCCAAATTATATCAATTTTTATATTTTTTAATTTCTTTGGAAATGAAAGCTTACATTATTCCTAAGCAATTTTTTGGTATTTAATAATAGGCTTATTTTTAACATGAATTGAAGAATGAAACATTTAGAATCAGTCAAAAACATAAATACTACTTCAAAGATAGTTAATGAGTCTCTTTTTAGGAATATTTAGGATTTGGGGAAGGAGTGTCAATAAGATATTACAGATTATTGGAATTTTCTAAAGAATTGTTGCATATGCTTAAATGAATAGATAAGTGATCTACCATTAGCTTATTAAGCATATAGTATTTACTTTGAAACAACCTATATAAAGCCTATCCTCACTGTGCTCTCTACAATCTAGGCTGTTATTTACATCATCAATGAAGAAATAATTGATATTTAACTCTACTGCCACCATCCAAATTATTAAAGTTTGAATTTTGGTACATTACTATTTCTTGAATTTCAGTAAGTTACTTTGTTCAGTAATAATTAGATACTCATTTATAAGTGGGAAATAGGTAAAATGAAACATTAAATATTAAATTGTTGATTTCTAGGGATTGGCAGAGTACTTAGTCAAAAGTTTTTTATATTATTAATGAACTAGTGGCCCGGTGCATGAAATTCGTGGACATTAAAAGGGTCTTAATTAGAGGAAATAATTTAATATTGCTATTTGTTCTTTATAATAGAAGTATCAGAGACTAAAGAAAATTATTAAAATGTATATGAAAACCCTCCTGTCAGAGTCTGGGGTGCACCACGGGTCCCAGAGTCAAGTCCCCACTCACATGTGCCTCAAAATCATGTGAGACCTAGACCCAGCCCCGCCCCCCTACATTGGGATAGATCCATACCTAGCCAGTCTCACCCTTGTCAAGCCCCACAGGGCAGGGGGCATCCTCAGGTTCCCTGGCCCAGCACCAGGACGGGGGAGGGGGCATGGCCTGAGGTCCCCCATCAAGCCCCACCAGGCAGAGGAGCAAAGCCTCAGGTCCCCCGGCCCAGCACCAGGTGGGAGGTGCAGCCTCAGGTCCCCCATCAATCCCCACTGGCATAAGGGTGCAGGCTCAGGTCCCCTGTGAAGCCCCGCTGGGTGGGGGGCACAGCCTCAAGTCCCCTGGCCTGGTGCTGGGGCGGAGGGTATGGTCTGAGGTTCTCTCGTCAAGCCCCACCAGACAGAGGAGCACAGCCTCAGGTCCCCCGGCCCAGCACCAGGTGGGAGGCACAGCCTCAGGTCCCCCATCAATCCCCACTGGCACGGGGGTGCAGGCTCAGGTCTCCTGTGAAGCCCCACTGGGTGGGGGGCACAGCCTCAGGTTCCTTGTCAAGCCTAGCCAGGCAAGAGGGGCACAGCCTCAGGTACCCTGGCCTGGCCTGGTGCTGGGGCAGAGGGTAAGGTCTGAGATCCCCCAGCCTGGTGCCAGGGTGGGGGTGCAGCTTTAGGTCCCCTATCAAGCCCTGCCAGGTGGAGCGAACAGTCTGAAGTCCCCTAATCCAGCACCAGGATAGGAAGCACACCTTGAAGTCCCCTGTCAAGACTTGCCAGGTGGGAGCGCAACCTGAGGTCCCCTGTCAAGCTCTGGTGGGTGGAGAGAACAGTCTGAGGTCCCCTAACCTAGCAACAGGATGGGAAGCGCACCTTGAGGTCCCCTATCAAGCCCTGCCAGGTTGGGAGTGTGGCCTGTAGTCCCCTGTCAAGCCACACCAGGTGGGAGGCAATGCCTGATGTCCCCCAGCCTGGAGCTGGGGCAGAGGGAGCAGCCTGAGGTCCCCTAGCCCAGCACCAGGGCGGGAAGCACACCTTGAGGTTCCCTGTCAAGCCCTGCTGGGTGGGGGGCATGGCCTGTGGTCCCCTGTCAAGCCCTGCTGGGCAGGGGGAGCAGCCAGAGGTCCCCTAGCCCAGCATCAGGATGGCAAGTAGACTTTGAGGTCCCCCATCAAGCCCCATTGGGTGGAGGACATAGCCTCAGGTCCCCTGGCCTGGTGCTGGGGCGGGGATCGAGGCCTGAGGTCCCTTCAAGCCCCTCTGGATTGGGGGAGGGTGTAGGCCTCCCATTCCACGAGCCCCGGCCACACCCCCTGCCGGCCTCCCATCCAGCTGCCACGACCACCTCATGCTCTCCGTGAGCAGGTATGCACAGGGAAGGCTGGGCCAGGATAATTGGGAGGGGGTGATGGGAGGGCCAGCATCCTGGGTGAGCTGGGCCTCACAGCCTCTCTGCTTCAGCTCCCAGCACCCTGGACCTAAGGAGTAGTGCTTTCACAGGGGCCTGGCAGGCACTGGATATGGCGATGCCTTTAACTCTGGCTGGAAGTGTGTTGGGAACTTATGGTCGGGAGAAGCAGCCCAACATCAGGGCTGAAATAAGACCTTGGGTAGCCTCCAGAGAGGACAAACCAACAGTAAAAGGCATCTTTGAAACAAAGACATTTGAACGTACAGTGGATATTAGGTGATATTAAGGAATTACCTTAACTTTTCAAGGTGTGACAATAGCTGAATATTTACTTCTTTTTTTAAAGATACTCATCAGAGGATATTTAAGTGGGAAACAACTTGCTTTGAAAGTATGGCATTGTCCTGACCCAGCCCTCCCCGCACCACGGATGCCTCAAGGACCAAGCCTCTCCCTCTCACTTGGTCCTTGAAAGCGCTGTGCGCAGAGGCCTGGTCCATGCTCACTGCTGCCTGCCTGCTCCGCTGACCCAGCCCCTGGGCCTGACAACTTACAGCTCCGCCTTGCGCTCATTACTCAAGGTGCCCTGGGCGCTCATTTGCATGTCCCACGTGACAGGTAAAGCCCACAGCTCAGTCGTAGCCTAACTATTAGAGCAACCAACATGCAAGCCTGGTGAGGGGATCCTGTGGCATCAAATTCCCCTAAGCGTCCCGAGGTCACTGCGAAAGGATGTGACTCAGTCACCGTAACTGCAAAGAAGGGATCTTGCTGGTTCTTAAATGCCATGCAGGCAGGACTTACAACATGCTTGCTTCAGCAGCACATATACTGCCTGGGCCACCAGGCATCAGTCGAGCAGTCCCTGAAAGGGGGGTGAGGCTTACAGAAAGACAGAGATAGAAAGATGGATAGCAATAAAGAGGAAACAAAAGCTATGAGATCAGGTGGTCCACTAAGCCCTCTTTAGGACTGCGCCCCGAGTTTATTTCACTCCACTCTTTTAAACAGTTCTGATTTACATATCACACAATTCCTTGTTCCCCAATCAACAAAGCTACATTCCATTGTTAACATTTCCCCCCAATAAACCCCTTATCTTAACTAACTTCCTTAGGCTATATGTCCATCCAAGGCGCCACCTAAATCTTTTCCCAAGTATCCCATAGACGTTTGGCCATTTGCAATGTTAATGTGCTGGAGGGCAGTGTTGTTTGCTAAACTACAATTGAAGGTAATCATCCTCCTGGGGGGCAGAGAGCAGACGGGCAACGCCCGCCCTCTCAGGGAACTTTTTGTTCCCCGAGGGCGCTCTCCACAATATACTAAAATTGGAACGTTGCAGAGAAGCATCCCATATTTTCACCTCCCATCCCACACACCACACCTCCCATCCAGGGGTGCCTTGGCCCTGCCCTCTGCTCCTGATTGGCTGGTAGTATAGCAAAGGTACAGTCACATTTGCATGTTTCTCTTTTATTATATAGGATGTGCATCTCATTGGTGATCATAAAATATGAAGAATAAGTCTGGTAGTATGCAGTTCTGATCTTTGCATCACAGATGAGACTATTTCTTCCACCCTTATGCACAAAATTTCTATTCTAGTTAATGAAGAACATTATCTGCTGATGGAGCATAATGTCCTGTGTTTGTGCAAATAAATTAAAATGATGACATACTCAAATGAAGATTAATTAAATTCAGAGCTGTTCTAATTTAAAAGCATGAATATTTTCTTGAGCACATTAGGTTCTAAAAATCGGATATTATTTTTTTGTGTGAGCTTAACTAATTAGGCTTACCTTGCATTATAAATTTGGTTTATTTCTGAAACTACCACTAAATCTGCTGATAGTTTGCAGGGTGATTAATTATGCATTAAGATGTTTTAAATAGCTTTTCAACATTTGTACAAAAATAATATTTAAAATGAAACAAATGAAATACTCAAGAGGCTTAAGATGCTTCTAAATTGTATCTATTTGGCTTAACTCTGATTCTCCTAGAAGTTGAGAAAGCAACATGGTTATTTTATTCCCCCAACTCCATGAAAATATAGTTTAAATGAATGATTTTTGTAAAATTTAGTGACACATTTGCTTACAAGTTTTGGCTTTGTGATCTTTGATAATATTGTAGCACTTGATATTTTCTTGAGACAATCAATGATTTAAAAGTCATATGGTTTTTTACGTTTTAAATTTCAAAATGGGAATATATTTTTCTGATTATACACCATCATTATGATAAAAAACAATACCTCTAAGTGGCAATGAAAAGGAATGGATTATTGTCTCAATATGGATAACCCTAAAAAACATTATGCTAATTTTTTTTAAAAAGCCAGGTATGAACAATCACACATGATTCAATTTATATGAATCACCAGAAAAGGCAAATCTATAGAGACAACACATTAGTAGTTGCATGGAGGTGGAAATGACCTCACAAGAGCTGAGGGGAACTTTGAGTGATGATGGTTGCATAACTAAAATCATTAAAGTGTAAACTTAAGCCCAGCTGATGTGCTCAGTAGTTGAGTTGACCCATGAACCCAGGAAGTCAAGGTTTGATCCCCGTTCAGGATATGCCCAGGTTGCTGGCTCAATCCTCATTAGGGCATCATGCAGGAGGCAGCCGATTGATGATTCTGTATCATCATCAATGCTTCTATCTCTCCCTTTCTCTCTGAAATCAATAAATATACAATTGAAAATAATACTTCCACCCCCAAAAATCAATTTCCCAACTCTCATATAGCATAGCAACCACTAATTATTTTCTGTTTCTGGATTTGATTACACTCGGCATCTCATACAAATAGAAGCATAGGATGCAGCTTTTGTTTCTGGCTTCTTTAAATTAGCACAATGTTTTCAAAGTCATTTTTGTTTTGTTTGTTTCTTTTTTTCTTTATTGATTAAGGTACTACATATGTGTCCTTATCCCCCATCGTCCATACCCCTCACTCATACCCTTACCCCCCTGGTGTCTATATCCATAGGTTTATATGCATGCATTCAAGTCCTTTGGTTGATCTCGCCCACTTATTCCCACCCTCCCCTACCTGCACTCTAAGGTTTGACAGTCTGATTGATAATTCTCTGTCTCCGGATCTGTTTTTGTTATTTTTTCAAAACTTAGTAATCTATTATGAGTATTACTATATATATTGAACATAGAAATGTACTTCATTCTTTTTAATAGTTGGATATTATATGAGTAGAGTCTAATTTATTTTGGGAGTCTTCTATCACTTGTCAAGTAGCATTTTTGTACCTTTTTTAAAAAATTGGCATTGGCATCTTTCATTATTAGACTGTCATATTTGCTTTTAATGGTGCTCAGGTTGATAATCATTTAAACTCAGAATTTAATTCCAAATATTTCAGTAAATTTATTCCCTAATGGTTCTGTTTTGTGTGAGAATGTTTTCTATGATTTGTTGAAACAAGTATTCACACAAGGCATTGCTCTTTGGTGCTCAGTGATATCAGCATTTTTATAATACTCTGAAGCAGTAGAATGTGAATAATGCTAAAAGCAGCAATTTTCACCTTTTTTCATCTCATGGCACACGTAAACTAATTACTGAAATTTAGTGGTACACCAAAAAAATACACTTGTTGCCCATCTGACAAAAAAAAAGGTACACAGTAATTTTTTTATTTTTTATATAATCAACTTTGAAGCAAGCCATAGTTTTATTTTTCTCAATTTCCCAACAATCTTCAATGTTGTCAGTTGATATTTATTTATCTATTTATTTATTTATTATTGCTTAAAGTATTACAAACTAGTGATCTGGTGCATGAAATTCATGCACAGTAAAAGGGGATTAATTAGAGGAAATAATTTAATATTGCTATTTGCCCTTGCTCTATAATAGAAGTGTCAGAGATGAAAGAAAATTAGTAAAATGTATATGAAAACCTTCCTCTTATCAGAGTCTGGGTCTCACCATGGGACCCAGAATCAAGTCCCTGCCCACCCACATGCGCCTCAAAATTGCATGAGACCCAGACCCAGCTGGCCCCTCCCACCATTGGGCTAGATTCAGACCCAGCCAATCTCACCCTGTCAAGCCCTGCCGGGCAGGAGGCTTAGCCTCAGGTCCCCTGGCCTGGCACTGGGACAGGGGGTGTGGCCCGAGGTCCCCGTGGGGCAGGGGGTGTGCCTTGAGGTCCTCCATCAAGCCCCACTAAGGTGGGGGTCACAGCCTGAGATACCCTGTCAAGACCCGCCAGGTGGGGGGCACAGCCTCAGGTCTCCCATCAAGCCCTGCTGGTTGGGGGTGCGGCCTGAGTTCCCCCGACCCAGCGTTGAGGGTGCACCTTGAAGACCCCCATCAAGTCCTGCTGGGTTGGGTGCAAGGCCTGAAGTTCCCTGTTAAGATTTACTGGGTGGGGGTGTAATCTGAGATCCCCTGTCCTGGTGCTGGGGTGGGGGGCATGACCTAAAGTCCTCTGTCAAGCCCCACCTGGTGGAGGGATGGCCTGAGGTCCCCCAGCCTGGTGCGGGGAGAGTGGGGAGTAACCTGAGGTACCCTAGCCATACCAGGATGAGAAACGCACCTTGAGGTCCCCTGTTAAGCCCTGCCAGTTGGGGAGGGGTGTGGCCTGAAGTCCCCTGTCAAGCCCTGTGGGAGGCAAGGGAGGGTGTAGCCTGAGGTCCCTGCTGATTGCTTGTTAAGGCTCCTAATGGGAACTTGGCCTTCGTTGTGGATGCAGCCATTTTTGTGATGGAGTGATGGCCAATTAGCATATTCCCTCTTTATTAGATAGGATAGTAGTTCATATGTTTCTTTTTCTCCTCTCCCTTGACCTCCCCTCCGCTTCCCCCTCCCCCCCCCCAGGACATGTTCCCCCCCCCTCCCGTGTCTTGTGTCCTATGGTTATGCTTTTATGCATGCATACAATTCCTTTGGTTGATCTCTTGCAGCCCCCCCCACCACCACCACCACCAACCTCCCCTGCCTTCCTGCTGTAGTCCCAGTGTAGTCTGTTCCATGCTTCTTTGCCTCTGGGTATACAGTAATTTTAATTCATTCACACAGAACAGCTATTGTGTTGGCTGTTATTTTTATTTATTTATTATTGATATTACAGAGAGGCAAAACATCGATGTGAGAAATATTGATCAGCTGCCTCCTTCATGTCTCCCTTCCCACAACCTGGGTATGTGCCCTGACCAGAAATCGAACCCTCCATCTTTCAGAGTATGGCTCAGCACTCCAATGAACTGAGCCACACTAGCCAGGGCAGCTGATGTCATTTTTTTTTAAACTTGACAATCTGAGAGAAAAGAGGTCAGTTTCTCTTAGACAGGTATTGCATGTTTCAAAGGTATGTCATGGCACACTGGTTGGAAAATCACTGGCTAAAAGGACTGTCATACTCAGACCTCAAATTACTCCCACCTTAGAAGGGAAGGCTTCATTCAAAGAAGCTGCCTCTCCACCGCCCCCCCCCCCCCCTTTTTTTTTGGCCTATTTAGAAGAGTCATCCAACAGTGTCATTTATAGGTCACTGTTTTTACACAGCTTAAAAAAAAAAAATCTAAACTGTGCCCATTTTTAATTTCTCTTTGAGTGGGTTTATATGGCCATAGAATTGAGTCATTTCAAGTGGCCCAGCGGTGGCGATGGGGGCGCAGCCGGAGCCCCGGAGCCTCTGCTGCCGGGCTAGAGAGGACCGGCGCCCCACGCCCACGGAGATGTCAGGTTATGTGCGCCGCCTGCCCGGGCATCTCCCCGCTGTCCGGGCCCGCAGCCTGGTCATGCCGGACGATTTTATCTACCCAAAGGGAAAGGGCGCTAAGCCAGGCCCACCAGGAGCACAGAAGACACACTTGGGAGACGAGAACCTTGCAGACCTGGAAGGGGCAAACCCGTTCTCCTTTAAAGAGTTTCTGAAAACTGAGAACCTCAGCCCGCTGCAGGAGGACGCGGCCAGCAGCGGGCTCCACCTGCGGGAAGGCGCTCCCTGGGCCTGGCCTGCAGCTCTCCGCCCTTCCAGCCCTGGGCTTCCGCCTGGAGTTCCAGGACCCAAAGTGGGGCAGGCGACCTCCTGGATGAGGACGAGGACGAGGGCGGCTGACGTGGCGCCTTCCTGTCGTCCGCAGTGGAGCAGACCCACCTGAGGGTATCAGCCCCCCGCTGCCCTGCAGCACATACATCTCCTTCTCCCGCCCATCGGAGCTGGCAGGGACCAAGTCCCTGCCCCCTCCCCCCCGCCCCCCCCCCCCCAGTGTCTCTGGCTCCCGGGTCTCTCTCAAAGCAAGTCCCAGTGCAAACTTTGCCGCACACGGCGAGTGTCTGGGGGACAGGCGCCTTCGTTCGCTGCACATCAGCTAGGAAGCACTGAAAGGCGAACGCTGGACGCTCAGGAGGAAGCTGAAGGAGGTGCAGAGCTTCTGGGAGATGCAAAGCCAGATGGTGAGGATGCTGGAGCTGAAGTTAGAAGCAAAAATGATCAAGGAGGAGAGTGGCTACCACGACCCGGAATCCGTGGTCCAGCAGGTGAAGCAGAACCTGGAGCTGATGAAAAAAACGTGCAGGAAAGGCGGAAAGTCACATCATGAAACTGAAACAACACATAAGCTTGCTCCAGGCGCAGGTCTCCAGCTTCAAGAGGGAGAATGAGGCTCTGCGCTCATGTATTACCTTTTATCTCATATGTATTATTTTCATGTACATGTACATCTTGTACGGTTTTGTTATTTCATTTATTTCATGCATGAGGTTGTTGATATTGATCATGAGTCTTTCTGAGCAGGCCTGGTTTGCTGGGATTGCTAATCTCTTACGTGTAGCTTCGGCTGTATCCAAAATATAGAGTTGAGCAAACTTCTGAGAAACACCATCAGAAGGATGTAAAGTTCCAGTACAATGATGAACTTGTCCATGTATTCTAAAACAGTATGGCCCATACCCTGATGGCGATGCAGCATTTGCACCCATGGAAGCAAAAGCAAAAGAACTATTTATAGATCGAATGTTTCCCATGAAATTTTTACTGTCAGAATCTTTGTTTGTCATTAATCTTTTTAAATATGGCGGGTAATCTGGAAAATGTATATCATTTGGACAGACTTTCCCTTTGCTACAACATCGAGTAAATTTCCCATCAGATGGTTTTTCATCAGAGAAATTTAGTGATAGGCAACATTCACACCTAAGGGTCATTTCACCACAACTGTGTTGGAGAACTGCATCCTCATGTACTCCATTCTCACTGAGAAGGCAGTTCCTACCACTATTGCTAGTACTTGTTGATGACTGTTCTTTAGACATATTCTATGTTCACCACCACCTTCTTTCAACTTCAAAGGCACGTTGTTCTTTAGACATTTCCTGTCGAAGATGCCAGTGTTTTTTTAGCTTCAGAGCGATATTTTTCTAATAGCTGCTCTTCAGATACATTCTGTCACAGGCGTCGCCTTCTTTCAAGATCAGACACACGTCACTCTTCAGATATTTTCTGTCGATAATGTTGGCACCTTTCTGCTATGCAGCTCCATTGTATGAACAGTTTTTCTTTGGACATAGTCCCACCTCTCTATTGCCACATTCTGAGATAGAGGAGAATGACAGTCTTGACAGGCCTTTCAGCAGTGTGACCAACGGCTGATTTGGACAGATTCTGTGGGGGTGGGACTTCCTCCTACCTGTTGTCAGTTTCCACAGCTGGGATGCTGAAGCTGGGACTCGGGGGTCTTTTCTCTGGCGGTTGCCTTCCATTTTTGCTGGCATACAGCTGAAGCTACACGTAAAACATTAGCAAAACTAGGGGCCTCAGTTAGAAGCAGATGTGGTGAATTTTCACTGCTGCCGCCACCTCGTTCTCCGCACCCAGGGGGCTTCAGTTAGATGCAGCTATGGTTCGCAGGCACTGCTACTGCTTGGTCTCCCCGCCCTGGGCCGGCACTTGATGCCTTCACCACTTCGCCTCTCCTCCTGGGGCCTGGTACCCACACCTCTAGACCCCGCCCCTTGCTCCAATTGGCTGGTAGCATAGCCAATCAGGAGCCAAGTTACGGTCACATTTGCATGTTATTCTTTTATTAGATAGGAAATTTTAAATTTGTTTCTTCTGCTTTTTTGTTTGGATGGGGTTGTTTGGAGGACATTTGTTTGTTTGGCATCTATACTGACAAAGTCAGAGGCCTATTCCCTGCCCCCAGTGAGGACCCCCACCTTATAATGGTGTGGCTGGCATGCAAACCCCTGGCTGGCCCCGCCCTCAGCAGGGAACCCCACCCAAGCTGGGCCCTGCCTGGCCTGCAAACTGCCAGTGGCCCTGTCCCACTGGGAACCCTCACCCTGATTGGGACAGGCAAGCCAGCCTCCCAGGCACTAGGTCTCTATCCTATATAATATGCAAATTGGCCCTAATGGTAGAACAAGCAGAACAACAGCTACCAGTCACTATGAGGTGCACTGACCACCCCTTGGTCCCTTCCCCCAGCCCTCAGGCACCAATCACCCAATGGCAAATGGGGAACCAGGGGTGGGTGTCAGTGGGGGGTGGGGCCAAGTGTGGGCAGCTGGAGAAGATGGCCCTGATTGCAGGCCAGGCCTAGGGACCATGCCCACCCACAAATTTTGTGCATTGGGCCTCTAGTTCTATTTATAATGTCCTATGGCCTGTAAGTAGGCTTGCATTTTTATTCATTTAAAAAATATATTTTATTGTTTTTTTTTTACAGAGGGAAAGCGAGAGGGATAGAAAGTTAGAAATATCAATGAGAGAGAAACACCTATCAGCCTCCTCATGCACACCCCCCACTGGGGATGTGCCCACAACCAAGCTACATGCCCTTGACCGGAATCGAACCTGGGACCCTTCAGTCCACAGGCCGAAGCTCTATCCACTGAGCCAAACTGGTTTCAGCAGTAGGCTTGCATTTTTTAATGCTCTTTTTAAAAAAAAAATTGTTATTTCTTACTGCTTAACTGTGGTACATTTTAATCACTAGATGAGCAGGCATATTGAACAACATCCCCTATCTTACATAAATGCCAATGTGTGTCACAGTTTAAAACATAGGCTCAATTTTTATGACCTCTTTAGAGCATATTCTATTATGACTCTGGCCTGGATCACACTTTTCCTAGTGGGATAACATGGTTTTCATTTTTTCTATAAAAGATGCAGTCATTTCTGTGGTTTTATAAGAGATTAATCTGCATCTCCAATGAAATGAATGGTGTTTAAACATGGCTAGCTTTGATCATCTGCTTTGAACCAAAGATAGAATTTAATATTTGACATGAGTCATACTGATTTTCTGTTTTTATTCATACTGCAAAAATAAGAGAGAATCATTTATGAAGAAACCATGGAGCCAGGACCCAGCTAGAGGCAGAACGGGAACTGAATGAAAAATAGGAAAGTCAAGACCGAACTGAAGACAATAGAGGGGAGTCTGGAGCCTTAGCCAGCAGAGGAAAGGTTAGAGAGATTGTACTAAAATGTGCTAGAGAATTTGTTTCAGTGCTTATAATATATAAACACTGCTATAAAATTTTAGTTTATCAAAATAAAGCCTATTTACAGTCAGCACTAAAAGTAAACCACACAGCAAGTAGAAAGGTGTAACTATTTAAATCAACTTTATAAAGAAACTCAATTTTACAGCAGTTTTAAATACAAATCTATATATCACAAGGCAATTCTTGCTGATATTAACGTGTTTGCAAACCTCAAATCCATTTAAGCCCGAGGGTTGGGCAATTTTTCTTAGCTACTAATTTAAATTGCTGATGCTGCAGTTAGAGCTTGGGTCTTTTTGTTCTTTCTTTATCAGAGATGGGATCCGGTCACCATCCTTAAAACTAAAGCAAGGAACCTGTGGTCCTTGGCCAAGATGTGGAAGAGAGTATCCATTCCCTGCAAGGCTTGGGCTTCATTCCATCATCCCCCCAGGCTGAGTGTGCTCTGCTGCTGGTACTCCTCCAAAATAAATTCTTCCACATTGGCATTTATAATGTTCTCACTCAGAGAAGAGCTTGTGAATGTAAACAGTTAAAAAAATAAAATTCTATATAATAAAAGCCTAGTATGCAAATTGTCCCAACCAGGAGTTCAACCACTCGCTATGACGTGTGCTGACCACCAGGGAGTGGTGTGCAACACGGTGGCATCAGTGACGCTGCTCTGGCAGCAGGAGGCAGTGGAGGCTCTGCCGGCCCCCTGGGCTGTGACGAGAGCAGGACTGATGCAGGATGGTGGAGCAGATGAGTGGGCAGCACCAGGTCAAGGCGGTGTAAGTGAGGAACCATCGCCCCACTGATCGACACTTTCATTACAGAGAAAGGGCAAATAGCAATATTAAAATATTTCTTCTAATTATTTTCCTTTCAATGTGCACAAATCTGTGCACCAGGCCACTAGTAAATAAATAAGAAAAGAAAAAACTCAAGGACACAGATAACAGGGTGGTGATTGCGGGGTAGGGGTGGTGGTGGAAGGGGGTATATGGAGTCTGGGGAGGTGGAGGAGAGTATAAAGAAGATAAATGGAGGCAGAAGATGTGACTTGACTTGGGGTGGAGAACACACAATACACTGTATAGAGGATGTATTGTGGAATTGTGCACCTGAAACCTATATAATTTTGTTAACCAGTGTCACCCCAATGCAATAAAAAGAACAAAAATCTCATTAAAATTCTTAAATTGACTAAATGTTAAAATGATAATAATTTTGATATATATGGTAAATAAATATATAATTAAGTTTAAAATGAAATGAAAGAGATATAAAAAGTAGGCAGTTTATCTTCATTTTAAAGAGAAACAATATAGTTAATGCCTAGAATATGGCTTCTATCCCTATCTCTCTGTCTCTATCCATTTGGTGCCTCACCCTAGGCTTCCGTTTATATCTATTCGAACTTTAATTGACTCTAATGTAGAAAGGAGATGTATTTGTAGCATTTGTTGCGCTTATCAAAGTTTTATGTTGCCTTTTCTCAGTTCTTTTAACAAAAAAGCCAAAGAACTAAATATTTCATCCTTAATCGATATATTGGATATCTTTTTGCAAGCCGTATGGAGAAGAATACAGACCTTGAGGTTGTCCCACCTTTCCTCAATGAGCTTTCCCATCGAAGGCAGTTTAAAGCCATTGAAGTGCCCACTGTGAACAAAGTTCTGCTTTTGGCTTCCTCCTCAGAAACGGAATATTCTCTGCACTAATGCTTTACTTCCCCCACCCCGACAACTTACTTTCTTTTCCTGATGGCCCTTGGACTCTTCTCTTAATCCCTTGCACATTCTTCACATCTTTCTTTAATTGTATAGCCCACATAGGGACATGCATATTTCATGTATCTGATGACAAACATATAACCATGATCTCTCATTTACTTCTTTTTATGTGGCTAAGAATGACACATTTCTTGCATACTTTTGCACTGAGAACTGAGAGTGAAAAATACCTATCTTAACACTAGCCCTGCTCATAATTTAATAAGACCTTAAGTCATTTTTTCGTTTTAAATTTTCCCTCTATAAAATTAAGTTATATTAGATTAACTAAACCATTTCAATTCTGAAACATATATGTCACTTTTAGATATAACAAAGGGTGTATATGTATGTTATAAACAGGGTGGGGCAAAAGTAGGTTTCCAATTCACAAGAAAATAATACAATAGTAAATAATAATGCAAGAATAAACTTTTATATATTCATAATTGTAAGCCTACTTTTGCCTAATCCTCTGTAATGTTATAAATTTATATATAAAATATAAATATGCATATGACTTTTGTGATGGTAATAAAATCTCAATCATATTCAAAATCTATATTGATAAAGTTTTTCCAACATATAGTCTAATTGTATCAGGCTACATGAAAAAAATAGAATAGAATATTTTCTTTGTTTAAAAACATGCGCACACACACACACACACACACACACACACACACATTTCTCATCTGGCAAAAATATTAAGTGAGAGAATTAATGACTAGATGATCTTTCCCAAACTTCTTGAATTGATTTGAAGAAGTTTTAACCATGCCTTAGGGGAAAAAAGTCTAATTTTGCCCCAATAACTCATAATGTAATTTTGGCTTTTAAATATTTTGTCCTTCTAGTCTAATTGCATTGGAAAATATTATTAAGCAGGCACATCTCCATAGGTCAGAGTTTTTATTCTACCATTAAAGTAATTTCTTTTGGTTCATCAGTATCCCTTCAAGCTGATAAATAACCTAATTCACTCTAAGGTACCAAGGACTTCATCTATATGAGCACTGGCCTCCTGGGGTATAACATGTCCTTTCTCAAAAACTCAGTAGCCATTTCCTTAGTTCAATAACTAAAATGTCAAAATAAAAGCTGAGCTCCTCTTAAGGAAAGCAGTTATATTCATTTCAACAATCTGGGAAATGCAGGAAAAACCAGTATGCATATAAAGGAAAGGAAGATATTTGGATTCATTATTAATAAATTTGATCTTCATAATATATAATATATGTAATGAGATTTTAAAAATTATAATACCAGTAAATGCCCATGCACCCTACCTCTAGGCTGAAATGAAAAGACATTAAGTATAGTTAAAATGCTCTGTGTATATTCTAATTGCAGCCCATCTTCTCACCAGATGTTACTATTTAATACACACACACACACACACACACACACACACATATATATGTATATATATGACCCGGTGCATGAAATTCGGGCTGGGGGAGGCGGGGGGGAGGGTTGTTCCTCAGCCCAGCCTGCACCCTCTCCAATCTGGGACCCCTCGAGGGATGTCTGACTGCCTGTTTAGACCAGATCCTGGTAGGATGGACCTAAATGAGAAGTTGGACATTCTTCTCACAATCCAGGACTGCTAGCTCCAAACTGCTCACCTGTCTGCCTCCCTGATTGCCCTTTACCGCTTCTGCTTGCCAGCCTGATCACCCCCTAACTACTACCCTCCCAGCTTGTTTGCCCCCAACTTCCCTCCTCTGCTAGCCTGGTCACCCCTAACTGTCCTCCCCTGCAGGCCCGGTCCCTCCCAACTGCCCTCCCCTGCTGGCTAGATTGCCCCCAATTTCCCTCCCTTGCAGGCCCGGAACCTCCCACTGTCCGCCTCTGCTGGCCATGTTGTGGTGGCCATCTTGTGTCCACATGGGGGCAGGATCTTTGACCACATGGGGGCAGCTCTCTTATGTGTTGGAGTGATGGTCAATCTGCATATTACTCTTTTATTAGATAGGATAGAGGCCTGGTGCATGGGTGGGGACTGGCAGGTTTGCCCTGAAGGGTGTCCTGGATCAGGGTGGGGGTTCCCTTGGGGTGTGGAGTGGCCTGGACGAGGAGCCTATGGTGGTTTGCAGGCCAGCCATGCCCCCCAGTGACCCAAGCAGAGGCCCTGGGATCTGGAATTAATTTATGTTCTACAATTGAAACTTTGTAGCCTGGAGCGGAGCCATCTCTGTGGCAACAGCCATTTCTGTTTGAAATTTTATAGCCTAGAGTGGAGGCGTAGGCTAGGGCTGCAGAAGTTTGGCTTCCTCCATCACCCTGGCAACCCTAGCCTCTTCTCTCTCCAGCTCCGTGGCTGCCATCATTTCTGTTGGGATTATGTATCTTCTATAATTGAAACTTTGTAGCATTGAGTGGAGGCCTAGGCTGGCAACAGCAGGTGGAAAGCTTGGCTTCCTCTATTTACGGGGAAACCCAAGCCTCTCTCCTGCTCTCAGTGGTGGCAGCCATCTTGGTTGGGGTTTATTTGCATAATCTGCTCCTGATTGGCTGATGGGCGTGGCTGTGCATGTGGCTTGATTGGAGATATGGTCAATTTGCATTTTATTCTTTTATTAGATAGGACAACCTATCTAATAAAAAAGTAATATGCTAATTCATCATACCTTTGCTATGCCCACAGCCAATCAGGAGTGATATGCAAATTAACCCAGCAAAGATTATGGTATATTTGCATACTCAGGGAGTGGGGCAGCCTCTGAAGGGATCCAAGGGGACATGAGCTGGTAGCAGTTGGCAGCACCCTAAGCCTCCGGCAGAGTCTAAGCTACCTATCACCCTGGGAAGAGGCCAGGCCGAACAGAGACCCACCATGGCGATCACGGGGAACAGGAGAGGCAGAGCTGAGACCCTGCCATTGTGATCACAGAGTTAACTTGACAGGCAGTGTGCAGACCAGTGCTGGCAATCACGGGGAACTGGAGAGGCAGAGCCCAGACCCGTGATTGCGATCACAGAGTGTATTGGACATCACGATCACAGGGCAACTGGACAGATAGAGCCCAGACCCGCCCTCTCGATCACAGGGCGGGGCGAACTGGACAGGCAGCGCTTAGACCTGTTATCACAATCACGGGGTGGGGGGGCGGGGGGGGGGACCAGATAGCCTGAGACCAGCGATGGCGATCACAATCATGGGGCGAACTAGACAGGCAGAGCCGAGACCCATCTCAGCAACCACGGGGAAACAGGACAGGCAGAGCTGAGACCTGCAATTGTGATCACAGAGTGAACTGGACAGGCAGAGCCGAGACCTGTGATTGCATTCACGATCATGGGGCCAACCAGACAGGCAGAGCCCAGACCCATGATCACCGGCGAACAGGAGAGGCAGCCCCACAATTCCAGGCAAAGAAACCGCTTTGCTGACAAACCTGTGCTAGAGACCTCTTTGGGTGTGTGGTATGGAATCCAGAGCCTCTAGCTTGCAGCCATGGGAAGTCTTCCTCTCCCTAGAGTTAGGAGCACCAGCTCAGGTCTACCCAGTGGCCTGGTCCTGAGGTGGGGGGAGGGGGGCGGGTGAGTTCCTGCAGGCTGGGGTTTGATCCCCACGCATTAGCAGTAGGAGACCAGTGCCTTTGTTATTCCTGTGTGTCTGGATTTTAATTGGACAAATGCCCTGTGGTCCCCGTGGTCAGCTTAGCAAAATCTTTTAAGAGGAGAATTCTGTCTGGATTTCCTCAAATTCCCTCAAACACTACTCACCCCTCTGTAAAGGCACAGAACAAGTGAGGCCCTTAAATAGAAGTCAGAAGTCTCCAGCAACAGTGGCCTCTCTCATCACAAGTCATTTGGACTGGATGGCCTTTGAGTATTTATCTAGCCACTATAACAGAGAATCACAAGCTCAAGTTATGATCTCTGCCCTTAAAATCTTATTAGAGTGAGTAGATGGTAAAAGCGCAGTAATAACATCAGAATATAAGGCAACAATACAGAGAGGAGCAGAGGCAAATGCTAGGATGATTTTCCAATAATCAGTACAAAAAGTATTTGCTATGAATTAAATAGAAAAATATGTGTGGACATAGCTGCTTCATGAGTATGGCATCCTTTCCCATTTTAAAGGAAGCTGAGTTCCACGTGAACTGTGTACTATGCTATATGATATCTGAGGCACAGGACAAGGGAGGCCTTAAGTATACTATTTTTTAATATTTGAGTCATTCTTTATTGTTTAATGTTATTTATTTCTGTACACCTCAGTTTTGTAATAGTTAAATTACTAGAATAATATATCTTGCTTAAAATATTACTAGAAGATCAAATGATCAGGTGATCAGGTGACACTTATTGTTATTTTCTATAAATGAAGACAATCTCTGGTATGCTAAAGTGATAGGTATTATAGAAATATTTAAATAGAGGGACCTATAGGCTTGATTACAAGTGAGGCTTACTATCACAACCCAAATTTATTGCTTAAAAAAAAAGCAGTGAGCCAATTAGAAACTGAACCAAATATAAGCCCTTGAAGGGCAAATGTAAATTGGATAAGCTTTGCTATTACAAGAGCAAAAAGAAAAAATTCAGATGCAAGAATGAAAATCACATTGCATCCACTCTAAGTAGCTGTTAAAGAAAAAGAATGGTATACTATGACAATACTTAATACAGATTTTAAAGACATTTGTTCAAAGAGGATTTCCTAGAGTAGGTGATATTTCAGTTAATTTTTTTTTTTAATGTGAAGAGGTTAGCTAGATAAGAAAAAGGTGTAGGGGTCCTGAATTGCAGAGGGTGCCGGCAAGGCTGAGGGAATACCCCTGCTCTGTGAACAAATTTTGTGCACTGGGCCTCTAGTGTGTGTGTGTGTGTGTGTGTGTGTGTACTGGAGGCCCAGTGCATAAAATTTGTGCATGAGTCGGGAGCGGGGGGAGTGTCCCTCAGCCCAGCCTGCAGTGTCTCCAATCTAGGACCCCTCAAGGAATGTACGACTGCCTGTTTAGGCCTGAACCTGCTGGGTTTGAGCCTAAATGGGCAGTCGAACATCCCTCTCACAATCCAGGACTGCTGGCTCCCAACTGCTCGCCTGCCTGATTGCCCCTAACTGCTTCTGCCTGCCAGCCTGATCACCCCCTAACCAGTCCCCTGCCAACTAGATCAATGCCTAACTGTTCCATCGCTGGTCAGATTGCCCCTAACTTCCCTCCCTTGCTGGCCCAGTCACCCCTAATTGCCCTACCTTGTCAGCCTGATGCAGGCCTGATCCCCCTAACTGCCCTCCCCTGCAGGCTTGGTCCCACTCAACCACTCTCCCCTGCAGGCCTTGTTCCTCCCAAATGCCCTCCCCTACAGGCCTGGGTGCCCCCAACTGCCCTCCCCTGCAGCCTGGTCACTCCCAACTGCCTTCCTTTGCTAGCCCGATCACCCCTAACTACCCTCCTCTGCATCCCTGATTGCTCCCCCACTGCCCTCCTTTACAGGCCTGGTCCCTCCCAACTGCCCTCCTCTGCTGGTCATTTTGTGGTGACCATCTTGTGTCCACATGAGAGCAGCCATCTTTGACCACATGGGGGTGGCCATCTTGTATGTTGGAGTGATGGTCAATTTGCATATTACTCTTTTATTAGATAGGATATATATATATATGTTTTTATTGAGTGCAGAGAGGAAGGGATAGGGAGAGAGAGATAGAAACATCAGTGATGAGAGAGAATCATTGATCTGCTGCTTCCTGCATGCCCCCTACCACAATGGGGATCAAGTCCACAACCTGGGCATGTGTCATTAACCAGAATTGACCCCAAGACTCTCCAATCCGCAGGCCAACAATGCTTTATCTACTGAGCCAAACCGACTAGGGCGTCACCAGATGTTACTATTATTTTGAATCTTAGAGTTATCATTCTTACCATTTCTTTATATTTTTTACCATGTGTGTGTCTAGCCTTAACCAATATAGTATTAGCATGTTTTTGACTTTCATATAAATGGTTATCTTTCTGTAACTTGCTCTTTTCTCTCATAAGTTTGTGAGATTTAGCTGTGTGACTACTTCGTATTTACTAGTATGTAGAATTCCATTAATATATTGCAATGTGTGATTCATTTTCCTACTTGTTGGAAAATTTTGTCTTCAGTTGCTTGCCTTTACAAACAATGGTCTATAAACAGCCCCGTGCATGTCTTCTTGTGTACATGTGCAAGGTTTTCCTAGGGACCCAAGTAGGGATGGAGACTACATCTTTTCCTCCATGGTTTGTGTCTGTCTTATCCCAAAGCCATAAAAGCAGCCTCAATATTTTCTTCTAAGGATTTTAAAGTTTTGTTTTTCACATTTAAATATTTGTTACCCACTTGGTATATAAAATATTTCCTCCCATCTGCATCACCACTTTTGTCACCTTTTATTTAATCCATCCAGGTAAGGTACTGTTAAGCCAACCATAAAACATTTTTCTAGGTTAGTCCTAAAAAGAATAGAATGGGGGGAAAACTTCTTTTTTCCATTTAAAGAAAAGAATCTCCCTTTAAAATTTGTTTAACTTTTCCTCCCTCCTCTAGGCTCATTCTCTCAGTTCTCACTTACATGGAGTTGGCTTCATGAGTATAAAACATATTATATGTCTTTGAAGAAGCAGTACCTTGGGGTAGTATGATTTCCTATCTTCTAAACAAGATGTCAATAAACTTTTCCTGGGATGGGCCAGATAATAAATGTTAGACTTTGCAGGTCAAGAGGCAAAATCTTGATGACATATATAATATACTAGAGGCCCAGTGCACAAAATTCGTGCACTGGGTGGGTGTACCTAGCCCAGCCTGCCCCTTCTCATAGTCTGGGAACCCTCAGGGGATGTCTCCCAGCCTTGCCATGGCAGCTCAGAGCATGCCCCCCTGGATGGGTCTGCTGGGGGCCTTGCTCCCAGGGAAGGCTGTGCAGCGTGCCTGCCCGTGAACCCTCCGTGGGTGTGGCCCCAGAGCTGGGAGATGCCAGGACTTGGGGCAGGCTCCCAGCCTTGCTGCAGCTGCTCGGAGCTTGCCCCAGCCCTGGTGTGTGGTGTGTGTCTGCTGGGACTGGGGGCATGCTCTGAGCTGATCTTGATGCAGCTTCCTGAGCTGGTTGTGATGTCTCAGCCAAATTTTCACATTTCTCTCTTACAATATAGGATGGTAAATAGCTATAGAAATATTAAGAGAAAAAAATTCACAAATATTTTATTAAACTTAAAAATACAATAATAATTGTGTATACTTTTTGATAATGCAGGTCTACTAATGTATAGAATGGAATTCTTCTGATTATCTAATTTAATTTATTATTCCTAATAACCTGATGAGGTAGGTATTGTTAACACCTACAGTTCATTCACAATGTTACCCTGCTAGCAAATGCTGCCACCATCATTCAAGATGCCAGAGTTTGTACTCTTGACCTTGATATAACTTTCAAAGGAGAATTAATAATTGATCTTATTTCACAGAGGAAGAAATAGAAGCTCAAAGGGGTTAAGTGAATTGGCAAGCTTATACAGATTGCTGTAGGGCCAGGTCTGTCTAATTTAAAAGCCATGCTCTTTCCCTTCTACTCTGCTACTTCAGGTCTCCCAGTAACCTCTAACTCATGGGTGATAGCTGCAATTAGCAAATCAGGTCCCAGGGTATGTTACCATTTTAATGGAAATATTTTAATACAGAAAGCAACAGCTGTGTAGATTTTTCTTTTTAATTATAAAAGTTATAAATGGGCATACTTAGAAAGATCATACAATACTAATGGGTATGTGGTGAGAGGTAAAAAGTAAAATCCATTAATTCACTTTTTTTCTCTCTGTGAGAGAATCCATATAAAAACATCTGCCTGTGCCTTCAAGGAGCGCGAACAATCAAAGCACACTTGAGAGAGTAAAGAGAAAGCCTAAGAAACACCCAGGGCAGAGACTGTGCCATCAAAGCCCTGGCACCTTATACCCTTTATTAAGACGCCAATGATATTAATTCCCAGTTGAATGATGCATTTGACTAAACGTGGTAAACTTTAAGATAAAAATTTGACAAAAGCATAAACACTCTTTGTCTACTTGGCCTCAAATATGTATTCAAAAATACTTTGCGGAGTAAAATCAACAACTAAAATGTACTTGTCACATACCGTGTGTTAGGCACTGTCCTTTGTGTCACACGTATCTCATTAAAGATTACAGCAGTCCAATGAGGTAGGTGTTATTATTATTTCAGTGTAGATTACGTTAAAGACTCAAAGTATTTGCCCAATTGTTACACAGCCAGCAATAAGTGTAGCCATGATTTGACCTGGAGAGTAGTTCTGAAAACTTGAAAATGTGGTAACATTTGAAAAGAATCCATGCTGCCTTGTAATTTATTTTCAGCCCTAAGGACAACCTAGCAAAAATAAATCATATGCTCAGCATTGAAATGATAAATGAATTAATTTTTGCCTCTTCTTCCCAAAGGGCTTTTTCTTGGACAACAAATCACAAGCTGAGCCATCTCTTTGAGGTTTGGATCAGGGAATTTTGGTTCAGTTATGACACAAATTAGAGATCTGCCTCTAGTTCTAAATTCTATATTGCATGAGAACATGAAACTCAAGTCCCTAAAGGGTGTTATTCACTTTGCCTCACGGGCTCCTGGAGAATTCTTTCAGGCACTGCAGGTATGTTGTCATGCACGTAGTTGTGTGTTGTATGTATGTTTCCTCACATGGAGGCCAAGCACAAGTGGAAGGTGCTAGGCAAAAGGGAAAACCAGATTCTACCTCTGGCTCTGCCCCGAAACCATCATATGGATTTGGATAACGTTAAAGTGTTTTTTTTTTCTTCTTTATTTTTTATTTATTGATTTGAGAGACAGAGAGAACATTGATTTTTGTTGTTCCACTTATTTATGCATTCATTGGCTGATTCTTGTATGTGCCCTGATCAGGGATCAGCCTCTAAGCTATCTGGCCAGGACTTAAAGCTAAGGTTTAAACTCACTGTAAAATAGTGATAAAAATGGTTTCTCTGTCCACTTCACTGAACCAGGAAAGAGACCATTTATGTGAAATGGATTTACAAAGTCCAAAGGACCCCAAACATGCAGGGCACAGTTTTCTAGATAACAAAACTGGCTACATGCTCATGAGCTGGTTGCATTAACCTGCGGCTGGGGGGTACACCAGAATCCAGCAGAGATCTGGCGTGGTTCCCACTAACACAAAAGTCAGGCTAATTCAGCTGTGTTAAAAAGTCCCGCTCAAACCCTCCATATCTGAAATTCAATCTTGTCAGGGGAAAGTAAGGTGGGTAAGAGCCCAAGCTTTGTCATCTGACCAGTGAGAGCTCAAAAACCAATTTCCCCACTAGAATCTTGTGGCAAAGTTTTCTCTCAGATTTTGTCTGCTGGACAAAGATAAATACAGCATCTGTGTATGAGGCTGTGGGGATAAATGAGCAGAGAATGCTAAGAATTTAATAAGGAGCCTTGTAAACTGAAAGCAGTGAATGGTAGTAGGTGCTATATATATTATGTATTATGAACAGTGATAGTCTTAATCATGAGGGGACTTGGACACGATTTTCGTACACTTGTGAATGTAATTACTTAGGATCTAATTTCCATGTCTTGTGCCTAAACCTGGACCGGTGATCTTGCATACAATATTCACTTGTTTTTACTGAAAAAGCAATATTTTATTTGCTTTTTTAAAAAAGTTATCTTTAATACAGATTTTTCCTTTTGCATGCCAGATGTACATATATTTGTTTACATCTAATTCATTATCATCAGCATCTGGGGGCCTCGTTGCCAGTTAAATGATGTGGCTCTTGACCATGGCTTTCATTCTGTGTGACTAACTCACAAAGTCACATGTTTGAACCTCATTGCAAAGACTACTTTAAAGATGCATTTGTCATTTGTATAATAGTTAGCGTTTTCTTAATGAGATTTATCCGATTTGGTTCAAATAAAACAAGTACCTGGTTACTCAGCTTGCTATGCATATCTTAAAATAAGTTTGATGAGATCCACTATTGGAATTTTCTTTGTTTTGTGGAGATTAATTTGGTTAAAGAATGACGTGGATGGTTAAAACCCTAAAGCATAGTCTGATGGACTATTAATAAGCCTGTAGTTATTGTAATAGTTCTTGGGCACTATCTCATTTCCACTTAGCTTCAGAGCTATAAATAGCTCTAATTTGTTTTCTTTGTACACTTACTGGATTAATTACAGTAGAACAAGCCAATGGTATTGTTGTAGCAGCTGGCTAAACTTGATACAAACACAGTAATTAAAATAATTGCTTTTTAATCTCTCCCCCTTTCAGGAGTTTAAAGAGCTGGGATCTACAGTGTTAAAAGCCGTAAAGAATTTTATTTCAGACTCACTAGGCTTTTCTACTAGCGTGTTTTCATTGTTGACAGTAGATTTTAGTGTTGTTGGGACTTTCCTTCAGAAAGGAAACACCTGGGTCCTACTTCCATGTGATATCTGCTTAGTAAAAAAACAAACAAACAAAGTATTGTTTCTATTACACTTGGATCACCAAGTATTTCCATTCACCTATCCAAATTGATGCTGGTAACACCATCATGTGCAGGCATTCTCCTCTCTCTCTCTCTCTCTCTCTCTCTCTCTCTCTCTCTCTCTCTCTCTCTCTCTCTCTCTCTCTCTCTCTCTCCTTGAGAGAGATACTGCTTTCTCTGCCATCAGTAAAGGTTACATATGCTATTTCAGCATGCCCTTTACCAAACTATTGGATGCATTACCCAAGCCAGCAATTGTTCTCATCTGCTCCTTCAGGGAAGGTACCATTTTGTAAATGTACAAGAAGAGAGTCATTGGGAAGCAAGGAAGTGAAAAATGGTTACTGCTCAAAGCACTGTCCTCTCATCCTAAAATGGTTGCTGAACCATTCTTGGTTCTCCCGTTATGTTCCTTCATGGTTTGCCAATTAACTTTTCCCAGTGCAAGGGGGTCACTGACCTAGACAGTAGCCTTTAGTTTCCTATCCCACTGACTCCGGCAAAGCTGTTATAAATGCACTGTACTTCCTTTTTTTATTCTCCCTTAGTGGTTGAGTTGCTTTGTGAGAATTTGATGCACAGCTTTAACCTCTTTGTAAAGGGGAGACCAAGCAAAAATAGAAGGGGGAAAGTACACTCAAATGGGCTAAAATGAGAGCAAACTTCAGCTGCAAACTTTTTAACTGAACTACCTAGATTTTTTGTTGCTTTTGAGAATTTTAAAAGAGCACCAGTGACAAATGGGAGTATTTTATTCCCTCTGAGTATTTCAGAAGGATTTTCCACATCATAATCTGACTGAACAATTCTCTCTTAAGTCTGCATTTCAAATGTCAAGTGATTTCACCTGGCCTTTTGTAAAGAAGGGTTCAGCTGGCAATTGGAGAAGTTTGTCACCTGCAAGTTTCCCAGTGTACCCAACACTTTTTGAAATATTGGGCATTCTTCAGAACTCAATTCCAAGCACTCAGTTTTCTGTTTCCATCCTGCCCTCCAAGGCAGTTCATTGTCTCTTACACATCCAGCTTTTGCCTCCAGGTTAGAGATGTCCAAAACTGTATCCCAATCACTAACCTCTCACCCATGCTCAAATCCCTACCATCAACTATCCGCTGGACATTTCTATACTGTTTCATTGTCAATTCAAAGTCAGCATATGCACAATGGGACTTACTTTTCTCTCTTCCCCTCTCCTTTGCTCTGACAGGCTGTCTCTACACAATCCACTGTTTTCTCTCTTTCTATCAGTTTCTCTCCCTCACCTCCCTCCCTCCCTCTCTATCTCCACCTCTGTCCCTCTCACACAGCTATTCCAGTAATGATTAAGACTGCAGTAATCCCTTTATTCTCTCTCTCCCAGCTTCTTGCATCTATGTACAGGATACTTCTTCTGTATGCTTTTATGGCTCTCCTGTGCTTCCTTTCTCTATAATCCTGTAACTAAACATTCAGGTTTAAATAAACATTTATTCAACCAATGCCAGGCACTGTAATAGACACGCTGAAGATCTGATGTTGACAAAGAAATTTCCCCTGAATTATTACAGCACTCTTCCCATTGGTAACTTGGAAGCCTGCGTCTCTTCCTCTCTAATACATCAGCTAAAAATTAGTATTCCCAGATTCAACTTTAATGATATTTTTCTAAATATCATGTGTCTGTCACAACTGTTGTATTCATTATGATATTAAATCTTTAGGACTCCTCCTGTAAGCATCCCAGGCCTGCATTTAACTGCATTTAGAATCATGGTTGTGTGTCCACTAGCAAAATGAAATATCATCACACCTTCATCTCCCAGCCTTATTTCCTCCAAACATTGCAATGGACCAATTCCCTTGGGATGAAAGTCAGTGGCTTTGAGTTTCATACGACCAGAAGCAAGACTCTCTGGGGAAGTTTGGAGTGTCCAGGATAATGAGGTCCATGAATTAACTTCTTAGTTGAACAAGATAGCACCACTTAGTGACAACCCACTGCCTATACCCATAATGCCAGCTGTATATATGAAAAATATTTACGGGCCTTTTGTAAATAGACTAGTGCAGGCCTAGCCAGTCTGGCTCAGTGGCTAGAGTGTCAGCCTGTGGACCGAAGAGTCCCAGGTTCAATTCTGGTCAAGGGCATGTACCTCGTTTGCAGGCTTCTTCCTGGCCTGGGCCCTGGTTATGGCTAGCACAGGAGGCAACCAATCGATGTGTTTCTCTCACACTGGTATTTCTCCCTGTCTTTCCCTCTCTCTTCTACTCTTTCTAAAAACCAATGGAAAAATATCTATGAGTGAGGATTAAAAAACAAAAATGGACTAGTGCAGACTGACCATATTCTAGTGATAGTACATCAGGGAAAACGTGCCTGCTGAAGTAGCATCCATTTCTTTACTTTTAAAACATGTCCTCTTTTTTTTATTATTACAGAAGCAATGCATACATTTTGCAAACCAATTCAAATAGTACAAAAGTATATAAAGTAGGAATTGAAAGTCCTTATATGGCTTCCTCCTCCCACAGATGACCAGATATGAGGAGAACATGTTGCACTGACATTTTCCATAAAATTGTCAATCCCTTTGTCATTTCAACATCCCTCTTTTCTCAATGCCCCTGGTAACAATATAGCTGACTCATTTCATCGCAAATTTCTGCCCTAAATAGCATTCCTAAAAATAAAGGTAGAAGCCAGGGTGAGTGACCAGGATATACCATTCCCCCAGGCCCAGGTTGGCAATGATAAAGCTCATTACACACACCAACAGGAGTCTACTACTAGCTGGGTGCTCTTTGACCACTAGGTGGTTCTATAACCTATATGATGTAATTCCCACTTGCTGGCTGAGGTGAAGAACAGGGACATTTGTGATAGGATTCTTGCCCCCATACTTTCCCTATTTATTTCTATTTTAATTTTTAGCCACTCTGTCCTGTCCAGATAGAACGTGGTCATGTAGTCCATACCCATAGTCTGCTCTATGTTCCCTGTTAGGGAAGAGAAGAGGGCCATTTCCTCCACCAGGCCAGGCTCAGGCTTAGACTCAGGCTCAGGCTCATGCTACCAGCTGCTTTCTAATTGTGGAGACAGATGAGAAGGACTCTGGTTGCAGCAGGAATGGAAATCTTCTCATGCTCATTGATGGCTCCATATACTGCATTCATTCATTCCACTTATTGCTGCCTATTATAATCAGGGAATCGTTCTGGGTCCAGAAGATGGAGAGATACTGGGGCATCTAGTCCTTGAAAGTGTAATAGTTATATAGGAACAACAAACAAGTTGCTCACCCAACACCCATCCTGTCTTCTGGATCTCAGTTTTCTCTGGGGGACATGTCCCCACCTTCCCTCCCTCAGTCCATGGGTGGCAGGTGTCTGACCTCTGGTGAGGCCTGTGACTCCATCCTGGCCTGAATTTTACATCCTCGCTCACACTTATTGGTTCAGGGATAAGCATGTGAATGGATTCCATGAGATGCAACCTGAGAAATTTTGCTGGGACTATGGAAAAACAAAATGTTTTCTTCTATTATGCTTGTCTTGAACTTGGGATTATGTAAGCCTGAGTATGTTGGCAGCCATCTTGCGAAGTCTAAGAATGAAGCTAGTATGGAGGAAAGCAGACGTAAGGGATAGAAAGAGACTAGGCCCTACGGATGTCATTTGAGTCCTCAAATCAAAATATCCCTGGAGCTAGATCTACTTCTGAAGTGTCAGATTTCCACTTTGCTTGATCTTATTTGAATCATATTTTTTGACAATTATACCAGATATAATAAATAATACATATGTAAATAATATATATGTGAAGGCTGAAGCAAGCCGATTGGCAGGCTGGGGTGGGTGGGCGAGGCCTCCCTCTCCAAGGGAAGCCCAGGTCCCAGGTGCCAGAGGGAAGCTGGTGCCAGCAGCTGGGGGAAGAAAGGCCTATTCTTGTACAAATTTCATGCATCAAGCCTCTAGTAATAAATAGTAGAGTGATAATTACAATGCAGTGTGATAGATGAGTGATATAATAGAGGTGAGTACAAGCTCTTACTGCAATAAATAAGAGTAATATCTAACTTAGGGGCAGGAATGTCTTCTTTAAGACAGGTTTATAAACATATTTATTTAATAACTTATATTGAGCACTGTTTTAGTTTACTAGAGTTGCCATAACAAAGTATCACAGATGTTGGCTTAGACACCAGAAACTTATTTTGTTTATTTCTTTTCTCACTCTTGAGGCTGGAAGTCTGAGATGAACGTATTGGAGGTTTGTTTTTTTCTGAGGCCTCTCCCCTTGGCTTGTAGGTAGTTATCTTCTCCTGGATCTTCACATGGCCTTTCCTCTGTACCTGTGTGTCCAGTTTCCTTCTTGTTATAAGAATGCCAGTCATACTGGATTGGAGCCCATCCTCATGACCTCATGATTTCCTTTTTAAATACCATCTCCAAATATAGTCACATTCTGAAGTACTGGGGATTGAGACTTCAGCATATGAATTTGAAGGGGATATGGTTCAGCACATGACAAACATCTAATTTGTATGCAAAAACAAAAATGGATTATTGCTCTCAATTAGCTTACAATCTACATAAGACTAACCAAAATAACCATAATCCATTGCTAAACAAATGAAATACACACTTATTTAGCAAAATTGCTAGAAGCTGTGGATTAATCATTTCAGATAAGACAATATGCCTGTGAGATCACTACTATTGAAATAACATGTTAACACAGATAGTATAAATTTCTGAACTTTAATGAAGAGGTCTCTTTCAGCCAGTGTGGTATTTGAAACCATTTGAACAGAGAGTAGAATTTTTGTAGACACAGCCATGGTAGATGTGGGGGGTCTCTAACAGCCTGATACATTTACCCAAATCACCTCCCCCCAAAAAGTCACATTTACCATTTCTTTTCACCTTCTTTCCTGTTAGCCCCTTTTAGAAATAGTTGCTTTGTTTAATCATTGACAACAGAGGAGAAAAGGCTTTTCTGTTTTTATAGAAAAAGAAGTTAGGACTCAAAGAGCTCAAGAAATGTGTCCTACTAGAGCTAGGATTGGAATGCATGTTTGCCTGGATCAAAATTAGTTTGTGAAGTTATTTCCATATCGCTTGGAGGAGTAGCTTGCCAAGGGCCAGTCCTCATCTCCTTATGCAGTATGTTCAGTGGTGTAGATAGGGTGAATGAAGCAAGTGTTTATTATGAACATTGAGGAGCAAGTAAGATGCTGCATGCCAGTGATATAGGGCATAACTAGGACCCAACTGCCTTCTTTCTACGAATTCTTGGTTAAGTATGAGCATATGATTTTGGAGAAAAACTAATGAGTATTTTTCAAATGTTATTCATTTATACTTAAAGCAGGCTTTCTTACATTTTGGTTCTCTGTTTTTGTTTGTTTGGTCGGTTGGATTTTAGTGTTGTTATTATGTGTGTGTGTGTGTGTGTGTGTGTGTGTGTGTGTGTGTGTGTCGGTTGGATTTTAGTGTTGTTATTGTGTGTGTGTGTGTTTGGTGTTTTGGGGGGTATGATGGTCAATGACCTAGAGTTAATTTTTAGTTTTTATTTTTTTTATCTTTATTGTTCAGTTTATTAATTACATTGTTTCCCCTTTTTTATCCCCCTATATCTCCCCTCCACCCTGTACCCATCCCACCTTCCACCCTTAGCTCCCCCTCCCCACTGTCCTCTCCCATTGTTGCAAGATTTTTGTCCAGTCTCTTGCTGTACTTCCCACAACCCTTTTCTCCCCAAGAATTGTCAGACCATTCCCTCTCTATGTCCATGTCTCTGTTATATTCACCAGTTTATCCTGTTCATCAGCCTATCAATTCACTTGATTTTTATGTTTATTTGTTGATAGATGTGTATTTGTTGTTCATAATTTTTATTTTTACCTTTTTCTTCTTCCTCTTCTTAAAGAATATCTTCCAGCATTTCATATAATATTGGTTTGGTGGTAATGAACTCCTTTAGCTTTTTCTTATCTGCGAAGCACTTCATCTGACCTTCAATTCTGAATGATAGCTTTGCTGGATAGAGTAATCTTGGTTGTAGATTCTTGCTCTTCATTATTTTGAATATTTCTTGCCACTCCCGTCTGGCCTGCATCGTTTCTGTTGAGAAATCCACTGACAATCGTATGGGTGCTCTCCTGTAGGTAACCAACTGTTTTTCTCTTGCTGCTTTTAATATTCTCTCTTTATCTTTTGCTCTTGGCATTTTAATTATGATATGTCTTGGTGTGGTCCTCTTTAGATTCCTATATTTTGGGGTTATGTGTACTTCTTGGGCTTTTAAGTCAGTTTCTTTCACCAGGTGGGGGAAGTTTTCAGTCACTATTTCTTCAAGTAGGTTTTCATTAACTTGCTCTCTCTCTTTTTCTGGCACCCCAATAATTCGGATGTTGGCATGCTTGAGGTTGTCCCAGAGGTCCCTTACACTATCTTCAATTACCTGAATTCTTTTTGTTTCTTGCTTTTCCAGCAGAGTGGATTTTGGTTCTTTGTATTTCAAATCTTTGACTTGGTTCTTGTGGCCCTCTGGACTGCTTTTAGGACTTTGTGTAATATTTTTTATTTCAGTCTGTGTAGGCTTGATTTCTAGTTGGTCATTTTTCATATCCGTGAGGATCTTGTTCATTTCCTTGAGGGTCTCATTCATTTCCTTGTAAGTCTCATTCATTTCCTGGTTGGTCTTGTTTATTTCCTCGTAGTTCTCATTAAGTTCATCGGCCTTTTCTAGGAGCCTCTTGAAAAGCCTTATAACCATGGTTTTGAACTCTAGGTCTAGTCGTCTTTTCTCCTCCATCTCTTTCACACCTGATTTCTTTCCATATCTCTGCATGGTGGCTGCTTTATGTGGTAGATGTCCTCTAAGGGTCAGTGGCACAGCCTCCCCAGTTATTTGAGATGGTTACTCTTACTGCAATCCTTTATGGGTTGTACAGTATTTTTGAATTTAAACCCAGCTTGTTGTTGTTAGCCCTAAGAGGGTTTGACCTCCAGGCCAATTGGCTGTGAAGGGAGACTGTGTTCAGGTTGGATGGGTGGAGTCTCTGAGCTGCGCAGGCAACCTCAGTGTCAGCTATGTCCTATGCGGCACTCGCGCGCACGGGTCTCTGTTGGATGGGGATGGCTGCAGGCACCTCCAAGAGAAAGCCGCTAGTCTCTTCCCCTTGCCAGACAACTCTGCCTCTCCCCAAATGAGTCTGCACACCCAAAGTCTCGCCCAGGGTTGTAAAACATGTGGTTTCCGGGACCAGGAGACAAGTTTCCAGGGAGCAAGTCGCACGTCTGTGCTGTCACACAGTTTACTTTCGTGCAAACTTCTTTTCCCAGCTACCCGGTTTCTCTGCAGACTAGGAGACCTCTGCTGCGCCCATCTTCCAGGGTGCGTCCCCCGGACCTCGGACCTCGCCTGGCGCTGGGGAATCCATGTAGTGGGACGTCTCTGCCCTCCCCGTTGGCGAAATCCAGCCGGGGTTGCTGCTCCAGCCCTACAGCCCGCGCGTGTGACCAGGACGGCTCCTAACCTGTTTCCGTCTTCAAGGCTGTGCTCCTGCCGCTCTTCTGAGTCTCAGTGTCCGACCTTTACTTTTATTCGTGGAGTTTTCACTCAGCCAGCTTTCTGGTGATTCTGGGTGTTGTTTGTTTTGTTGTTATGTTGTAGTTTTTGAATTGTTGCGCGGGGCAGAACAATAGGTGTTTACCTATGCCGCCATCTTGGTTCCCCCGACCTAAAGTTAATTTAAAACAGGATTCCCCATCTGGCATTGGAGATAAGTGGATTTCTCAGGGCTGTTAATTTTCTTTAGAAGCCACCAGCATTTTGCAAGTATTTTCGTTAGAAAAATCTTGAATAGCTATAAATATGTATGTATGTACGTACACCTTATTTGGCCACTTCACCATGTAGATGCATATAAATTCCATCTCAAACAATTGACAAATTATTGTCTTTGTATGCCAGGCACCATTCTACATGTTGAGGAAATATCAGCAATCAAAATAAAATATAAAAAGTGCTTTTCTCACATCTGGTAGTCTTCCCCAGAATTCATCATCTCAGTCTAATCCTAAGAAAACATCAGACATTTGAGGGACATTCTACACAACATCTGACCTTCAAAAGTATTGAGGTCAAGAAAAACAGGAAAAGACCGAGAAACTGTCACAAATTAGGGGAGATTAAGAGCCATTGTGACTAACTGCAAAGGGGATCCTGAAACAGAACAAGGAGACTAATGGAAAACTTGGGAAATCTAATTAAGTCTATAGTTTAGTGAACAGCATTGTGTGGCTGTTAATTTCTTGGTTTTGTTTATGTGAATGTTAGCTTTAGGGTACACTGGATGAAGGGTATGTGTGAATTCTCTGTACTGTCTTTGTAGCTTCCCTGTAAATCCAAAATGACTTCAACTTTAAAAATTGTAAGAAAATTCATGCCTTCACAGAGATTAAATTCTAGTGGGAGAAGTAAAACAAACAAAATCCAATAAGTACATTACATGTCAGCATCAAGACTGGCTGATTTTGAAAATCCTCAGACTCTTGCCCTGGATGGTTTGGCTCAGTGGATAGAGTGTTGGCCTGTGGACTGAGGGGTCCTGTTTGAGTCCTATCAAGGGTACATGCTGATGTTGCCGGCTCAATGGGGGTTGGTGGGACGGAGAACATGCAGGAGGCAGCTGATCAATGATTCTCTCTCATCATTGATGTTTCCATCTCTTTCTCCCTCTTCCTTCATCTCTGAAATCAATAAAAATATATTTTAAAAAATTCTTTAAGAAAATCCTCAGACTCTCTAAATTGTAAAAAAAAAAAAAAAGCCAAAAGTCAGAAATGACTGCCAACACAGTGGCATAGGAAAAAGGCTGAGCATGTGACTCTATAATCTTTTGTTAAAAATTCAGAAAGATGAAAAGGTCAGAGTAGGTAGTTACAAAATAATTTTTAAATGGCTTTCTTGCTACTTGGTTCTTTCTGCATTTTTGGCATTAAATTAGACTTTTTGAAAGATAACGTCACATTAAAATATTATATATCTCTATTACTGAGTTTTGTGGCATCCCATCTCTTTTGCCAACGGTAAGGACCTCATTCATCTCATACAGGTTACCGCAGTCCTGGGTGTTTTTATTTCTATTTGGAAGTTAAGGAAACTCAAGCATAGACAGCTAATAGTCCAGGGCCATGTGAAAAGAATGAAGTCAAGCTGGAATCCAAAATCTGTCTTCTTCAACACTACCCTACACTTTTTCCTGATGGGGACAGCTCTTAGAGACCATTGCAGTATGGCCCAGATGGCGGGATTTGCAGAATCTGAACAAGCAGCTTCTCACCACCACCATTTTCAGCTGACCTTCTGGTCTAGTTGCTAACTAGCTGACCTCCATGGTCAAGTGCAACATCAGACACACTAGGTTCTTTGCTCAATTCTGTTAGTAACCCAGTTTCATAACTCCATAGTTCTTCTATGAAATATATGGCCCAGACTTCCTCTTGCCTATTTTTCTCCTACTGTCTTTTGAATGAGCTGCGTGGTTGGCTATAAATCAGGTGGTTAAAGTAACAGTGAATAACAAATAATGACACATTACTGTATTGATTGTGAATCCCAAGTCAGTCCCAGAGAAAAGTTCCAAAAAATTGGGTTGACTTGTTTATAGTTAGACTTTAAGGACACCAACAAGGCTCTGACCGAGTAACTCAGTTGGGTAGAGCCTTGCCCCTATACGCCAAGATTGCAGGTTTGATCTCTGGTCAGGACACATCCAAGAATCAAACAATGAGTGCATAAATAAGTGGAACAACGAATCAATGTGTTTTTCTCTCTCTGAAAATCAATAAATAGTAATAAGAATAATACCAATAATACATAGCATTGTCCAGTGTACTGTGAAATGATTGCTTTTTTAATACAGAAAAAAATTATATTTTTGTTTAGGGTAGAAAAAATTAAAATATTTGCTAGGGAATTATTGCTGTAGTCAATATTCAAGTGTCTTTTTACACCCTTCATGGCTAGCGTGACACATGGCTGAAGTATACTATATATAGGCACACTTGAAAAGGTTCTCAACCCAACCTTCCAAACCCCACCACATACACACTTTCTTTCCCACTTACTGACTGGTTTCTGAGAGTATTAGAGTACAATAGGAGTTAAATCTAGAATGCTGAGCCCCTGAAAGAGGAAGCATATGACTTAAATTTACATCACCTTCTAAATGGAAGCTGTTTCATCTTTACAAAGAAAATAAGTGGGGAAAGTGAGTTTTATGGAGTCCAAATAGCAAATTAGATGCTGACTTTTTTTTAAAATGTATTTTATTGATTTTGTTTTACAGAGAGGAAGGGAGAGGGATAGAGAGTTAGAAACAACTATGAGAGAGAAACATTGATTAGCTGCCTCCTGCACACCGCCTGTTGGTGATGTGCCCACAACCAAGGTACATGCCCTTGACCGGAATCGAACCTGGGACCTTTCAGTCCACAGGCCGACACTCTGCTCTATCCACTGAGCCAAACCGGTTAGGGCAGATGCTGACTTCTTTAAAGTCTACAGTTGATCTTACTAAAGGTTATATTTCCTGAGAGCATTTGGATGGTAACCTCATTAACCAGGGTTTGCAAAAGGCTCTGGCAGTATGTTCTTTGTTGACATACAGCAATAATGTGAAGGGGAAATAAAACTAAAAAACTTTTGTAAGTGTGAGAGGTCCATGAGCCCATGTGGAATTAGTCAAGAATTCTAGAGAATCCTATGATGGCAATATTGTTTTTTGTAATAGTTAATCCACAAAGATCTAAGTTAAGACCTTGTCTATTAGGGCCTATCACAATTAGAGAAAAGAAAGTTCCCGTAATCAGAGTTACTGTGAATCATTTACTTCCATTATACCACTTTCATGGATGGCTCCCCTTTGTCACCAAAGGCTAACCTTTCCATGGCCTATAGAGCTCTGCATGACTGGTCATGGCTGGCCTGTCCTGCCTCAGCTCATGTGACTGCTAACTCCCTCACTAGTTACTTTTAGTTCCTTAAACAGCTGGCTTCTTTACTTGGGCAGGTCTTCTATATTTCCCACGGGCCACTACCCATCTTTTAGATAACAGCTATCAAATATCACTTCCTCAAGGAAGCCTTCCCTGACCTCTGGGACTATTCTGAGGCCTTTTAGTCATATATGCTCATACTACACTGCCCTCTTTCATCACACTTAATGTAACCACACTTAACTAAGTATTTGAATAATCAAGCATAATTATTTGTTTAATGCTTCCTTCCATCACAAGACAAGAAGTTCTCATAGAACAGAGACTTTATCTTGCTAATTACTACCCGCAAAGATCTAGAACAGTGTAGAAACTCACTAAATAGTTATCAAATGGATAAATGAATTAAAGGTAGTTTATTAGACCCAGGAATGCCATGAGAGAGCCTAGTGCAAACCCCTAATTTATAGGGAATGAAACTAAAGTGCAGTGGTGTTGCTGCATTGCCCAAGATCTTACACAAGAGCAAAATTAGAGTGAGGGCCCACATCTCTTCACACTCCCAGGATACTTTTCTGTCCTGATGGAAACTTCATAGTCTAGTGACTCATCACACTCGAGGGAACAGCAATTCCTGGCAAGTTCTTCAGAACCTTATGTAACTCACAGATGTGTATTTTATTTGTAGTGTGTGTAGGGTCGCCTAGGACTAGCCTGCTATCAGGGCCATGTCTGCCGTCCCACAACACCTCGCACACTCCCTGGACACTGCTGGCATCCTGTGATGCTCTAGGGATGCTCTACCAGTGCTGCCGGCATGGGGTGGGGGGAGGAGAGAGGGAGCTGGCTAGGAGGGGGGATATGTGGAGGAGGAGAAGGAAGGAGGGGGAGGGCCCCAGAGGTGCTCCATGCACCTCCTGGTGAGTCTTATTATTGGTTGATATGACGTTAGTCCATAATAATATATAGATTTTACTGAAAATGAGTGCATCCTCTATGTTTGTTTCCACATTTCTCATTTTCTGGGTCAATGTTAATTGTCAAAAAGATAATGTGGTGGTTTGGCAAGATTCTACTGAACTAAGGAATGTTTCACAGGATCACAGATGGAATTCTTTGTATATGGGGGTGATTTTTTTCCTCCTAGAGTTTTGTCCCAATTAAAAGCTACACGTTCAAAGCAAGTTCCCTACCCTAATGAACAGATGTCTGTACATCCTAGAGCAGTGGTTTCTCAATCTTCCTAATGCCATGACCCATAATACAGTTCCTCATGTTGTGGTGACCCCCAACTATAAAATTATTTTCTTTGCCACTTCATAACTACTGTAATGAATCGTAATGTAAATATCTGATATGCAGGATATATTTTCATTGTTACAAATTGAACACAATTAAAGAATAGTGATTAATCACAAAAACAATATGTAATTATATGTTGCAAAATATTTATTTCTAATTAAAAATAAATGAAATTTTGTCTTGAAGGATGATGTAGCATGGGGAACAGTCTTAATATAACAAGAATAAACTACATTGTTACATTTTGCGACAGTATGCATAAAAACTCAATGTCAGTGCAAAGGTTGGGATTGCTTCTTTCTCACCAGGTCAGAAGTTCTCAGGGCAGTCTTTGTAAGAGCACAGCGAAGATCATCTTCCACAACAAGTCTACTTCTGGATTTAGACTTGATAACCAACAAGCTGGAAAACCTTGTTTCACAAAGATACGTTGTTGGAAATGGAAGAAGAAGGCACAACACAGTCTCAGACAGAACAGGATATTACTGCAAACACTTGATCCAGAGTTTTGTAATTGGCATCGTAAAGAAATCAGTTCTCGCTGCATCGCTGTTAATAAGTTCAATGAACTCCTCAGGAACATTTTCAACTTTGACTGAGAATGGGCTTCTGGCAAGTGCAAATGAGGTGTCAGGTAGATTTGGAAAGTACGATGAAATTTTGTCTGCAAGAATGTGCAAGAGTTATTTCACAGAAATTACCATCATAATCCTTTTGTCTGGTTCAATATCATGTTCCTCAAAGAAAGCAGATAAGGTAGGCAACATGTAAATTTTATTTTAATCCAATCTTTTTTTTTTTTTTTTGCCAAAGCTGAAGTTTCATTTGCAATGATCAGATCTTTTCAGACAAATTGAGGCATGTTGCATTTGGTCCTAAAGATATCAACCATGGAAGCTATTTTCTGCATTTCACTTCTATTGCTGAAAAGTGCTTTGAACTGCGGTCTTGTTTTCTGATTAAAAAACGTTTTGAGTTCATCACAAAGCTCAAAAACACATTTTAAAACTTTTCATCTCAACAACCATCTCACTTCAGTGTGAAATAGCAGAGCATTGTTTGGCGCATCCAGCTAATTGCACAGTTGCAAATATAGTCGACTGTTTAAAGTGCTTGCTCGCCTTTACAAAATTGACAGAACTTATGACGTTTTTCATTACTTCTTGTAACTGTTGTGCAGTGTCTTTGTTGCTAATATTTGCCGATGAATCACACAGTGAGTTTTGATGACTTTTGGTGACTCATTCAGTACCAAACGTTGAAATCTAGATAGATATCCTAGCATAGCTGGAGCACCATCTGTGCAAACACCACAAACCTTTTCCTAAGAGATCTTATGCTCTTTCAGAAATGAACCAACTGTGTCAAATACATCACATGCAGTAGTTGTCATTCAAGAGGTTTTCAAAAAAGAAACTCATCATTAAGGTCACCATCATTAAAATACCTCACATAAACCAGTAGCTGTGAACAGTTTGCAATGTCTGTAGATTCATCAAGCTGGATACTAAATATTGGAAGTGGAGCAGATTTAATTTCCTAGATTACCTGATCAAGAATATCAGCAGACATGTCACCTATTCTTCTGCAGACAGTGTTGTTAAATAAGGAAATTGCACTCAATTTCATAACAAATTTGTCTCTGATCATAACTCGAACGATGTTTTTTTGCTGCGGGCAACAGTAAATCCTCAGCAATGGTACGAGGTTTTATAGCTCTGGCGATTCTGAGTGCCACCAAATATGAAACTTCAACAGCTGCTACATTTTGTTTGTGGTACTTGCCACCAGTGTCAAGTCTGACTTTCTTGAGTCTGTCAGCTTTGCTTCTAAAATAGTTGGTATCCTTGCTGGCAAAGCTCGGAAGTTCGCTATCAAAATTGCATTTTAGTTTGTTTGGCTTCATAGATTGGGCTGATAGAACTTCACAACAAATAACACATTGCAGTTTCTCAATTCCTGCTGTAATTATTGAGGTAAAAACCATACTGTAAAAAATCCTCACTATATTTTCTTTTCTTGACATTCTTCTCTACACGATCCATTGTCATGGGATGGTTTGCTAATGAAAAAATATATAACCATAGTTTCAATAGTACAAAAGATGATACATGGCATAGGTCAATCAATACAGTTCATTAAAGTTTCCTATAAATTACCATTCTGTGTTGTTGTTTTTTTTACATACTTGTTACTATCACAAGGGGGCAGTATTAACATCAACCACAGCTGAATATAAAAAGAGTGATCAGCATCCAGATTAAGTTCCCATGGTACAGTGTTGGAGACCAGGTGTAAGCTGACACGGTCCTTGAACCTGAAGGGACTAGCAAGGCTCAGTCCCTCAGACTTGTTTGGATGGCGATTATCAGTATAACTGAGAGCAGCCCCTGGCTACACAGCTTTCCCAGCTTTGATTAGATGGCTGTTATCAGTAGGACAAGAGCTGCCTTTCATGGCTTATCCAAGATGTATGTATCCAGTTACTGAGATTTATTGTACCAAGTATTTGTTCTTCAACCTTGTCTTGTGATTTTAGAGGAACAAAGAATGTTTTGATCTCCTGCTCATGACTGACCTCCCAGTCAGTGTTTGTGCATAAAAGGCGTCACACAATTAATAAAGTTGCCACAGTCTGACAAAGGGCTTGCGGACCTCCCGATCCCACGTTCCTGTTTTTCTTCTTTTTTCTCAATTCCCTACCTCAGCCTGGTTCAACCGTCAGGCTGACCCTGACAGTACAGATATATATTTTTGCAGTAGTTGATGATTTTACAGTACATGATTTTACATTTACCCAGTAGTTATAATTCATGAAGTGTCATTTTACCTCCAATACTGCTGCTTTCAACACAATAGCTGCTTTTAACAGAATAGCTGCTTTCAACACAGCAACTGCTCTCTACACAGTAGCTGCTCTCTACATATGTGTGACTGGTCCGCAGAAATACATTATGGTGCCAACACTGTCACATACACTGGTATTTGTATGGGTGTATGTGATGGGGTTGGTGCAATGATGTCATCACACCAGGTACTCGTTGTGGGCGTATCTGCATGTGGGCAGAACTGCTTGGAGACAGATAGAGGAGCGAGGTCCCGGTTCCTAAGACCATCGGAAATACGTGTTTTCCAATGGTCTTAGGCGACCCCTGTGAAAGGGTTGTTGGACCCCCAAAGGGGTCTCAACCCACAGGTTGAGAACCACTATCCTAGAACCTGAACACATACTATTCTCTCTTTAATGTATTCACCTCTTGCTTATCTCATATGAGACAAGCTGAGAAATACATAATGTCACTGGGTTCTTGAGTAAAAAAAGTAGCTACCAGCTCTTTTATGACTGCCCTGTGCATTAGACAGGCAGGCAGTTTTAGGGGCTAACAAGAGAAACATTCTTTTTCTTTTTTCTGCAGCCTGGAGTAATAGTTCATTTCAGGTAAACATGGAGTGCCTTCTTTATGCCAGACACTGTGTTCAATGCTTGGGGTGCAAAGATGCCCTTGAGGAGCTCCCAAAAAAGCTGGGGAGAGAGGCACACGGTCATTTAATTCCTGTACAAAACGTTAAGTGCAGGGAGGCTTTCCGAGGCTGGAGGAGAGCTAACAGAGATCCCGCCTTCTCATATGAGACCATGCACCATTCAAAACGTAGTCAGCAGAAGTTATCCAAGTCAAGAGAGCCAGAAATGGCCTCTCAGCCAGAGTTAGAGCAAGAAGAGAGGCATGAAAAGGTATGTGTAAAGGAGACAGGCTGAGCTGTCTGAAGAGAACATACTGTTAGATTAAGATTAATAATAATAAAGCTATCTGGAGTTTTCAAGCCCCTGTAATCTTCAAGGTCTGTGAAATTCATGCTTCCCAAACTGTATTTGCATTTCAATTTCACAATTCCTGTTTTAATTTCATGCTGCCATTTCTATTATTCACTTAATATCCTTTTTAAGAAAAATATATTTTATTGACTTTAGAGAGGAAGCCAGAGGGAGATGGAGATAGAAACATCAATGATGAGAGAGAATCATTGATTGGCAGCCTCCTGCATGCCCCATACTGGGGATTGAGCCCATAACCCAGACATGTGCCCTGACTAGGAATTTAATAGTGACTTCCTGGTTCATAGGTCGATACTTAACCACTGTGGCACTCTGGCCAAGCAATATTCTTTATTAAATCAACCCATTTTAACTTCATCCTAAGCAACATTATCCATTATATCAGCGGTTTTATCTGTTTGTTATATGTTTTTTTCTAATATTTATTGAAATAAACCCATACATATTAAAATATAAGGCTATCTACTATCTGGAATCATCTTAAATACAATCAACAGCATGCACACCTCATTTGGGTTAAAAGATTGGAGTTGGAGTAAGGAAGAAGCTTGCTATTCCATTAATATGCATGCCAGCTCATTGAACTGAGTTGATTAATGAAGGTGAAATGGAACTCAGCACAGTGCTAAATTTAAGGCCTGATTAAACAAGTCATCAAGATCAAGCTACCTTCAAGGCATTCAATGATGGTTTGGCTTAGTTTTCCTGTTCAACATTGCTATGGTATAAATCTTTGTGTCCCCCCCAAAATTCATACCTTGGAATCCTAATGTTCAAGGTGACAGTATTAAGAGGTGGGGTGTTTGGGAGGTGCTTAAGTCATGAAAGTGAAGTCCTCATGAATGGCATTAGTTGCTTATGAGAGAAACTCCAAGATCTCACTAGCCCCTTCCACATGAGAAGATACAACCAGAAGTCTGCCACCTGGAATGGAGTCCTCACTTGACCGTGTTGATACCCTAATCTTAGACTTCCAGCCTCCAGAACTGTGAACAATACATTTCTGTTGGTTATAAGCTATCCAGTCTATGGTATTTTGTTATAACAAGCTGAACAGATTAAGACAAACAACAATAATAACAGTCGGAACAGTTAACATAGGATCAGTCCTTGATATATGTTAGGCATTGCACTAGATGCTTTACATTTATTTGCTTGTGTAATTCTTAGAACTCTTTAAGTTCTATTTCTGTACCCATTTTAACAGGCTCACAGAGGCTCAATGTCTTGTCTGAGTTCTGGCCTTTTGTTTAGGAGAGAAGATCAGCAGGAAGCAGCCTTACCTAATTGAAAGAGAGCTTCATCCAGGTTCTAGAGGCCAGGGCTTTGCTCCCCACTCAGCCACTAGGTCCCGGCGGACTTCAGACGACTCTCTTAGACTCTCCAGGCTGGATGATAAATCATTTTATTGGATGATTTCATTTGAATAATAACCAGGGAGACCTTGCTAGAATTCTATTATGTCAGAAACAATATAAGTAGAAATGTAACTAAAGAGAAAACATGAAATTATATGGTGGCCAGATAATTAGACTGAAATTTAAGGAATTTTACCACTGAGGTGGCTTTATTGGCACAATAGTAAACAAGGCTGAGAGAATTTCACATCCTTACAGACCACCTCTTTCCTGCCCCAAACGTCTTGGGGGTCAGTAATATTTGTGGTTGCAACAAATATTAAGTATTTACTATAAGTCAGGCAATTGATATACATAATCTTATTAAATGCTAGCATGGCTTATGGGGTAAGTGAGATTTTTATCCTGCTTTTACAAATGGGCACTTTGAAACTCAGGAAAGCTAAATAATTTGCCCAAGGTCACACAGCTAACAAGTTGTAGAGATAGGTGTAGAACCCAAGAATTTCAGATTCCAGAGAACAAATTGTTTTCCTTTTCTTTATTGATTAAGGTATTACATATGTGTCCTTATCTACTCATTGTCCCCACCTGCACCTCCCCACTCATGCCCTCACCCCTATAGTGTCTGTGTCCATTGATTATGCTTATATGCATGCATACAAGTCCTTTGGTTGATCTTTATTCCTTCCCCCCACCATCTTCTACCTTCCCTCTGAGGTTTGATGGTCTGATCGATGCTTCTCTTTCTCTGGATCTGTTTTTGTTCATCAGTTTATGTTGTTCATTATATTCCACAAATGAGTAAGATCATGTGATATTTATCTTTCTCTGACTGACTTATTTCACTTAACATAATGCTCTCCAGGTCCATCCATGCTGTTGCAAATGGTAGGAGTTCCTTCCTTTTTATAGCAGTGTAGTATTCCATTGTGTAGATGTGCCACAGGTTTTTAATCCATTCATCTGAGGGGCACTTAGGCTGTTTCCAAATCTTAGCTATTGTAAATTATGCTGCTATGAACATAGGGGTGCATATATATCTTTTCTGATTGGTATTCCTAGTTTCTTGGGATATATTCCCAGAAGTGAGATCACTGAGTCAAATGGGAATTCAATTTTTAGTTGTTTTTTTTTTTGAGGAAACTCCATACTGTTCTCCACAGTGGCTACACCAGTCTGCATCCCACCAGCAGTGCACGAGGGTTCCTTTTAACCACTTCACTGTGTGTTAATGTATTCACTTAATACACAATGAGTTGAAAATCTAAAATAGGTCAGGCTCTATTTTGAGTACCTGCAATTGAAAGTGTGCTGAAGAAAACAAGAAAAAAAAAGTAGTTACAACAGGAATATTAAAGGAAAAGGTGAGCATCTTGGTAACTATTCGTAACTCCTAACACTGTTGACCCCTTACTACAATGTACTGTGAGAGTGTATTTAACTGTTCCCATCTCTCACTTAATAACACCTCTTCATGGGCAAGGACCATGTCTTTACTAATGTTAGTATTCCCTTCTCAGCTTTCTCAGTCATAGTACAGTCATATTCACATGGTAAACATACAAAACACAACTTTAGGAAACAAAAGTTGCTTAGTATAATTTCAGTGAACTCTAGAAAGTGGACATAATCAACCCAAGAAGACATAGGACATGATTTAGGTTGAGACAGTGCCCTGTCAAAGGTAAGCAATCATGAAAATCCCTCAACCTATGGAAAAACTTATGTATGCATTGGAACCCCCAGATAGGTGGGTTGAGGCAAATTACTAGTATACTCATGGAAGGTGAGGTAAGAAAATGTTTGTGACTTTTGAGAACATTTTTCATACAGCGATCCAACATTCTTAAAATGAGCATCCACATATTGCACTCCTGTTTGAATTAAAACCTGGCAACATGTAGTCTTTGAGTTCATCAAATGGCAGAACTATGGATCTACTTACTCCATTTTTACATCATCTCCCAGGGAGCTCAAACAATAATTAACCTCAGCTGCAACAAGTAAGTTTAACTTGAATTTCTATTATAATTATTTTTTCTCCACTGTCCATGTTAGCTATTTAACTCTTCATTCTTTATCATTCTATGGAGGAAAACATATTTGTAGTTTAAGATTAGCATCTCCCTTCATTTTATTAAAAATATAATATTGTTCTTGGATGGGAACAGGTACTATAAAATAAATAAACTTATCAAAGATTACGCGAAAATTAATGCTATTGTCTCTTGGATCTACATTGAAATGTTTGGCTCCTTTAATCCAAATAAAAACACAAAACTACATACAGCAACATGGATGAACCTTGAAAACATACATGAAGTAAAAAAAAAGTCAGACACAAAGGGCCACATATTATATGGTTTCAATTATAAATAGTCTGGAATAGGTAAAATCATGGAGACAGGAGACCAATTGTGGTTTCCTTTGTGGAGACATGGAAGTGAAGAGTGATGCTTAGCGGGTATGGGCTTTTTTTTCATGGTGATGAAAATGTTCTGAATTGGGTGGTGGTGATGGCTGCACAACATTGTAAATGTACTAAAAGCCAATAAATTATACACTTCATGGTTCTAGCAGACTTAGCTTGTCCTCATTTTCACACAGTTAGCAACATCTCTTTCTTCCAGAGATTTTGAGAAAGGAGAGGAGAAGAAAGAATCAGCTGGATATCTCCATATGTTGTGAATATAATATCATCATGTAAGGGAAAGAAGCTCAGAATTGGGATGCTTCACACAGAGGTTTTGATGGTCATCACAGCAGACATGCAGGGTATGACTTTTCTTATTTCTCTTTGTCAGTGTTTAACCTTTAATATATGGAGGGTAGAGCTGATAGGGACAATGTAGGAAGAGGGGATATGTGTATACATTGGTGACTCATTGGTTTGTTTGCTCATCATTTCTTTTGTTCAAGTTATTCTGCCTGTCACAGTTAATTGTTTCAGAGGAGACATGTGATCCAATTTGGCCAATCAAAACATTTCTCTGGGAATTTAGGACTGGAGTCCAAAGTAATAAAGTTATTTTCTCCTGGAGGTGGATGAAGGTGTAAGCATAAAGGTTGGGTAATATCAACAGGCATGCTTCTGCTATGTGGAAAAGCCCATAGGCAGTAAAAATGGCTAAAGATATCCAGGGAAAACAGAATGGGAATTGGAGAGAAAGTATTTGCCTGTGTATGAGATTACAGTTCCAGCTAAAACAAGATTCATCTACTCCTCAGATTTCACAGTGGTTTGGCAAGGTCACACATGTGCCATAAATTGTCCTAATCCAAAGTAAGTTCAATGGTAAATTCCTTTGGAACAGGATGTAGGAGTTTTCTCTCTTTTCCATGTCTAGCATGGAAAGAGAGTGTGTCCAATTTCTGAGTGAAGGAGCTGGGGATAAAAGAATAGAAGAGAAGATTCAGAAATAAAAGAATGGAAGAGAAGATGCAGAAATAGAAACAATAGCTGGGGCTGGGTGGAACCTCTGTTCTCTCTGATGGAGAGACAGGGAACTCAGAGCCCACAAAGCCGTGTTTATTTATATCCCCAAAATACCAGGAAGTTACACCAAAAGTTAGGATCAAAGGAGATTATTTGCATTTGATAATGCAGGGGGCCCTCCACAACAGGAAGCAGGTCAAGGCTAGTCATATGGTTGCACTCAGTAAAAGAATATACAAAAAAAATAATGGAGATCATCAAATAATAGGAAGACAGTATTCCTAGTTCCACTTTAATCAATGAGAGCCCAAGTTGACAATAAATCCATTGTATTTCTCCGTGAATCTATCATACTCCTTAGAAAAAGCAAATTGGAAGAATATATGTGGTAAGAAGATAAACCTTGAGTGAATTAAAAAAAAGCACTGAACTTCAATTGGAAAAAAGGGTGACTACAAGCTTTCAAGCTCACCTTCATCTAGTTCCTGTTAGGCAACTGTATCATAGCTGTCACTTGCCACATAATACTACATTACAGTCTAACTCCAGAATAATTTGTATAAATTGAATGGACTCATTTTTCCCATCACTGTAAGCTCTCCTGTGAGTACACTATTTGTGCAGTCTATGGGGGCTTTGCCAGAAGACTAAGTACCCTGATATATTTTTGGATGTTTGGTAAACACCCAGAATTGGCTTAGTTCAAATATGAGGATATAATCTAGACTCAAGATGAAGAAAATAGTTTCTCCTTCTTTGGATCCAAAATAGGGCATTGTCTCTTTTCCTATGAAAATATTTCCTCTGGTTTTTTTTTTTTTTTTTCATTCTTCATTATTTGTTAATATTTACTGAGTGCATAATGTTTGCCAGGTACTATTCTAAGCAATTTGCATGTATGCGTCAGCTTATTTCTCACAATATCTTATGAGATGAGCAATTTTAATATATCCACATTACATGTAAGGATACAGAGACTCACCCATTAGATGGCAGAGATGGGATTTGAACTCAATCAGCACTACTGCAAAGCCAGAACTTTTAACCATCGTGACATATTAATTGAGCATTTACTATATGCTTGGCATTGAGGATAGTGTGGTAAGTGAAACAGCTAAGAGCCTGTCTTCATGGAGGCTGTCTTCATTCTCTAGTGGAGAGATGAACAGTCATCAAATATTCACGGAGATAAATAATCACAAGCTGATAAGTGCTATGAAAGAACAATGGGAATTCTGATAACAAATGCCTGGTCTGGTCTGAAGATTAAAAAAGCTTTCCTGTTTGGAGTGAAGTAGGCAGTAGGAATCAGCTAAATAAGGGAAGAGGAGAGGAATGGACCAGAAGGAAAAATGGACCAGACCCAAGGGAGAGCACACGCAGGAGTCTGAGGTGGGAGGAAGTAGGTTCTTGGGATTGGAGAGAATGCCAGTGGGGCTGGAGCACAGAGAGATGGATGGGCAAAACAATGGCCAGGATGGGCCTGGAGGGGAAGGCAGGGGCTAGATCAGCCAGAGCTTGGCCATGGAAGAGGTTGGTCCTAAACCAAGGACTAAAAACTGATGTGGAAAGGCTAGCCTTTGCTAGAAACATAAGCAAAATACACTAAATAAGGGTGTGTGGTGAGCCTGATGGTATATAGTGCTCAGATATGAGGTTTACAAACACCCAAAGGGGGAGGCCTCCTGATTGGTGAGTTTCCAGAGGAAGCAGGAGGCAAGGTACTTTGTGTCCTGCAACATTTGCAAGGACAGGAAGACACAGGCCTGTTTGTTGGTGGACCACTTAGGGAAGTCATGATCTCACAAGTGTTTTCTAATGTGCATTAGGCTAATGCAAAACAAAACAGGAAACTCCTTCTCATAGCGTTGAAGAATGGAAAGGCTATGGAGGTTGAAGGGGCAGCAAACCCCTTCTGCCTGCAAGGAAGAGAAGAGCTAGAACAGTGGTGCGATGGTCTCAGCTTCCTCCTTCCTTGCTTCTCTGACAGCAGTGAGCCCAAGGCCCAATCATAGCCCTTGAGGTATTGGTTCTCCATTTACTTCAAAGGGAAAGTGCCTGTAGTACACATCTTTAAAAATTTATTTTTCAATCGTGGTTGACATATTATATTAGCTTCATTTGTAGTATACATCTTTTGAATTACACACTCTGTTCACAAAAATTCATTTCATTGATCCCTTATATAACGGGGGCTCCCTTATCTAAAGGGGGCTCCCTAAAGCCATAACTCTAGCCTTAGAACAAAGACACAGTTGATTAGATGGGGTTTCAGCAGTTAGAAGGGAGCCACACCTCTGCCCCAGGCCTGACACTTTCATCCAGGTGCTGGGAGCTCTGTCTCTGTTACATTTCCAGCCTCCTTCACTTCTTTCTTCCAGTCACTGGATTGATGAGTTTAGAAGGAAGCCCCAATCCCAGCCACTCCCTCCTGCTGCTTCTGGGTGCTTTCTGACCATTGAGAACATCTCTTTTGTCCTCCTCCTCATTATCTGGATAAAAGTAACTGCCCCGTTTGGAAACCCACTGTATACATTTTAGCCACTGTCATTGATGAGAAAGGTGGTAGCTTAATTCTCCTTCTCCCTATTCTTTTCTCAAATGTTTTAAAGTCTGTGTTGGAAAGAGGGTGTTAGGGGGGTTGTTGGGGCCTGCTCCGATACCAGCAGGCCCATGGCACCACTCAGGCAAATTAGACCACTTTCTTTGGGGACATGGGCTTGGGACAAAGAGCTAGATTATGTCTGTCTGGGGTGCTGAGCACAGACAAGTCAAGTTGGGAGTTGGGTGCAGCCACATTCCATCTGCCAATGGACAGAGGTTCAGAGGCAGCTGATGTGACTAGAAAGAGCAAGGAGCCCTGCGAGCATATCACACAGAGAAGTGGAGGTGGTGTTCGGAGGGTTCTGACGTAACTTCAGTCCTTCCTGGCTGCCAGGGAGTGTAGGCCAGGTCAGGGGACCCACAGAACCGAGTGGTATCTTCAAAATAAATTCAGCACCAGGGAGTTTAAACAAAGAGCGTTGGTTTCTGTTACTTGGCACCAGAAGAATCCTAATATCGACAGAGGTTTTTTTAAAGACCCCCCTCCCCCCCCAAAAAACCCACAACAGCAACAATTAAAACCTTTCATTTTTCAAAATGTCTAGAAGGATCTATATGTCCATGGAGTGAATATGTGTGTATGTACATGAATTATAGCTGCAAATAAGAGGCTGAGAAGGGCCTCATGAGAAGTCTCACATTCTGGAATGTACTACCTGCTCTATTCCAACAGCTATTATTTGAATATAAAATACAGGTGAACACGGGAACTCATTAGGAATGGTCTCTCACACCTCTCTGTCACCCTCCAAAGCCAAAAATGAAGATACAGATCTGATTTTTAACAATAGCACTAACAACAAGAAGAATGCTAATCATCACTAGTTTTGTTGTTTACAAAATGCTTTCACCTCCATTTTCTTGTTTGTTTTTTCCCCCTCACATTCTCAGAGAGAGGTTATGTGAGGCAGTCATTATTAGCTCCATTCCAGAGGAGAAAGGATAATAGGGGAATTGCTACCACTGGAGTAGAGAGACTGATGGTCCCCACAGAGTCTCCAGGGTGCAGCAGTTCTCATGGCTACAAAGGGCTCAGGGGAGTTTTTGGCATATCCTGAGCTACACATTTGTCTGTATGAATGAATGAGTGAATGAATGAATGGAAGACATGGAAAGAAATAAAACATCTTAGTCTGTAATCTTGGAATCATAACCTTAGAGGAATTTGGATGGACTTCAGAGGATTCATAAAATCCCTGAAGTTGAAATTAAATGTCTATTATGTGCATTTTTTGGGAAATAGGGTCTGGGTTTCATCAGACTCTCAAATTGATGACTGAGCCAAAAAGTTATCACTGGTATTAATTATAAAGGGGAAAGCAATGTCATAGGAGAAATTCTCCCTTTTGTGACCAAAGAGGCATACTGCTAGTGTGTTTTTGGATAGAGGGATCAAGCCCAGCCACACTGTGGGGTAAGAAAGGCTATTGGGTCAATTTTTGGGTACACGGAGAGGAAAAGAGACTTACTTAGGATTGTGTTGCACAGAGAATGCCTACAAGTTAAGCCACATCCATTTGGTTGCAGAATCCTGAACCAAATTTTGAAATGAAATAATTGGAATTTTGGTTCTTTAAGCCTTATTTTTTTAAAAAAATTTTTGTTAAAATAAGCATATAGCCATTTATTTGGACCCAATGATCAATGGGACTGCCTTTCATAATTGTAACATATTGTTAAGATTCCTGATAGACTATGCTCCCGAATTAGGTTTCTGTATGATGAATTACATCTTGTTGCTATGGTAACTAATGCTCTAAATATATCATGAAGGCAAAAAAAAAAAAATCCGACTTATAAGGCAACATAAAATTGTTATGACAACAGTAGTTTTAAAAATAAATAGATTATGCTTGCGTTTTTTTCTTTTTTCATATAATGAGTTTTATAAATGAGTCTGAGGCATGAGTCAAACTTTTATCCTAACTCATAAATAAAAAACGAAACAGAAACAGAGTGAACATACTTTGAAAAGTCCTTTTCTTAAGGGAAGAATAGCTAGATCAAATATGTTGCATATATATGACAGAATATATACTAACATTAAAATGCATGATGCCTAGAGAAAAGTCTGTGTCGGTGGGTGTTTCTCAGCATCTAGAAGGGTTCAGGAATCTGGAGAAGGTGCTGCATATAAATTAATAATGAGACTAGAAATATATTATAAATTTGTAATCCATGGGGGAGCCAGAGGAAGCTTAGCTATAGAAATCAGCTTCTCCCTATCTCTGGACCCAGGACTCTTTTTATTCTCAAATCTTGCCCTATAGCAAAGTAGATATACATATCAAAGGTAAGTTTGGTATACAGTAGGCATTGTGAGTATGGGAAACTGCTTTCGGCTGTTCAGGTGTTTGGCCAGCAGGAGGCAATAACATGTAGGTTAAAATGCCCTCAGCTGTCTGGCAACTGGCAATTACATATGCAAATCTTTAGGTGTGGGGAAATGCCTTAGCTATTTCAGCAGCAGGTAATATGTATTCGGCTTTGCTGAATCCCCAAGTTCCATCAACCTTTTGATGAAACTTCTTGCATTTATGACATGCTGGTATTAGCTTCCGGCAAGTCTGCATGGTATACACAAAAATATTAATGTGATTATATCTACATGGTGGTATTACTAGTCACACACAGTTGCACATAACTCATCTTTAAAAAATGTATTGAAATATAATTCACATACCATAGAATTTATTTACTTAAAGTGTTTAGTCAGTGTTTTTTAGTATATTTACAGAGCTGTGCACCCATCCCCGTATTCTAACCACCCCAAAATGAAATCTCATATCCATTAGTGCTCATTTCTCTTTCTTAACTACTGCACCCAACCTAGCAGCTAGCAACTACAAATTTACTTTTACCTCTGTGAATTTGCCTATTCTGAACATTTCACATAAATAGGATAATAAAATATACTAAAGGCCCGATGCATGAAGATTCATGCAATAGGCTTTCCTTACCCTGGCTGCCAGGACCAGTTTTCCTCTGGAACCTGGGACCCAGGCCTTCCCTCTGGCTGTTGCCTTCCGTTTTTGCTTTGGCCAACTGGAGGCTTCACTCCAGCTGGAGCCTTCAGTCTTCTCTGCTCTGGCTGGAGTGCCACGCTGCCACTTCCTCGTCTCTGCCCCCAAGGGCAGATGCTCACCACTGCCTCATCTCTGAGCCCGCGGGCGAGGCGCTCACCACCACTGCCCCCAGTGCTATGTAGCATAGCCAATCAGGAGCCAAGATATGGTCACATTTGCATGTTACTCTTTTATTAGATAGGATGGCCTCTTGTATTTGTTCTTTTAGGTGTTTAAGCGGAAAGGGTGCCCTGCTGCTCTCTGCTCATATGCTATGTGTTCTGATGTAGAATTGTGTTTGCCTAGAGAATGAGGCATGTTTTTCCAATTTTCACAAAAGCACAGAATTAGCTAGTAGAGGCCCTGCTTTTAGTTGAACTCAATACTTTCTTGCAATGCAAGTTTCCCAATTCAATACATCATTCATCAAATTTTCTTGTGTAACTTTTATGGCACTAAATAGCCAGCTCCATGGGGGCTGGACTGATGGTCTGAATCAATCCATCCTATGCCACTGGCATGAAGTAGATGATAATAAATGCTTAATGACCAAGGAATAGGGATTGCTTTATTATTCAGCGTCATCGCAGGTTGTGGTTACAAGATGTCAAACATCTGGATACTTGAGAATATCTGGATGGCTGACTGTATATTTTTATCTTAATCTGGATGTTTGGCATCAAGTAAAGTAACCCCACACTTAGCCTGCAAAAATAAGGGGCCCTTATTCTTTTATTTCCAGATGTGCTAAAATGCTGAAGCATCTCACAGATGAGCAATTGCTATTTAACAGGCTGTCATCCTGACCCTCAGGGAATTTCCTCCAAGGGGGCATAAGGCAGCCAAGAGTCCTTTGGGAAATCTTTCCTCATTCCAGATGTTAAGTATATGACAAACATGTGTTCTAGTGTGTTTTTGAAGGCATAGACTCTAAAGAGAATTCAAAAAAGGAACTGGTAGCTGCAGTCCAAGATCCTTTATGGGATCAGAGGTATCTAACAGAAGTTTTGGTGTTAAAATGATTGTTCACTTTTTCCTCTTCTCTTATCCTTCAAGCATTTTCTCTCCAGACCCATTTTTTTTTTTCAGATTGGCTGCATAACTGGAAAGTAATAAAAAGGCTAATTAAAGGAGCTTACCAGAATATAGAAAGCATTTTTGTCATCCTTAATTGGCTTATAATACTTTCTCTGTCCTAAGGGTGTTTTGATTTAAAATTCTCATTTAGGCATATTTAAAGATACAAACTTATTTTTATCATATATGAAAGCAAAGGTACATATAGTTTCTAATTTATTAAATTATCATATTTCCTTTCCTCTTTGAGTTTCAAATTTTATTTTGAGAATTTCATTAAAGCTTTCAACATTTTAGAGTTGAAAATGGAAAGTAATATAGGATCTTGTCAATATGGGGCATTTTTTGTTGCTATTGGTGCCTTCAACTCAAAACGACCTAAGCAAAAGGACAATTATTAGCTCATAGACATAGCTAAGAGAAGGGTAAGTCTAGTTTCAATTGTGGCTTCATTCTAGACTCAAGCAATGTCACAGGCTTTATACTGTTAATTCCTAGGTTTCTCATAGTAGCAAAATGACTGCAACTGCCCCAGCACCTGCTTATTCTCAAGTTCACATCTCATTAAAAAAAAAGAGAGAAACTTTCTCTACCAAAGGATTCCAAGCCAAAATTTCATTGTATCTCTTTTGTCTGTTAGGTTCATATGCTCATTCCTGAATCAATCACCAGGACCATGGCAATAAAAGGCACTGATAAGTTAGGCCATTTATTCTACACTTGAGCTGAAAGAGAAGTATGTGTGCAGGCAGGGACAACTCCAAAATTCAGATTAGTGTTTTTATCCAGAATAAGCAGAAATGGATTTGGGGAAAGTAAACAATAAATGTCCACTGAAGATTCACTTTAGTTCTTTTATTTTAACACAATAGATTATTTTAAGGTTTAACAAAAGCAAGAGGCCTAGAATTCAGCATTAAACACAATACACAGTATATGTTAGCTGATTCAGTAAGTATTGGTTGAATGAATGGAAAAATGAGTTACTAACTTTATCCTACCCCAAACCATGTGTTCTCCAAACTCAAGGAAAGGGGCAAATTCTCTGTTTGGTTCCCATGAAGCCCCACTTTTTCATTTGTTTTAAGATGAAGGCCAAAACCTCCCTCTCTTCCACAAATGATCGAGTGAAGAGGCCTAGAGCACAATGGTCCCTGAATTATTTCAACTTCCCTCTTCTTACATTCTGGAGTGGGAACGGGCTATTTTTCAGTGACCTTGTCTGCCAACCCTGCAGAACACCTGGCCTTGGAAGGTGGAGAACTAACACAGGCTTTATTCTGGACTTTGGAGTCCCAACCAGACCCATACCAAGTATCCTATCAATATGGTGCTACCTATACTCCAGTACAACCACACATCCCATTAGTCCCCATTTAACAGTCCTCCCTGGATCTGCAACTTTAGGTGAAATGATGTATTGGATGTATTGTCGTAGGCTACTTGATAACCAGTTAAGAAATGTTATAATGAAACAGTATGGAACCAATGTTATAAGGACACAGCATGGAACCAAATGCTGTATAAAGAAAAAAAAGCACACATACAGAGAAAAAAAAAAAAAAAAGGAAAAGAGAAAAGCAGGAAAACATTGTGTCTCCTGGAAGGAAACAGAGGGAGAGCGCATAGATGGTAGTGCAGGAGAAAAAGGGAAACAGAGAAAAAGGGGGTGGGTAGCTTAGTGTTTAAAAAAATAGAGGGCACTGGCTGGCTAGAAGTAGGCAGAAAAGTTGTGAAGATGATGCCATTTGCCAAAGGCCTGCCGCTGAGGCTGACACTTTCAGGTGAGCAAATGTGCGTTACTCACATCAAGTCCAGGGTCCTCTCGCTCAGTGGCCCTTTAAGAGCCATTTCTCCGGAAGTCCCGGCTGCGGAAGTCTCCCGGAAGGCCAGAGCCCGGGGGTTTGTTTGGAGGCCCGTCTATTAGGTACAGGTCTTCAGAGGTTGAGTGCCATTTGTGGGGTTCAAACCCTTCCCTCCCAGGGAGAAGGGCCGGCTTTGAGTCCCCCCTGACTTTGGCCCACACTGGAGGTGTAGTTTAGGGTGACCTTGTGCCCCGGCCTGGCCTCCCCAACCGCTTTGTCCGAGGAGGTGAGCCCAGGGTTCTACTGAGTCACCATCCTGAACCGAACGTCTCTCTCCTGAGCTGGGTAGGCCATCCCCTCCTGCCCCGGCACTGCAGCCCCCCTTACACCACAGGCCCCGGCAGAGATCCCTGGGGCTCAGGGCCTCAGCCTTGGCCTGAATCATTCCAGTGGCTTCCCCGGGTCTCCGGCTGGCAGGTGGCACATGGTGGACTTCTCAGCCTTCTAACTACGTGACCCGACTCCTATAATCCTCTCATAATATAGCTATCTCTATCCTATTGGTTCTGTTTCTGCGGAAAACATTAATAAAGTGCCATAACAAATCAAGGCAAATTGGTGCATTTAAACAACAGTCATTTATTATTTTACAGTTTTGTAGGTTAAAAAGAAAATCCAGTGGCCTTAACTGGTTTCTCTTCTTTGAGTATCAAAGGGCCAGAATCAGGGTGTGGGCATGGCAGCTTGTGCCTGGAGACAAGGAAGGGGAGAATCTGTATCTAGGCTCACCGGTGTTGTTGAGAATTCGTTTCTTACAGCTGCGGGACCGGGTCCTATTTCCTGATGGCCGTCAGCTGGGGCTTCTCTCTAGATTCAGAGTACAGTCTCCAGAACTTGCATGGAACCTGTTATGGCTCAGAACCAGCCCTGGGGTCATAGCCTCCTTACCTGCTGCCTTAAGCTGCAGCCACATCTCTAAGCCTTCTCTTTAGATCTTAAGGGTTCAAGTAATGACATTGGTAACAGGACAGTCTCCCCATTGTCAGGCCAACTGATTAGCAGCCTTAATTCCATGGCAAATTCCCTTTTTGTCCCGTCAAGAGCAAAATCCTGCCTTACCAGACTTGGTCTTCTGAGCTCCCTTCCAGAATATTTACATCAGTTCATGAAGCCTCCAGCATTGTATAAGAATTTTCATTTCCTCCCTCTCTCCAGCATGGGCCTTATTAGTAAAGCAATGAAAATTACATTAAGAAACTTCACATTTACCAGGTGAAAAGGCATGTCAATGTTGCTTGAATTCTGTTTCCAAGATTATTAATGAAGTGGAATTTTAAAGGGCACTCTTTTGAAATGGTCAATGCAGAGATCCTTAGGGATAGCGTGGCTGTATGGTGGGAGAGTGATGTGATTACTTCTCTGCTCCACAGCCTGGTGTGCAGGAGGAGCAGCTGAATCAATCAGGACTGGATGGCAATTGATGGTAAGTTCACCACGACTGCTTTTGCCAATTGCTGGTGTGTGTGTTTTGACACGAAGCCCCACAAGCCTCTGTCTTTTTGTTTTAGCATTTTGTGCCAAATGTGCCATAACATACTTCACAGATTATTTATTTTTCACTAAAAACAAAATTGTATGCCAGATTCAGGTTGCTTTCAAAACAAAGAATGTGAGAACCAAAAAAATTTAAACTGTAGGATGACTGCTGAAGGATAAAAGAGAAACATATTGAGAAGCCAAAGCACAGCAGGGCTTATTGATGGTCTGTCAGGAGCCTGGTAACATAAATACATGCATTGAAGCAAAGTCCTGTATTTTACACACAGTGAATTTCATGGGGGGAAAAGTGATAACATCTTGATATTCAATGCAGAGAGACTAGGAAACTGCACATGGACTTGGATCTTCTCCACACATATGTTAGGGAAGCATTTGGCTCAGATGACCTGGATTAGGTAACATGAAGGCTATGAATTCAAAGCCTTTCCCTTGGCTTTGTTTGTATGGACAAAATGAATGGAAAACTTGGCCAAGGCTGTTATGTTCAACTCTGCTGATAAATTGTCTAAAATAACAGACCAAGGTTCCTAGCACAGCAATTATATATGTACTAGAGGCCCAGTGCATGAAATTCGTGCAGGAGTAGGCCTTCCTTTCCCGGTACCGGCTTCCCTCTGGCACCTGGGACTCTGGCTTTCCTTGCAGCCCTGGCTCTGTCCAGATCTGTGGTCAGTAAACTGCAGCTCATGAGCCACATGTGGCTCTTTGGCACCTTGAGTGTGGCTCTTCCACAAAATACCACAGCCTGGGCGAGTCTATTTTGAAGAAGTGGTGTTAGAAGCAGTTTAAGTTTAAAAAATTTGGCTCTCAAAAGAAATTTCAATCGTTGTGCTGTTGATATTTGGCTCTGTTGACTAATGAGTTTGCCTTTTACTGGTACAGATGGATGTCCGGAAGGACATCTGGTCTAATTAGCATATTATGCTTTTATTATTATAGATGCTTTGCCTTTTAGTAATCCAAAGTTTGAATTATTGTAACTGATTCATGCACAGGCAGTATTTATTTGACTTTATTTAGAGGCAACAGAGAAGTGTGTATAAAAGTGACCAATTTTGTGGGGCAAATAGTGACTGAAAGGGGCTTTTGGAATGCATATTATGTTCTATTTCTGGAATTAAGAGCTAGCTATCCATAAATGATCATTTTGTGAACCTATGGACTTTGCACTTATGATATATGTACTTTACTGAATATATATTATACTGGAGTGATATATTTTAAAAGAAGGGTGTGTGGCAGTGTGGGAGATTGAGCTTGAGAACATTTTTCAGGTGTTGCAAAATCTCTAAAATTACAAGTTGTTATAGGAAGTAGTTTCATCAATTTAAGAGTTTACAAAAGTGTGATCTGTATGCTGGGTTTTATTATTTTTTTAATTTTATTTTTTAAAATATAATTTATTGACTTTTTACAGAGAGGAAAGGAGAGGGATAGAAAGCCAGAAACATCGATGAGATAGAAACATCCATCAGCTGTCTCTGGGGATGTGCCCACAGCCAAGGTACATGCCCTTGACCGGAATCGAACCTGGGACCCTTCAGCCTGCAGTCTGACGCTCTATCCACTGAGCCAAACTGGTCTCGGCTGTATGCTTGGTTTTAACCCACAGATGTGTTTGGTCCATGGGTTTTAAAAAAATTTAAGTATGAATCATTAAAAGTGGAGAGAGCCCTGGCCGGGTTGCTCAGTTGGTTGGAGCATCATCCCGTACAGCAAAAGGTTGTGGGTTGGATTCTAGATCAGGGCACATACCTAGGTTTCTGGTTTGATCCCTGTCAGTATGCATGTAAGAGACAACTAATTGATACATTTTTTTCTTTCTCTCTCCTTTCTTCTCTCTAAACATATCCTCAGGTGAGGATTTTAAAAAAGTGGAGAGAATTTACATGAAAATTCAGATTGTAAGCTTCCTTTGAAAAGTTAGTACTGGGCTTACATTGTCACATGGCAAGAATCTGGTGGAACAAAGTAGAAACTGCCTCCTTTTCACAAGGCCTGAGCTTTCCACTTTGCCACAGCCTTCCCTGTGGTCTCTCTGACATTTTTTTTTTTTTTACCTCTATAGCTTGTCAGTCAATCTAATTGAATGTGCAATTACAGATGTTCAGAAGGAAAATTACAATGTATCACATAGACCTGAATTCTGGGTAACTTTTTGATGTGGAATGAGGTTTGGTTTACTAAGAACACAATGAGGTATGTTTTTGGTCATTATATGGTTAACCACATCAAGGAAGATAGTCTGAGTGGAAAATCTGAGTCTCTGGATCTGTCTGATTTGTGCTTTGTAGATATAGAAAAGACCTTCATCACAGTTTACCATCCATATGGTCTGAGGACCGCTAGGTGCTGCTTTTGAACTAAAGTCAGAGGAACGAATTCCAAATGAACCTAGTGCATATGTTTGGAACAACCATAAAAACAGATTTCCAGGTTGCAGCTGTAGTCCTTTTATTAATCACATCTCCAGTTCCTGGGATGTAAGCCTCACTTAAAAATGAAATGAGGCAAGATTTGGAATCGCTGTGCTTTGTGCTGGAGCAGTCCTGAGCTGCCTGCCTTCACAGATCCCTGCAGATGAGGCATACTGATTGGGGTGGCTGTGGAAGGACAGCTTGGTGGGGTCAGCTGCAGTCTCCTGCCTCAACCGCCGGAATCCAGGAGTCCTAAGAGACAACCTGAAGTATGTATATGTGGATCCTGGCTGTCGGCCACATCAAAAAGGCAATTAAGACTCTAGGTTGTGTGGATGACACTACGCGTGTTGATCATCAGTGTTCTCGCAAGAACAGTTTCCCAAACAATATTTCTAGCTAGTGCATGACCAGGTCGTAGGTGCACCTCATTTAAAAAAAGTATTGGTGTTAAGAGTTGAGCAGATGCCTACAGATATGACTGGAAAAGTTTACAAGTCCTAGGAGGCCCAGAGTTAGTCCTAGTTTGCTATTTTCGAGCTCATGACATTTTCAAAAGCTCGTCCACATGGCTGTGGTGTTTCTGTCCCATCTTGGTTTTAAAATAATGTGGATTTTGTACATATTTTAGATTTATTGGGGTCCAGCTACATTTTCAGTTCTAAAATGGGCTATCTGTAAATGGCTGTAGGGTTTAAAAAATGGGTGTAGTCTGCAATAGGCCTGACAGAATGCCAGCTTTCTCTTTGTCTCTTTGTGCCTATTGTCTGAGAGTCCTCACTTGGGGGGATAGAAAAGAGACTCCATCTAAACACAGCTTGCATAACTGGAGAGGTTGCACAGAGAATCAAATCACTTACCCATGGCCATAGGAACAGCGAGTAGCTAGAAAGAGATTAGAACCCTAACCTTTAGTTAAACTGGGTCCTCAGCTACCAAGTAAAGTGATAACTAAAACAATCTAAATTATTTGATCCAAGGACCATTTGGTGTGTGTCAACAGGATGATGAATATTTCTACAAATTTTAATATTTCTATCAAAATATGAATGTTAATAAAAGAATAAAAGAAACAATATGAGTGATGTTTCCAAATATTTACATCTTTCATGTCAAGTATATCAGAGCAATTGCTTTTTTCTCTCTATTTTCATGTTGGGGTTAAGTGCACCTATTTTCACTCCCTGTTTTCTCAGTATTCCTTACCCCATGTGGAAAGGGTCTGTTTACTTGTCTCTGTTCCCACTGGTTTGTAAGCACTGCGGGCCCATAGCACAGGATATGCAGAGCAGGGTCACACTGGTCACAAAAACCAATAGTCAGATTTTCAGAAATTTTGCAAGTAATTTCACAACAAGTTGGCAGCTTAAAATCAGCATGGTGGAAGTATTTACACCACAGAAATTGGCCAATCCATCTCCACAGAGCCAGTTTTCAACATTTACCAGCACTTCTCTAGTCAGAGATCTTATTTGTTTGGCTCAGCATTATATCTTTAACTGTGCCTGGTACACAGTTAGTGATTTTTAGAGGACTTGTTGCTTGAATGAAAGGTTGAGTAAATAAAGGTGTGTCTCAGTTTCTTTCCAGTCCTGGTTGTCTATAACTCATTGAAAGCTAGAGGGTCAGGCCTGTATACCTGACCTTCACCAGAAGGCTGAGAAGCAATATCTGGGACTCTAAAGATTATAGTTCTTGAGAGAAACTGGAAGTCCCTGGCCCTGAGACAAGTGGACCCACATTGAATCCCAGCTCTGTCTTTTGCAGCTATAAATTATAGGCAAGTTACCTTCTCTGAGCCTCTGATATTTTTTCCCTCATATACAAAAAAGGTATAAGAATACAACTTTTGGGTTGTAATGAAAGATAAAGGTAATGTTATGTAAGTCACCAGCGCAGACACACAGCCTCTGTGCTGTTACCTCCTTGGACTCATCTCAAATGCCATGCACATTTTCCTTCAGGCCTAAGACAGTTTCTATCAATCTTCAGCACTTAGGAATATCCAGAATTAATGACTGACTTTATTTATTGTTTGTCTTTTGTTAGCAAAGTAAGTTTCAGAGATTAGGGTTATTACCTTTCTGCTTTGCTACTCAGTCTCCAGTGCTTTAAATGGCACCCGATACACATAGTAACCCTCAATAAATATTTTGTAAATAAGCAAATGAAAACAAAAATGAATGAGTAAGTGGTCATCTACAGCAGGGGTCAGAAACTGTAGCCACAGACCAATGTCACAAATTGTATCACCTGTTTTTTGTGTGTTGTTGTTTTTTTTTTGGGGGGGGGAGGGGTGGGGAATGATCTCAGAATTGAATTTATAATAAAAAAGCAATGTGGCACCCACTCAGTCCCTCTTGCGCATACTAAATGTTGAGTAAATAATTTTCATCTTTCTACATGCTGCTTCACTGGGAAATTTGCCATACAAAAAACAATATTCAATCACATTAATATTCTTTTTTATGTATGTGCATGTGCAAATTCATCTCTGCTTAATGAAGACAGGGCCTGCCACCTGGTTTTGAAAATAAAGTTTATTGGAACATAGCCATGATCATTCATTGATGAATTGCTATGTGGCTTTTATACTAAAACAGCAATATTGAGTAATTGCAACAGAGACCCTATGGCTGATAAAGCCAAAAATATTTAATATCTGGCTCTTTAGAGTTAAGGAAAAGTCCGAACTTTGCTGGCCTCTCATCTTATAAGATCATCTCTGAAAAGTACCAATTTAAAGCTCAGAAAACTGAGGAATTTTCTCAGCATCTCTAAACAAATTGGTGGTGACAGGGAGAGGAAACGGGGCTCAGGACATTGCAGCCTAATATCCTAAGACCTAAGATGAAAAAGACATCCTCCACCCACCGCCTTCAGCAAAACATCTTCTCAGTCTCCCAAACAGATGACTGACTCGACCATTCCAACTTATCTCAATGCAGAACTTGTTTCTCTGAGCCTGGATGATGATTATATTTTTCCATAGTTTTTTTTTACACTGGTACCAAAGGAAAATGTGGGGAGCTTCCAAAAGAGAGGGGAGAGTTTGAAATGGCAACAGCATGGCAAAAACATGCCCGGCAGTGCTCCAAACGCTCATCATGACAGCAGTATCTCATTATTGCACCAAACTTGGAGAAACCCGATATTATGCAAATAAACTCCAGCTGTACTTTATGACAGCACATACAACTTTTATAAAAGAATTTAAAATCCTTTTTATATGGAAAAATATCCTTCTCTTACAATATTTAGAATTAATCAAAATACAGTTTAATAGAGTCAAGTAGCTTAATTCCTTATAAATGTTGGAGTACATTGAAATGCTCCTTTATATGAATAAATAAAAAGAATTCTGTACTTTGTGTGTGTGTAACTGAGGGCAGTATTTGCTGTTGCTTGCTGTTTCTTGGTATTAGGAGAGCTGTATAATTTGTTGTGGTGCTGGGGTGATGGTGGTAGTGAGGGCTCCGCTTTCTAAGGCAGCGCTATGACTTGCAAGTTAGGGAATAATGAGATAGTTTGGCAAAGAAAGGCAGAAATATATTCTGGGCAGGGGAAGACCCTTTGCTAAGGCTGGAACACAAGGAGCAATGTGGAGAGATATCTGGGGAGATGCTGGAAAGGGAGATGAAGTCGGAGAGAGCTGGTATCTGTAGAGCTGTTGTAGTACTGTGCATGTATTAACTCATTTAATCCACACAAACTTATAAGATAGGTGATATTATCCTTACTTTATAGATAAGAAAATGGAGACAAAAAATAGTTGGGGGGGGGGATTTGAGGAGAGGAAATATTTATCCCGTTGTCATACAGCTAGCAAGTGGCAGAACTTGCGCCTAAACCCAGGAAAGTCCAGGTAGGACTTTGAACATTTCACATAAGGAATTTTCAAAGCTTATTACTTATTTCTCAGACTCTTTGAGTTGGAATTCTCTGCCTCTAATTCTGCTGAGCAGTAGTTAGAAATATGTTTGGTTTAAAGGAGAGTGGGTTCGGAGAGGTTTTGGTATTGTGTGGTTGGGGAGACAAAAGGAATGGAAATGGGAAAGGTAATTGAGTTATTTTCCATCACGTTGTTTCTGGTTGATTTTTGAGATCCAAGGTGTCTCTGTTGGATTATAAGCACTTGGGAGAAAATTTGCTTGCTCATCCTTTGTAGAGAATAAAGATCAGGTCTGAGAGCAAAATAAAATGTTACCTTTACCAAATGCTTTATGAAATTTCTTAGCTCTTATATAGGTTGTAATTAATTCTATACCAGATTGTCAATTCCCAGAATGCATCATCTGTTTAATCTTTGTAGCCCCCTTGCTAGCTGGATGCAATTTTCTCAATACATAAACTAATGAACAAATTTACCTTTAGGTATTGCAAAATTGGGAGCACATTAATTTGGCAATTAAAAGACAAAGTATACTTTCTGAAATTATTACCTCAGAGACAATTTAAAACATAAATTTACATTTTAGTTTTTATTATTCATTTTATAGCCAATAATTTAAAGAATAATAAAATATATTCCTATATAATAAATAAGTAATATGCAAATTGACCATCACTCCAACACACAAGATGGCTGCCCCCATGTGGACACAGATGGCCACCACAAGATGGAAGGGACCAGGCCTGCAGGGTCAGTTAGGGGGCAACCATGCCTGTAGGAAAGGTCAGTTGTGGGGGGATCAGGCTTGCAGGGGAGGGAAGTTCGGGGGGATAAGGCCTGCAGAGGAGAACAGTTGGGGGGAACCCAGGCCTGTAGGGAAGGTCAGTTGGGGGGGACCAGGCCTACAGGGGAGGGCAGTTGGGGGCAACCAGGCCTGCAGGGGAGGACAGTTAGGAGCAACCAGCCTGGCAAGGGAGGGAATTTAGGGGTGACCAGGCCGCAGGGGAAGGCAGTTGGGGGAAACCAGGCCTGCAAAGGAGGACAGTTAGGGGTGACCAGGCCAGCAGGGGAGGGCAGTTAGGGATGACCAGGTTGGCTGGGGCGTAGTTAGAGGTGATCAGGGTGGCAGGCAGAAGCAGTTAGGGGCAATCAGACAGGCAGGTGAGTGGTTAGTAGCCAGCAGTCCTGGATTATGAGAGGGATGTCCCAGATTGGAGAGGGTGCAGGCTGGGCCTAGGGACACACTCCCACATGCACAAATTTTGTGCACCGGGCCTCTAGTCCTACCTAATAAAAGAGTAATATGCAAATTTGAATGTACCTTTGCAGGGAGGTGGGGCTGCAGCGGGTGCAAGGCCATCGGGGGGAGGGGTGCAGCACGTGGGAGGCCGGCGGGGGGCAGGGCCGTGGTGCGCGGGACAGGAGGCCGTCCTGGCGCGGCCCACGATGGGTGGGACAGGAGGCCGGCGCATGTGGCTGCCGAGTGTGGGGTGTCCCGGGGCTGGTGCACCAGGTGAGTTCTAAGGATACAACAAGTTAAAGGCAGACACTGAATCTAAACCAGAGGTTCTGCTCGCTTGCCAGGGGCTCCCACCCTAGTGCTACATCATGTGGCAGTGAAATACCAAAGTAAAACAAATCAAGTTCTTATTCCCTCCCCAAACTTCCTTCCTCCACATGGGTCTTGAGTTAGAATGACCAACAATTGTAAAGGCTAAAAGGATCTCTATCCTTTTTTCCTTTCATGTGTCAATATTTTCCCCCTAATGCAGGACATATGAAATTTAAATTCTACCAAGGTTGCAGGTCTGATCCCCTTGTTGGGGTGCATATAGGAAGCAACAGATTGATGTTTCTCTTTCCCTTCTCCTTTCTCTAAAATAAATTAAAAAATATCCTCAGGGTAGGAAAATCAATCAATCAATCAATCAATCAATCAGCCCCATGCCCAGACAAGAGTCTACCCTGTGCTCCAGATCTCCATCAGTTTCCATGTTCGAACGGGGAGATCTTCTGATCTGGCTCTGCTATAATCAGAACAGGTAGCTGCTGCCTTGAGTGCTTTGTGGGCCATTGATTAGCCATGTCTTTGTGAAATCTGTACATATTTTGGGATTGTGAGGACTTCCCAGGTAGGCTATAGCTTCTTCTGTCTTTTTATGTCTTTGTCTACCCAGCCCAAACCATGTACTCACAAGCCCATGAATGTGCCTTGGAGTGGAAACGGCTGGCAAACAAGGCTTATAAACTTCCTTCCACAGGCTCATTTCCATGCTTTGTAGAGACAGACACCGGCCAGGAACCAAGCTATTAAGGAGCATAACTTTATGCCTGGAGGATCCAAAATCTGCCAAAGCATAGGGTAATTATAAGAATCAATAGAGCTAAGGCACTTCAGGAGCCAGACAAGGACTGCTGTAAAGGATAAAATGGCACTGCAGTGGAGAAAGGTGAATCCAGAGGTTCAGCAGCTCAGCAGTCACTGGTTCCATGTTTTGTTACTAAGACAGTCAGAGCCTTTACAACTTGGCTTCTGAGTGATTCATGTGAGGTGCTGAGTTTAAGAGCCCCTCTGAGTAGACATGAAGTATCAGTCACAGGGCAGGGGCTGCTGGGGCATGGAGCAGCTCCACTACAGACGCTACATAACCACTGGGACCTGGATGTGATGGATTCAGGGGGTGACATGTATTTTCTATTTGCTCAAGGTTTGGGGATTGGTTATAGCCTTTGTCTAAGGCAGTGGTCGGCAAACTCATTAATCAACAGAGCCAAATATCAATAGTACAATGATTGACATTTCTTTTGAGAGCCGAAAACCGACATCTGCGTATGGGCCACAAAGTTTCAATCGCACTGTATGTACATGCCTGCACATGGTATTTTGTAGAAGAGCCACAATCAAGGGGCCAAAGAGCCGCATGTGGCTTGCAAGCCTCAGTCTGCTGACCATGGGTCTAAAGCAGTTTTTTCTTGTTCCTGGATGGAACTGGACTTACAGCTTAATACATTTAACAATAAACTATGCAATGATAATTGTATATGTTATAGATATGCTGGGAATGGATGTATGTTGCTACAGTTATCACACTGATTATTGGGTGGTTTTTCTGTTTTGATTAGATTAATTATAGAATCATAATCATCATCATAGTTAACATTTATTTTGGACTTACTAGGTATAAGACGTATTTTACTTTGATTATCTAATTTGATCCTCATAATCATCCTATGAGAAGAATAGAATAATTATCCTAATTTTATGGAGAATACAGCGAGCCTCAAAATGGTTAGTTCGCCCAAAGTTGCACATCTAGTAAATGGAGAAGCTGAGCCTCAAACTCAATCACACTCCAGAGCCCATGTTCTAACCTAGAATGTATACAATAGCACTTCCCTAACTGGACTGTTAATGCACTAAGAATAGTGGTGGGTTGGACATTGTTCATTTGTTTTGTTTTTTCCATTGTTCATTCACTCATTCAATAAAAATAGATACAAATTCAACATGAGACATTGGGTTTTGTTACAAAGATGAATAAGATAATTTCTGCCCTCAAGGATCTCACTTTGTGGGAAGAAGACATGCATTTAAATAAATGATTACAAATGGAATGTGATACTCTCAGATAAGCACTTACAGTGTGTTTGGTGAGGAAGCTATTGATCCAGAAGGAGGAGTTTGGTGAGGAGAGATGAGGGAAAGGAGCAGCCCAGGACTAAAGAATGTTCATCAAGGAGTGCTGCTCACAAGATCCTACAGTGGCTTTTGTGAGGGACACAGACACCTGTTTTCTTCTCTTCTAGAGCTTAATCAAGTGTAAGAGTTGTGTCCACAAATAATGAATGGGGAACATGTTCATAGCACAGATATAAGCAAAGCTTTCTGGCAGTGTAGAAGGAAAGCTGGTTTCCAACTCTGGGAGATGGAGGGGAGAGCTGAGACTTCTCCAGGGAGGACTCATTTGGATGAGGCTGGGAAGGAGGAGAAGAGTTTTCAAAACTGAGAAGTAGAGGACTGAAGGAGTGTGGACTATTTACAGAACAAATGGTCTGTTAAAAATGGAAGGGAGGCACATGGGCATTGGTAATGGAACCAAGGGGCATCATGCCAGTGCTTGGAAGGCCTGGAATGCTACATGAACACATTTAAAAAAATTTAATAAATATTTATTCAGATTATTAACTACAATGTTCCTCTTTTTTTCCCTCTTCATAGCTCCCCTCCACCCGGTACTCATCCCACCCTCTGCCCTTACCTCCCCCAACTCTCCTCATCCATAGGTGTATGATTTTTGTCCAGTCTCTTCCTGTACCTCCCACACCACTTCTCCCCCAAGAATTGTCAGTCCATTCTCTATCTATGCCCCTGATTCTATTATGTTCACCAGTTTATCCTGTTCATAAGATTTTTCACTTAGTTTTTAGATTCACTTGTTGATAGATGTGTATTTGTTGTTTGTAATTTTTATCTTTACTTTTTTCTTCTTCTTCCTCTTCTTAAAGAATACCTTTCAGCATTTCATATAATACTGGTTTGGTGTTGATGAACTCCTTTAGCTTTTTCTTACCTGTGAAGCATTTTATCTGACCTTCAATTCTGAATGATAGCTTTGCTGGGTAGAGTAATCTTGGTTGTAGATTCTTTCTATTCATCACTTTGAATATTTCTTGCCACTCCCATCTGGTCTGAATAGTTTCTGTTGAGAAATCAGCTGACCATCGTATGGGTGCTCCCTTGTAGGTAATTAACTCTTTTTGTCTTTCTGCTTTTAATATTCTCTCTTTTTCTTTTGCTCTTGGAATTTTAATTATGATATGTCTTGGTGTGGTCCTCTTTGGATTCCTATAGTTTGGGGTTCTTTGTGTTTCCTGGACTTTTAAGTCTATTTCCTTCACCAGTTGGGGGAAGTTTTCAGTCACTATTTCTTCAAATAGGTTTTCAGTATCTTGCTCTCTCTTTTTTTCTGGCACACCCATAATTAGGATGTTGGTATGCTTGAAGTTGTCCCAGAGGCCCCTTACACTATCTTCAATTTTTTATATACTTTTTTGTTCTTGCTTTTCCAGCTGAGTGGATTTTGCTTCTTTGTATTTCAAATCTTTGACTTGATTCTTGCGGTCCTATAGACTGCTTTTAGGTCTTTGTATAATATTTTTTATTTCAGTCAATTTATACTTAATTTCTAGTTGGTACTTTTTCATATCCTTGAAGGTCTCGCTCATATCCTCAAGGGTCTCATTAAATTTATTGGCCTTTTCTAAGAGCCTCTTGAAAAACCTTCTAACTGTGGTTTTGAACTCTATGTCCAGTTGTTTTTTTCTCTCCATTTCTTTCAAATGTGATTTGTTTTCTTGTCTCTGCATTTTGGTTGCATAGCTTTATGTGGTAGATGTCCTCTAGGGGCAGTGGCTCAGCCTCCGTAGTTACCTGGATACTCTTGGTGCAGCCCTTTATGGGTTGCACAGTCTTGTTGTAGTTAAGCCTAGATTGTTGTTGGTATCACTGGGAGGGTTTGACCTCCAGGCCAATTGGCTCTGAGGATCAGCTGTGTTTACGCTGTGAGAGCCGCTGTGGAGTCTCAGGCTGTGCAGTCAGCCTTGGTTTCCTGTCAGCTCCACCCTACGTGGCACCTGGGTCTCTGTGCCCAGCGCTAACAGCTGCACGCTCCTCTGAAGAAAGATGCCCCTGAGCTCTGCCCGCTGCCAGACAGTATAGCCTCACTCCAAATGAGTTTGTACATCCAAAGTCTCTCCTAGGGTTGGAAAACAATGCAGTCCAGTGGTTTTTTTTTTTTTTTTCCTCCCGAAGGAGAGAGCAAGCCATGCATCCTCTCTGCACACTCGTGCACTTCTGCAGCTCCCGAGTTTCAGCGTGCTTCCTCCTTATGGTCCAGTTTCACCCCGTATGAGTCTGGGTTCCCCGAGACTCGCCTGGAACTGGGGGATCAGTGCAGTGGGATGCCCTGTCTTCCTACCTGTTCGAGAAAACTAGCCAGGTATTCAGCCGCCTGTCCTTTCCGCTCGCGCGCAGCTCGGCACCTCTTTTTCCACGCCATCTCTGCAACTCTGCCCTCCACTGCTCCTCTGAGTCACAGTGTCCTTCTATCTTTCCTTCTATTTGTGGAATTGTCACTCAGCCAGCCTTCTGGTGATTCTGGATGCTGTCCATTCTGTCTTTTAGTTGTAGTTTTGCAATTACTGTGTGGGGCAGCAGTATAGGTATTTCCCTATGCCATCTTTGTTTCTCCTCAGGGCAAATTCTTCCACATGAAGACATTTTAAAAGGATGCATGAAATGTGGACATTGTTCAAGCAGAGGTTTTGCTAGGGACATTAGAGTTTGTCCTAGGTCTGTCATTTTCAAACCTTTCCTTCAAGCAAAGTCTGTTTCAGATCACACCCTAAGTATGAAACCCTTAAGAACAGAGCCACTCTGGCTGGCATGAGGCTGAAGGGGCCCAGGATCCATGCTGCTCAGCCTCCACTGTGCAGCACAACTGTCATCTACAAATGGGAGGTCTGCAACTGGAGAACAGAGTGTTTTCTCCCCCTTCCCAGCCTGACTTGTTCGAGCGCCAGTAGGCATATTGGTATTGCTGCTGGCAATAAGGTAATACCAATGGTGGGTTTGACCATTGGTGTTGATCTGAATTGTACATAAAACAGCTGTTCACAGCAGATCAATGGTTAGCTGAGAGTATCCACATAGATATCCACATTGTCGCTATGAGGCCCTTGGACACAGCTGTCTGCCACTGAGAGCATTCCTGTCCTGAGGATGTCTCCCACTAAGTGGGATTCTGGGGGATTGAAGGAGTTAACACAATGGCAGAATCGCCTGTCCCTTTCTCACAGAGAAATTTTCTCACTGTGAGGATCTGGCTGCATGCTGAGGTCTCACCATCAGAAGGTGAAGGAAGGATTTCACTGGATCTGTGCATCTGGATACCCTTGAGAGAAGGGAGTGAGGGAAGGAATGTTTCACTTTCAGAGTTTCCAAAAGTGAATCCCAGAAGTTCAGGCTACAAGCAGAAATCATGATCCCTGAAAAAAATAAGCCAGAAGAGGCCCAAGACTTGTCAAAGAAAAGACTTCCAAGAGAGGGGGTTAGATTGAATACAGGACACCTAGTTAACTTGAATTTCTGATAAACAACAACACTTTTGCATAAGTATGTCTAAGATGTTGCATAGTATGTACTTATATTAAAAAGATAATTTGGAATTCAGATTTAACTGGGTATTCTGTATTTTTTGCTAAATCTGGCAACTGTTTGCTCAGGCCACCTGCGTTGTGGAGATACGCCTCCTCTCCACCCACTCTTGAGAAGAGAAATTCAGCCCAGTTTCTGGTCCAGGGACTCCTTTGGACCCACATAAGCATGAGCTCAAACTTCACACCACAGTGGCAGAGGGCTCCTCCAGCCAAGGGAAGAGCTGTCCCCTTTAGAGCCCCCGTGGTCCCCCAGAATGCAGCTTTTGATGTCCTGGTGGGTTGGTTAGAGGCCAGCATGGGGTTTAGGCAGGGTAGGGGATTAAAGAGTTCTACTGCCTGATGAATAAATGTTTACAATAACCACATTCCCTCCTTGACTAGCTGGGGTATTTCCATGAGAGCTGCATTGCCATTAGGCTAGCTGTTTGCTTTTTGTCATAAGTAACTTATTGATGCATTGCTGCTGCAAACAGAAAACATCTGTGCAGAGCCCACAAATAGGAAACTTTGGAGGGAAGAGGGGGAGAGAATCACATTGCCTGCTGACCCTGCTTTATGTGTGTTTAAAAAGGAAGAATGTACGTTAAATCAACAACCCTCAAGTATACATGTAAGCCAGGGCCAGAGCGTGACCAAGATTGAGTGGCACTGAGGAAGCTTTTGTCCACGCTTCCTTTTTTGTCTAAGCTGGGTGCACTGAGAGAGGGTTTGTCTCTCCTGCTAGCTGGATTTCTCTAGGGAAGGTGGCAACTGCCAAAATAATGTCTGTAGTACCTGATGTGCCAGTGCAGCAACAGGAGAGGGACACGGTTGTAAATTACGGAAAGTCTGTTTCAATGGAGCTTCCACACTCACACATCATCCTAATTGCTACAGCTAGAGTAAAGGAAGAAAAGAATATGCAGGACAACTTTCCCACAGAGGAAGCAATCCACCTTCATGTGTATGGGGTGTGAGGATGACTTTTCAGTATTTTGCTTTCCTCTGTGCTAGAAGGTTGAGAAAATGTTAAAAAATAAATGTATGGTGTTCTAGAAACAATAAGGTTCTGGGAACAGAAAAGTTATGGCTAAAGAAAGAGAAGCAGGTAAGAAATTTACTCTTCTTATTTTTCCTGAGAGAACAAGGAGGAGGAAAGAGGGAGGGAGAGAGAAAGGGAGGGAGGAGGGAGAAAGTGAGGGAAGGAGGGAGGAGGGAGGAGGGAACCCTAGGGGCAGAGATAAAGACATGCTGATTAAGACATGCAGCCTCATTCCTTGGTCTGGAGCTAGCTTGCATATCCCTCAGAATTTATGTGCCTCCAGGGCTATATAAGTCATCCAGAGGGCCTGGTCCTCTGTGATTTCATTAATGACCCCAAATAAAGAAAAAAATAAACCCAACTGTGTCTATATTTCCAGTGGAATATGAAGATTAGGGAGAAGAGTAACCCCAAGTCATCACAGGAATGTGCTCTGGGTGGAAGGTGAGGATGGTAGGAAGTTGACTTACACTTGGCAGTGGAAGAGCAATTAAAAAAAAAAAAATCCTTAACATGGACAGTTAGCAATTCTGATAGAAAAAGCCTGTGAGGGTAAAATTTGGCCAAGGCAGAGTCCATATTTCTTCCATATAATTTGATTGATTAACCTGTGGTTATCAAAAGTCAGAGTACATTAGAGTCATCTGAGGAATATGTTAAAAAAAAAGAAAAGAAGAACAATTCAGGCTCCACCCTCTGTTTCTAGCTCTTAAGGTAAATCAGAACAAGCAGGCCACTTAGCATATCTTAAGAAACAATGTTTAAAATATGTCTGGCTAATTTGCTTCTCTGGGTAATGAAGCAAGTCATTCTTTCTGGCTCCTGGATCAAAGAAAAGTGCAGTATTTAAGAGTGAGGGCTTGAGAGCTGGTCAGATTTTACCCCCACCCCCAGATTCCATTATTTGCTAAATGGTGATCTCCAGGAGTTACTTGGACCTCGTTCTTCTCATCTGTAGACTCAGGATGTTATATATTGTAGGGCATACTTCCTCAGGTGATTATAAATATAAAATAAAATGATGCATGGAAAGGACTTAGTAGAATCTTTGCCCAACAAATGTGAGCAGCTGTTATCATTGTTACCACCACCATTATCATCACTGTGACTATCACCATCTATCTACCTATATAAAAGCCTAAGTGACCAAACAACCAATCAACCAGTCGACCGGTAGCTATGACATTCACTGACCACCAGGGGGCAGGCACTCAATGCAGGAGCTGCCCTCTAGTGGTCAGTGTGCTTCCACAACGGGAGTGCCATTCAGCTGGCTGACTGACAGACACCAGAGGCCAGGCTCATGGCTGATGAGTGCTGATGTGGTGGTGCGAGGCCCCCCCCCCCCCCCCCCCCCCGCTTCCGTGGCAGCACTACCAAGCCATGGCAGCAGGTGCAGCGGGGCCAGATTGAGTGGAAGTGGCACGATGCCCTGCCGGGGCTTAGCCCCCTCCCTGACTGCCTGCCACTTTGCACACTATTAAATCCCTCAGGGGATGTTGGACCCAATCCACAGGTCAGACCGAGGGACCCCACTAGTGCGTGAATTTGTGCATCAGGTCTCTAGTCAGTAGTAATTTGTCCTCTTATTAGGGTATGCCATGTACCATGCAGTGAGTTTGCAGTTCTACTTATTTTATTATTTGGTTCTCACAATAAATGTAACGGACAGGTTATTCTTTCCATTCTCACATGAATAAGCAGAGGTTTTATAGTTTGACCCTGATCACTCAGATGGGGCTGAGAAGAGCTGTAACTCCTCTGTTGATAGGAATTTGAAAGGTTGTAGCTGCTGTGGAAAACAGTATGAGGTTCCTCAAATAATTAACAATAGAACTACCAGACAGGAGATTGCTGAGTCACATGGTACTTTTATTTTTAATATTTTGAGGAAACGCCGTAGTTTTCCATAGTAACTGTACCAGTTTATGCCACCAACAGTGTGAAAAGGTTTCCTTTTCTCCACGTATTCCCCAGAACTTATCCCTTGTCTTTTTTATGATAGCTATTCGAAAAGGTTTGAGGTGATAGCTCATTGTTCTTTTTATTTCCATTTCCCTGATGATTAGTGATGGTAAACTCCTTTGCATGTACCTGTTGCTCATTGTATGTCTTCTTTGGAAAGTTGTCTATTTAGTTCCTTTGCCCATTTTTAAATGAGATTGGAGGTTTTTTGCTATTGATTGTAGAAGCCAGTTTTTTTAGTGTCTTGCCAGAATTGTGATGGGTAAAACAATATCAGTGCTTTAAAATTTGCGTTTCCAGCCTTGGTTCATGTCTCTCAGTTGTTAGAGTGTCAGCCCACGCACCGAAGAGTCACAGGTTCAAGTTCCACTCAAAGGCACATGCCTGAGTTGCAGGTTTGATCCCTGGCCCTGTTTGAGGCATATGTGGGAGAATCCAATCAACGTGTCACTCTCACACCCATGTTTCTCTCTCCTCTCTCTCTCTCTCTCTCTCTCTCTCTCTCTCTCTCCCTCGCCCTCGCCCTCTCCCTCTCCCTCTCCCTCTCCCTCTCTCTTTCTCCAACCCCTCCTTCCCTTCTACTCTCTCTCTCTCTGAAAATCAGCGTAAAAATATCCTCAGGTGAGGATTAACCAAATAATAAAATGAAATTTGCATTGCCTTAATTTATTTTGAGATGAAACCTGTATTTATGTTTTTATTGGCCAATGTATCTCTTCTGTAACTTCACTGTTCATGATCTCTATAAATTTTTCTGCTATCCTGTTTGTCTTTTACTGGTTTATAGGTATTCTTTATAAAGGCTAGATATTAATATTTGGTGTATTATATATGTTGAAAATTATCCCTTCCACCCTTAGTAGTTATGAGTGTTGGCCCGTGGACTGAAGAATTGTGGGTTTGATTCCAGGCAAAGGTACATATCTTGGTTGCAGGCTCCATCCTCAGCCCTCGTGGAGTTTGTTCAGGAGGCAACTAATACATGTGTCTTTCTCACATGATGTTTCTCCTTCTGTGTCTCTCCCCATCCCTTCCACTTTCTCTAAAAATCAATGGAAAAATATCCTCAGGTGAGGATCAACAAAAACAAACAAAATAAATTTCTTCAAGTATTTCATCTTTTTAAACTTTATTTGTGGTTTATTTTTCATAAAGAAAAATAAAATTATCAGCCCATTTAATATTTTCTGGAGTTTTTCTAATCCATACATTTTAAGAATATTATCATAATTTTCCCAATATTTCTCTAGTTTTATATTTTATGCTTGGCTCTTAATTCCATAAAGAATTTGTATCCTAGCTAATAAAAGGATAATATGCAAATTTGACCGCATGTTTGCCACGCTCACAAGCCATGGCCATAGCCACACCCACCAGCCAATCAGGAGCAAATTATGCAAATAAACCCCAAACAAGATGGCTGCCGCCACTGAGAGCAGGAGGAAGGCTTGGGTTTCCCCAGCAACAGAGGAAGCCAAGCTTTCTGCCTCCCTAGGCCTCCACTCAATGTTACAAAGTTTCAATTATAAAAGTTACAGAAATGCGGCAGCCACTTAGCTGGAGAGAACAGAGCCTTGGGTTTCCCTGTCAATGGAGGAAGCCAAGCTTTCCGCCTGCTGGCCTAGATCTCCACTCTAGTTTACAAAGTTTCAAACAGAAATGGCTGCCACCCCGGAGCAAGCAGAACGCTTGGCTCTGTTCCAGGCTACAAAGTTTCAATTGTAGACATAGATTAATCCCAGATCCCAGGGCTTCCCACTTGGGTTGCTGGGGGGCGTGGCCAGCCTGCAAACCTCCACAGGCCCCTCACCCAGGCTGCCCCTCACCCCAAGGGAACCCCCATCTTGATCTGGGACACTCTTTGGGGAAAACCAGCTGGCCCCACCCATGCATCAGGCCTCTATCCTATCTAATAAATGAGTAATTTGCAGATTGACCATCACTCCAACACACAAGAGGGCTGCCTCCATGTGGTCAAAGATTCTGCTGCCATGTGGACACAAGATGGCCACCACAAGATGGCCAGCAAGGGAGGGCTGTTGGGAGGTTCCAGGCCCTGCAAGGGAGGGCAGTTGGGGGTGATCAAGCTTGCAGGGGAGGGCAGTTAGGGGTAACCAGGGCAGCAGAGGAGGGAAGTTGGAGGCAAATAGGCTGGCAGGGTAGTGGTTAGGGGGTGATCAGGCTGGCAGGCAGAAATGGTTAGGGGCAATCAGGGAGGCAGGCAGGTGAGCAGTTTGGAGCCAGCAGTCCTGGATTGTGAGAAGGATGTCTGATTGCTCGTTTAGGCCCGATCCTACCAGGACTGCCTCCATGTGGTCAAAGATTCTGCTGCCATGTGGACACAAGATGGCCACCACAAGATGGTGGCCACATGGAGGCCACCATCCTACCAGGCCCGATCCTACCAGGCCCGATCCTACCAGGATCGGGCCTAAACGGGCAGTGGGACATCCCTTGAGGGGTCCCAGATTGGAGAGGGTGCAGGCTGGGCTAAGGGACATCCCCCGCCCCCCGTGCATGAATTTTGTGGTAAAGATTTTACTTTATTTTAAAAACCAATAGCTAATTTCTTTCAGCACCATTTATTAAATAGAATTTCCTTATTCTTGATTTGAAATATAATATTTATTTTAATGTAGGATCCCTTATATACATGGATTTCTATTCTGTTTCATTGATCTTTCTAATCTCATACCATTTCTACATGATATTAATATATATTTTTAATTTTAAGTTAATTTTATTTTTTAAAATATCAGAAAAACAATCTTGCCCAAATATTCTTCTCTTTAAGAAAGTTTTATTCAGTATTGTCATTTATTTTTTCTCAAGTTTTTTAATTCTTTTATGCTTATTATTGAGACTATGTTGAATTTATACATTTATTTTGAGAAAATTGATTTCCCTAATATCATACATGAATATAATGCTAGTCTGCATATTCAGTTGGGCTTTACAATTTTGTTTAAATATATTCTTGTGCATTTTTTTGGCTTACTAATAGGTTTTCTACCATTATGAATGAGATTTTTTCAAATCTATTATATTTTCCAATTGCTATTACTTGTGAAAAGGAGCACTACTAAAGTTTAAAGTTTATTGAAGTTTAAACACCACTATTGTTATAGTACTGGTCTCCTTTTAAAACTCATTTGTTAATTTTAATAACTAGGCAGTTAATGTTTTGAATTTTATTAAACAAACTATAAGCCTGGTGCACGAAATTCGTGCACGAGGGACAGGGGGTGTCCCTCAGCCCAGCTTGCACCCTCTCCAATCTGGGACATCCTTCTCACAATCCAGAACTGCTCACTCCAAACTGCTCGCCTGCCTGCCTCCCTGATTGCCCCTAACTGCTTCTGCTTGCAAGTCTGATCACCCCCTAATTATTACCCTGCCAGCCTAATTGATGCCTAACTGCTCCCCTGCCAGCCAGTTTGCTCCCAACTTCCCTCCTCTGCTGGCCTGGTCCCTCCCAACTGCCCTCCCCTGCTGGCCATCTTGTGGTGGCCATCTTGTGTCCACATGAGGGAAGGATCTTTGACCACATGGGGCAGCCCTCTTGTGTGTTGGAGTGATGGTCAATCTGCGTGTTACTCTTTTATTAGATAGGTTAGAGGCCTGGTACATGGGTGGGGGCCAGCTGGTTTTCTCTGAAGGGTGTCCCAGATCAGGGTGGGGTGTTCCCTTGGGGCATGGGGTGGCTTGGGCAAGGGGTCTATGTTGGTTTGCAGGCCGGCCACACCCCCCAGCAACCCATCTTGGTTGGGGGTTATTTGCATAATTTGTTCCTGATTGGCTGACGAGTATGGCTGATGGGCATGACTTGATCAGAGGAATGGTCGATTGCATATTACTCTTTTATTAGATAGGAGAATTATTGAATGGTTACCACGTGGCAGATGTTGGAGAGATGGTCAAGTGTGTGTGTGTTCACAGAGACTTTGCATTGCACTGAAGGAAGATGAGTGAAAAACAAGGAAACACAAAGGCACAAAATTTAGTGCTATGCAGGATATAAAAGAGAATGATATAACAGAGAGAGACAGTATGGTACTTTAAAATTTATCACCAAGATAGGCTTCACTGAGATGGTGTTGAACCATATGAAGAAATTTCCAGGCAGAGTATATAGCAAGTATAAAGGTACTGAAGCTGGAAAGAGCTTGACAATCCAAGGAACAGAAGGTGGATCCGGGGAGCTAGAGCACAGTGGACAAGGTAGGAGTTTAAAGCAATAGATAGGAACTAAGAGAATATGAGGATTTTTAAAGCTCACGTGAGAAGTTCAGGTATCCTTCTGTGTGCACTTGGAAGCTATTGAAGGGTCAGAATAGTGAAACAATCTGATTTAAATTTTAAAGCAATTGCTGAGACTGTGGTGGAAAACTTCAAGTGAACAGGAATAGAAGTAGGAGAAGACTGTAATGTAGGAGCTGAGAAGCGATAGTGGCCTAACAAGTGTGGAAGCAATGGATGGAGAGAAGTGGAGACCTTCAAGATTGAAGTAGAATGAATCAGACTGACGAATGCATTTAATGGAGAGGATTATTAGGCTTTTGGCTTGAGTAACTGGGTGGATTGTGGTGCCATTTACTGAGACAACGAACACTGGGGAATAGTAGTTTGTCAAGGGGGAAGGAGGATCAAGGATTTTGTTTGGGACATGTTTATTCTGAACTACATATTTGACATCAAAATGAATATGTGAAATAGTTGCATAAATGAGTTTGGACCTCAGGGAACAATCAGTCTGAGAGATATAGAATTGGAATTCAGAAGCATGTAGATAGAATTTAAAGCTATAGGACCAGATGAGCTAATGGAAAGAGAGAATAAAATTACAGAAGAAGAACCTACTACCTAACTGAGTCAATGTGACCTTTGGATGTCGGTTATAGGATGAGGGGGTAGCAAACTATAGAAATTATGGGAGTAGGAGATAACAAAGAGCCTAAGCAGATGAAGAGGAGAATTATCAGGAAAGAGTGATGTTACAGAGGCCAACAGAGGATGCGGCTTTAAGGAGAAAGCTCTGTGAAGATCTTAATCAAGAGCCATTAAGAAAAAGAAGGTGTAGTCAATGACCTTAACAAAAACAGCTTCAGTGAAAGTCAGGGGTTTAAAGACAGGTTGAGGTTAAATCCAGGTTGGAATGGGTTGAATAGTAATGGAAGATGAGGAGTGAAGACAGCCAGAATAGACAGTTAACTTCTTAGAGAAATTTTACTGCAAAAGGAGTGAAGAAATGGAATTGTAGGAAAAAAGAGATCAATAAATTATTTATTGTTGCTCAATAGATTTTCAATATCAGAGCTTCTTTTTCTGCTTAAGTGAGTAAATGATGCAGAAGAAAGATCAAATATGTAGGAGAAAGAGAAGGAAAAAATGCACAAGCCAAGTAAGTTTTGAGAGGAGATAAGGAATGATACCAATAAATGCCCTATTATATTGACTTCTCCCTCCAATTTAGTATTTAATGGCAGGGATGACGATATGCATCTTATATTTTATTTTCTTTGAAGGAAGTAATTCTACCTGATGACCGAATAAAGAGATTTATGTTTATAGGTTTCTGATAGATACAGTACAGCAAGTAAAGGATGTTTACATTTCCTAAATTGAATCATGCTTAAGATGCTTCATTTTGGCATAAACTTTACATGACGATGATACATCTTTTTTCTTTAAATGTCCTTCTTAATTGGTGTTGCTAATATATTACTTAGATTTTTAAAAAATTTATATTCATAAGTAAAGTTGGCATAGAGTATTTTAGTGTATGTGTTACCATAGGTAAATTCTTGGTTTCATGGCCATTCTAGATCCATAAAGGGACTTTAAAATTTTTCCATGTTTTTAAGCTCCAGAACCTTATTTTAAGAAATGGAAATTATCTGTTATGAAAGAAATTTTTGGCAAAACCACTTGGGTCTGGTGTTATTTTTAAAAAGGTATTATTTTTATAATACTCTTATTACTTTCTACTTTTATTATGTTATGTCTAGGGGAGATACATTTCAATATTTAAACATTTTTTGGATTGACATTGTAGTTAATAAACAGTCAATTCTTGAAATGTTTTTCATTTATATATGTATTTTTAATAGGATTCAAATATACTTTTATTTCTAAGGATTTTATAATATCTTTTTAAATTTTTAATTAGACTTGTAGAAAATGCAGAAAATTATAAATAAGAAGGAAACATCCAAAGCCCTATGAACATATAAATATTGATGTCACTTTGACATATATTTTCAAAACCTTAGCCTTCTTACATGATAAAGATAACCATATATATATATATATATATATATATATATATATATATATAAAATTGCATCCTGAAATTTTTTCCTATTTAGCCTCAGTATTTCTGCATGTTAAACAATTGATTATAACTACCATTTATTAGGTAAATATGCCATAGTAAGAATCTGTGATTATAAAGATGTTCATATTTTTTCTATTATAAACTAGTGACCCAGTGCACAGATTTTAGCACATTGAAAGGAAATTAATTAGAAGTTCACCAGCAGAGTCTTTAGGGTTTTCTATTTACAGTATCATGTCATCTGCAAATAAGGACAGTATTACTTCTTCTTTTCCAATTTGGATGTCTTTTATTTAAACTTGTCTGACCGCAATGGCTAGTACTTCCAGCACTAAATTGAACAGGAGTGGTGAGAGTGGGCATCCCTGTCTTTTTCCTGTTTTTAGGGGAAATGGTTTTAGTTTTTTCCCATTGAGTATGTTGTTGGCTGTGGGTTTGTCATATATGGCTTTTATTATGTTGAGGTATGATCCCTCTGTTCCCACCTTGCTGAGAGTTTTTATCAAGAAAGGGTGTTGGATTTTGTCAAATGCTTTTTCTGCATCAATTGATATGACTATGTGATTTTTTTCTCTCAATTTGTTTATGTGATGTGCCATGTTTATTGATTTGCAAATATGGTACCATCCTTGCATCCCGGGATAAATCCTACTTGGTCATGGTGTATGATCTTTCTGATGTACTGCTGGATTCTATTTGCTTGAATTTTATTGAGGATTTTGGCATCTATATTCATGAGGGATATTGGCCTCTTTCATAAATGAATTCGGCAATGTAGCAGGATATAAAATTAATGCCAATAAATCTATGGCATTTCTATACCAATAATGAACTTACAGAAAGAGAGACTAAAAAAGCAATCCCATTTACCATTTACCATTGCACCAAAAAAATTAAGATACCTATAAATAAACTTAAGAACGTAAAAGACCTATACGTGGAAAACTACACAACACTGAAAAAAGAAAGGAAGATATAAACAGATGAAAGAAAATACCATGTTCATGGATTGGTAGAATCAACATCATGAAAATGTCCATACTACCCAAAGCAATCTATAAATTCAATGCACTTCCCATTGAAATACCAACAACATATTTCACAGACCTAGAACAAACTTTCCAAAAATTCTTCTGGAATAAAAAAAGACCCTGAATAGCTGCAGCAATCCTGAGAAAGAAGAACAAAATAGGTGGGATTTGAATACTAGATATCAAGCTGTATTACAAAGCCACTGTTCTTAGAACAGTCTGGTACTGGCATAAGAACAGACATATAGATCAATGGTATAGAATAGAGAACCCAGAAATTGACCCAAATCACTATGCTCAATTAATATTTGACAAAGGAGGCACGAACATACAATGGAGTCAAGACAGTCTCTTCAACAAATGGTGTTGGGAAAATTGGACAGATACATGCAAAAAAATTAAACTAGATCAACAACTTACACCATACACAAAAATAAACTCAAAATGGATAAAGAACTTAAACATAAAAAGGGAAACTATGAAGATATTAGAGAAATCAACAGGCAGCAAAATCTCAGACATATGCAGAAAAACTTCTTCACTTATACAGCTCCTAGGGCAATGAAAACTAAAGAAAAAATAAATAAATGGGACTATATCAAAATAAAAAGCTTTTGCACAGCAAAGGAAACCATCAATAAAACAACATGAAAGCCCACTGCATGGGAGAGCATATTTACCAATGATATCAATGATAAGGGTTTAATCAACATATACAGAGAACTCATACAACTTAACAAAAAGAAGATAAACAACTTAATACAAAAAATGGGCAACTGATCTAAATAAACACTTTTTGAAAGAAGACAGAAGGTAGGCTAAGAGACATATGAAAACCTGCTCAAAGTCACTAATCATCAGAGAGATGCAAATCAAAACAATAATGTGGTACCATCTCACACCTGTCAGAATGGCTATCATCAACAAATCAACAAACAACAATTGTTGGCAAGGATGCAGAGAAAAAGGAACTCTTGTACTGCTGATGGGAATGCAGACTCGTGCAGCCACTGTGGAGAACAGTATGGAGTTTCCTCAAAAAAGTAAAAATGGCATTCCCATTTGACCCAGTGATTCCACTCCTAGGAATATATCCCAAGACACTAGAAACACAAATCAGAAAGGATATATGCACCCCTATGTTCATAGCAGCACAGTTCACCATAGCTAAGATTTGGAAACAGCCTAAGTGCCCATCAGCAGATGAGTGAATTAAAAAACTGTGGTACAGCTACACAATGGAATACTGCGCTGCAGTAAAAAAGGAGTTCCTACCATTTGCAACAACATGGATGGAGGTGGAGAGCATTATATTAAGTGAAATAAGCCAGGCAGTGAAAGATAAATATCATATGATCTCACTCATTTGTGGAATATAATGAACAGAATAGACTGATGAACAAGAACAGATCCAGAGACTGAGAAACGTCATACCCCAGGGAAGGTATGGGAGGGTGGGGTGAAGGTGGAGAGATCAACCAAGGGACTTGCATGCATGCATATGAGCCTAATCAATAGACACAGACAACAGGGACAGGTGGGGCATAAGTGGAGGGTGGGGAATTATGGGGGAATAAGGACACATAGGTAAAAATTTTTAAAAAATTATAAGGAAAAAATTACTAAATCTAATCTATACTAGTGGTCACCATAACCTCAGAAGAAATTAAAGTGACCTAGAGACTTCCATGGCGGGGAGGGGAGGCTCTCAATAAATTACAGTATATCCTCAAAAAAAGAGTTCACCAGTGGGGTAGTACTGGACAAGATGGACCAGACATGCCCTGGAGCCAACCTCCCGCTGTCCCCCCCTGGCAAGCCGCACCTGGGGTGGTTCTGTGGCTCAAAAGGCACTTGTGGTATGAGCAGGGTCGCTCCAGAAGATGGGGTTCCTTAGCCTGGCCTGTGGGGTTCGGGCCAAAGCTGGCTCTCTGACATCCTACATTTTAAAAAAATCATCATGTATTTAGTTTTCTTACTAACTCCTCCTTTTAAACTCTCCTCACTCTCACATTCTGTTTCTTTTTATTTAACTATTTTTCCTGGCCTCACCCCATTTTAGCATCCTTCTCTTTCCTGATTTCTTTCCCTCCCTCCCTTTGAACTTCCTGTGTCCCCTCTCCTTCTCTCCTTCCTCCCTTCTCTCTCTTCATTTCCTGTGTCTGTCTCTTTTTTATTCCTACCCCCCCATTTGCTTTTCCCTTGTGAGCTGAACTCTGCCTCCCCTGTCCTTCCCTATTATTACTCCCCTCTCCCCATATCCCTGCCATGTTCGTGGTTTCTTTTAAACCTTCCCTTTTCCTCTCTGGGACTTGAGTGCACTTTGATATTAAAGCTTCCGTTTAGGGGGCATTAACCCTCAGCCCGGGGCCCAGCGCCAGCCAGGCCTTCACTGCCCACCCCTTCCCTGGCCTACCCACCTCCATCCTCCTCCAATTCCCTGCCTGGAACACCCCAACTTCTAGTCAACAAAGTACAGTTAACATGCCACCAACCTAACCCCGGCCAGTGTCTTTGGGGTCTAGCTCTCGGGGATGAAAGAGGTGTTCTCCTTAGTGTCCGCCTCCCCTCCCAGTGCAGGGAGCATAGACCCGGTGATGGTGGCCGAGGCCTGTGCAGCCTGGGCGCTGCTGCTGCTGCTGCAAAGCAGGAGTGCCTCCACCCGGATGGCCTCGGACTGTCCATCCCCCTGCCAACGGCTCGTGCAGGTGGCCACTTCCCTCCTCCGCATCTGGGCGGGGCTCCCGCCCCTCCCAGGCACACCTGCACTGCCCTCCCCACGGTCACCACCCCCTCCCACATACAGCCCCGCATTTCCTTCCCTTTTCCATTCCTGCATCTTTTTCTTGTTCCCTTCCTGTATTTCTGTTTCTCCTCTTGGCCTGTCTGAATGCAGGTCTGCTTTCCTTTCCCTCTCCTTTCTTAATTCCCTCCAATCGTATCCTATTCTACCTACCTCGGGCTTTGTAGCTGCCTGAGCAGAAGGCAGGGACGCAGCCTGCTGATTGGTCTTTAAGTGAGGTGTTCCGACTAATTTGCATTTTATCCTATTATTAGATAATTCTGTAGAAATGTTTTCATATGTAAATATTTTGCATACTTAAGATTATTTTTATAGCATGAGTTCATGCATGAGAAATTAAGGTGGAAATATGCATTTTTAAGATTCTTGTACTTATAAGCCTTTTTTATATATATAACAAAAATCTATGCTTTTCATATAAAGTCTAAGCTCCACTATATATCAGCTCCTTGAGTCCTCTTCTATTTTTGTCTTCCTTAGCCTCCATCCACTGCTTTAACATCCAGAGAACTCTTGGGTGTATCCTTCCAGACCTTTTTACATATTTTACACACATATATCTGCATGTGCCTATTTAGTGTTTGTGTTTGTGTGTGTGTGTGTGTGTGTGTGAGAGAGAGAGAGAGAGAGAGAGAGAGAGAGAGAGAGAATACTTGTGTGCCTAAGTGCATAATATACACTAACTACATATATTTTTACATAATTTGGAGATTCCATATGTATATATATGCAATACACACACACATACATATAATTCTTTTGTTGTTAATCCTTACCCGAGGATATTTATCCATTGATTTTTAGGGAGGGTAGAAGAGAGAAGGAAAGACAGAAATATTGATGTGAGAGAAACACATTGATTGTTTGCCTCCTGCACTAGCCCCAGGCTGGGGAGGAGCCTGCGACCAACGTACATGCCCTTAACCAGAACTGAACCCTGGACCTTTTGTCCTACAAGCTGACACTCTACCCCCCTAAGCAAACCCAGCTAGGACCATATAACTCTTTCTAAAGTTTAATAAAAATATGTGCTAATTTAATAGGAAACTTTCACATTTTTAGGTGCCTACTGATTAAAAATACAGTCTCATAATATGGACTCTCTCATTTCATTACTAACATCTTTAAAGAGATTTAACAGAGAGGAGAAACCAAAATGGCAGCATAGGGAAACACCTAAACTGCTGCCTCACACAACAATTTCAAAACTGCAACTAAAAGCCAAAACGGACATCATCCAGAACCACAGGAAGGCTAGATGAATGGAAATTCTACAACTAGAAGGAAAGAGAAAAGCACACTGAGACTGACAGGAGCTTCAGAAGGCAGAAATACAAAAGTACACACACGTGGAGAGGGCTGGCAACTGAGTACGTGCGGGCTTTCTCATTCGGGAGGGAGATAAAGATCCAGACTGCTCTGAACTTTAGTTCCAGGTGAGACTCTGGGGACCCAGACTCATATGGGGAGAACCTGGACTGTCAGGAAAGAGAAAAGCACACTGAGACTCAGAGGAGCTGCAGAAGGCAGAGGTACAGTATTCTCTCTCTCTCTCTATTTCTCTCTCTCTCTCTCTCTTTCTCTCTCTCTCACCCCCACACACAAACACAAACACAAACACTAAATAAGCTCATGCGTGCATGCCAGGAGAGGGCTGGCAGCTGAGTACGTAGCTGGCTTTCTCAGTTGGGAGGGAGACAAAGCTCCCAACTGATTTGAACTCCAGTTCCAGGCGAGACTCCGGGGACCCAGAGTCATTCAGGGAGAAACTGGACTGTCTGGCAGCAGGTGAGACTCGAGGGTGGCTTTCACTCTGAGGTGCTTGCAGCGATTACTATGAGACATGGAGCCCCAGGGGCTTCTTAGGGCAGGGCTGACAGGAAGCCATTGCTGTCTGCTCTTCCCTGAGACTCCACTCCATTCAAGCTGAGCACAGAGGCTTTTGCAAGTCTTGTCTCATAAGGGAGTCTTCAGCACAGAAGTTCTCCCAGTATAGGCGCAGCTAATTCTCACAGCCAATTTGCCTGGAGGTCATTTCCTCCCAGTGATACCAACAACAGTCAAGGCTTAACTACAATAAGACAGTGCAACAGCCCATACCCCTTGTGGGTGTCCACCTCACTAACTGGGGAGGCTGAGTCAGTGGGCCCAATAAGACACCTAGCACACAAAACCACTCTATCAACTCAGGGAAGCAGCCAAAATGCAGAAACAAATGACAGAAATGGAGAAAAGCAAATGACTGTATATAGAGTTCAAAACCACGGTTATAAGGTTTTTCAAGAATTTTCTAGAACAGGCCAATGAATTTAGCAAGACCCTTGAGGATATGAAGAAGGACCAACTAGAAATTAAGCATATACTGACTGAAATAAAAAATAATATACAGAGATCCAACAGCAGACTAGAGAATTGCAAGAATCAAGTCAAAGATTTGAAATACAAAGAAACACCCAACCAGAAAAACACAAAGCAAAAAGAATCCAAAAATATGAAGATAGTGTAAGGAGCCTCTGGGACAACTTCAAGCATACCAATATCCGAATTATGGAGGTGCCAGAAGTAGAGAGAGAGAGCAAGATACTGAAAACCTATTTGAAGAAATAATTACCAAAAAATTCCCCCATCTGGTGAAAGAAATAGACTTACAAGTCCAGGAAGGCAGAGAACCCCAAACAAAAGGAATCCAAAGAGGACTACACCAAGACACATCATAATTAAAATACCAAGAGCAAAAGATAAAGAGAGACTATAAAAGCAGCAAGAGAAAAACAGTTAGTTACCTACCAGGGAGCACCCATACAATTGTTAGCTGATTTCTCATCAGAAACTATGCAGGCCAGACGGAAGTGGCAAGAAATATTCAAAGTGGCCAAAACCGGTTTGGCTCAGTGGATGGAGCATTGGACTGCGGACTGAAGGGTCCGGGTTTGATTCCAGTCAAGGGCATGTACCTTAGCTGTGGGCACATCCCCAGTAGGGAGCGTGCAAGAGGCAGCTGATCGATGTTTCTCTCTCATCGATGTTTCTGACTTTCTATCTCTGTCCCTTCCGCTCTGTAAAAACTCAATAAAATATATTTTAAAAAAAGAAATATTCAAAGTGATGAATAAGCAAGAATCTCCAACCAAAAGTACTCTACCCAGCAAAGCTATCATTCAGAATTAAAAGTCAGATAAAGAGCTTCACAGATAAGAAAAAGCTAAAGGAGTTCATCACCACCAAACCAGTATTTTAAAAAATATATATTTTATTGATTTTTTACAGAGAGGAAGGGAGAGGATAGAAAGTCAGAAACATCGATGATGAGAGAGAAACATTGATCAGCTGCCTCTTGCACACCCCCTACTGGGGATGTGCCCACAGCCAAGGTATATGCCCTTGATCGGAATCGAACCTGGGACCTTTCAATCTGCAGGCTGACAGTCTATCCACTGAGCCAAACTGGCTTCAGCACCACCAAACCAGTATTATATTAAATGCTGAAAGGTATTCTTTAAGAAGAGGAAGAAGAAAAGGTAAAGCTAAAAATTATGAACAGCAAATACATATCTATCAACAAGTGAATCTAAAAATCAAGTGAATAAAAAATCTGGTGAACAGAATAAACTGGTGAATATAATAGAATCAGGGGCATAGAAAGGGAGTAGACTTAAAATTCTCATAGAGAAAGGGGTGTGGAGGTGCGGGAAGAGACTGGACAAAAGTCGTTTACCTATGGATGAGGACAGTGTTGGGGGGGGGGTAAGTGCAGAGGGTGGTGTGGGAACCGGGTGGAGGGGAGCTATAGGGGGGAAAAAAGAGAAACAACTGTAATAATCTGAACAATAAAATTTATTAATTTTTTTAAAGGCACGTTTCTTTTCGGATTTTAAAAATCAAGTCACAGAGAACTAAGATGGCTGCAAAGGTAAAACACCTATCTTGCTGTCATAATCAGCAATTTTAATACTACAACTTAAGGAAAGAACAAACACCTTCCAGAATCACCAGAAAGCCCGCCGAGTGAAAATTCCACAAATAAAAGTGAAAATAAGGCACTGTGACTCGGAGGAGCAGCAGCGAACAGCGTTGAAAGATTCGCGCAGAGAGAGGTTTGGAGTGCGCGCCGCGGAGAGGGCGGGCGGCTGGAAACCGGCCAGTTTTCTCGAACGGGGAGACAAAGACGTCCCACTGGACTGATTCTCCAGCTCTGGGCGAAGTCCAGAGAACCCTCCAACACACGAGGTGAAAACTGGACAGTGGGAGGGCACGCCGAAGCTCGGGTGCTGCAGGGTCTCCCGGCTTGTGGAGAAGGCAGCCTGCGCCCGAACAGCTCGGCTGCGTGACGGCGCAGACAGCGCACCGCGACTTGTCTCTCATTCAGAAAACCGTCAGACTGCTTTGTTTTATGACCCTGGGTGAGACATTGCACATGCAGACTCATTTTGGGAAAGTCTGAATTCCCCTGCAGCCAGTGGAGCTCGGCAGCGGCTCTCTCTCAGAGGTGCTGGCAGCCATTGCCCCCTGCACAGAGTCCCTGGGGCCGCACAGGGCGGAGCTAACGCTGTCTGCTTGGCCCGGAGACCCAGCCCATCCAACCTGAGCACAGCTGAGCTTCACAGACCATTGGCCTGGAGCTCAACCCTCCAAGTGCTAACAACGATTAACTGAGCTTAACTTCAGCAAGACTGTGCAACCCATATCCACCTCAGGTAACTGGGGAGGCTGAGCCACTATCCCTAGTAGGAAGTCTACCACACAAAGCTAATTGACCAACTCAGGGAAGCAGCCACCATGCAGCAACATGGAAATAAATCAGATGTGAAAGAAATGGAGGAAATAAAACAACTGGACATGGAATTCAAAACCACGGTTATAGGGTTTTTCAAGAGGCTCCAACAAAAGATCGAGGCCTATAAGGAAATAAGCAAGACCACAAAGGAAATGAATGAGTCCTACAAGGAAATGAAAGAGACCCTCAAGGATATAAAGGAGACTCTCAAGGATATGAAAAAGGACCAACCAGAAATTAAGCATACACTGACTGAAACAAAAAATATTATACAAAGACCTAAAAGTGCTCTGGAGCACCCCAAGAACCAAGTTAAAGATTTGAAATACAAAGAGGTAAAATCCACTCAGCTGAAAAAGCAAGAAACCAAAAGAATCCAAAAAATTGAAGATAGTGTAAGGGGCCTCTGGGACAACCTCAAGCATACCAACATCCGAATTATAGGGGTGCCAGAAAAAGCGAGAGGCCAAGACAATGAAAACCTATTTGAAGAAATAGTGACTGAAAACTTCCCACACCTGGTGAAAGAAATTGACTTAGGAGTCCAAGAAGTGCACCTGAACCTCAATATATAGGAACCCTAAGAGGACCACACCGAGGCACATCATAATTAAAATGCCAAGAGCAAAAGACAAAGAGAGAATATTAAAAGCAGCAAGAGAGAAAGAGTTGGTTACCTATAAGGGAGCACCCATACGATTGTCAGCGGATTTCTCAACAGAAACGATGCAGGCCAGACAGGAGTGGCAAGAAATATTCAAAGTGATGAACAGCAAGAATCTACAACCAAGATTACTCTATCCAGCAAAGATATCATTCAGAATTGAAGGTCAGATGAAGTGCATCGCAGATAAGAAAAAGCTAACGGAGTTCATCACCACCAAACCAACATTATATGAAATGCTGAAAGATATTCTTTAAGAAGAGGAAGAAGAAAAAGGTAAAGATGAAAATTATGAACAACAAATACACATCTATCAACAAATGAACATAAAAATCAAGTGAATTGATCAGCTGTTGAACAGGATAGACTGGTGAATATAACAGAGACATGGACATAGAGAGGGAATGGACTGACAATTCTTGGGGAGAAAAGGGTTGTGGGAAGTGCAGCAAGAGACTGGACAAAAATCTTGCAACAATGGGAGAGGACAGTGGGTAGAGGGAGGTGAGGGTGGAGGGTGGGATAGGTACAGGGTGGAGGGGAGCTATAGGGGGATAAAAAGGGGAAACAATGTAATTAATAAACTGAACAATAAAGATAAAAAAAAATCAAGTCACAGTTTTAGATTTCAGTATTATCCTCCTTTACCGGAATTAATCACAGTGACAAGAGAATTTTGCCGGACTGGTAAACAGTTTTGATAAATTATATCCATTTATTTGTAACATGCTTTGCATCTTAAAGATTTACAGTATGTTTACCTTGACAGTTAGGCTTATATTTTAAACCTCGTTTGATAGAGGATTTTTCCCCTCTCATTTTGTGTGATAGGATCATACATCTTTTATGACACTCTTCTTCTAAACTATACCAAATAAAAAGCCACTAAATAATCTAGAATGTTAATGAGTAGGACGTGAAGGCTTACTTGTGGAGAGGAAACAAGCTTTACTTCAAATACAAGACACTAGGATGCTACCCTGCTTGTGAAAGATTGAAGTATATAATCCATCAAAATGTTACCTTTTTTTTGAAGGTCTTTTAAAGAGTGAAATGATAAATTAAGACCAGAGCTGTCCCCAAAATGTTAAGACCTGAATATTTTATTTATTTCCAGATAATAGATGGGGATGATGTGTGAGCCTTGAGTTTCATAAATTTGATTTCTGGGTAAAGGAATTTTTGTATGTGTTTATCATATGGTCACGAACCAAGGTCAAGATCATGGTTTTTAGGGATTCAACATTGCTTATGCCCTATCTCTATCCACTTGTTGAACCATAGTAGGATAACTATTCTGCATTGTTTTATATTTAGGGAGACCTTTGCTCATTTCCAGCTTTTGACTCACTTTATCCTCCCCTTCCTAATTCAAATGTGGAAAGTAAACAAAGATCCTGATCCTTGGATTCAATAAAATTATGTACAGGCAGGCACACTGTATGCTGACTCATACTATAGAAATGTCATGAATTACAATTACTAAGATTAGTTAGATGCTTTTCTCAGAGAAAGTTATAGGGGGTAGGGGATATAGAAATCCCCTGGCCTCTTTGCAAAGGGATCCACTATTGAGTAGTAATTAACTTGAGGACAGGGAGCAGATCCTATGCTTCCTTTTTTTCTCCTAGAGGGTCAGGCTTTACATACATGAGCCACTCCGTACCTGCTAGTATTGATTGAAAGTATTTGAGGTGGCAAAGAAGATAGCCATTCTGCTCGCACTTCAGTGTCAAATCCTAAAAGTGACTATAGATCCACTAGGCCAAGGGTCAGTAAAGCGTCAGATAATACATACTTTCATTTTTGTGGGCTTCAGCCATACACAACATGTAAGCAAATGGGTGTGACTACGTTTCAATAAAACTTCATTCACAATAAGATGTGGTCTAGGAGCCAAGGTTGCTGACCATGGCACTAGGCTGTAACATGTCTCTGTCCCTTCCTTAGAGGTCTTCAAGGTGCTCCATCACAGCAACACTCTGAAGGACGGCGTGAGAGCAGGTCTCATGGCGAAACTGATATGATTTCAAAATCTTGTAGAGAAATACGGGAGTTGACAGTACTGCCAATCAGAAAGGAAATTGTAGCTCTATTTTTAGGCGAGCAATGAAAATTACTGAATATTCCTATGGAGAAATTAACTTGCCTTAAACAATCACTTATAGCCGGATTTCTCTCAAACGATTGAAATCGACTGGCACAGAATTGGGAAGGGATAGAGGAGGGACAAATATCATGGAGGTATACTCACTGACTAAGAAGGGTCACTATTAGCTATTAGTAAAAGGAAAAAAATAGTTTATCATTGTTAAACAGATAGATGAGAAAAAAAGGTGATAGATATATATCTAACATTTTTAAAAGGCACATTAGCTAAGTGATATTAATATTTTAATTGTTTATTTATTTTCTGTAGGAAAATTTAATTAACTAATGAATGAAAACATAGTACAATAGCTGTTAGTATAAGTACAGTAAATGGTGGGTATCTTCATTCCTGTGTGTGCTCACTGTTCTCCAGTGCCTGGGGGAGATGTGCCTTACAGAGAAAACCAGCAGAGCTGAGCCAGTTAATCATGCCTTCAATTGGCAGCGTAGAAGATTGTGGGCTCTGGATAAGACAGATCTAGAGTTGAATCCTGCTGTTTCACTTCTTAGTAGATGGAGTAATTAACATCTCACAGTGTCAGGTTCCTTCTCTGTAAAGGAGGAACAATAATGGGATCAACATCACAAGGCTTTTGTTAAGATTAAGTGAAATACTGCATACGAAAGTATTAGCACAGGCCCTGGCACATTGTAAATACTCAACAGCTAATAGTGGTTATGATTATTGATTAGAAAATCTGATAACTGCTGCTAGACCTACCACTGATTACCTCTGGCCTTGGGTGAGTTGTTCCTCTTATTGGGACTTTTCTTCTGCATAAGGAGAACCTAGGTCATCCCTAAAGCTTCTAAAGTAATTTGGACAAAAGCCACTGCTGCTCCTCAGTTGAAGTGGAACTAAACCATGAGTGGAAGCATTGCTATTCAGTGATGGTTTCTGCAGAGCACAGAGTTCCCTGTGCCGCTCCATTGGGCTTGTGAGGACTTAAAATATTCTGTAAGGATCTGTTGCCTTTCCAGTGTCTATTATCTATTGGTGTTTACTCATGCTTTTGTCTTATTTTACTTTAGTCTTCTAACTCAGACAAATTTAGAGAGATTGGAGCTAAGCCATGAGGCAGCCTTAGAAATAATTGAAGAGAGGTTACCAAGCAAAATAAGATCTTTCCTTCTTATGGCACAAAACTAGAAATGATATGACCACCAAATAATTAATGATCCCAGCTTCTGTAATGCAGGGACTTTGGACTCTAATCTAGACCTTGCATTTACAAGCTATGGGATCTTTCGGAAGCCAGTTATCCTTACAGTATAATTATACAATAGAAAAAATAATCCCTACTTCATAGAATTGTTACAAGGACTCATCGTAATTACTTTTATGCAAATCATTTAGCTTAGTCCCAGATCATAGTTCCTGGATTCTAAGACACAGTTTCATATTCTGAAATTAGAATGTATCTTACAATTAATGTACTTCCTGTTTGGGGTAATTGATGACAAGTGGTAGGATATGAGCTCCCTCTGTAGACCATCCCAATCCAATTTAAATGAGAGTTCTGTTTATTAATCTTCACTATAGAAATTGATTTTTAACGGACTTTATTTTCCCTTTTTTATGAAAAGTTTATTGATAAGAGCATGAAAATCATTTTTACATTTTAAAAAAATTTTAAAGTATAAAATGTTTGGGAGGAAGATAGGTAGCCAGTCTTAAATTGACATGGTTCATGGAAATAATCAGCCAAAAAAGAAAGCAAATCTTAGAAAAGACAGAAGAGATTTGTTACTAAGAATCCTGCTCTCAGTAACAATGGATCTCAAGATTTGAATTCCAAATCTTCCACTTACTAGATGTGTATCTTCATCAGTTTTTAAAAATTCTCTGTAACCATCAGTTTCCTAATTTTGTTCAGAGGATAATAATAGTATAGTATATAAGTAAATGAGAAAATACAGTAGTCTCCCCTTAGTTGTGGTTTTGCTTTCTGAGGATTGTTTCCCATGGCCAACTATGGTCTGAAAATATTAAATGGAAAATTTCAGAAATAAACAACCCACATGTTTTAAATTGGTGTAGCCTCTGGTGGGAATGTAAATTGAAGTGACCTCTATGGAAAACAGTATGAAAGTTCCTCAAAAAATTAAGAATAGAGCAACCATATGGCCCAGCAATCTTTCTTCTGGGGATCTACCTAAAAATTTTGAAAACACTTATTTTTGCCTTGTCCAGTGTAAGTCAGTTGTTAGTGTTGACCCATGCACCATAGAATTGCAGGTTTGATTCCTGGTCAAGGGCACATGCCTGGGTTGCAGGTTCTTGTTACAACCCAGGTTGGGGCACATACCAGAGGCAACCAGTAGATTTGAGAGACACTGTGATGTTTCTCTCACTTTCCCTCCATTCCTTCCACTCTCTCTGAAAAGTGATGGAAAACATATCCTCAGGTGAGGATTAACACAAAGAGAAGAAAGAAAAAGAAAATACTTATTTGTAAAGATATATGTACCTCTATATGCATTGAAGCATTATTCACAATGGTGAAGACATGAAAACAACATGTGTCTTTAAACCAATGACAATTTATTTTTCTTAAATCAGGAGAATGGAAAACGAATCCCATATAACCAAATAAACTATCCTTTGTGCTATAACATAATGGTTAGTGTAACTGTGCAGTTTTGTTTCAACTATTTTTTTGTTGTTTTGTTTGATTTTGTCTTCAGAGATGCAGGGACTGTATTTGTATTGGTCTGGGTTATTTTACAAGGAAAATACTGCATATATAAAGAGTTATGCTGAATGAGTTTTGGGAGGAACCAAGATGGCGGCATAGGTAAACACCTACCTTGCTGCCATACACAGCAATTTCAAAACTACAACTTAAGGAAAGAACAAGCATCATCCAGAATCACCGGAAAGCTAGCTGAGTGAAAATTCCACGAATAAAAATGAAGATAGGACACTGTGACTCAGAGGAGCGACTGAGGACAGCATTGAAGATACGCTCGGTGTTGGAGGTTTGGAGCCATGCGTGCGAGAACGGATAGGGCAGGTGGCTGTAAACCTGGCCAGTTTTCTTGAAGGGGCAGACAAAGACATCCCACTGCACTGATTCCCCAGCTCCGGGCGAAGTCCGGGGAACCCACAATCATACAGGGTAAAACTGGACAGTGGGGAGGCACGCTGAAACTCTGGCGCTGCAAGGATCTGCAAGCTTGTGGAGGGGGTGAGCTTGTGCAGAGTGCCTGTAAACTTGGGAACAGCAGAGCTGTGTGACCGCGCAGAGAGGACTCGTGACTTATTTTATCATTTGGGAAACCACCAGACTGCATTGTTTTACGACCCTGGGTGAGACATTGGGTGTGCAGACTCATATGGGGAGAGGCTGAATCGTCTGGCAGTGGGTGGAGTTCGGTGGCAGCTCTCTCTCAGAGGTGCTTGCAGCCATTGTGACCCAGCACAGAGTCCTAGGTGCCCCATATGGCGGAGCTAATGCTACCTGCTTGGCCTGGAGACTCCGCCCATCCAACCTGAGCACGGCTGAACCTCACAGCCAATTGGCCTGCAGGTCAAACCCTCCCAGGGCTGGCAACAATAAGCTAGGCTTAACTTCAACAAGACTGTGCAGCCCATATCCACCTCAGGTAACTGGGGAGTATGAGCCACTGTCTCTTAGAGGACATTTACCACACAAAGCTAATAGACCAACTCAGGAAAGCAGCCACCATGCAGAGACGTGGAAAGAAATCAGATGTCAAAGAAATGGAGGAAAAAAAACGACTGGACATAGAGTTCAAAACCAGGGTTATAAGGCTTCTCAAGAGGCTCCTAGAAAAGGCTGAGACCTACAAGGAAATGAACAAGACCTATGAGGAAATGAACAAGGCCTATGAGGATATGAAAAAGGACCAACTAGAAATTAAGTATACACTGACTGAAATAAAAAATATTATACAAAGACTTAAAAGTACTCTAGAGGACTGCAAGAACTAAGTTAAAGATTTGAAATACAAAGAGGTAAAATCCACTCAGCTGGAAAAGCAAGAAGCCAAAAGAATCCAAAAAGTGAAGATAGTGTAAGGGACCTCTGGGACAACTTCAAGCATACCAACATCCGAATTATGGGGGTGCTAGAAAAAGAGAGAGAGCAAGATAATGAAAATCTATTTGAAGAAATAGTGACCGAAAACTTCCCACACCTGGTGAAAGAAATTGACTTAGGAGTCCAAGAAGCACACCGAACCCCAATATATAGGAACCCTATGAGGACCACACCAGGGCACATCATAATTAAAATGCCAAGAGCAAAAATCAAAGAGAGAATATTAAAAGCAGCAAGAGAAAAACAGATGGTTACCTATAAGGGAGCACCCATACGATTGTCAGTGGATTTCTCAACAGAAACGATGCAGGCCAGACGGGAGTGGCAAGAAATATTCAAAGTGATGAATAGCAAGAATCTACAACCAAGATTACTCTACCCAGGAAAGCTATCATTCAGAATTGAAGGTCAGATAAAGTGCTTCGCAGATAAGAAAAAGCTAAAGGAGTTCATCACCACCAAACCAGTATTATATGAAATGCTGAAAGATATTCTTTAAGAAGACGAAGAAGAAAAAGGTAAAAATAAAAATTATGAACAACAAATACACATCTATCAACAAATGAATATAAAATCAAGTGAATTGAAAATCTGAGGAACTGGATAAACTGGTGAATATATTAGAATGATAGGCATAGAGAGGGAATGGACTGACAATTCTTGGGGATAAAAGGGGTGTGGGATGTGCAGCAAGAGACTGGACGAAAATCATGCACCTATGGGAGAGGACAGTGGAGGGGAGGGGAGGGCAGAGGGTGGGATGGGTACTGGGTGGTGGGGAAGTATAGGGGGAAAAAAAGGGGAAACAATGTAATTAATAAACTGAACAATAAAGATTAAAATATTTTAAAAAGTAAAGTAACAGTTTTTCCTCAAAAAAAATGTGGCTCTAAAAAAAAAAAAAAAAAAGAATTATGCTAACAATCTAGGAAATGGAGCTTTGAGATATAAGAGCATTCCTAATCAGTATAAAAGCAGGTGATACATGTGTAGTTGAAAGGAATTCTGTCTTACAGATGAAGAAAATGAGGTCCAAGGCAATTGGGTCATTTTCTCAGGATTACAATTTGCTTATGACAGATGGGACTGGACAATATGTTTTGTCAGTGGGCTTTTACAAGGATGCTCCAGTAATGTTTATTTAGACAGAAAAGTATAGATATCAACTACATTTGGGAGTAACATGGATGCATGAACAAATATTTAATTAGAGTAAAGAGGATTCCTAGCAGGACCAAAACTGGGGCAGCTGTTCTTGCCATCTAGTGATACTAGGAAGAGTTTCCACAGCAGTAATAATGATCAGAGAGAGACTAGTACATATACAGGCACATGAACATGTACACTAGTTCATGTTTATGTATATACCTAAAAATATATACAAGGGACTATAGTATTTTGTTTCCTTGGAATGCCTAGGGTATTATCTGTTTTGCATCAACAGTATTCCTAGAGTTAACTCTAAAAGCACAAGGTGATGAGAAACAGAAGGACTAGCCCTCAAGATATTCTAGACTCATTCCCTAAGTATTTCCTTCCAATATAAGGATTAAGAAGTAAGATATAGAATGTCTACATCCATAATTGTAAATCATTGCCCTTAAACTCTTTTTGCCTATGGAAATATAAAATACTCAGGGGCTCTTGGAATTACATTACCAGAAGTCCTCTTACCTTCTGTGGCAGTGCCACAGACAACACTTTGTGACAACATTAGCTGCTCATTTGCAGCTTAACAGACCACAGCTCCATCATGTCCTATCCGGAAGGAATTATTCTTCAATTAATATAGTGATAATGGCTTTTTAAAATGGATGTCTATTCAGAAGACTTTTGAACTGTAGTGCCATTGTTTGGTTATTTCCTGAATTTAGAATCTCAAGTAGACGTTAGTTCCAGAGACATTCTGAACTCAGGTCCAGGGATGACCAGTGTACTTTTAGGAGCTTGTAGATATTGCTGAGTTTTGCAGAATGCCTTTCACTAATTCAAGGAAGAATTACTAAACACAGCTAGGCAATTAATTCAAATAAGGGGGTGTCAATTCAAATAAGGCTTGGTTGGTTCCTGCTTTCTCAGAGCTTAGAGTCAAGTGGATAAAGCAGACAAGCAGCAATCTGGAAAGGACTATTCTGGGGGCAGTCAGCAGATTTCCTGTGAGAGAATAGAGAATGCATGATTGGGACCATCTGGAGAAGCCCTCCATCAGGTGCTTGGGAAGGACTTCAGTTCTGAAGATCACCCATCTGTAGAAAAGCCTTTAGAGTGTGGTGAGCCCTGTGTGAATGGTACTCAAGACGAAGAGCCTGGGACTGTGGACAAAGACTAGGCTACAGACGTGGGGACCATACAAGTGACTGAGTTAAGGAGTCAGTGTAAAAAGTACAGTCATGGTCACAGAATTTGTTTAGATAGTTTGGCCTCAAGGGCCCACCTAGTCTGTGGATGGATGGGTTTTATTTTTAAAGTAGTTGTAAGCTTTTCCTGATGGAGTGATCTCACATAAAAATCCAGATTTCTGGCCTTGAAAAATTGGAAGAGCTGTTAATAGTCCTTGAACTTTCCAATATGGTAGCACTTTGGGTGAGCTAGATATAGTGGTGGTCGCCATGATAGGACCATCATAGGAGCTGGTTCTCTCCAAAACCCTTACTTCCTGGTCTTACCCTATTTACTGTCTAACTCTGAATCTATGTCATCCTCTACCCCTTAAGATTCCTGTCCCCTGGTTAGTTTCAATAAAATGCTAATCTCTAGGTAGATGTGGAGGGATTTGCAGGTATAATTAAAGATCCAAGTCCCTTGATTTTAAGAAACAGATATTACTTAGGTGGGCCTGATCTAACAGAATGAACCTGAGAGGTAATTGATGTGCCATTGCTACACTGAGGACGAAGAGGGGTGACAAGTGAGAGAGTGTGCAGGTGGTCTCTGGGAGCAAAGATCAGATTCTGGCTGACAGCCAGTAAGAAAACAGGGACCTCAGTCCTACAGTCATAAGGAACTGGTTTCTGTCAACATCCTGAATGATCTTAGAAGTGGGTGCTTCCCCAGAGCCTTCAGATAGGAGCCCAGCCAGCCTACATCTTGATTTGGGTCTTGGAATTGATACCTTGAGCAGAACCCAGCCAAACTTACCCAGACTCTTGGCCAACAGAACTGTAAGAGCTGTAGGAAAAATGGACCTTGTTTATACCACTAAATTTGTGATAATTGGTTATGCAGCAGAAGAAATGAATGCATGGATTCTAGGATAGGACAAATACAAGTTTGCATCCAGGATCTGCCGCTCACTATCTGTATGAGCCAAGGAAAGTTCCTTAAAACTTCTTAAAATGCAGATATGAATACAACTCACCCCATAATGTTGTGTGAGGCCTGAGATTACGCATGGTGGCACAATTAGCCTGGTACATAGTGCTCAATATATATTAAACAGGATACTCAGTAAACATTTCAATTTTCTGGGTGTCTTCAGTGAAAGTAGACTTTTAAAAAGTTCTTAAAAAGCAAATTACGCAAGTAGAGAAAACAGTTTGCAGGCTGTCATAGAGACCAAATCTGTTGATTAAAATACTGTGTCACTCTTTGCCTATTGTGAGATATTTGGGGCCACAGTGAAGATCCTGCCAGCCTGCTGCAGGATGAAAACTCCACACTTGAAGGAAGGCAGAAAACCTGGGCTCGTGTTCCCAGGCATGCAAACAGCCAGGAGATCTTAGGAGTAGTCTTTCATGTTTCTGAGTTTCATTTTTCTCATCAATGAGTCAGGCTTGCAGGTCCCCAGGAGTCTTCCCACTCTCCTCTTTTGAAAACTTATAAATAAAAAAAAAAGAAAAAAAATGCTGCTAGTTTGAGAGAAGCAACTATGTACCCTTGAAAGCATGTCCAGGGCACATAGGTGAGGATCTGAGTCTATTTTCACGGGCGGTCATTAGCTTCTCCTTTACTCAGGCTTCTTAAGGGTTTTGAGGGCTGAAGAGAACCTGGGTGAATGACAGAGTAGCCCATCCATCAAAAAGACTTCTAGAATGTTGCCAAACATTCATTAAGTTAGCTTCTCATTAATCTGTACACAGAAATTATTTCCAGAATTAGGAGAGAATTAAGGTGAGATTATTATTAATATCTGCACCTTGCTTCTTGATATTCCCCTTCATATATTATGAAATCCATCTTTGCAATCATCAGCCCTCAGTAAACCTCACCAGGTATTATTTCAGCTAAAGCATTGTGCCAACTCGAGCACTGGGGGAAAAAAGCTTTGCAGATGACAACACTGGCATTTGGGACCATTTATGCTGCTTTCCAGTTCTGAATGATTGCTGGTGTTCACGCTCATTCAGCAAAGTTCCTTGGAGACTTGTTTGAAAGAACACATGTTCCCTGAAGAGGGAGGAAAAGTCACTCTGCTTGCTCTCTGGAACAAAAAGAGGGGCGCAGAAGGCGCCAGTAGTGACCTTACCTTTCTGCTGCGTGTGACCCATCACTGGGAGTGGAAAGGGAAGGGGGAGCGAGGAAGGACTGTCAATGTGAGACACATTGATTGGTTGCCTCCCACATGTGCCTGACCAAGGCCAGGGAACGAACCTTCAATCCTTTGGTCCATGGGCCAATGCTATAAGCACGGAGCAAATTGGCCAGGGCTAGCCTTTTTACTTTTTAATTGTACCGACATTTTAAAGTCAGAAAATTTCACCTGAAAAAAAAAAAAAACTAGAAAAACACTGGAAAGCTTACAGTTTATTCCCATGTGATAGAAATCACCTGAAACTGAGTAGCAGACTCCTCCTTTAGATGGGCACGTGGTCACTACTTCACCACATCCTTCCCAGTTCGTCTTGTGTCCCCCTAAAGCTGAGTTTGCTGCCATTTGTCATGATGCTCCAGTCCATTGTGGTCCCTAAACTAGCCTTATTGAAATACTAGTGGCTGGGTGCATGAAATTTGTACATATTAAAAGGGAATTAACTAGAGAAAACATTTTAATATTGCTATTTGCCCTTTCTCAATAGTAGAAGTGTCAGAGATGAAAAAAAAATAGTGAAATGTATATGAAAATCTTCCTCCTGTCAGAGTCTGGGGTGACCAGGCCTGCAAATGAGGGCTGTTGGGAGGGGGGTGGACAAGGCCTACAGGGGAGGGCAGTTGGGAGGGACCAGGCCTGCAAGGGAGAGCATTTGGTAGGGGGGACCAGGCCTGCAGAGTAGAGTAGTTAGGGGCAAACAGGCTGACAGGGGAGAAGTTAGGCATCAATCAGGCTGTGAGGAGAGTGGTTTTGCTTAAAACAATTGGTGCATACATGTACACCACATAAAACACACATGTAGGACCTACCACTGGGAGTTTATTCATAATGAACCCACAGAAGAGATGGCAAACAAACTTTGTTTTCAAAACTGGCTGTGTACTCTTAGGCAAGTTTACTTGACTTCAATGAGCCACATCTGTAAAGTGGGTATGAAGTGCAAGAGTAGACTCCCCCACCAATTACCTAAGACTTTCACTGTGTATGTAATTACTCCAAATACTTTAAGGTGGCGTTCATGGCTCTTCTTAAGATGTTATGAAATATAACCCCGTATAGTTTGGGTTTAGAGATTGACCCCTACTTTGCAGCTTATAATACTGGGACTTGGGACTTTTTCTGAGCCTTGACCAAAATAAACAGTCAGTAAATAAGGCTAAGAGAATTCTGATATGTCTGGAAATTTCTGGCACAAAGGTGCAGGTGTAAAGGGACTACTAGAGGTCTGTTTGCATGGGTGCTAACATCACTCCTGGGGAAGGACAAAAATAACAAACATTGCATGTCCTGCAGGGTGAATATATAGCGAGTCATACCTGGGAGAAGGGCTCCTGCTCAAAGGAAAGAGACCTTGGCACCACCAGCTGGAGCCAGCCCTAGTTCTCTGCATGGAGATATCTTTCTCCACCAGGGGGTCATTCCTCAGAGTTATCCTCCTGTTCCATATCCCCTGGGTGAAATATGAATATTTTAAATAGGAGAGCAGATGTAAGCAAAATGTTTATATAGCAGTTGCTCAAATGGCATCACACCTGTCTATCCGACAGACAGTAAATTAAAGCCGAGAAAGCCATCCTGCCTCCCTAGAGATGCTCTGGAAAACCTTTGTCATGGAGCCCCATGAAGCACAAGTGGTCACTGGGAGGCCTTGTTGTTCATTTTCCATGGCCGTGTTGGTCACGGGCAGGCAGGGAACTGCTGTGTCCACAGAGCCCTGGGGGCCCTGGGGAGTTGCAGTAGCTCGACAGAGCAGCGATGGCCATTAGAGGAGAACCATGGTCCAGCCCCCTTAGCTGCCATGTGCAGAGCAATTTAGCTTTGCCCTGATTCCTTCAAGCTAAACCTCCCTCAAGATCACCTCTTAAACTGATCTTCAATTATTTGACCATTCAACTGAATAGGATGTTGTCAATCAAAAGACTCTGAAGTTAGAAGTATTTACCTTCCATCCTGGTGTGGGAGACAGTGAAGAGTGAATTTCCAGGGTGTTCATGTGTATAATTGTTTTCTTCACACACATACAGTGAAAAAATGAATGGATATACACCAAAAGGTTAACTCTGGTCCATGATTGTCTCTGGTTGGTGAGATTATAAGTAATTTCTTTTTCTTTTTGTTCTTTTTTGTCTCCTTCTCTTTTCTTTTTTTGAGGAAGGCTTAATTTTCTAAATATGCTGTAATTTATTTGTTTTGACTTTATTTTTTAAGAAATCCATTGATTAAAAAATAAAGAAACAAAATCCTCTCTATCCATTCTTAAGCTCCATTTTAGAATCTGGTTCCTCAATGGAGCCATTCCTAGCCTTTTCTCCTCTTATTCCTCCGCCAAATAACGAGGAACATTTAATCTCCTGAACTGGTGCAGTGCCACCAGCTCCATAGGCCCCTAGTTAGCCCTTGCCAAAAGTTGGCTGGCTGTTCAAGGTACCCAGCCTGGGGGCCTTTAGTTAGTCACATAATGATTCCAACTCTTTTATTTCAATTAAAATTAATAACTTTTGATTGAACACCCAAGTGCTATGGTGGGCCGTGAGCCTTTGTACATACAAAGGTATAGTTAATGGCCTTATATGAGTCCACCTTTCTCATTTAATCCACCCTGGTGCTCCCAGCTTCTTCCCAACCCACCTCCATTCACATGAGTCCAGGCCCTCTCCAGAGTTCTCTGTGCCCTGCTTATTGTCTCTCCTTGTGAGTAGATTGTGTCTCTTCTACAGAGGATGTGAACTGACACCCCATGGGATGTGCAAAATAATTAGGAGAGAGGATGGAAATGTTAGAAATTTAATTTATCTTTACTTTCAACCTAAAACAAAACGGAAGTGAAGCTTTACTAGTGTTTCATATTTGTTGGCACCCTAACTAACCAGATATATAACAAATGAGTTGTCAATACTAAAACTGATACAAGCAATTTAATCTGCATTGGAGATTCATTCTGTATATGATGAAACTGGACCAAGGTGAATGAGAAATGCCTTTAAAACAAAGTATAGTTTACCAATATGTAAAAAAGTACAGTTCTTAGAAAAGAAACTTAACATGTCTACAAAATAATAATACAACAGAGTGGATATTTGAAGAGGAAGGAGTCAATGAAAATATTTGGAGTTAGCTTATATCGCTCTCTTTACCAATTCTCCACTAGAGTCATAAACTTTTCCAGAAGCTACATAAATGTGTACTAATAATTACAACAATTTAACACTCCATTATTGTATATCATTATTATAATTCACAATTATAATACTTTAGGATTGAATTCTAAAAAATCTTATATCTTCCATTTTTAGTGTTCATTCATTATATTAATTTATATTTAATACTAGAGGCCCAGTACACAGCTTTGTGCACTGGTGGGGTCCCTCAGTGGACCTCTGCAGCTGCTGCAGTGGAGGAGGGAAGAAGAGGGATTGGGGGAGTATCTGTGGGAGAGGCTTGTGCTGCTGCAGCTGCACTCACCAGCCATGAGCCAGGCATCTGGTGCCTGTTGGTCAGCTGAGCAGCACACCCACTGTCGGAGCACACTGACCACCAGGGGGCAGCTTCTGTGTTGAGCATCTGCCCCCCTGGTGGTCAGTGTGCATCATAGCTACTGGCCAGTTGTCTGGTCACTTAGGGTTTTATATATATAGATTTGTGTTATTTTTGAATAATTATTTTATCTGTAAATTAATCTTTAAATCATGTTTTTATTTAAATTTTTATGAATTTGTTTTAACTTGTTGCTTTTTAACATTTATTGTTTCATATGTTTGCAAGTTGATGACTCTTCTGCTTTACTGACTTTTTATATTATGAACTAGGGGCCTAGTGCACGAAATTCATGCACTGGGGGTGGGTGGTCCCTCAACCCAACCTGCCCCCTCTCACATATTGGGAGCCCTCAGGGGATGTCCAACTGATGCCTAACCCCCAGCCTGCCCAAGGCCTAAAGCCTCCGGTGAGGCTTTAGGCCTTGGGCACCCTGCCGTTGCCCTGCTCAGCTCAGCCCCAGCTGCCTGTGACCACCCGGCCCTGGTCACAGCGCCCAGAGGCCGGGTGCTCCCTGCCACCACCACCACCACCCACCACCACTGCTGCTACTGCTGCTTCCCCTCATGGTGCCCAGGAGCTGGGCGCTCGCCACCACCACCATTTCATCTCCATCCCTGGGGTTCAGCACTCGTGCCACTTGGCCCCGCCCCCACTCCTGATTGGCTGATAGCATACCCAATCAGGAGTGAAGGCACAGTCAAATTTTCATGTTCCTCTTTTATGATGTAGGATGTTGAACATATGAATTAAAAAAGTACCTATGTGAATATCTGTGCTTTCCTAGTTTATGAAATGAGTACCAAAATGCTTTACTGTCATTTTGATTTTTTTATATTTTGAGGAGTTGGTTAATAAAAGTGTGAACCCCTCACAAAACATTTTAAAACACATATTTTAACTTTGTCTCATCCTTTGAATGTATTAATTGTTTAATGTTTTGTAATGAAAGCAAAATATTAACACATTTCGTACCGCATAGAAATCTCTAAGACATAAGCCAGGGACCACACATTTTTGGGCAAACTGCATGTTATTTAAATCATCATAACTACAGATCATAATGCACGTTAGGTGTTGTTTTTCAATAATTATAACATTTTTATTTATAAAAACAAACAATTAAGCAATTAAACAGTTGAACAATTAAACAATTAAAGTTCCTAGTACTTTGTTAACGTATGGTACTGTGTAAAACATTTTCCTCCATGAAGAGGGACCAAACAAAACTTACATAAGTATCTAGATTCGCTCCTTTTTCCGTGGGCGGCACAAACTCTGCGGCTCTCGTAGGAGGTTTTTTCTCTCCACTCGCTGGAATACATGTAGGTACATGCTGCTTCATATCACCTGACAGCCTTTTGGGTGGATCTTTACGAGGTGCTCTCCTTGCACCCCCAGGGGAAGGGCTGGACAGATTTGTTTCTGGTTCTGGAAAGCCTTCATTATTGTCATCTGTTATCCAGTCTTTCGCCACCGATAGCAGAAACTGTTTATACGTCACTTTTGCTTGTGGATTGAGGACGTTGTACACTCTAAACGAATTGAAAACTCCACAGTTTATAAGGTACAGCACTACTTTTTTGGTCCATTTCATCATTTTCCTTAGAATGGAACCACACAAAAGGAATTGTTCTGCACGGTCAACACCTTTCATGTGGGCATTGTATTCCTTGATGCAGGGAGGTTTTACAATATTCTCTCCCGTTTTTCTATTTTTTTCCTGTTGTCGAGACAGAAGTGTCATGGATCCTTGATATCATTCAACCTGCTTGTCTTTCCGTGCTAGGAGAAGAATATCGCCTTTTCTGGAAAATATTATGTCACCTTTCTTCATTCTTGATGTTTTCATTCTCAAATTTGGCGGTGAACAGCTACTCTCCCTAATAGACCCACAGACTCTAGTTTTGTTCTGTAGCAGCAATTCAGCAGTAGATGTGGCATTGTAATAATTATCCTGGTAAATATGGTGTCATATGCCAAGATAGGGTCCAAGGACTGAAAGAACAGTTTCTTGCAATTTCTTTCCTTCAGCAGGTCTATCTCCATATTGCAGATACAGCCGGTGTCACTCTCGCACACCATCCGAACAAGTAAACCGTAGTTTGTTATTTTCGCTGGGTTGTACCTGCGAAATTTTATTATTTTAGTTTATCATTTTATTTTTATTTTTTCTGCAAGTCTACTTTATTTTCATTAGAAAAATATTAGCTATGTAGAATTTTGGTCCACTTTCTCCTTTACGTCTACCATTCAAATTTAAATTTTTAATTTTACTCAAGTAAAAGCAGAATCACATGTCTGACATGAGAACTGAATATTTCACATTAAATCAAAAGGATTTAACTGAATTAGCTGTACTCTTTGCTTGTCACTTATGAGTGTGCATAAATGAAATTTGTATCAGGAACTGGATTCATCACCTCGTTTTCAATTCATGTTCAATTGAATTTCCATAACACTTCTGATATTTTAGTCAGTCTTACACTTTCCAACATCGATTATAAAAATTAGGATGTTAATTTACAAACATTATTAAAATTCCAGACTCAGTAACCCCGGGCCCACGTATAGTCATGCTGACAGGAGCAGGCATTGGACAGCTACGGCTTCAATCTCCACAGGGCCCCCTCTAGGCAAAGCAGCAACCTGGTAAGCAGCTCTCGCAGGAAAATTGCTCTTGAAATACTGTTTGTAGATGTCATTGACGGTATTGAAGTCATTTATGTCAGTCAGCAGCACGTTTGTTTTGACCACATCACTGAAGTCGCAGCCTGCAGCTTTCAGGATTTTACCCATGTTTGTAAGAGCTTGTTTAGCTTCTTCTTTCACCCCTCCTGGCACCAGCTGCCCACTGGAAGGGTCCATGCCCAGCTGTCCCGAGATGTAAAGGGTCCTGTCGACTAGCACAGCTTGACTGCAGGGACCAGTGGCCGCTGGTGCTTTCGTGGAGCTGTCACCTTTCTGATTAAAGACGACATGGCTGACCCTTTTCTCTTCAGGCCCTTCGGAGAGAGCAATCCCGTGCACCTTCATCGTTCGCCTACGTGCGAAATTTTAAATGCCCTCTCCATGGAATCATTCCCTCGTCCAAAGACAACTGTTGCTTTGGTTTGTATTTTGTTCAAAATGTATGCAGGAAATAATCCAGGACAGGTTGGATCTTGTAAAGTCTCCCCTAGTGACTGTCCATTTGGCGTTATCATTGAAATGCCAGAATGTCCATATTTGCTCAAATCTATGGTGACTCATTGTCTGTGGAAGTATAGGGGTACATATCAAAGAATCTGTTGACCGATAGTCTTTCAAGCTATCTTTTCTTGTTTGACCCATCAGGATAATTAGGCCAAGGAATTTCTTGATGTCCTCTGTGTAACCGGAGACTACTTTAGTGTCCTAAATAGTGTTTTGCGTTTCATTGTGGTTTAATCGTGAGAACTGGACAGCTCTTTGCACAATATCTCAAACAATTAAAAAGAGATTGGTCACAGAGGGTACAGAGTCACACTGAGACAGAAATGTAGTGACCCCAGCATGACTTTCAAACATTTGTAAGCGTGGTGGTGTGTCAAGTTTCATGCAATTATATAGTTTTTCATAGATTGACCTGCACGGTTTCCACCAATGAGATCGCTTCATTCGATGTGGACAAGACAGTGTGTTGACATCTAAGGTCCATAACAGATGGCGCGTGAAAAATGAGTAAACTTGTGAGCTGTTGGTCCTTAACAGATAACGTGAGAAACACGAGAAAACTAGTGAGTGGTACGAAATGTGTTAATACTAGAGGCCCAGTGCACGAAATTTGTGCATGGGTGCAGTCCCTGGGCCGGGCCAGCAATTGGAGTGTGAACATCTCACATGGAAGGGCAGGTCCCAGCTGACCTCTGGGCCTCCAGGCCCCATGGGCCCCCCTCTTCCTAAGTCACAGCGTCTGAGTCCCCTATGGAGATGCAGTGAGCATACCAGACACAATAGGCCTCTGGGCCACCCAATAGTACCACACAGAAGCCAGGTGGGCAGTGCACTGTCTCCCGTCCAGCCTCACAAACCAGACCCTGACTGGTCCAGGTGGCTGTGGCCTGCCTCTCCCTGGAAGAGGCCATGTGGGTCCAGGGCAGGCTCCTTGCAGGTGCCCAGCGTCTGAGCAAGGGGGCTCGTGAGCCCTGGCATCCCCAGGGAGGGTAGTAGGCAGAGTGAGAGCCAGCTTGATAGAAACCCCACATTCTCACCTCACCTCTGTCCCTGTATCCCTAGCCCCCAGGTAGCTGGCAAGAGGTTGCAGCTCCCTTCCCCGAGTGCCACAGGAGGTTGGTTCCCGCCACCCACTCTCAGTTCCCATCCTAGTCTGGGGCCCAGCCCTAATCAGGCAATCAGGGCCTGCCAACCACTGGTCACTGTCTACAGGACAATAGGTTGGAGCCGGGACCCCTATCCCCCACCTGGCTCCCTTAATACCTGGGAGCCCAACCTTGGCCCTGCCCCCTGCCACCTCTGGTCGATGTCTGTGGGGCAATCTGCGGGGTGATAACACCCCTGCTCACACCCACCTGGGCCTGGTGCCACCCACTCACTTCTACCATTCTGCTACGATCCTGCTCTCCTTGGGGCCCGTCAGGGCCGGCAGCGCCTCCACTGCTACCTGCTGCCAGCACTGTGTCACCAATGCCCATCATCTTCCCCGCTGTCCCCTAGTGGTCAGCACACAATATAGAGAGCAGTTGAACTCCTGGCCGAACAATTTGCCTATTAGGTTTTCATTATATAGGATTAGTTGATTCAGAAAATTTATATATGGACTTATCTATTGAAGGTGGCTGTTCAATACTTTACCAATGGAGAATACAATTATTTTTTAAAAGCTTCAGAGACCTGTTTACTGTAAAAAAATTTATGTTGTCAGGTTTTTTGTTGCTATTGTTTTTTAAAGAAAAGCTAGCATTCAGCAAATAAACACAATTAAAAGTGTCTAAAGAGCAGAAAAATATTTTTAGGAGACTTCTAGAGTTCCTCCTTACTTCTTCTTGCTTAAAGTTGACCCCAGCCTCTTTCTCCCATAATACTAGCTAAACTCGAGGAAAGTCATTTGACCACTTCCATTTTTCATGGCATTGTGTAGTATATTCATGCAGGTCATTACAGGAAAGGGGAAAATGAGAAAATATTCCTTCAGGAGATGTTTCAATTATATGTGTCTGAATAGCCTTCTCTGAATATTTGGTCTGTGAGATCATTTGGCTGAAGGCATCCCTTTGTCACCAGGTGCAGGGAATAAAACTTAGCAGGAAGATAGAGCCAGTCCAAACACTCATTGCTCTGTGTTCTTGAAACAAAGAAACAGGGAGAGCCTGTATTCCTAAAGAATAAAGAAAGTATTATTGGTGTTTTGGGGAATGTCCATTTGTGAACAGAAAAGGGCTGATTGCTGGCATTAGGTACAAATAATATAATGCCTCTAGTGCCAAGAACTTATTATATACCTGAAGTCCAGCACCACCTTTTCCTACATTGATGTTTGTGACTTCAGAGAGACATTGGGTCACTGCAGGGAAAGAGAATAGTATAGTTACACTGGTAGCCCTGGATTTTGTGCTAAACCCTATCCCACTGGGCATAAGCCCTTGTGCAAACATGGGAATGATAGTCTTGATAGTCAATTCTAAAGGTATTCTTTTTTATGTTGATTCACAAACATTGTCTCCATCTTTTCTGTGGGTGCCTTCCTCAAATAGGACTCACATTTAGACCACATGTAAATTTGGATAATGACTGCTTCAGAGTTGACAGAGAATTTGGCACTGTGCCTTGCAAAACCAATGGAACCTTGGGAAACTGCTTTTATCCTTAGCATGGATCCAATCTAGACATGAGAAAGAACATGCCTTCCAAGAAAGCTTTTCTAAAACATTGCTGGGGAGAAATGCAACTGAAGGGAAATCTGACATGTGAGTGGAATATATTAGGTAACATACTCAACTTCATAATCGAAAGCATTTGTCATTTGATTGAAATGAAGGCCAAGGAGGAAGTGGCTTTGTTCCACAACACAAATCCTTTAAAGTTACAGTCACCTGTACCTGCAGAAATCTTCCCAACAAAGACATGTCACTAGATGTTGTAATTGTAATTTAATTTCTTGTTTTGAATTTAAGTCTTTGAAGAATGGCAAGAGGGTACAGGAGAGATCAATGGAAAAAAATGGACATGTAAGAAAGCAGTTAACTAAGATAAGCTATGCAGTGAATTTGATTCATAGACCTTTTATTATCGCATTGCTAATGGTTTCTTAAAATTGTGGCTCATGATTCCAAAGGAAATAAAATCTATACTGAAATAAAGTTTAGTAAATTTAATTGACCATAAATGAATTTAAATTTCTGCAGATTGGTATTATGGTTTGTTCTCACATAACTTTCGATCTAGAAGATAAAATGGAAATGAATATAGCAATTATTGTTTCAAAAATGCATGATACCTTATCTACCAATGCATTTGTATTAGCCTCTTTTACCATGTTTTTGTATTCTGTATTTTTGATCCTTTGACAATCTTAGAGCCTTGCTAACTCTGGAGGGACTGTTTCTCCCAGGGCTAGTTAATTCCTAGTGACAGCTGATAACTTCTCTGTGAAGGTGCCTTTCATATGTAAACCAGCCATTGGAATGACCCTACCCCCAACTCCATTGAGCTCTTACACTCCAGACCACTAGTCTCAGGCATTAACCATCTCAGGGCTAAATATCAGACAACTAGATACAACCTTTATTCCCCAGAATTATTCAGACTAGCCAATCCTAAACCTTCTTACTCTGTCTCACCAATTTCTTCCTAAAGAAAAGAGAGTATTCCCCATACCTTCTGCCTACTGACGAACCCTGGCACTTTCCCCTATGATCTCCCCCTCCTAGGATATGTGAGTATAAGAAAATACCTTTTTAAAAATCGAGGTAAAATTGATATGTAACATTATGTAAGTTTTAAGTATACAACAATATAATCTAATATGTGTATGCACTACAAAGTGATCACCAGGAAGAGTCTAGTTTAAACATCCATCACCATGCATTTGACAACTCCTTCCCCACTCCCCACCCTTTCACTCATTTGGCCCTCCCCACTCTCTGATCCTCTGACAACCTCCAGTCTATTCTCTGTATCTATGAGGTTTTTGTTGTTGTTGTTGTTGTTGTTGTTTTTAACATATAGATAGGTCAAATCATATGATATTCTCTGTGTATGTATCACAACTTTGATAGTCATTCATCCATTGATGGACACTTAGGTTGCTTCCGTATCTTGGGTATTCTAAATAATGTTGCAATAAACATAAGGGAGCATATATCTTTTCAAATTAGTGTGTTTGATTATATGGATAAATACCCAGAAGTGGAATAGTTGGATCATATGGTAGTTCCATTCTTAATTTTTCAAGAAATCATACTGTTTCTGATAGCGGTTGTACCAATTTACACTCCCACCAATAGTGTATGAGGGATCCTTTTTCCCCACATCCTCTTCAACATTTATTATTTTCTATCTTTTTTTTTTTACTTGAAAAGGATTTATTTTCTTATATGCAGAGAAAAGCTTTTTAGATAATGTAAGGAACTGATAAATTTTTAGACTACAAATAATCAAAAGGTTTGATTAACAATTTACATAAGAGAAAACAAACTTGAAAAAGCATTTCACTTTGTGTGAGAAATATACATGTTTGTTGAGTGAATGAAAAAATAACTTGTAGATACATCTCTAGTCTAAGTAAGCATAAATAAGTGAAATTGATAAAACTCTATTGGTTGAACTTTGGGGAAATGAGTATATATGTTTTTAATATAATTATAAATTATCAGTTTTGGGGTGAGTATGAGAACCTTAAAACTAATAGTATATTTTTAATAATTTAAAGGATTTGAGAAGCATAATTGTATTATTTTTATTGTAAAATATATATAGCATAAAAATTACCATCTTAATCATTTTTAAGTGTGCAGTTCATTGGCATTAAGTATATTCACATTGTGGTACAACTATCACCACTGTTTATCTTTTTAAAAATTTTATAAATCTTTGTTCTTCAGATTATTACAATTGTTCCTCTTTTTTCCCCATATCTCCCTTCCACCCAGTTCCCACCCGACTCTCTGCCCTTAGCTTCCCCCTACTGTCCACATTCATAGGTGTACAGTTGTTGTCAGGTATCTTCCTGGACCTCCCACACCCCATTCTTTTTCGTATCCTTCAGGGTCTTAATAAATTTATCAGCCTTTTCTAGGAAAATTTTGAAAAACCTTATAACCGTGGTTTTGAACTCTATATGCAGTCGTTTTTTTCCCTCCATTTCTTTCATTTGTGATCTGTTTCCTTGTCTCCACATTTTCACTGCTTCCATGAATTGGTCGAGAATTGTCAGTCCACTCCCTTTCTATGTCCCTGATTCTATTATATTCACCAATTTATTTTGTTCATAATATTTTTAATTCACTTGATTTTTAGATTCACTTGTTGATATACATTTATTTATTGTTCATAATTTTTTCTTACCTTCTTCTTCCTCTTCTTTATTATTATTATTATTATTTTTAATCTTTATTGTTCAGTATATTAATTACATTGTTCCCTTTTTCTCCCCCCTATAGTACCCCTCCACCTGCTACCCATCCCACCCTCTGCCCTCACCCCCCTCCACTATCCTCTCCCATAGTTGCATGATTTTTGTCCAGTCTCTTGCTGCACTTCCCACACCCCTTTTCTCCCCAAGAGTTGTCAGTCCATTCCCTCTCTATGTCTGTGATTCTGTTAAATTCACCAGTTTATCCTGTTCATCAGCTTATTAATTCACTTGATTTTTAGATTCATTTGTTGATAGATGTGTATTTGTTGTTCCTAATTTACACTTTTATCTTTTTCTTCCTCCTCTTCTTAAAGAATATCTTTCAGTATTTTATATAATATTGGTTTGGTGGTGATGAACTCCTTTAGCTTTTTGTTATCTGCGAAGCACTTTATCTGACCCTCAATTCTGCATGATAGCTTTGCTGGATAGAGTAATCTTGGTTGTAGATTCTTGCTGTTCATCACTTTGAATATTTCTTGCCACTCCTGTCTGGCCTGCATTGTTTCTGTTGAGAAATTTGCTGACAATCATATGGGTACTCCCTTATAGGTAACCAACTGTTTCTCTCTTGCTGCTTTTAATATCCTCTCTTTGTCTTTTGCTCTTGGCATATTAATTATGATGTGCCTTGGTGTGGTCCTCTGAGGGTTCCTATATATTGGGGTTCGGTGCGCTTCTTAGACTCCTAAGTCAATTTCTTTCGCCAGGTGTGGGAAGTTTTCGGTCACTATTTCTTCAAATAGATTTTCATTGTCTTGCTCTCTCTCTTTTTCTGGCACCCCTATATTTCGGATGTTGGTATGCTTGAGGTTGTTCCAGAGGCCCCTTACACTATCTTCAAATTTTTGGATTTTTTTGGTTTCTTGTTTTTTCAGCAGAGTGGATTTACCTCCTTGTATTTCAAATCTTTAACTTGGTTCTTGGGGTGCTCCAGAGCACTTTTAGGTCTTTGTATAATATTTTTTATTTCAGTCAGTGTATGCTTAATTTCTGGTTGGTCCTTTTTCATATCCTTGAGAGTCTCCTTCATTTCCACGTTGGTCTTGATCATTTCCTTGCAGGTCTCGTTCATTTCCTTGTAGGACTCATTCATTTCCTTCGTGGTCTTGCTTATTTCCTTATAGCCCTGACCTTTTGTTGGAGCCTCTTGAAAAACCCTATAACTGTGGTTTTGAATTCCATGTCTAGTCGTATTTTTTCCCCTCCATTTCTTTCACATCTGATTTCTTTCCATGTCTCTGCATGGTGGCTGCTTCCCTGAGTTGGTCAATTAGCTTTGTGTGGTAGACTTCCTACTAGGGACAGTGGCTCAACCTCCCCAGTTACCTGAGGTGGATATGGGTTGCACAGTCTTGCTGAAGTTAAGCTCAGGTTAATCATTGTTAGCACTTGGAGGGGTTGACCTCCAGGCCAATTGTCTGTGAAGCTCAGCTGTGCTCAGGTTGGATGGGCGGAGTCTCTGGGCCAACAGACAGCGTTAGCTCCGCCCTATGCGGCCCCCGGGACTCTGTGCCGGGGTCATTGGCCACCAGCACCTCTGAGAGAGAGCCGCTGCTGAGCTCCGCTGCCAAATTCAGACTCTCCCCAAATGAGTTTGCATGCCCAATGTCTCACCCAGGCACGTAAAACAAAGCAGTCTGATGGTTTTCTGAATGAGAAAGCAAGTCGCAGATTGCTCTCTGCACGGTCACGCAGCCGAACTGTTTGCACAAGCTGCCTTCTCCACAAGCTGGCAGACCCGGCAGCACCCGAGCTTCGGCCTGCCCTCCCACTGTCCAGTTTTCACCCCGTGTGATAGTGGGTTCCCTGAACTTCCCCCAAAGCTGGAGAATCATTCCAGTGGGACGTCTTTGTCTCCCCGTTCGAGAAAACTGGCCGGTTTTCAGCCACCTGCCCTCTCTGCTGGCGCGCGCTCCAAACCTCTCTCTGCATGAATCTTTCAACACTGTCCACCGCTGCTCCTTTGAGTCACAGTGTCGTATCTTCACTTTTATTTGTGGAATTTTCACTCGGCGAGCTTTCTGGTGATTCTGGAAGGTGTTTGTTCTTTCGTTAAGTTGTAGTATTAAAATTGTTGAGTATGACGGCAAGATATGTGTTTTACCTATGCCGCCATCTTGGTTCTCCCCTTCTTCCTCTTCTTAATGAATGCCTTTCAGCATTTCATATAATATTGGTTTGGTGGTGATGAACTCCTTTAGCTTTTTCTTATCTGCGAAGCTCTGTATCTGACCCTCAATTCTGCATGATAGCTTTGCTGGATAGAGTAATCTTGGTTGTAGATTCTTGCTGTTCATCACTTTGAATATTTCTTGCCACTCCTGTCTGGCCTGCATCGTTTCTGTTGAGAAATCCGCTGACAATCGTATGGGTGCTCCCTTGTAGGTAACTAACTGTTTTTCTCTTGCTGCTTTTAATATTCTTTCTTTGTCTTTTGCTCTTGGCATTTTAATTATGATGTGTCTTGGTGTGGTCCTCAGTGGATTCCTTTTTTTGGGGGGAGGGGGGTTTGTGCACTTCATGGCCTTTTAAGTCTACTTCTTTCACCAGGTGTGGGAAGTTTTCAGTCACTATTTCTTCAAATAGGTTTTTAGTATCTTGCTCTCTTTCTTTTTCTGGCACCCCCATAATTTGGATGTTGATATGCTTGAGGTTGTCCCAGAGGCTCCTTACAGTATCTTCAATTTTTTGGATTCTTTTTTTCTTTTTGCTTTTCTGGCTGAGTGTTTTTTGCTTTTTTGTATTTCAAATCTTTGACTTGATTATTGTGGTCCTCTAGTCTGCTGTTAGGTCTCTGTGTAATATTTTTTATTTCAGTCAGTGTATGTTTAATTTCTAGTTGGGTCTTTTTCATATCCTTGAGGGTCTTATTAAATTTATCAGCCTTTTCTAGGAAAATTGTGAAAAACCTTATAAGCGTGGTTTTGAACTCTATATGCAGTCGTTTTTTCCCCCTCCATTTCTTTCATTTGTGATCTGTTTCCTTGTCTCCACATTTTCACTGCTTCCCTGAGTTGGTTGAGTAGCTTTGTGTGGTAGGTGTCCTCTAGCACCTATGAGAGAAAGCTGCTCTCAGGATTTTGCCCACTGCCAGACTGTCCAGGTTCTCCCCAAATGAGTGTGGGTGCTCAAACTCTCACCTGGAACTGGAGTACAGTGCAGTCAGGAGGTTTTGTTTCCCTTCGGAGCGAGAAAACAAGCTACATGCTCAGCTGCTGGAGCCTTCTCTGCATGCGCGTCTCCTCAACTCTGTCTTCAGCAGTTCCCCTAGGTCTCAGTGCCCTGCGGCTTTGGCTGCATGCACCTCTGAGAGACAGCTGCTCTTGGGTTTTGCCTGCTGCCAGACAGTCCAGTTTCTCTCCCATATGAGTCTGGGTTCTCCGAGTCTTGCCCAGAGCTGGATTTCAGCACAATGGGGAGCCTTTGCTTCCCTCCAGTTCGAGGAAGCCAACTGTGTATACAGCCACCCAGCCTTTCCTCTTGGGTGGGCATGTCTCCACGTCTCTGTCCCCTCTCCCCCGTAGCTCCTGAGACTCAGTATCCTTTTTTTTCTTTCCTTCTAGTTATAGATTTTCTACTCAGCCAGCTTCCCAGTGGTTCTGGATGATTCTGTTTTGTCTTTTAGTTGTAGTTTTGAAATTGTTGCGCGAGGCAGCATTACAGGTGTTTACCCATGCCGCCATCTTGGTTTCTCTCTCTCTTTCCTATCTTTTAATATTTGCTATTCTAGCAGGTGTAAGTTGATATTGTGATTTTGATTTACATTTCTTTAATAGTTAGTGATGTTGAACATCTTTCCATGTGCCTGTTGGACATCTTTATGTTTGGAAAAGTGCTAATTTAGATCTTCTGCTCATCTATAATAATAAAAGCATAATATGCTAATTATACTGGATGTTCTTCCAGACGACCTTCTGGAAGAAGCCAGGGCTGTGAGGGAAGCCCAAGTTCTGGGTACCAGAGGGAAGCAGGTGGTGGCAGCTGGAGGAAGGAAGGCCTTCTCTTGTACAGATTTCGTGCATTTACTAATAAATGTCAATATATTATCACTCCAAGTAGAATGTAGAAATTTAGATCCCTTTACCCTGCTCCCTTCTTTTATTATATAATTGTCTTAAATAGCTTAAAATAAATTGAAACCCTCATGAAACAATGTTATGATTTTTACTTTTAAACATCAATCTTAATTTTTAAACTCTGGAGGAGGAGCACTGTCTACTTATATATTGCCCTCTCTATTGCTTTTTCTTAATTCCTAATGCTCAAAATTGACCCCCCCCCATTTTATTGAGATACAATTAACATAGCACTGTATAAGCCTTAGTGTACAATATAATCCTATATAATAAAAGGCTAATATGCAAATTTTACCCTCCACCAGGAGTTCAACCAGGTGGCGGGCCAGCCTGCCAACCAACTGCAGCCCCTCCCCTAGCCATGCACGAATTCGTGCACTGGGCCTCTAGTGTATTAATAAGGTTGTTTTATTATTGTTGAGTTGTATGAGTTCTTCATATATTTTGACTGTTAATTCCTTGTTAAATGTATTGTTGCAAATATTTTCTCCCATTCATTAGGTTGTCTTTTCATTTTTGTTGATGGTTTCTTCACTGGGCAGAGCCTTTTAATAGAATGTAGTCCCATTTATTTATTTTTCTTTTGTTTTCCTTGCCTTTAGAAGGCAAATCCACAAATGCTAAGACTGTTGTTAAGAAGCTACTGCCATGTTTTCTTTTAGAAATCTTATAGTTTCAGGTTTTACATTCAAGTTTTTAATAAATTTTCAGTTAATTTTTTTATATGGTATTAGATAGTAGGCTAGCTTCATTTTTTTGCCTGTGGCTGTCCACTTTTCCCAACATCATTTATTGAAGAGACTATACTTTTTTCATTATATGATCTTGGCTTGTTTGTCATAAATTATTTTGACAAAACATATATTTCTGGCTTTATTTCTGGATTCTCAATTTTGTTTCATTGATATGTCAGCCAATCAACCTTCTAGACATCCTTCTGGACGAAGCTGCCATGGCAGGGTCTGAGATAAAGGTGGTTAGGGGCAATCAGGCAGAGGGGTTAGGGGTGATGAGGCAGACAGGCAGAGTGGTTAAGCATGATGAGGCAGGCAGGCAAGTGATTAGGGGTGATCAGGCAGGCAGATAGAGGGGTTAGGGGTGATCAGGCAGGCAGGCGGGTGAGTGGTTAGGAGCCAGTGGTCCCAGATTGCACGAGGGATGCCTGACTGCCAGTTTAGGCCCAATCCTGCAGGGTCCAGCAGTTGGACATTCCCCAAGAGGTCCTGGATTGCAAGAAAGTGCAGGCCAGGCTGAGGGACCCTTCCTACTTCCCATGCACATACTTTGTGCAAGGGGCGTCTAGTGTTGAATAATAGTGTGAAGGGCATTCTTGTTTTGTTCATGATTTAGAGTAAAAGCTTTTAGCTTTAATTACTGAATATGATATTGGCTGTGGATTTGTCATATATGGTCTTCATTTTGTTGAGTTATATTTCTACTATGTCCATTTTCTTAAGAGTTTTTAATCATGAATGAATATTGAATTTTATCATGTGTTTTTTCATCTGTTGAGATGATCATATGAATTTTATCCTTCGTTTTGTTTATGTGATGTAGCATGTTGATTGATTTATGGATGTTGAACATCTTTGCATCCTTGGAATAAATCTCTCTTGATCACAGTGTATGATCCTTTTCATGTAATGTTGAATTAAGTTATCTAATATTTTGTGTATATTTTTTGCTTTATATTCATCAAGGATGATGGTCTATAATTTTCTTTTTGGTGATCTTCTTACCTGGTTTTGGTATCAGAGTAATGATGGCCTCATAAAATGAATTTGGGGGCACTCCTTCCACTTCAATATTTGAAAGACATTTGAGAAGGGTAGGTATTAAATCTTTGAAAGTTTGATAGAATTTACCAGTGAAGCCAACTGGACCTGTACTATTTTGTTGGGATGTTTTTGACTACTGACTCAATCTCCTTACTTTAATTCATATTTTCTATTTCTTTATGATGTCTTAGGAGATTATATATTTCTAGGAGTTTATTCATTTCTTCTAGATTGTCCAATTTGTTGGCATAAATTATGGTATTTTCTTATGATCCTTTGTATTTCTTTTTTTTTTTTTTTTAAATATATTTTATTGATTTTTTACAGAGCGGAAGGGAGAGGGATAGAAAGTCAGAAACATCGATGAGAGAGAGACATCGATCAGCTGCCTCTTCAAAGAATCAGCACTTAGTTTTATTGATTTTTTTAATTGACTTTTCAGTTTCTATTTCATTTATTTATGCTATAATCTTCATTATTTTATTTCTTCTAGTAACTTTGGGCCTCATTTAACAAACTTTCTTTTCAACAAGATAGTTGAAATAAGTAATAAAATCTACATTTTAAAACAGCTTGGTGATGTTAATGCTTCTGTGTAGCAGATTAGATTTCCTCCAAAAATATCCTCCAGCTGCAAATTATATAAATGTTGAATGAAATATAAAAACATGTTTTAAAACGCATAGCTGGCTCACTATAAAGTAAAGAAAAACTCAATAATTGAAAAGCACAATCCCAGACAAGTAACCAAGATGACATCAAGGACTCCTACTGAGAGTATCCACTAATCTTCAATGCCTATATCTTCAGCTTTAATTGGCTTTACATAGAAGGCAGAAGACAAAGCCTAGAGCTAGCCCAAAGTGAAAAGTCAGTCTCATGAAACAGAGGCTCCTCAAAAGTGTTATTGATGAACTTCTTATACAAGATAAAACCCTACAAACCAACATATTCTTTGCTTTGGGTTTGAGGAGGAGGAATTGTCAATGGTTTCTCTTGTGGACTCATAATTTTGATTTCAAATAAATTTTGGCTGAAATTTACATTGTCTTTATATCCCCCCAAAACTTCAAGTCAAGTTTATTTATGAAGTAATCCTAGGTAAGAAGAATATGCAGGTGTCTGAAAGAAGCAAATTGAAATAATTTCTAGAGAAACTCACCTTTAACCTTGGTCTGAAAAACTCTGCCACAGATGAAATTGCAAGAAACTTAAACTTACATAAGGAAGGAAGGGAACGAGGGAGGGAGGAGAAATGGAGGAAAGAATTAAGGGAGGTGAGAAGGAAGGAAGGAAGGAAGGAAGGAAGGAAGGAAGGAAGGAAGGAAGGAAGGAAGGAAGGAAGGGAGGAGGGAGGGGTGAAATGCAAGCTACAGTGTCATAGCAGGATGTGGAGTATTGCATATTCTAAAAATAAGGTTTGTTAGTGAATTTTCAAGAGCTTGAGCTTGATGATCCTTGAGGTCCTTTTAATTTCCACAGCTCAGACATGTAAAATGCTAAACAGTATGGAGCAGAAAAGATTTACTTCAAATACATTGATAGCCTTGTGAGAGGTCAAGTTTTATTTTTTATTTATTTTTAAATATATATATTTTATTTTTTACAGAGAGGAATGGAAAGGGATAGGGAGTTAGAAACATCGATGAGAGAGAAACATCGATTAGCTGCCTCCTGCACACCCATCACTGGGGATGTGCCCGCAACCAAGGTACATGCCCTTGACCGGAATCGAACCTGGGACCTTTCAGTCCACAGGCCGACGCTCTATCCACTGAGCACACCAGTTAGGGCTCGAGTTTTAAATAGTCAGGGAGACAGTACGAGGCGCTGACTCAGTCTTCATATTTCCCATGCTTCTCATCTACATGGGCACACCTCTGGTGTATGGTTATGCAGCTCATGTCTGGATAGCATTTGTCGTGCTGTCTTCTGGGTGAAAGTTTCAAATTCCCTTTGAAGCATCAGAGCATTCCCCTTTACTGCCTGAAGCTCAGTTATGACCACATAGAGCAACCGGGAGTTCTGTATGTGACGGACTCCTTCAGCAGTTCTGTGCAGAGCCCTCCTGCAGCTGAAGAGAGCTTCTCTGACATACAAAAAGGCCATAGTCCCTGATTTGTTTGCTCCTCCATCTCTTCCTTTTCTCATTGAGTATTTCATGGCAGTTCTGCTGTGACTGTCAGTTATTGAAATTGGTTAAGCACCATTCTGCCACTTAATACCTCTGAAAATGAACAAATGACTTCACTGCTCTGAGTTTTGGCAGCCTCATCAACAAAGCAGGCATAATCATAGTACCTACTTCCTAGGATTGCTGTAAAGATTAAACAAGATAATCTCCATAAAGCACTTAGAACAGCAACTGGCTTGTCATGTATACTATAATTGGTAATTAGTGTCATTACTGCCTCGCCTGGGGAAGATAAAATTAAGCGTTTGATAAACACATCAGTCCCCAGGCATGGTGAGAATGATCGGATAATCCAGTGGTCGGCAAACCTCGACTCGCGAGCCACATGCGGCCCTTTGGCCCCTTTGAGTGTGGTTCTTCCACAAAATACCACGGCCTGGACGAGTCTATTTTGAAGAAGTGGCGTTAGAAGAAGTTTAAATTTTAAAAATTTGGCTCTCAAAAGAAATTTCAATCATCGTACTGTTGATATTTGGCTCTGTTGACTAATGAGTTTGCAGACCACTGGGATAATCCATCAGGCTGTGGATACAACTGAGATATCTGAGCGGTCTGGAAACTTATGCACATTGTTAATATGCACAGTTCTCAAACCATGTTTGGGAAAGGGAGTTTTGAGTGAAATCAAATGACATATTTAATAGCTTGTTCTATAGAAACTCTTTTTTTCAAAAGTGATTTGAAATAACCAGGAAAGAAGCACATGCAATGCAGCAGGATATAAAATTAGATGTGGAAAATACATTTCAGGAGGAAAATAGAGGCATAAGAATAAAAATATACAGTATATGATAGAGAAAAACCTGTAATAGAGTCTTAAACATCTAATATTGGAAGCATTTTGGGTGTGCTTGAACCCAGAGAAACCCAGTCTGGGTCAGAGAGAGAAGGGCACCAAACCTTTTGTGTCTGTTCCCCAACTCATGAAATAAATAATGTCTTAGACAAAGCCTCCTAAGGAGGAACGATTGCATGCTTGTTTAAAAATGGCTAGATGATACCTTCAAGCATCTATGAGTCTTGAAAGGACTTGCATATTTCTTTAGTCACCCTGTAGAGTCCCCACAGCGTAGCTAGAGGGTCAGAGTGTTGGGTCCTACAAAGTAGTGGTTATTTATTATGTTTTTGTGATTCCTCTGTACCCTGTGATTACCCACCCTGGGGAGGAGACAGATACCAGGTAGAATCCATCTTATTTCAGCAGGAGTTGTGGCTGAGACTTGCAGAGTTTGTGCCTAGCCCAGAGGTAGCATTGGTGCTGCGAGGAGAGAAGCAGGTGCAATGCCAGACATGGAGGTGGAAGTGCTGGAGACTCCAGCAGTTAGGGCTCATGAGCTGTGGTAGCAGTTTTCTTCTCACACCACCTCTGCTGCACAGTTTGGGGAGTTGTTTCTGGAAGCGTGTCTCAATTCCAGTCGTCTAACTCTTTCAACGATTCGGTGAGCTACCCAATAAACACCCTGCAATAAACACCATTTCTGCCAGCATCAGCTTCTTTTGCTTGAAACCAAGAACATTGGCTGATACTCAGACATTACATACCATGTTCATTCAAATGAATATTTTGTTTATAAAAGTCATAGTTTGGTTCACTGGCTTTGTCAGCAGAGATGATTTCTAGGGAATACAGTTATGGAAAAGAGTGCTTTTATTTGCTTTTTTCTGTATATTTTTTTTTTTTACTATGTATAATCTGAATTTGTTTTAAGGAAAATACATTGTCTTATTCATTTTAAAAACTTAAAATGTCAAAAATTGAAGTTGTGGTGAGGATAATTTTTATCTGTTGGGCCATATCTGGGGCAAGTGTGAATATACAAATGGACAATGGTCACACCATTTATAAAAATAGAACTCTGACCCACAATCTACAGCCAAACAAAAACCCCTCTAGCATTCAGGCCGAAATAACCTGGACTTGGTCAGTAACTGACAGCTTCCCCAATATTTCCCTGTAGGACCAATCAGAGAAAGCCATTTATATTCCCCTAACCCAGTGGTTGGCAAACTCATCAGTCAACAGAGCCAAATATCAGTAGTACAAAGATGGAAATTACTTTTGAGAGCCGAAAAACAACTTCTGCGCACGGGCCATGAAGTTTCAATCGCACTGTACATGCACGCCCGCATGTGGTATTTTGTGGAAGAGCCACACTCAAGGGGCCAAAGAGCCGCATGTGGCTCATGAGCTGGAGTTTGCCGACCACTGCCCTAACCAATTACATAATATAGATCTGTTACCTATTCCAATTGAATGTTTTTTTCCCTCATACCACCAAGCAATTCTTGGGCAACAACTGAGTGTCTTACAATTTGACTGAATTCTGACACAATTTACCTTGAGATACCATTAACCCCCATAGGTTAAGAGTTCAGTCTTACAAGACTCAACCCTATTCAGATGCCAATTGCAAGTCCAGATTGTCACCTGTATTTCTGACCAAGTGGCTTATAGATTGTAGGTTCCAAAGACCCCCCTTCCTTGGGTTTAATTTGCTGGAGGGGCTCACAGAACTTAGAAACATTTTCCTTACTAAATCACTGGTTTATTATAAAACAACATAACTTAGGAATAGCCAGAAGGAAGAGATGCATAGGACAAGATATGGAGAAGGGGTGGTGAGCTCCCATGTTCTCTGTGTGAGCCACTCTCCCTGAGTTAACGTGTTCATCAATCTATAGACTTGCCAAACCCTCTCCTTTGGGATTTTTATGGAGACTTCATTGTTGGCATTATTAATTGAGTCATTGACCATTGGTGATTGAACGCAATCCCCAGCCTCTTCAGAGATCAGCAGAGTGGAACTGAAAGTTCCAAACTTCCAGTCACATGGTTGGTTCCTCTCGTAACTAGCCCCACCATAAGCACTGTCTAAAAACCGTATGATTAACATAATAAAACATAAAGACCAAGGCTTTTATGCCAGAAATGGTGCTTAAGACCATATATATACACACACACACACACACACATACATATACATACACATACACATACACATACACATATACACACACTAGCGGCTTGGTGCATGAAATTCGTGCACTGGGGGAGAGGTCCCTCAGCCCAGCCTGCCCCCTCTCACATACTGGGAGCCCTCAGAGGATGTCTTATTGATGGCTTAGGCCTGCTCCCCATTGGGAGCAGAGCTAAGCCGCAGTCTGGCCTCCCTTTGTGGGAGGCGACTGGGCTGATCAGGGGAAGGTGCCAGCCCCATCATCCCACTGCCAGTCACCGCAGCTGCCAAGGTATTTTCATCAACATGACTCCAGTCCCTTTATCATGTAAAAATGAAAACTTTCTTTAAGCATTTTCAAGATGTGTCTTTCATAGGATATGACATTTCTTTATTTTTCTTTTTATCCTCACCTGAGGATAAGTTTGCATTGATTTTTTTTCTCCTTCCCTTCAGTCACAGGCTTGGCCCCTTCCCCAGCCTAAAGCCTCCACCCATTCCCGGGACCCAGGTATGTATGCAAATTAACCGCCATCTTTGTTGGGTTAATTTGCATACTCACTCTGATTGGCAGTGGGTGTAGTGGAGGTATGGTCAAGTTACATGTTTCTCTATTATTAGGTAAGATCCTATCTAATAAAAGAGAAACATGCACCCACAAACCATGCCCAACAGCCAATCAGGAGTGAGTATACAAATTAACTTAACCAAGGTGGCAGCGGCCATGGAGCTGGAGCAAGCAGGAGACTTGGGTTGCCCCCAGTGATGGAGGAAACCAAGCTTCCCCTGCCCTAGCTTGCCCTGGCCTCTGCTGAAGGCTACAAAGTTTCAATTATAGAAGATAAATAAATCCCAGATACCTGCTTCCCGCCTATGCTTGGGTCGCTGGGAGGCGTGGCTGGCCTACAAACCACCAAAGACCCCTCTCCCAGGCTGCCCCATGCCCCAAGAGAACTCCCACTCTGATCCGGGACACCCTTCAGGGCAAACTAGCCAGCCCCTACCCGAGTACCAGGTCTCTATCCTATCTAATAAAAGAGTAATATGCAAATTGACCATCACTACAACACACAAGATGGCTGTCCCCATGTGGTCAAGAATGGCTGCCCCCATGTGGATACAAGATGGCTGCAACAAGATGGCCAGCAGGGGAGAGCAGTTGGGAGGGACCAGGCTTGCAAGGGAGGGTAGTTGGGGACAATCAAGCCTGCCAGGAAGGGCAGTTGGGAAGGACCCAGGCCTGCAGGGGAGGGCAGTTGGGGGGACCAGGCCTGCAGTACAGGGCAGATAGAGGTGACCAGCCCTGCAGGGGAAGGAGGTTGGGGGGACCAGGCCTGGAGGGGAGGACAGTTTGGGGGGACAGAGACCTGCAGGGCAGGGCAGTTGGGGGGACCAGACCAGCAGGGGAAAGCAGTTAGGGGCAATGAGGCTGACAGGGGAGGGCAGTTAGGGGTGACTGGGTTGGCAAGGAAGGGCAATTGGGGAGGGACAGGCCTGCAGGGTAGGGTAGATGGGGATGACTAGGCCTGCAGGGGAGGGCAGTTAGGGGTGACCAAGCCTGCAGGGGAGGGCAGTTAGGGGCAAACAGGCTGGCAGGGGAGCAGTTAGGCATTAATCAGGCTGTCAGGGGAGTGGTTAGGGGGTGATCAGGCTGGCAGGCAGAAGTGGTTAAGAGCAATTAGGAAGGCAGGCAGGTGAGCAGTTGGGAACCAGCAGTCCTGAATTGTGAGGGATGTCCAACTGCCTGTCATGCAGTCGGACATCCCTCGAGGGGTCCCAGATTGGAGAAGGTGCAGCCTGGGCTGAGGGATACACCCCCTACCCATGCACTAATTTAATCCACCAGGCCTCTAGAATATATATATATGTGTTTATATATATATTTCTTATTATAAATTACAGTATCACACATAGGATACTCTACTTCTAGTTAACCTGTCTACAGCTTCCACTGCCAATAGCCTCCTATTAAGACGTAGCTGAAGCTTTCCCCTTTTCCATTGTAAAGCTTTCCCATTCCTCAACCTGCCTTTGAGTCTCTGCCAAATACACGTGATAGTGGCTTGCTCCTTTAATACAGCCTGTTCTAAATGAACAGGCTTTGCTTGTTCTCATTTGAGCAGTCTTCATTTATATCCACATCACAGGGCATGTTGCTGTAGGTTGTGGATTGACTGGAACTGTGAGCTGCCTGCTTTCTTCACTGCCTCCATGGTAGTTCCCTCTACTATTCCAGCTAAACCCCATTCCTTATTGGGGAGTCCTATGCCCTAACCCATTCAGTGGAAAGATGATGGATGTGGTGAACATTCAGGGAGAAGTGATTAGCCTTAACATTTGTTCTCCTCATGCTGGCTGTTTTCATTCTTAAATCTGATTCTGCAGAGAAAAGGTATTATGCTTTAGATGATAGAGATTAAGCATAATGTAAGGCAACATAGTAAAAGACATAGGCACAACTAATTCTATTACTTGAATGCTGTGTTTAACAGACCTTTGTATTACATGCAGCAATATTTCAGTTCTCAAAATTAATTCACAAAATGTAGATTTTTATAATATGTATTCTTAAAATAATTTCCATTGTTTTTCTCTTCAAATGTATATAGGTTCCATATGGTATAAAGTGAACAATGTATAGTTAATTTGCTAGTTACTTTTTAAAAGTTCTCAAGGTATTTGGGTATCTATAATAATAAAAGGATAATATGCTAATTAGATTGGACAGACGAACAACCTTCTGGACGTCATTCTAGACTACCTTTTGGATGAAGCTGCGGCTGTAGAGGCTGAGGCAGAGGTGGTTGGGGACGATCAGGCAGGCAGGCAGGTGAGCTGTTAGGGGGAATCAGGCAGGCAGGTGAGCAGTTAGGGGCAATCAGGCAGGCAGGCAGAGTGGTTAGGAGCAATCCAGGCAGGCAGGCAAATGGTTAGGAGCCAAAGGTCCTGGATTGCGAGAAGGATGTCTGACTGCCTGTTTAGGCCAGATTTCTGTGGGATCTGGCCTAAACCAACAGTCAGACATCCCTTGAGAGGTCCCGGATTGTGAGAGGGTGCAGGCTGGGCTGAGGGACCCTCCCTTTCACCCCTCCCCCACAAGGCATGAATTTCATGCACCAGGCCTCTAGTTATTATATAGATTATGAAGAATTTAATAAAATAATTCCACTGTTCTTGTTCATTGTTGGAGTTTGCATTTTTTAATGGACTATTTATGTACCTATGCCAAATTAATGTTTCAGACTTTTCTGCTGTCTCACATACTCTTTTATTTCTCTCTTTATAAATAGTTCTTTTTAAAAGGTGTCTTATTTTAAAAGCGTGGAGCCTATTGTCAATTACAACAGGAAAAACTAAATAATATCTCTTAAGTACTTCGTTTGCTTTGCACTGCATTTTCCTTCACTGCTTAAAAAGTCATTTCACTACTCAATTTCACCAATTCTAAAGCAAATTTTTTCACATTAGAGCATATCTAAAGTATAAACATTTATTTATAATCAATGTCATGTCATAGTTCATTGCATTTTTTTCACTGTCCAGTGATATACAAAACAACAACATATTATAATGGATACACCTTTAATATAGTGAAACGTGGTAGCAACTTTTGATTGAGCATTGTTTTCTGGGTGTTCTGTACCCTAAAAGGTACTGTAGTCATGCAACAGCCCTGTTGAGGGCACTGACTTCCAAAAGTGCCCATGAGCTCTAGGGTTTCTTGTGAGTAGCAGAGCAGGTGGATCACCAGCATGACTCTGTCCTTTCTTTTTCTTTTTAAACAAATGGACTTCTCTATAAGCTTTCTTTAGAAGAGAGGCTGTGTTGTTAAACAAAACAAAACACAATTTTGAAAATCAGTGATGAGGAAGATTGAGTACCCACAGCAAGCAAAAATAGGGCTCCTTCTTGAGCTCCTGCCACACAATGGACCCAGAACCAGACACTATACATATGGGGCAGGAGATTTCATTATGGTACTAATTTATATTTTGTTGTTTATACCTTCATTGCTCATTTATTGCTCATTTCTAGCAGATAGTCAGGTTTGTGTTCTCTTTGCCTAAGGAGGTTGGTGGCAGAGCTCAAGCAGGAATGCCTCTTCCTGGTTCTTAAAAATACTTCAGTTCTTAAAGATGATGCTGGCTGTCCTTTACCCCTACACCTCCACTGGGAAGAGGTCTGGGTCTGAGTCCAGCATTGTGGTCTCTTCTGTGTAGGTGGCCTCTGAAAATCACTTAACTTGAAATACTCATGGAAAGATGGATCTCGGACACAAGCCTCCAATTCTCTGTCATAGTCTTGACTAAGATGCTCTCCATGACTAAATGTTAGGCTCCTCTGAGCCCTCTGTTTGACTGGGCCCAAACTTGGGCTTCCATCTCTGTACTTGTAGAGTCCAGTTTTAGCAAGAACCTTACTAAGTCATTTCAGCCAGAATCTCCCTTCTTCAATATCTGACCACTCTCAATATCTAACCCAATTTCTAATCTTCCTTCACCCCCCTGCTAATATGTAATCACTCTGGCCAGCTTTCAGTATGAATTTTGTTAGGCTATTTAGCAAGAATTACCCTACTGTTTTAGTAATTTTCTATCCAGCAACCTCCTCTCCTATTTGGCTCTTTGGCTATAAATACTCACCTTTCCTTGTCATGTCTAAACTTGAGCTCAATCTCTCTTTCCTACTGAAAAACCCCATTGCAGTAGTTCCTATACCTATTGCAACAGTTCTGAGTACAGTTGCCTTTACCACTTTAACAAGTGTCAGAATATTTTGTTTCTTTGCCAGTCTGTGCCCCAGGAGTGCCAAGACCTGCAGGGACAGTGAATGTCTCCTGGGCACCCAACCTGAGCAGAGGTCTAGAGGAGTTTTCAATACTCTGACAGGTATGATGAGAGGAAATGAGAGAGCTCTAGGGATTGCTGTGCTTGGATTTCACACTACCCTGGGAAGTTGAGATTTGGAGATGATTTAAGAAAAGAAAAAATACTTTTCTGCCGAGCTGGTGTGGCTTAGTGGTTGAGTGTCAACCTACAAACCAAGAAGTCACGGTTCAATTCCAAGTCAGGACCCGTGCCCGGGTTGGGGCCTCAGTACCCATTTGTGGGGCATGCAGGAGGCAGTTGATCAATGATTCTCTCACATCATTGATGTTTCTATCTCTCTCTCCCTCTCCTTTCCTCAATAAGAATATATTAAAAAATACATTCTTGCATAGCAAAATTTAGGCATGCAGATTTAATTTATATCACGACACAATATTTTACACATTTCGCTTCACATAGGAAAAGTTAGTGCTATACCTGTTTACTATTGAGGTCTTAGAGGCTCAGAAAGAGAATAGATTTTCAGAGTGATTCAGTCAGAGCAGAACATGTGATTGCTAAAAGCAATGATGAGGAAACAATATTCTTTGGTATAATTATTTAATTTCCAGCTTGACAATTACATCCTTGTCTAGTCATTCCTTAAATGTATGCTCTCTGATTGATTTCTGTTTAAGAGTGTTGAGTCATTCAGGAAAGGAAGCTTACATTTGAGTAAATATTGTCAATTATGCCCAAAATATCTGGATACAAAGTAAACACCAAAAAAAGAATTAAGAGGAAGCATTCAGCCTCATCCAGAAGATTAAGAGCCCTGTAGTTAAAGGCAATGTTAGAGGAATATGAAAGATGTTCATTTAAATTGTGATGGAGTGTCTGGCCTTGTGGGAGGATGACCCTAATGGAATGACAAAAGGATCGTATGAACTCAGCAGTGGGATGGGCTAGGTCTAAATCCTTTTTATGTAACCAATTAAATGTGATTAGCAAAGTGCTAACATATGGCAACCCATAATTTGTTTTAACTATATCATGAAGACAGCATTTTACTCTATCCTTTTAGGTTCTTTTGGCTGGTCTAGTAATTAAATTGACAAGAGACAGATTAACAGGAGACAAATTTAATTACATACATGCGGAGGTCCCATAAGAATATGAGCCCACAGGCAGTTAGGTAATTGGTGCTTATACTGTATGCCATTCTGAGCTAAGGATAAGGGGGTGAGGATCTGGGACATCAAAGGGGAGGAAGGAAGACAATCTATAGGAAGATGGGAAAAGCACATGTTATCTATGCCATGCACAGACAATGGGGCACAGAGAGGACTTTGAACAAAGAAGTTCTATCTAGTTCTCTCCCAGTTTACCACACCTAGCCTATATTCTTTGTGGATATTTCTGGTGATAGATCTCCTCCTGCTCTATTAAAATTTTTTGGTAGTTAAGGAAGAAGTAAAAAAAAAAAAAAAAAAAAAGCTTTCTGAGTCCTTAAGTCTTCGTTTCTTTTTAGTCCCAAATAAAAGTGGCACATTCTGGGAGACTCATTCTAAATCCCTTCAACTATTTAGGAAGGCCGAAACATAGTAAAGAATTCAAGTTGGCTCTTCCACTTCTCAGCCAGGTGACTTGGGGCAAGTGACTTATCAGCTTTATCTTCTGGACCAGTGGCCGGCAAACTCATTAGTCAACAGAGCCAAATATCAACAGTACAACGATTGAAATTTATTTTGAGAGCCAAATTTTTAAAACTTCTCCTAACTCCACTTTTTCAAAATAGACTCGCCAGGCGGTGGTATTTTATGGAAGAGCCACACTCAAGGGGCCAAAGAGCCGCCTGTGGCTCGTGAGCCGTGGTTTGCAGACCACTGTTCTGGACAATAGGGATCCTAACAGAATCTGCCTCATAGGTTGTAGTGAGGATTTAATGAGATGATGGATATGAGACTCTTAGCCACATAATAAGCACTAAATGTTTGCCATTTTAGTATTATTACTGTAATCACTGTTGTTACATGCAGCTACAAAACTGAAAGTACTTTGAGTTCAACCAGCAAACATTTTCTCCCCTTCTTTTTCCTTCTTTCTCTGTACCCTCTTTCCCCCCTCCCCACCCCCTTTCTCTTTCTCCTCCTCTTCCTTCTTCCAACAGGGCTTCAATTGAGAGAATGTTTAAGTTCTGGAGCCCACACTTTTTTAGCATGAGCATGGAAAACAAGAGTTTCTCAGTCTTTACCTAAATTCAATTGGAGACAAAGCTCAGATCTGGAGAATGACTAATTATTATTATAGCTCTGTAAAAACTAGCAGGTAAATATTGGCCTTCTAGATGCAAGCATAATATTTCCACTAAAATTAGTTTAAAGTGGCTTTCCACTATGAACATAAAATAGATGATTTTGTTTTGGGAGCATTTATTATCATGCGGATTAGATATTAAACACACCAATATCTTATTTACTAATTCATCATTCATGAGAAAATTAGATAATGCTAAAAAGTTCTCATTTTTAGAGCAAAAAGTCTTTTAAATTTTAAATTCAAAAGGAGGTCTACCAGTGCCCAAAAGATATTTAAATGCATGAAGTTATTTTTCAAAATCTTCAATCCAGATAAAAAGTGTGATTCAGTCTACAATGTTGCTAATTTTTGACAAAGCACTATGATTTCTAGCTTGTTTCTTGTTTCTTTATATATATTTATGCAGATAGTCATGGTGAAAGCAATGATTAATTTGTAAAACAAATTGAAATTTCAAGACTAAAGAGGTATTTCATTGTCTCAGAGCAATCACAGCACTGTGTTTTCTTTTGTTTCTTAATAGCTGTTAACTTCCTGTGGCCTTTGTTGCTAGGAAACTAGTCTCTACAGAATTGAAAGCCACCTTTCTGATGTTGCTGATTCTGTGGAGTCAGAAATGAACCAAGCATATCTTGATTCTCAGGATTAGCTGTCAGTGATGTGCCTATGGATGATGGAAAAAACCCTGAGCTCAACTTTTTCTGTAGAATCACCACTAAAACCCCAGGAGCAACCCAATTCTTTTATAATTTCCTTTTGGAAAATTCCATTAGTCTATCCTTTATAAAGTTATTCTCCCAGAAGTAGAAAGAGAGAAGAAATGTGGTCCATGTGCCCCCATTTCCATATTGAATTAAGGTACAATTCATTTTAGGAACCCGACAAATGTTCAAAAAGGTAGAGCTTCAAAGCAACAATGCATCCTATCCAAATTGCATTCTTTCTGTATAGTCCTTTTTGTACTCACAGTTCAAGTCCATAATTTGGAATGCATGCTGGAAGCTTTTAAGCTTCCGTGATGGTATTGAAAATGATGAGAGCAACCAAAATGCATTTGCAAGATAAGAAGAATATAGCGGATATGATTTACAGTCTTGTTTCTCCTGCAACTCAGCTCTGAAATACAGATTCTCTTTAACAGCACTTAGATTCTGATGCAGTTCTGAGAGTGTACACTCAGAGGTAGTGGTATGTCTATAAGATGCAAATCATCTGATGGCAGAAGTAAAGGTTCAAGGCAGATCATAAGGCAACCCAGATATCCAGTCTGACCAAAAGTGGACCATCAGCCAGTGGTGGAATGGGGTTTTAAAAGCCCCTAGAAGAATTTAAAGATTGGCTGACTCTATTCTCTGAAGCGTTTCCTTTTTTTTTTAAAATTTATTCTCCTGTGTGTGTGTGTGTGTGTGTGTGTGTGTGTGTGTGTGTCTCCACTGTATTTCAGGTTTGAATTGAGCTACTGTCAAAGTTCTAAATTCTAGAATCTATAGCCCACATCTTTTCAGCATGAGCATGAAACATGAAGATTTTCAAGTCTTTGCCTCAATTTAAGTTAAAGCTACTGCCAGTGAGCCTTGATCTCCTAATGCCTTAAGTAGAGTGTATTGCGTTTAGATGGATTCCACCAACAGTTACTAGATTTACTCCAGTCATTCTTCATAGGTGACTGATTATGTCTAAATTGTGCACCAAATTATGCAGCTCGGTTGTTGTTAGATACAATCAGTCAGACTGGTTAAAAGAAAAACCTAACATAGAGACAGTCGATTGGCTGATTACAAAGAAAGCCATTGCAATATGATTGCATCAGAGGTATTTTCAATTCCTACTGTCACTGCAGAATCCCCTTGGTTTCTGGGAAGGGGATAAGCACATGTCATCTTCAACAGTGGCCATAAGGATAGGTGCTAAAAGCTGAGTGGTAGCTGGTGAAGGGGAAAGCAGTAGCAGAGCAGAGGTGACACCCAAGTTGTCTAGAGAACCATGGTGGCAGTATGGTCCTTTGTCCTGGCTTATACCATTGGCAGTGGTGCAGGCTCATTTCTAGCATTTAGAATAGCCTTTGTTCACCAAGCTACCAACCAGCTCCTGGATGCTGGGTTTAAACATGCTAGCTCAGGATTCCTGCACTCCCTGGATCAGAAGCCCTGATTGATTTCTTTTATCCAGTCCCTTCCCAGAGGACTGGGCAGTCTCCTTTTATATTCCCAAACACCAAAAAAATATGATGCTGCTCCCTTTCTTGGCAGTGGAGCCATTTGCTCATCCTCCTAATATACCCACTCTTTTATAACGTACCCACGCTTTTAAGTTTAGCCCTCAATGACTCAAAGGAAAGTTACTCTCCTAAAGTTAATTTGCTAAATGCTTCCAAAGAAACTTTCTGAGCTATATCTTCTGGATAGGAAAACAGAACTCCAGCAGGGCATAATTCCATACTAAATAAGGATAAAAACCATTCTTCAATTTCAGAAGTTATGTCTGCCTTTTAATGTTGGAACATGCACAACGGGGCAGTATTTTTTAGTTCTCTCAGACCCTGGGTTTGAAAACAAGCCATCTGAGTTCAAATTGTACAGTGCTAGGGAATATGGGCAATTATTTTACTTGTCTAAGCCTCAATTTTCTTGTTTGTACAAACAGGATTTGTATCAATAGTCTCCTGATAAAGATTATTTTGAGAATTCCATTAGGTAATGGATTATTTTGAAAATTCCATGAGATAATGCATGTTCTTAGTAGAGAACCTGGCCTAGAATAAAATGCACAGTAAACAGATTCTATTATTATTATCTTACTAGAGGCCTGATGCATGAAGATTCAATGGGCCTTCCTTCCCCTGGATGCTGGCACCACCTTTGCTCTGGCTGGAGCAGCCTTTCTGCCTTCCCACACTGCCCAGAGACCCTGAGTGGCTGGGCTGGCATGGAATGCCCCTGGCCACTCAGTGCCTCCATATGCAAATTAACCCACCATCTTTATTGGGTTAATTTCCATACTCACTCCTGATTGGTTGGTGGGCGTCACAAAGATATGGTCAATTAGCATGTTTTCTTTTATTAGTGTAGATAGTATCCTATGCATGCATCAACCACTTTTGGTTATTAGAGAGAGAAGATGAATAGACAGGCATGTAATTATCAAAGAACTCTCAGTCCAGTGAAGAAAACAGACATCCTAAGTGTAAGTTCTAATACACAGCAGTATATTAGAGGAAAGAATATCCTGTCACAACACTTTTGAGGGAAGCTGAAGATAGAGATTCAGGAATGCTTCACAGAGGATGGACATGTGATCTGGCTATTGAAGGAAAAAGAATAAGAAAGAAAGAAAGAAAAATTCAGGTAATGGAGCACCTATCCACAGTTAAGACTCTTTCTTGCTGTGTTTGGGCAACCTGGATTCACTTGGCATTAACCTTGAGCTTGGGGTACCTGTGGATAGGGTGTAGTTTAGAAGTGTGAGAGTCTAGATGTGGAGGAGACAGGTGTTGATGTGTTTCTTTCCACCAATAGACATTGCTGGCACTTTCTGGGTTATCTTTTATGTATTAAGACTGACAACTAAATGGCATAATTCAGATTTGATAGTTTAGTTCATTAACCCTAACCTGTAGTGGCTCAGCCAAGGAGTTAGAGACTTTCATTGAGATCACCTGTTCTCAGATATTAATAAAGATAATAAAGATTTCAGGCAATTCTCTTAAAAATTTACCCCAAACCTATTCTTTACCTCAAGTTTTAGAATATTTCATGTCAAAATTTTTCTAACTTGAGTAATCTGTGATATTTTTATTTGCTTTTGTTTTGAGTGTGTTATTAATACTTAAAGCTTAAAATGTTCCTTCTTAAAGAAGAAAATTGTAGCCAAAATCGGTTTGGCTCAGTGGATAGAGCGTTGGCTTGCGGACTGAAAGGACTCAGGTTTGATTCCAGTCAAGGGCATGTACCTTGGTTGTGGGCACATCCCAGTGGGGGTGTGCAAGAGGCAGCTGATCGATGTTTCTCTCTCATCGATGTTTCTAACTCTCTATCCCTTTCCCTTCCTCTCTGTAAAAAATCAATAAAATATATTTTTTTTAAAGAAGAAAAAAATTGTATAATGTCTTTGAGGGGTATTAGTGCTTCTTTAAGAGTTTCTTTCTCATGGTCATAAAACTATTAAGAGTCTAAAAAGCATGGGCTTTTAGTTAGACTCAGATTTGAGTCCTGCTTCTACCTTCTACTATCCTCTCATTTCTTCATCCTCAAATTGGAAATATCTCTCTTTCCCCTTTAAATAATTTAATAGACTTTCTGGGCAGTTCTGGATTCACAGCAAAATCAATAAAGTACAGATATTTCTTATATACTATGTGACCATACATGCATAGACTCCCTCACCATTAACTCTTCATTACTGAGGGATGACTTTGCCGAGTATAGAGTTCTAGGTTGGTGATTTTTTTCTTTCAGCACAAAATATTTCACTCAATTCTCTTCATTTTTATATGGTTTCTCATGAGAAATTTGCTGTAATTTTTACGCTTGCTCCTCTATAGGTAAAGTGGCTATCCCACTCCACCCCTGGGATTTACCAATGTTTTCTCTTAGTAGTTGGTTTTTGCAGTTTGAATCTGTTATGTCCATATTTGTTTTGTTTTGTGTTGTATTTTTCCTACTTGGTGTCCTCTGTGCTTCTTTGATCTTTCATTTGGTATCCACCATTAATTTTGAAAGTTTTCAACCATTATTAAATATTTCTTGTGCTGTATTCTCTTTCTTCTTCTTCCTCTATTTCAATTATGTGAAATTATTCCATAGTTCTTGGATGTTCTGGTTTGTTTTTCATTCTTTTTTCTCTTTACATTTCTATTTGAACAGTTCCTATTGGACCTATCTTAGAATCACTGATTCTTTCCTCAGTGTTCAGTCTACTGATAAGCCCATCAAAGTCCTTTGTTACAATTTTATTTTATTTCTAACATTTTCTTTTACTTATTTCTTAGAGTCACCTCTTGATTGCATTACCCATCTGTTTTTTCTTGTTCTCTAATTTTTTTCATTAGATAACTTAACATATTAATCATAGTTATGTTAAAGTCACTTTCTGATAATTTCAGTATATGTATCATACTTGAGTCTGATTCTGATGATTGCTTTGCCTCTTCAGACAATAGTTTTTCTTTCATGCCTTTTACTATGTATTGCAATTTTTGTTGCAAGCCTAACATGCTGTATTAGGTATTAAGAACTTTAGATGGGGATTTATGTTAATCTCCCTACAAGAGGGGCTATGTTTAGTGTTTACTGTTGCTATATGTTCCAGAGGCTTAAAATTACTCTAGTGTCCTTGTTTTCATCTCTCTACTTGATTGTGGACTTTCCTAAGTACTCCTCCTGAGAGGGAATTTGTGTCTTGAAGTTCTTTGAGATATAACTTACAGTTATAATTTCAGAGCCCTGTTATTGTGGGGACAGATATAGGAGGGGGATAACACCATCAGACACAGCCTTATTATGTGACATGACCAACAGATTGCAACTCTATTATATGACTCTGTTATATTTATGGTTTGAAACAAGGCATTCACATAGTATGGCTATTGTTGTGTGGGCTGTTATCATTTTTTTAAAATTTGACAATCTAAGAGAAAAAATGACACTGTCTTTGATTAAATAGTCAGGTATTGCATGTTTTAAAAATCCTTGCAGCACACCATTTGAAAATTTCTGCCTATGCACTTCCCTGGCTATGACATTCCCAATCTATTACCTTATAAAGCCTTGATATCTATTGACTATGGTTTTCTCCTTTCCCTACCTTTTAAGTAAGACAAAAATCCTAGAGGAGCATGTAATGGGAGGGAATTCCTTCCCTCCAGTGGAGATAATTTTTGAAAAGTTTTTCCTTGGAAAATATGCCTTTATTTTGGAGAAAACACTGATACTTTTACCATGATTATTTTTCCTCTCTTACCAAAGCCAGAAAAGGATTTTGCTTATATCTTCAATATGGAAATTTGGTATGATTCATAGAGGTAAAGCTCATGAAAGTTTTGGGGCCCCAAATAAGACTGTTTCTCGCCGTCATGCTCGTACATATTCAAGTCTTGACCAATTCATCCAAAGTCACCATTTTAAATGTCTCTACAGTTTATGGTTCTAGTGGCCTCTGTTCCAGGTAAGCAGTTCTGGCCATGACTCTCTCTATGGGCCTGTCTCTGTTTTAGGGTGGCTGTTTGTCCTTCAACCTCAGCTCTTTATTCCAAGAAAAGTGGTTGATCTCTAGATTTCCCAGCTTTTGGCGGTGGTTTTTGTAAGAACAGGAGTGATAACTTACAGCTCTATCCACATTGGAAACCAGAAGTCCACGTTGAAAATAAAAATAGTGTGTGTGTCATATTTCTTTGGGCAAGATTCAACAAGACAGTGCATATAAAGTGCATGGCATAGTATCAAACAGAGAGTAAATGTTTAGTGAATTTTAGCTTTTATTATCACATCAGAGAAGGTTTGCAATTTTATTCCTATTAACATATTTAAAAAACTAAATATTTTTTTGCCATGCATTTCTCTAAAAAAAAATAAAATCTAAAATAAAAGAAACAATTTTAACTAGACTATGTGAATGTAGCCAAGTAGTACAAGATTAAATCTGAACACCATCCAAATGCTAAATGCTCCAGTTCCAAAAATATACAACAATTCAGTCTGGTCATGTTTCACTTATCAAAGCACACTTGCCATTGGAAATAAACATCTCAATTTCTATGATTCAGTGATTGTTTTTTAATGTACTTTTCATGTGCCAGGTGCCATGTGACATAAATTGATTTTCTCTTTGTGCTTTCTCTGGAATTGTTCAAAGTGTAGTGAGAGTGACAGCTACGCAGATCACTAATTATAATATTGTACAGTTAACAGTGTGGTAAACAGTGTGGTAAAACTTAGAAAAGAGTGTTATGGAGTGATTAAGGCAAAGCCTCTGCAATCAGTCTAACTGCATTCAAATCCCAGTTCTGTGGCTTAATCTTGCAGTGAGGCAAAATGTTTACCCTCTCTTTGCCTCTGTTCACTCATCTATAAAATGGGACTAATGAAACATACTAACATATACTCTATGTTTCAGTACATGTGGAATGCTTAGCACAGTGCAAGGAGCAAACTTAAGTGTTTGACAGATTAGCTCCAATAATTAGCTATGAACAAAATGCTGTTCGTGGGAGGAGTAACTTAAGCTTGCTGGCAGGAACCAAGTCTTGTTTCTAAAGTGATCCCAAATGCCTGGCATATAGTAAGTTCCCAGTACATCAGTTAAATCAGTGAGTGACTAAATGAAGGAGTCATTCATTCTGCAGGGAATTAGGGAGGGTGTCCCAAGGCAGCAGATGAGGGTGGTTTTATAGACTAAGGAAAATGAAGAAAAAGGTTTACAAAATTGGGGGGAGGACATATATATGCCTTGAGAAAGTAAGTTGGGAATGATCCAGCATGGCTAGAATTTTGCTTTAGAAATGAGAACTCAGCTTTTGAGCCAGTGGCTCCAAAGTTTTAGTTACTTTTCTTAAAATTGCCTGTTCTGCACCCTCCCTCCCTCAAAGAACTAAAAACAAAACTGAACTAAAGGAACCAGGTAATGGGACCAGCATTTAGAATTGTATTTTGATTTTAAAGATTTTTAGGAAGTGGATGAAAATCTATATTGATGTGTTCAATTAATTCTCTTTCTGTGGGTTTGCTATCTCACATATACCCATAGAGCTATTAGAATTCAGATTCCTGGCTCTCCACCAGACTTAGTGAGTCAGATTATCTGGCTGCAGGGACAGAGATTCTATATTTTAGACATGTCTCTCAGCTGATTCATTTGCATACTGAAATTTGATCACCATAGGTTTCCATGCAAGGATCTTAAGCTGATGTCCAAGAGCTAAATACGTATTTGGTTATTTCTGTTATCTTGGTCTTTGTCCTTAGTATTTTCTCTCAATGGAAATACTTCTCAGTTCCACTATTTCTAGACACATTATTTTCACCTCACTATTTATTCTTCCAGGGTTAGTTTATACATTATTCTTTATTCAAAATATATTCCACAAATAGGGCCTACTATGAGCCAGACAAAAAGACTTTCTTAAAATATTCCATCTTTAAGTTAGGTACCATTTTTGCATTCTCCCATGGCATCCTATATTTGATGTCAGCTGAGACAGGTCCCAAACAGGCGTCATTTCAGGAATCACTGACAATTTACATTGTGAGATAGCAGGTTTGCTAACCCTGTTTCAGGAAATTGGAATTTAAATGTACTTTGGAGTGGTAACTGATTTAGAGGCTTTAGTATTTTTGCATAACAGTCTTCTGATGAAAAGAAGAAAAACTAGATTCTTGGGCATTGAAGCAGTTAGCTGAGGCATTGAAATTCACCCATATTGCCTGACATACTTTTCTCTGCACTCCAACCATGGCCAGTGGATAATTTGTAATCCCTCCAAGTCCCTGTGACTGGACTTGCAACACTGGCTTTTCATAGAAAAAGCAGAATGTTGAGTCAGTATTCCAGATGTTTCCAATGATCTAGCTGTCTAGTGTGAGGGCAAGACCTCTCCAGATTGTACTTGAAATATTTAATTTGCCTGGATGTTGGCTGCCATCTGTACACGGAGGCTTAGAACCTAACAGGTGTCAGTCAATATCATGTTGTCTGTTAATTAGAGATTGACTTGAGTACATTTTGTCCATGGAATGCCTGCTGCTTCAGTAATCATCCAGCCAGACACTTACCTGAATATTCATGGTCATTTAAAGCACTGGGCACTCCCATGCTGACTAATCGTTTAATTCTTCCTACCTACCCTTCAGCATCTGATCTTGTTGTCTCTTCTTTATTAGGCTTTTATTATTTCCCTTTTCAAATTCTAAAGATCTCTGGAAAGAATGCTACAAAAAATGTTTGATGGTAGTCGGAATTTCTATTTGCTGGTGAATAAAGTCTCCTGGTACACCTTTGCTTGTATGTGGAGCAGTCATATGTGCTTCATAGACCTTAAGGAAAAAGCCTAAAATATTTATCACAACTCAGGGTACATGCAAGATCATTTCCTTGATCTCGTTTTCACTTCTGTCACACTTGCTTTCTTTATTTCTGAAGTAGCATTTCTTCTGTGCCATCTAAGCCTTCCCACATTCCTGGATCTTACTTTACCCCCCTCTCTGACTCATTACATCTCACTCAGCTCTGAGACAAAACCTTTCTCAAGAGATGTCCCGAGAGCCCCAAATAAGATATACTTGCCTTATCTGAACTCCTACATTATACTAGCTTCCTTGTTATCTAATTCACCTCATTCATTCTTATTTCTTGGCATTTCCCCCCATATATTACATTACCCTGAAGGTCTACAACTGTGTGTGGCTTTAAATGCACATCCCAGTATCTGGCCCATAGTAGGCGCTCAGTTAAATATTTGCAAATTAGAGAACGAAAATACAAGTACAGGTTTAACTTGGTAAGTTTAGGGTCAATGTAATAATGTAACAATATTGAATCAATGTTTCAATTGAATCAGTGATTTCATATCAATGAATATTTCCTTGACTATTTTTCCTATTTGCCTGCCAAGCACTGTGTGAAATGCAAAAAGAGTAATAATTTCTTTTCTCAAAGAATTTATCTAGTTGAAATACTTGCTAGATGATGACCAAGATTACAGTGTATAAACTTCTGAAAATTTAATTTGTGGTAATGCAGTCCTATTCATAACTAGATGAATGATTTTTCTTTCCCTTTGTTGGTTTCACCATGACCAGGGTTATGGAGATTTAGGATGTTGGGTATGCAAGACTTTTCCTCTGGGGTTTAGGTGTTCTCTTCATTATAAGAAATAATTGGTCCTTACTTCCCTTTATTGCCTCCAGCCTTACTCTCTCTCACTCCCCCCCCCTGCCCCCCCGCCCCATCTCCAGCAAGCTCAGTGGTTCCACTCTCTTCCAGGAAGCATATCTGTGGGCCAGGGAAGAAGCTTCTCTCCCCTTTCATGGTACATGGGTCACTGGCCTGTCTATGTCTTCCTTCTTGGATTGAAGATGATTGGGGGATGTCCGAAGATTAAAAGGGATAGATTGAGGTCAGGCTTTGAACTGCTGCCATACCTATGTGATCAAGATCAATAAGCACATGACAAACTAAATCAGCTCCGTGGTCTTCAACATGGCATCAAACCTCTCTGTATCTCAGCTAACTCATCTGTTAATACCACCCCTCTCTTAGAGCTTCTGTGGAAATTATGGGACATGATGTATATTTCACAGGAGTTATATTTTAAATGACTTTACCTTTCAGCGTGCAAGGCCTTCTCCTTAGTTGCAGGGGCATCTATCTTAGGAACTGCTAGAAAGGGGGTGTGGGTATGGGGAAGGAAGCATTAGAATTTGTTTCAGAAAAAATACCAAGAAACTGAGAGGGTGTATTCCACCTCTAACATTCAAAATATGATTATTCAGAAAGGCTTAACTTGCTTCCTGGATGTTGCCTGAACACTACCCTAAGTGACCATTTAAATTATTATTAAGTTCTAAATTAGATTGGAACAAAAGTTATTTTTTGTTCTTAACCATTGGGCCTTAGAAGGAAGACCAGATAAATTATAGTCAAATTGAATAAACTATATTTGCTCTGCACATCTGGTTTCAAAGCTGAATTAAATTTGTGCCTAGCACAGTTATTGGAACATAATAAATAGTTATGCTTATTATTATACTAGAGGCCCGGTGCACAAAATCCATGCACAGGTAGGGTCCCTAGGCCTGGCCAGCAATCAGGGCTGATAGGGGACTTCTGGCTGCCAGCCGGGACCTCCCTTCCCCAGCTGCTGGCTGAACTCCCGATCTCCCAAGGGGATACTTTGCATATTAGCCTTTTATATATGTAGATCTGCTGACTAAATTTATAATAATTAGAATAGAAGTATACAAAGCAAAAAAAGTTATGCAAAGTCAACAAACAACTTATATTTAACTTTTTCTGGCAGCACAAGCAAAGAAAATTACTTTAGATTGACATCTTATTACAGGCAGGAGTGTGCCTTATTCCTCAATGTGTCTCCATCACCTTCCAGAGTCCTTAGAACAGAGTTGGCATTCAGTAAAATAATGAATTGACAAGTTACTCCAAAGGTAGCCATACTAAGACCCAATTCTGGAGAAGCAGAACTGCTGACCTACCAAACTTACTGGAAATGGTGTTTAGTGGTTATAACAAAAGAACACCCTACTGGTAGGTGGTTCTAAATCCATGAACTAGTTGCATAACTTGGCCAAAATATTTAACCACTCATACACCAGATTCTTATATCTGCAAAATGGAACAGATTATCTGCCAACCTTGCAGGTTTGGTATGAGAACAGAATGCAAACATTATATGTGAAAGCAAAACAAATGCTAGAAATTTGACATGCTGTTTATTCTCAAGAAATCTTAAGATGAATAGGCCACCTGTGGAACTCTAAGACTTGGCTGTTGTTTCATTCCTGGGAGGACAAAGGCATTTTAAGAGATTATTTTATTACTAGAGGCCTGGTGCAGGAAATTCATGCACAGGGAAGAGGGGGGTACCCTCAACCCAGCCTGCACCCTCTCACAATCGAAATACCTCCAGGGATGTCTGCATGCTGGTTTAGGCCCAGTCCCAGATGAATCCCTGCAAGATTGGGCCTAAACTGGCAGTCAGACATCCCTCTCACAATCTGACACTGCTGGCTCCTAACCACTAGCCTCCCTACCTGTCTGATCACCCCTAACCACTCTGCTTCAGCCCCATCACCATGGCTTCATCTAAAAGGTCATTTGGAAGGATGTCTGGAATGATGTCTGGAAGGTCTTTCGGCTGTCCAGTCTAATTAGCATATTACGCTTTTATTATTATAGACTAGAGGCCTGATGCATGAAAATTCATGCAGGAGTAGACCTTTCTTCCCCTGACTGCTTGCACCAACTTCCTTCCAGGACCCAGGCTTCCCTCCCCTGGTTGCCCACAGGCACTCAGGACCTGGGCTGGCTTCCTGCCAGCCCAGGCTTCATTAGGAAGGACATCCAGAAGACATCTGGTCTAATTAGCATATTATCCTTTTATTATTATAGATTCTCTTCTGCCTACGATTTAGATAAGGTACATTCTTAACACCTGTTTTTACTTTTATTTTTCATAAAATTGAGTGTGTAGCTCCCCAGAGAATACAGAAAGCCAGCTAGAGAATATGATTTGAAGTCATTTTTCTTATTTTTAATCAAAACTTTATTCTTATTAAAAGTGTCTATATTTCTGGCCTCCATTGACTTAAGACCAGAGTGAAATTAATTTTATGACTTCATGATAGAGCCAAACATCCATTCTTGAAACTTCAGTCAAAAATATATGAGGTAATTCAAACAGACTCCAATGTAGATATTGGTCCAGAAATAACCAAATCCAAGCCTCTACTTTTATCCATGTAGCTTCTGCCTTCTCCACATCTGTGGCTTTGCTACACACAGTGCCTTTGCCTAGAATAAAAAGGAGCAGTAACAGACTTCAGAAAATTTCACTATGAAGCACAGTAAAAACAGCATATTATCTCTAAAAACCTACCCTAAAATCTCAGTACATCAGTGTTAATGAATTCTTGATATGCACACACCCATATAGCTCAACTAATGTTACCATCTCCCTTATGTCAACTGTTTCTCCCAATCAGTAGCCTCCTAACTCTAAGCCTTTCTTAAACAAATAGCTCTCAGTTAATCTGTTCCACATACTAGTCCTGTAGGGCTAACACCAAATTTTGAGCATAGATTATTAATTATTTTGGCTCCCCAGAATCTATTTTTTTCTACTTTTACATTTCCTTTGAAGAACCTCTGCTGTTTTCCCTCTTAGTTCCCATAGTTTGGGTGGGCCAGACCCCAATCTTAGATATATAAGTGGGCATGTGAGCTAGGCCTAAACTAACCAGAAATCCATTCCCTTTGGCTCAGGATTTTATTCAGGGATGTGTTCATGACCTGAATTGAGCCCCAGGAGTACTTTAGCAGCTGAGATATTACTCCTGATTTTTATCTGCCACATATGGGTGTGGGACCAGCCCATTCTGCATCTCTGCCCCTCCTACCAGTCTGGATGTGCTTTCTTCTTTGAATTCCTAGTTTTAGGACTTCCATTCAGGTAGACTTCAAGTGATTCTGAATACTGATTTTTTTTTTTAGTTGTAATTTTGATATGGTTATGGGTTTTATAAAAAATATTATTGGAATCTGGGAGGATTTAGGCCTGGAGCTGGTGTTACCCTGTGGGGTTTTATTTTATATTTTATTTATTTATTTAATTCTATCTAAAGCTCCATAAAATCTCATAAGTGAGGAGCCCAGGCCATAGAGAGGCTCAGTCTCCTGTCTGAGGTCACACATTAAGTGGTGGGATTGACACCATATCTTCCTCCCTCACCTCTGGTTCTAAACCACTCTAGTCTGACTTCCCTGTTCCCTAGCTTTAAATTATAGCACTTCAAACAGCCCTATTGACACATTCACATTTCTTCCTCAGCCATGTGAGGCTTTAGATTAAAACTATCACAGGGTGGAGGAGGAAGAGAATAGAACCAAGAGATGGAAAGAAAACATACTTTATTTGAGCCTCCAAATCCGATTATACCTGAAGCTACTTCTTGCTTTCCTGATACACCGAGCTAATGATTTTCCTTTTAAACGGAGCCATTTTGAGTTGCGTTTCCTATCTATTGCGAGGCACTTTCCCATTTTAGCATTGAAAGTCCTGTATTCCAGTCCTGTATCCCTCTGTCCTGGTTAAACTGACATAGCTGGTTACTCTATCCATTGCCAATAATGGAGCCCATATTGGTGCAAATGCAGATGATACACTACTTCCTTACCACTGAAGCTATCTGACTTTCTAGTGCTGTGTATTGATAGAATGTTGAACTAAGTGTCTCAAGTAATATGGGGCAGATTTTGGCACAGTTTGCTATAAGAAATAGAACAAAGTCAAACAAGCCAAAACTAAGTTAATATATGAAAGAAAGATTGAGTTTTTATTGGAATATCTGAGGACTTTGCCTCTGAATATCTAAAATGACAGGGTCAAGGCAGTGAAGAATTGTGGTCAATGTAGACTTTTTTTTTTCCTGCAGTATGTTGTAATCATTGTTGACTTAATTTAGTACCACTTTACATTTTTTCATTAATTCATAAAAAATTCCAGTTTCCAAACATGTGCCATGACAATGAAAAGATACATAAAAACTGACTTACCCCTAACACTCTCTCCCTTGAAGTATAGTTTGTATATAGATCTTACTTTTGCTTTCTAATTTTAAGATTCTTAAGGGCAGACATAAGTTTTGCTTATCTCACGTTCTCGTTCCACACCATATTCAGTATCAATAGGGGAGTCAACCTAATATTTCTGGAACAAATCTATCTGAACTTCTTAGAGCATAATAAACTTACTTAAAGAGTTTGAAAGAGTTTACAACATTTTAAATAATATGGATTATTTTCAGTCATTACATTCTGGGGATTGTTTGAGATGGCTGGATCACATTGGCAAGGGTTCTAGTTAACCACTGGGAACCAGAAAAGCTGCAGATGCATTTTCAATATTTGATTTTTAGGGTATAGAGGCCTGTGTTTGCAATGAAGAATTTCAGAAGTGCTAGATCTAGTTGATGCCAGTGGGGGTGAGATTTGTTAGGTAAGAGATATAATAAGATATCTTTTTTTTTTTTTGGAGACTGAAAAAATAAATATGGCTAGAGATCCAAAGAGGAAAAGAAACACATCACTCTATAAAAAGTCAAAGACATCTCTATTCTTATAATGGCTAATAGAAGATTCTGAAGCTAAAAATCAGAGACTATAATCCTATGACTAGAATGTTATTTTTAAGAAATCTTTACTGGAATTTAAATGAGTCAAGAACTTAAATCTTTTAAATTTAACTTTATGTGATATTTGGGTTTAAGAATTCCCATGGTACTATACAAACCCACACACAAGTAATAGCATAAGGCATTTCTATATAAATAGGATTATATATCCATTTATATAAATGCATTTATATAAGTACATTACAAGCCTGGTGCACGAAATTCGTGCATGGGGGGATTCCCTTAGCCCAGCCTGCACCCCCACCAGTCTGGGACCCCTCAAGGTATGTCCAATTGCCCGTCTAGGATCAGGCCTAGACGGGCAATCAGACATCCTTCTCACAATCCAGAACTGCTGGCTCCAAACTGCTCACCTGCCTGCCTCCCTGATTGCCCTAACTGCTTCTGCCTGCCAGCCTGATCACCCGATAACCACTACTCTGCCAGCCTAATTGATGTCTAACTGTTCCCCTGCCAGCCTGTTTGTCCCCAACTTCCCTCCTTTGCTGGCCTGGTCACCCCTAACTGCCCTCCCTTGCAGGTCTGCTCCCTCCCAACTGCCCTCCCCTGCTGGCCTGATCGCCCACAACTGCCCTCCCTTGCAGGGCCTGGAACCTTCAACAGCCCTCCCCTGCTGGCCATCTTGTGGTGGCCATCTTGTGTCCACATGGGGGCAGGATCTTTGACCACATGGAGGCAGCCCTCTTGTGTGTTGGAGTGATGGCCAATCTGCAAATTACTCTTTTATTAGATAGGATAGAGGCCTGGTGCTTGGGTGGGGCCCCTGAAGAGTGTCCCAGATCAGGGTGCGGGTTCCCTTGGGATGAGGGGCAGCCTGGACAAGGGGCCTGTGGAGCTTTGCAGGCCAGCCACGCCCCCCCCAGCGACCCAAGCGGTGGCCCTGGTATTTGAGATTAATCTATGTCTACAATTGAAACTTTGTAGCCTGGAGCAGAGCCAAGCCTTCTGCTCGCTCTGAGGCAGCAGCCATTTCTGTTTGAAACATTGTAGCCTAGGGTGGAGGCCTAGGCCAGCAATGGCAGACTGAAAACTTGGCTTCCTCCACTGCCAGGGAAACCCAAGGCTCTGTTCTCTCTAGCTCAGTGTCTGCCGCCATTTCTGTATCTTTTATAACTGAAACTTTATAACATTGAGTAGAGGCCTAGGGAGGAAGAAAGCTTGGCTTCCTCTGTTGCTGGGGACACCCAAGCCTTCCTCCTGCTCTCAGAGGTGGCAGCCATCTTGGTTGGGGTTTATTTGCATAATTTGCTCCTGATTGGCTGGTGGGTGTGGCTGTGGGGCAAAGGTATGGTCAAATTTGCATATTACTCTTTTATTAGATAGGATGTATTATATTTATTTATTTATTTTCTGTATATTTTATTGATTTTTTACAGAGCACAAGGGAGAGGGATAGAAAGTCAGAAACATCGATGAGAGAGAAACATCGATCAGCTGCCTCTTGCACGCCCCCTACTGGGGATGTGCCCACAGCCAAGGTATATGCTCTTGCTGGAATCGAACCCGGGACCCTTCAGTCCCCAGTCTGATGCTCTATCCACTGAGCCAAACCGGTCTCGGCTAGGATGTATTATATTTAGAAGAATTTTAAACAAATTCCTATAGATAATTGTATTTAAAAGTTTAAGAGAAAGCAAATTGCATCAATGTGTCTCAGTAGCATTGAAACTCTCTCTGATTCCAGCAACTCACTCAAATGCTGCAGACTTAGAGTCAGGTAATTCTGCTTCTTGGAGTTTCAGGTCCCATCAGGTTTTAACATCAGTTCACACAGCTGAGACTGCCTTCTTCCAAGATATACACACCCACAAGGTTCTGTGCAAGCCAGGCTAGTAATTTCTCACTGTCTGCAGCTCCCTTCTTATTGAACTTGCTTTGCCTTCTTCCCAGGAGTCAACTTCATAACTGGGAGAGAGGGGCTATACTGGCCTAGTTAAGGCCCTGGATCCTGTGCTCAAATTCTGGTTCAGCCATTACTATCTCCATCATTTTTTTATATTTTTCATATATTATCTCATTTTTTTTATTTTATAGGACCTCATTTTAACCTCCAGAGAGGTTAATCATAGTAACTATTTTGGGGTTGTAATGAAAGAAGAGGATTAGTGCTTAGACTAGTACTTGTCATGAAATGAATGTTAGCTGCTGCTACTTTGGCCCTGGCATTGTCCCCTTTAACAACAGACAGTTGGATCAGGAGTGGCTACCTCCCTGGGAATAAGATGCAGTATAGCAGAGTCAATTAGCAAAGAGCATTAGACCTTAAAGGGGGCTTATAAAAATCAGAACAGAAATCATCATGCTTGAGTCCTGATAAACAAGGAGTGAAAGCTTAGTTTGAGGAGAGCTAAAGGATGCAAAATATTATATACATAACATTCTACATGTATTATTAACTCATTTAATTTTTAAAATAACACCATGAAGTTTATACTATTATATATAACTAGAGACCCGGTGCATGAAATTCATGCATGGGTAGGGTCCCTAGGCTTGACCTACAATCAGGGCTGATCTTCCCCAGCTGCAGGCTCTGCCCCCGCCACTGCCACTGGTCACCCTCTGTGTGTCAGACAACCTGCGGGGTGATGGGGCCCTGGTGCTGCTCACATCAGCCACTACCCACCCTGGGTTCCCGGTTCCCCATCAGGTGATCAGAGCCTGCTGGCCAGGTGGAGGAACCAAGAGGTTGGCCAGCAGGCCCCAATTGGGGCCTGCTGGCTGTGGGCAGCTCCTGCATTAATTGTTTGCCCTCTGGGATCAGTACGCATCATAGCCAACTGGTCATTCTGTCGTCTTGTCAATTTGCATGTTATACTTTTATATATATATATACAGATTTCACATAAGAGAAAACTGAGGCACAGGATGGTTAGAATTCGAACTCAGGAGGTCTAGCTCCAGAGACTACCCTCTTACCTACTACATAGCCTGGCACTGAGTAAATAAATGAGAGAGATGCATAGAGGGAGGAATGGAGCCTAAAGGGCAGGGAGAAACTGGCTGCGTGTCTCATAAGGTCCATTTCCTACTCAGGGATTCAGTGAGATATTATTATAACATTTCAATAAATGTTCTCCTTCTGCTCTGTCTATCTGAATGGCTTACTCTTATTTCCTGATTCATGACTCAGACTTCTGTCTTCTTAGTGACTTAGAGTCTAAATTGACCAAGGAGACACCATACCTACACAGCAAAGTCCTGGAGGCACTTGTAGACAGTAAACCAACCCTCCATGGAAGGGTTGGCTGGATAAAGAACTCAGGTGCCAGATATAGTTAGGTTTAAGATCCATCTGGCCACAGAGGAGCAAAAGGCGCAGGTCATTGTTGAAAAGATGAAATGGTTTGCTCCACTTCAGAATTAAGGTTGACTGAAGAACAGAGGTGCCAACATGCCTTTGTTGCCTCTCAGTATCACCTCAGATAATTTACATTCTTGGCTTCTCAAAAATATGCTTCAGTGCCAGCTTTCTCTGTTAAAATGAATGGGTAGTTTGAATTGGGCAGGAGATATTTTAAATCAGGAATTCAGGCATCTCCATGGTGACCCAAGTCACCAAAATAGGTCAGAGCCAGACTATGTTTAAAAACTTCCCTGGGAAGTTAGGGGAAAAGGAGAAAGGCTGCTGGGAAGTTCCAAGAAGAAAGAAAAAGGAAAGAAAGAACCAGCATACTATTGGTTTTTCATGTGCACATGTGATTCATTGAAACCTTTAAAGACTTGAAAACATTACTTCTGGTGACCTGACTGTCTCTCAGTGATGGCAAATGTCACTTGGAGAAATGCCAGAATGGGGGCTGGCATTTGACCCATACTTTGACCCATCAAGTATGGTGGCTATTGAAAGGAAAATACTGACAAAAAGGTCTCTGAGTCTACACACTTTTCTCTGGCTGTTCCAATATTTTATTTCATTTCTTTAGTTTTGTCTGAGCTTTCCTCAAATCCTAGGTGCACCAAGCAGCTAGATTCCAGGCTTGCTGGCTGTGAGCTATGCCTCATTCCTCATGTATGAACTCAGTTTCAGAATGAATCTCTCCCAATGGAAAGAAACAGGCAAAGAAGCCATGGAAATTTGTACATCTAGGTTCATGTGCAAATTAAGGAAGATAGACTGAAGTGAATTTGGAATAACAAGATGTATTTTCCCCTTTAGGCAGTATAGAAAAGATTAAATTCACAACCACAATAAATGTCAAGCTAATGAACTACTACAAAGCACCATTTTTCACTACATGTCTAATCCCTTTTATGAACAAAACTAATTGGGAGTATTGTAAAGACATCAAAATGTAAAAATCCAGGAAATTTTAAGCTATGGTGATTATTGCTCACTATAATATGATCAAGCATTTTTATTTTCCTACCTGCCACCCTTTATGTTCCACTCTTTTTCACCGATTTTTCAAGCTCCCAGCTCACTTTGCCCATTGTTCTCTCCACTCCAACATGTGTCTTTCACAGACTGGATGAGTATTTCATTTGGAATTGGAATTAGGAGAGAGAAGTCAGGACTGAGGGAAAAACAGATACGTTAGAGGATGCATGGGAGAGAAATGGGCCCATAGGCTGAAGAAGGATCTAAATGACTGACTTCATGGACATGTGACCTGTGTGGTCACCTAGGGCTTGTTGCTTAGAGGGGACACATCTTGGTTTAATGCTCTGATGTCACCATCTTGAAATTTTTGATTATTTTGAACAAGGGTCCTTGCATTTTCGTTGAGGATGAACTTGTCTACATGTGGACAGCATGTAGATCATCACTGTTTAGTGGTGAGTGAGTGTGCATGCAGTACATCTCTGAGGTGGCACAACCATGATGGGACCAAATAGTTTACTGGATAGTGAGAGTCCATTCTTAAATCCCATCCCCAGACATCTGCCTCAAAGCAATGCTGAGGACAGGCTCGGAGATGGTTATTCTAAGAATAGATGGGAACTGCTATCCCTGGCTACTGAGAGCTGGGCTCGGAAGGTGCTGAGTCTGAGCCCCGCTTTCTGTCTTCATCTGCATAGCCTTTCTTTGCCCATAGCATTTTTGCATGGTGCCAAGTGGCATCTGTGTCAGTGACATTCATGAAATAAAAAGAAACAAGATGTGGTCACTGACTGGTAGCCTTCAACCAGAAAATTAGAGCCCACAGTAAAAAAAAATTTAAGTAAGCCAAAGGACAGGGCCTCTGTGTTACATTTAGTGTGAAATAAATGCTACCCAGGACAAAGGATAACCATTCAGAGAGAAGTGTACAATTATAAATATACAAAGAAAATTTTGAGTAGCAGTTTCTAGATCTAGGCATGTTAGTCAATAATTCACTTTGGAGGAACTGACTAAAGTCTAATTTGGAACAATTTTGACAATACAGTTATTATTATTATTTTTTTTTACTTTTTAAATTGAATTTATTGAGGAGGCATTGGTTAATAAAATTACATAGGTGTCAGGTATATCATTTTATAATACATCACCCATGTATTGTATTGTGTTTTACCACCCCAAGTCAAGTCTCCTTCCATCACCAGTTATCCCACCCTTTATCCTCTCCCACCTCCTCCCAACCCACTTTCCCTCTGGAAATCACCATACTGTTGTCTGTATCTATGAGTTGTTTGTTTGTTTGTTTGTTCTGTTTTTGCTTATTACAGTTTGTATGAGTACCAGATTTGGCCCTTTCATCAAATCTGTTTGAACTGTTAGATATCATCTTGTTGTTGAAGGTGATATTGGCAAAAGTGAAGAGCCAGGCCAGCTTTTCTTAAGAAAATGACTCATAACATTGTTATGTCTACTGTATTCTGGAATGGGTCTTTGGATGAGTTTCTCCAGTACATGAATTGCCAGTCTTGTCAGTCAGTTTATTGAGAGTATGCAAACTGGGTGACATGCAGACAAAACATCTGATTAATTTCATGATTTGCTCCATATTTGTGGCAATATGCAGGCCCAGGATAAGTTTAGCTGCTTGAGTAGATTTGACATATAACATCAACAACAAATTCCCAGGGTTGACTTCTCATATATCAGATGAGTGGCTGAAATTCTTTAAAATCTGCCGAGACTGGTTTGGCTCAGTGGATAGAGCATCGTACTGCGGACTGAAGGGTCCCGGGTTCGATTTCGGTCAAGGGCATGTACCTTGGCTGCGGCACATCCCCAGTAGGGGGCGTGCAAGAGGCAGCTGATAGATGTTTCTCTCTCATCGATGTTTCTGACTTTTATCCCTCTCCCTTCTGCTCTGTAAAAAATCAATAAAATATATATATAAAAAGAAATTCTTTAAAATCTTACCCAGCCCCTAAGTACTAGGATTCTGATCTACTGCAACTCCCTGGTCCAAATTTGCATATCATTGCAAATAGAAGAAGAAGGGAGATAGGCTAATTATGTGACTTTAAATTGAAAATGAAGAAAGCATTTTTGTTGCCTCATTGGAATATGAATGGAGTCTTAGAAGAAGACAGACCTGATCTCATAAGGTTATTGTGGCCATTAAATGAGATATTGCATGCAGAAACTGGGGCTTGGAAGGAATATATGCCTTCTGTTGACCACTAGTTGGAGCAGAACTCAAATCCAGGTTGTAGGTTTGGGCCAAGACAGAATTCACTCTAACTAGTTTAAATAGAAAAATCATTTATTTAAGACTGCTAGGTAACTCACAGAGACAGAGAACTACACAAATAGGGGGGAAAGTATCAAATAAACCTGTGACTACTGCAGTGGACTCCAAGCTACTATAACTAGAGCAACCTATTTTTTCCATAGTTCTGACCAGACCTCTCTTGCTGCTTTCCCTGGAAGCTGGCCTCCTCTGTTACATGGGAAGGAATTCCTCTCTCTCCCTGCTTCTTCGTGTTCCTAGCTTACAGTGTAAGTCATATGTGGAAGCGCCTGATTGGTGAAGCCTGTCAACTGCCTGTGGTCCAACTTTAAGAGAGTTAAAAGTGAAATTCCAGTCTCTGTCTTGGAGAGATACGGACTCCAACGGTGGGAAATTCTTCAAACACTGGGAGATCATTCAAAGGGTACTGGACTCCCCCAAATAATAACAAATAGCTCCTATAGTGCTTCATATTTATAAAGCTGACAAATTAAAAATAGCTTTCAAGCCCTGACCAGTTTGGTTCAGTGGGTAGAACATTGGCCTGTGGATTGAAGGGTCCCAGGTTTGATTCCAGTCAAGGGCATGTACCTTGGTTGCAGGCACATCCCCAGTGGGGGGAGGTATAGGGGGTAACTGAATCGATATATCGCTCTCATCGATGTTTCTAACTCTCTATGCCTTTCCTTCTCCCTTCCTCTCTGTAAAAAATCAATACAATATATATTAAAAATAGCTTTTATATTATTTTCATTTGATTTTTTTTGAAAAGAGAAATAGGGAAATAGGGAGAAAGATAGTAATCTTAATTTCCTCAAAGGGAAAACCATTGTTTCAGGTGTGAAAAGTCTACAAAAGTTAAGGACTGGACTTGTCCTCTAGCTAATAAGGGCAGAGCCAGTGCTTAAACTAAGCCCTCTAGGTTGAAGTTTCTTTATTTACCATCATTGGCCTTCTTCTTACTTAGTCAAGATGGTATTTGCCATTGAACATTTACAAAGAGTCTGTTATTTATGAAATTTAAAAAAATTGAAAAGTAAAACAAAAACACACTTGAAAAATTAAAAATGGAACTGCTTTACAACCCAGGGATTCCATTCTGGGAATATATCAGAAGAAACCCGAAACACTAATTTGAAAGAATATATTCACCTCTATGTTCATTGCAGCATTATTTACAACTTGGAACCATGGTGCACAGATTCGTGCACATTGAAAGGAAATTAATTAGAATAAATATTTTAATATCGCTAGTCTCCCTTTCTCTATAATAGAAGTGTTAACCAAAATCATGATTGACAATGACAGGCTGAAACACTCATGTGCGGCTTTTACCAGCGAGAGCTTTATATGTATTGTGCCTGTGCAAGTCAACTATCCTATTGAATAAAAGAATAATATGCAAATTGACCATACCTTAGCTACACCACCAGCTACACCCACCAGCCATGCCCACCAGCCAGTCAAGAGTGATATGCAAATTAACCCCCAACCAAGATGGCTGTGGCCACAGAGAGCAGAAGGGAGACTTGGGTTTGCCCGGCAATGAAGAAAGCAAGCTTTCTGCCTGCCTTTGCCAGCCTAGGCCTCCACTCAATGCTACAAAGTTTCAATTATAAAATCCCAAAAGAAATGGCGGCAGCCATGGGCTGGAGAGAGGAGGAGGCTAGGTTTGCCCCTGGTGATGGAGGAAGCCAAGCTTTCTGGAGCCCTGGCTGGCTTAGGCCTCCACTTAAGGCTACAAAGTTTCAGTTATAGAAGGTAAATATCCCAAGGGAAATGGCAGTGGCCACAGAGCAAGCAGGGGCTTGGCTCCACTCCAGGCTACAAAGTTTCAATTGTAGAACATAAATAAATTTCAGATACCAGGGCCTCAGCTTGGGTTGCTGGGGGGTGTGGCCAGGCTGCAAACCACCACAGGCCCCTTGCCCAGGTTGCCTCATGCCCCACGCTTGGGAACCCCCACCCTGATCTGGGACATCCTTCAGGGCAAACCAGCTGGTGCCCACCCATGCACCAGACCTCTATCCTATCTAATGAAAGAGTAATTTGCAGATTGACCATCACTCCAACACACAAGATGGTTGCCCCATGTAGTCAAAGATTCTTCCCCCATGTGGACACAAGATGGCCACCACAAGGTGGCTAGCAGGGGAGGGCAGATGGGAGGGACCAGGCCTGCAGGTGAGGGCAGTTGGGGCAATTAAGCTTGCAGGGAAGGGCAGTTAGGGGCGACCAGGCTGGCAAAGGAGGAAAGTTGGGGGCAACTGGGCCTGCAGGGAAGGGTAGTTGGGGGGACCAGGCCTTCAGTGAAGAGGAGTTAGGGGTGACCAGGCCTGCAGGGGAGGGAAGTTAAGAGCAAACAGGCTGGCAGGGGAGCAGTTAGGCATCAATCAGGCTGGCAGAGGAGTGGTTAGGGGGTGATCAGGCTGGCAGGCAGCAGTGGTTAGGGGCAATCGGGAAGGCAGGCAGGCCAGCAATTGGGATACAGCAGTCCTGGATTGTGAGAGAGCAGTCGGATATCCCTCGACGGGTTCCAGATTGGAGAGGGTGCAGGCTGGGCGGAGGGACACCCTCTGCCCCCCGTGCATGAATTTTGTGCACCAGGCCTCTAGTATAGAATAAACTTGCTTAATTAAACCTGGTTTCTCATATAGCTAAACTTTTTCTAGCCCAGTGAAGCACCCCAACTTCTTTTTCAGGTAATTGTCAGCAACACAGCAATAAATATCAATATAAAACAGATGATTATTGTAGATCACACAGGGAGAACAAAGGATAAAATATTTAACTGTAGCAGTGTTTGACTATATTCTGTGCAGTGAAAACCCTGAAGTCCACCATTTCTTTTTTTCAGTCGGATTTAGTTTCTAAACTTTCTAAATCTTTGTTTTCTGGCTAATGAAAAGAAAATAGGATTCCACCAAGTCTCCTATCTTCCTACTCCAGGACTTCTTTGAAGATCAAATGAGATGAGACATGAGAAAACGTTTCACAGACATTTGGTTAAAATGTGAAATGTTTGCACCTGGCTATAAAGCAAGTTGTGTTCCTGGTCTGAAGAAACTGTAAGGAGGCTAGTTGTCGCTAGGGAGAGGAAGCCACGTGTTGCTTTGTGACATTGTTACCTGGATGGTTGGACACTTAGCATATTAGCCATATATATATATTTGGAAGCAGTTCAAGTGCCTATCAGTAGAAGAGTGGATTAAAAAAACTATGGTACATTTAAACAATGGATTACTACTTAGCTATAAAAAATTAGTCAATCCTACATTTTGTAGCAGCATGGATGGCCCTGGAGAGTATTATGCTAAATGAAATAAGCCAGTCAGAGAAAGCTAAGCAACATATGATTTCAGTCAAATTAACAAAATGAACTATCAAACAAAATATAGACAGACCCAAGGATAGACAGAAGGCTGACAGTTGGTGGTGGGGTGGAAGGTTTGGGGTTCTGCTTAGTGCAGTGTGGAAGGATTGAGAAAACAGAAGAAACTCATGGATGGGACAACAGTGTAGAGAATGGCTGGGATAGTGAAGTGGGGGAAGGAGGTAGAAGAGAATATAAGGAAGATAAATGGTGATGGAAGGAGACTTGACTTGGGGTGTGAACACATACTGCATAGATGATGTGTTATGGAATTGTGCAACGGAAATGTATGATTTTGTTAATCAGTGTCACCCTAATTCAATAAAAAGGAAAAAACCCACATCTGAATCTTACCACCCAGAGAAAAGCACTACTAACATTTTTACCATAAAAATAAAAATCAAATATATGTAGTGGTCCATTTGTTGCTTTTCCTCTTAACATTCTAAAAGGGACTTATCTCCATGTCATCCAAAGTCTTCTAAAACATAACTTAAATGACTATATAGTACAGGGATGGAAAAAAGTAGTTTTATAGTTGTAATATAAAGAAATAATAAAGAAATAATAATACAATAATAAACTCATGTACTAACAACTGTAAACCTACTTTTGCCCAAGCCTCTAATTTTATTGTACATATAAAACATAATTTATTTAACTTTATCTTAGTTCTTGGGCCCTTATAACTGGAGTTTTTCTATTATAAATATCAGTGATAAATATTTTAATATAAATTTTATACATACTATATATAAATACATATAGATGGCTAGATGACTAATATGTCATTTAAAAATATATATATATAAAAGCCTAAGCAACCAAACGACTGAATGATTGAATGACCAGTCAACTAATTGCCATGATGTGCACTGACCACCAAGAGGTAGATGCTCAATGCAGGAGCTGTCCTGTGGTGATCACTGTGCACCTACCGCCATCCTCCTGTGGCCCTGATCAGCCCTGATCACCTCCCAGGCCAAGGGATCACACCCATGCACGAATTTGTGCACCAGGCCTCTGGTAACATATATAAGTAGAGGCCCAGTGCATGAAATTTGTGCATTCAGAGGATTCCCTCAGCTTGGCCTGCACTCTCTCACAGTCCGGGAGCCCTAGGGGGATGTCCAACTGATGGGTTAGGCCCACTCAGGACTTCTGACTGAGTGGCACTCCCCCTGTGGGAGTGCACTGACTATCAGGGGGCAGCTCCTGCATTGAACGTCTACCCCCTGGTAGTCAGTGCATGTTACAATGACCAGTCATTCTGCAGTTTGGTCTATTTGCATATTGGCCTTTTATTATATAGGACTAGAGGCCTGGTGCACAAAATTCATGCACGAGTTGTGTGTCCCTAAGCCCAGCCTGCACCCTCTCCAATTTGGCAGCCATCAAAGGATGTCTAATTGTCCATTTAGGCCCAATCCTATTAGGATTGGGCCTAAAGGGGCAGCCAGACATCCCTATCACAATCCACGACTGCTGGCTGTCAACTGCTCACCTGCCTACCTTCCTGATTGCCCCTAACTGCTTCTGCCTCCCAGCCTGATCACCTCCTAACACTCCCCTGCCAGCCTGATTGATGTCTAACTTCTCCTCTGTCAGCCTGATTGCCCCTAACTGCCCTCCCCTGAAGGCCTGGTCACCCCTAACTGCCCTCCCTTGTCAGCCTGGTTGCCCCTAACTGCCCTCCCCTGCTAGTCGGGTCATCCCAACTGCTCTCCCCTGCCAGCCTTGTCACCCCAACTGCCCTCCCCTGCTGGCCCCGTCACCCCTAACTGCCCTCCCTTGTCAGCCTGGTTGCCCGTAACTGCCCTCCCCTGCTAGTCGGGTCATCCCAACTGCTCTCCCCTGCCAGCCTTGTCACCCCAACTGCCCTCCCCTGCTGGCCTGATCATCCCTAACTGCCCTCCCTTGCCAGCCTGATTGCCCCTAACTGCCCTTCCCTGCCAGCCTGGTCACCCCTAACTGCCCTCTTTTGCAGGCCTGGTCCCTTCCAGTTGCCCTCCCCTGCTGACCTGATTGCCCACAACTACCCTCCCCTGCTGGTCATCTTGTGGTGGCCATCTTGTGTGTTGGAGTGATGGTCAATTTGCATATTACCTCTTTATTTTAGGATGGGCTTATTTTTTTGTTCAAAGGATTGGCTCTGGACCCAGATCACCTGGCACAGCCTCCTTGCTATTGGCTTCTTTAACCTTGGGCAAGTTAGCTAGTGTCTCTGTGATTCTCGTGCTGTATCTGTATAAGAGAGACCATAAATTTATATAATTGTTGTGAGTTAATGAAATTAATATGAATTAATAAGACGAATGCCTGGCAAATAAAATGCTCAAGCAATCTTTATTGTTACTATTACCTATTATTTTCTATTATGCTGTTTTATCTTCCCTCATCTCTGAAAATTTTCCCTTACCCTCAATTATTTCTTACTCTATTGCTCCAAATGTTCTAGCTTGCTCCTTGAGAATTCCTGTAATTCTCAGGCAACTCTCTGTTCTTTCTTCTCCTTATACATCACCTTCATTTTCATCCTTTGATATTTTTGTATGTTTTCTTCTATATCCTTAGAGACCATTTCTAAGTGCATTGTTTGTCTACATTACTGACTCTGTTTTCTATTTTAACAAGCCCAATTTTACTATTTTTGATACATACTTTGATATCTTATTATAATTTTAGTTTTCTTGCAATTCTTAATCAGATTATGTAGCTCCCTTTTTCTCTCTGCTCACTGTCTTTATACAGTATCCTATTTTCATATCAGCTTATTCTCCTGATAATTTTCTGTGCCTGTTCATTTAGACCATACCATCTAGTATCATTAATAACTAGAGGCCCAGTGCATGGATAGGTGCACCTGTGGGATCCCTTGGCCTGGCTTGTGGGAATCAGGCCAAAACTGGCCTTTTGACAACCCCCAAGGGGTCCCAGATTGCGAGAGGGCACAGGCCAGGCTGAGGGACCCCAGATTGTAGAGGATGAGGGCTGGGCTAAGGGACATCCCCTGCCCCGCTGTAGACGAATTTTGTGCACCAGGCCTCTAGTGTATTATGTTCCTACTACATGCAATATGTTTGGGATTTCAAGATGAATAAGCCTTGTCTGCTGGATAGAAGACAGCCCATGCGTGAGTAGCTCCACTGCAAGGCAGACTACAGTCATGCCTTATTGAATATTAAAATGAAGCATCAGATTCCAATGAACTGGATGATTTCCACTTGCTTACCCCACAAACATTTATTGAAAACCAATTCCAAGGCAATGTAATGAGCACAGAAATAATTCTGAGTAGCAGACCATGTCAGAAGGAGCCAAAAATCTACACTTGTCTTGCCTGAGTAATGGAGAGGAACGCCCACATTCCTTTGTAGTTTCCCACTGTTGGGAGACATTTGCCCTGGATTCTCAACTGCCAGTTGAGCAAACAACTACAGTTCTAGAATCAGGTGTCAGCCTAAATTTATCTATTGTCTATGCTGTTCTTTCTCTGCTTCCTATTCTTATAAGAAAATGCTTTAAAAAAATTTCTTAGCAACAGTATTTTTCACAATAGCAGAAACTAAGGTGATACCCAAAGTGTCTATATTTGTATATTACTGGAAATAGCCTGTGCTTTCTTAAGCAGTTCTTAGTTATAACTAAGTTTTATTGCTGAAAATGCTTTGCCTGTTTTTCTGATGCCACAGTTTGCTGCATTTAGCACTTAGCTGACTTTCCATATTTATTTATTTCTAATTTAAAGTTAAGAGACTTTCAAGAAGCCTACATCTAAATAAGGATGTAAAGGAAGGAGTAACTGACAATATTCAGGGGGAAAGACTTGTGAATAATGTAGTTCTTAATTATCCTGCTTGTTTGTAAAGGAAGCAGAAAGTGCTATGTTACCATTTTAAAGATCAGAAGATCAAGACAGAGAAGAAAAGTACAGCCCTGGCCAGTGGGACTTAGTTGGTCGGGCATCATCCTGTGTATGGAAGGGCTGCCAGTTTGATTCCTAGTCAGGGCACATATCCAGGGTGTGGGCTGGATCGCTGGTGGGACGGTGTGCAGGAGACAGCTGATTGATGTCGTTCTCTCATGTCGCTGTTTCTCTCTCTCCCTCTTCCTTCCCATCTCTCTAAAAAAATCAATTAAAAAAAGGACAGGTCATAGATGAGGCAGTAAATTAGAGAAATACAGCATTATGTCTTTTATTTCACACTGTTTCAAATTGCATTATCAGGTTTTCATCTATGTTACGGGTACCACACATTTTCTGAAGGGCAAGGATGCACAATACTCTAATTGTAACAGTAGTAGCCAACTGGATTGACCTCTTAGCTATGCCAGGCACAGGGCTAAGTGCTTTACATTATCTCATTTAACCCATACAACAATGATGTAAAGTAGGCATTACTTCCATGTTAGCAGTGAGGAGATGAGACTTAAAGATGACAATAGCCCAAGCTAACATAGCCAGTATTTAATCAATTTGGGATTTGAACCTAATTCTGTCTGACTTCAGAGCTCATGTGCAGTCTAAACCAACATGTGTGCTGTCTTGAGGTCATAAAGTAGCAACCCCTCACTTTACTTTTGCCACAGCTGTAACCCAGAGAAATTGTGGCTTCCTGGAATTTCACAGACAGTTGGTAAGAGAGGTGGAACTAAAACTGCAAATTTCTCAATTTCCAGACTATTGCTTAAAGGGGCATCTCTTTATTGTAGACAAGTGCTTCATTCAGCACTGCTTTGTTGAATGTCAGGCTAGAAGCATTTTTATAGAAAAGACACAGAGTATATACATTTACAAAAGTTACTTCCAAACTTTGTCACCTATTTCAAACGAAAAGAGACCAGCCATGTAAAAGTGTGACCTGAAGATCATTTGCTACAAATTTAGGTAATTTCTTGATACAGAGTCTGGCATAAGAAATGTCTGAATATCAGAGGGGGTAGACTCACCCATCTCCCAATTAGAATATGCATCCCTCAGAACTCTGTGCAGTTAGAGGGGTTTGGGCTCAGAAGGTTGAGTTTGAAGTCCCATTCTTCATTTTCCTCTCTGGGGGAGCTTGGTTAAGTGGCTTACCTTCTGTAGTCCTTAGTTTTCTCACTGCGGAATAGACAGTTATAACATTTATACATCTTACTTAAGAAACAGTTAAACAGATGAAAAGCAATTTATAAATGGTAAAGAGTATACAAATATATGTTTCTGTTCCTAATAAGTGCCTTTCCCCCCAAGTTTTAAAATTTCAATTATTGTTCTATTTTTTCTACTTGTCATTGATTTATTCATTCACAAATATATCCAACATTATTAAGACATCTGCCATGCCTCAAAGTGGATGTGTTGTAAGGAATATATAAAAATTAGCAGACAGATTCTACCTGTTCCTCCTTTACTTTGATGTCTAATAGACATCTCAACATGTTAAAAACTGAGCCCCTGATTTCTGTTCTAAACCCTAATGCTACCTACCCCCACTCATGAGCTTCACTCTCACTTGATTGCAACTTCATCTTTCCAGATGCACAGAACACAAACTTTGAAATTAAATTGGACTTCTCTTTTTTTTCCTCTTTGCTTCCATGTCTCCAACGTTTTAGAGAGTCTTCTTAGCTGTATCTTCAAAATATGTTGAGCGTCAGATGCATTTTTCCACATGCGGTTGCTCTGTTACTAGTCTAAGTTACTAGTGAATTGAGTTGTGTCCCACTAAAATATATGTTCAAATCCTAACCCCAGTCCCTGTGAATATGACCTTATTTGGATAGAGTCTTTCCAGAGATCAAATTAAGATGAGATCACCCTTGATTAGGTTGGCCCCCAAATCTCATGATTGGTATCTTTATGAAGGAAAGGAGAAGAAGATTTGGATGTGGAGAGACAGACATGGAGGAGACAGCCATGCGAAAATGGAGGTAGAGGTTGGAGTGGTGCTGTCTCAAGCCATGGGACACATGAAGCCACCAGAAAGAAGCTGGAAGAGCCAAGGTAGGACTCCTCTCTGGGGCCTTTGGGAGGGATAATGGCCTTAGCAACTCCTTGATTTCAGAGTTGCAGCCTCCAGAACTGTGAGAGAATAACTTTCTGTTGTAAGTTTTCAAGTGTGTAGTAAATTGTTATGTCTGCCCCAGAAAATGAATGTGACTACTATTATGCTGTGGCTGGATAAATGCAATAGGCTTTCTAACTAGACTGTTTCCACCTGCCATTTCCTAAGTAAATTCTCAACACAGCAGACAGGCCATCATTTCCAGTGCCCAAGTAAGATCACGTCCCACCCCTGTTCAAAACCCCCAATGGCTTCTTATCTCAGAGCAAAACCAGGGGCCTTCCAGGCTCTACAGAATATGCCATTTCCTTCACACCACGCACCTCCTCTCCTTCACTTACTCTATTCCAGCCACATGCTTCCTGCCTCCTTGTTTCAAACACCCAGGTGCTCTGCCACAGGTCATTTGTACTTGCTGTTTCTTTGGTCCTGAGATAATATTCTGATACTTAACAATCATCCTCAGATATGAACCAATTAGAATGAATGCTGGCCATAGGGCTGGGACTGAGTCCTGGAAGCCCTCTGCTGTGTGAGTTCATGCCTGAATCACCTTGTGCCTAGGGAAATGGTTATATCAAACAGTGCAGGCATATTTCAGTGTTGTAACAGCCTATATGGTCTTAAAAACCTTCCTGGATGAGCATTTCCTTTTCTAGAGACCCACAAAATTTAATATCTTACTTCCTTCGGGTCTTTGCTCAAACATCACCTTCTCCGTGAGTCCCATTCCATCCCAGTATTTTGAATTGTACTCTGCACTCCGTATCCAACTCTTCTACTTTCTGTTTCTCTATGTAATGTATTGTCATCTAACACACACACACACACACACACACACACACACACACACACACACACGTATGTTTTTATTTACCTTATTTTAGTCTATCTTGTGCAATGGAATGTGAGGTGCATGGGGACAGGGTTTTTGTTGTTGCTTTGTTTTGTTTGCCTTCTTTATTTTTTTTTTCATTCAGTTTTATCACCTGCTGTGTCTTAGCACCTAGAACAGTACCTGGCACATGGTAGATACTCGGTAAACATTTGTTAAACAAATGAATAAATGCAAATGCCATCTGTTAAAAAAAATGAATGAATATTTTCAAATAGCTCACAGAATGGCTATATGTACATCTGTGAAAAGAGGAGTCCTGAGCAGCCCACATGCTCCGGGAACTGTCATCTTTAGTGCTCTTCTTTGGAATGCTGAAGCCCAAGCCAAGGACAGATGCTCCCTCCTTCCGACCTCCCACTTCCTGCAACCCCAGAGAGCCTGGTGAGCATAATGGGCCTGGAATGGGTCCTCTCCAGCAGTTCTCTTCATTTTTATAATTGCGATTAAAATTGCTTTAACACACAATCCCAGCATTCTTCTTTGTGGCAAAATAGTTTTATTTCTATTTCGTTTGGTGAAGTATCATTAACAATTTGCCTTGTTTTGACAGCATGGAGCTATAATTAGTTTCCACAGGAAAAAGTACCAATTAAACACAGTGTTTGTACTGCTTGATTTGAATCTAAATAGCACTGGAAGAAGTTAACTGAGAAAATGTAAAAACCGTTACACTAATGTTAATAATAAGTACACCTGCCTGTGGATTAAGCAAATTGTGTGACAATTTAATTACCCTTTAAAAGAAAGGTGTTTCTTATCTCCTCAAGATATTTTATTGATGCCCATCCCATCTGTGATCTCTTTTTCTGAAATTCTCTCATATTTATGTTATCACTCCTCAATACTCAGAAATAGGTAACAGTCTTTTGTTATTTTCAGTATATTGCCCAGATTAGTTAAAATTATGAAGAATTTGGCATACTGTACAGTAGATAAATGATAGACAGGGAGAGACCACTAAGGTAAGTTTAAGGGGAAAAGTGAGTTTGAAGAACAGTGTATATGGTACCATTCATTCTATACAAGTGGGAAAATAAGAATATATATTTATATTTACTTGTACTTTTATAAACTAACAATGGAAAGGCGGACAATAAACTATTGATGAAATGGTTATCTGTAGGGGTGAAGGGAAAGGAAGAATGAGGAAGGTATAGGAATGAGATTCTTTATATCTTTTTACATCATTTTAACATGTGAAGCAGGTAAATGTGTTACCTATTCAATTTTTTGGGTTTTGGTTTACAAAAGGACTATAGTATCATCCTTATGCAGGACCTTAGGTAATTCTGGGTGGCATCTAATGCTCAATAACTGAGCTGGATTGATTGGGGGAGGAGCAATAAAGCAGGGGTATTTTAGCCAAATCCAGCCTGGCTCTATGTCCATGTGAACACAAGTCTATAAGAAAACAAGCCATTGTGCTTATAGAGGTGACTTGGTCTCAGCTTCTGGTCATGCCATACCTCCATTTCATTTCATATTGCCTTTAGAACTATAGAAAAGTAAACTTTTATGCACATTATTCCTCTTACAATAATAATTAGCAGGTATATAGTGTGTCATAGTTTGCATGGCTCTTTTGTATATTGTTCCGTTGGCATGTTATTTGTGGAGCCCATACCTATGTTCCCTTAGTCTAGGCAGTTAGGTGTCATTGATGGTCTGAGCTAGGGGAAACATACAATGGAACAGGATTGGTTAAGTGGATGGGTTTTGAATTAGAAAGACCCTGGTTGGTATCCCAGATTCACCATGTATTTGCTGTGTGATTTTGTTCAAGTTACTTATATTTTCTGAACATTTGTATCCTCATGTATAAATTAGGCATAATCATTCCTACCTATTAGGATTGTTGGGATGCTTCTATAAGTCAAATATATAGTGCTATGTCTCATATGTGTGAATACCCAGTAAATGTTCAGAATGGCATTATTATGTATTAAGTGGGTATTCCATACCCACCTCAAATATTTATTTTTTTGCTCTTTGGCACAATGATCATTAGGGCATTAAGATACATTACTTTGGGTTAAGTATATGCTCTGCCAAGGTATTCTTACTAAAAATGAGATTAACGTATCTTAACTTTGACATCATTTTCCCCAGGATGACTCAAAGCAGATACCAATGGAATGGAAACAGGCAGGAGTCAAAAAGGGTAATTTCAGAGCATGGGCTTCCCCTCCTCAGGAATAACCAAGGATGCAGACCTGTGGGGGTGAAGGGAACCTGCATAGCCTTGGAGACCCAGCAGGCAGGAGGCACTTGAAACAGCAACTAAATTTGAGAGCAAAACAGAAAATAGGGCTGGAGGGCATGAGAGTCCTAGTCCACAGACCTGCCTCATCATCCCACAGATACTATACTCTGAAACATGTAAGCCCTTGGCACCTGCATCTTTGCCTGCCAGAGCATAACTAGTTATGAGCCTGAGTCCTGCCACTGGATCTGAGTGGGTGATACAGTGAGACCACATAGCTATCTTTCTTCTCCCAAGTCACATCCAGGCTTTGGAACATGAATGTGATGTAACATTATTCTAATTGCTTTGGTAGGATGGGCTGAAGAAAATGAAGCTAAAGGAAAAAACAGGGACTGAACAGTGTTCTCTTAGTGCAGGAGTGAGGCAAGGCAAGGTCAGGTGGAGTAGGATATCTTTGCCTGCTTTCCAAAGATTACACAAGTCTGGGCCATGTCTCCGCATGACTGTGAGGTCTGTGTCCCCGTATAGCTTCACTGTGGTCAACATCTTGAGAATTTCCACATAATAATCAGCTTAATCTTAAAGTTTCATTTTGATGTTTAGGATTGATGGCTTTATCCACACTTTCCCACAGTTAATTCTGCCTTAGTCAGCTTAGACAAACAAGTCTCCCTCTTTTTGAACCAGCAGGTGTCACTATTGATCAGTTGGAAATTAACATGGTAGCCTCACCATGGCATGAGTAGATCCACCTCAGATTAAGAAAAAATGAGCTTGGCATTTCAGGTTAAAGAACTACTGCTTCAGATTCACTGGCTTCCTGGTAGATAGCTGAGTTCTCAAAAGAATGTATACTTCTTCATCATCGACTACTGCAAGTGCAGAAGACTTCATGGAGAATAGAGTTGAAGAGACAGTTCTTATAGTTCCACTTTCCAGTACCAATGCTTGAGAGTTACTGGTAGCTGAATTTTACATATGTAACACACACTCGCACACGTGTGTGCGTGCATGCGCGCACACACACACACACACACACACACACACACACACACACACACACACACCAGAGGCCCAATGCAGGAAGATTCATATGAGAATGGGACCTTTCTACTCCTGGCTGTCAGCACTGCCTTTGCTCTGGTGCTCTAGCACTCCAGCCCAGAGTTGTCTTTCCACTTTACCACGCTTCCCAGAGGCCCAGAGCAACTGGAACAGTGCAGAATGCCTGCGTCCCACCCTGCCCTCAGCTGCTCGGTGCCTGGGTATACAAATTAACCCACCATCTTTGTAGGGTTAATTTGCATAGTCACTCCTAATTGGCTGGTGAGCATTGCGAGGGTATGATCAATTTGCATCTTACTCTTTTATTAGTGTAGATACTAATAAAAAGGTAACACCCTAATTAGACTGGACATCTTCCAGATATCTTCAGAACCTCCTTCCAGACAAAGCCATGGTGACAGGAGCTAAGGAAGAGGTAGTTAGGGGTGATCAGGCTGGCAGAGGGGAGAACTTAGGAGGCTATCAGGTTGGCAAGGGGAGCAGTTATGGGGAGATCAGGCTGGCAGGGAAGGGCAGTTAGGGGACAATCAGGCTGGAGGGGGAGGGTGGTTAGGGGCAATCAGGTTGGCAAGCAGAGGTGATTTAGGGGGCTGTCAGACAGGCTGGCAGGTGGGCAGTTAGGAGCCAGTGGTCCTGGATTGCAAGAGGGTGCAGGCTGGGCTGAGAGACACCCTCCTGTCCCCAATGCATGAATTTTGTGCATCAGGCCTCTAATATATATATATTAATAATATATAATATATATATATACACACAATAGTTAACATAGCTAATTCCTGATGAACTACTAAATGACTCTTCCATGGTAGATTTTAACTCCAGATGGCTTCCCTTTTTTTGGTCTATTTCTCAAAAACAGGGTGGGGGTAAAAGTAGGTTTATAGTTATGAATATGCAAAACAATTTATTCTTGTATTATTTATTAATTATTGTATTATTTTCCATATGAACAACTGTCAACCTACTTTTGCCCCACCCTGTATTATACTTGATTTGAGAGAATTTTATGCTAGAAATAATCAAATGTATAAATCATGTGGTGAATTTCAAATTCAAAATGTGATATTTTTTTAAAGGATTTAATTTATTGATTTTAGAGATAGCAAGAGAGAGAAAAACATCTATCTGTTCTTCCACTTATTTATGCATTCATTGGTCAATTCTTTTAAGTTCTCTGACTGGGGATCAAACCCACAACTTTGGCATATCCCAGTGATGTTCTACTTGGCCAGGGCTGAGATATTTTTGACTATATATCATCCAAGGCGCTGTTCTCTTCTCCAACACAAAACTCAATGTAAGACAATTTGATGAATGAGTCCATGTATATCTTTTCTATCCACTAATATATACTGAATTATAATATTGCAGACTATTGTGCTTTCTCTGTGAAATGTACCCCAACTGTATTCTCTTATTGGGGATTAATTATCTTATATAAGAATCTTCCAACTTTAATTCCCCCCCAATATTTCTCTTGTTTAGTTTGTATATTATAGTTTTATGCTGCTAGACTGTGCATTCTAGGTCATTTTTTAACAGTAAAGACATTAGATATTATCTACCCCAAACTGCCCTTGTATCACATGTGGGTTATCACAAAAGCTAGCCTTACATGATTCACTTTTGTAATTGAAACCTCTGGAATCATGCTTTGCATAGAAGAGGTATTCAATAAATATTTGAATGTCAGGCAAAATGAAGACTCCCTTCTCTTCCCCCTTAGTGAGAAGCTTAGAGTCTAGTAAGGATCATAAAACATATTACAAATAGGACTTCCTACCTTGTAGTAAGTCTTATAGAAATAATGCCATTTATTTCTGCTCTTATCTTTATTATTTTCCTCTTTCTGCTTACTCTGGGCTTTTCTTGTTGCTCGCTTTCTAATTCTTTAAGTTGTAGGGTTAGATAATTTATTATCATTTTTTATTGTTTTTTGAGATAGGCCTGAGGAGTTATAAACTCCCCTCTCAGAAGTGCTTCCACTGTGTCCCATAGATTTTGGATTGTTGTGATTTTGTTGTTGTTTGTTACCAGGATACTTTTTATTTATTCTTTGATCTATTTTGTAACCCAATCATTGTTTAATACCATGCTATTTAGCCTCCAAGTGCTTGATTTTTTTCATTGTTTTTATTGTAGTTGCATTCTAATTTTATGCCATAGTGATCTGATACTTGATATGAGTTCTATCTTCTTGAATTTGAAGAGACTTTGCCTGTGTCCCAATATGTGGTCTATCTTTGAAAAAGTCCCATGTGCACTTGAGAAGAATGTATATTCTGTGGCTTTGGGGTGAAATGTTCTCAAGATGTCAGTTAATTCCATCTGATCTAGTGAGTCATTTAGAATGGATTTTTTTGCTGATTTTTTGTTTAGAGGATTTATACAGTGATTTCAATGGGGTATTAAAGTCCCCTACTATGACTGTATTGCCATCTATCTCACCCTTGATATATTCCAGAAGTTTTTTATGTGTTTGGGTGCTCCTATATTGGGTGTGTATATGTTTACCAGAGTTATATCTTCTTGTTGGATTGCTCCCTTTAGTATTATGAAGTGCCTTCCTTATCTCTTGCTTTTTTAAAAAAATCTTTATTGTTCAGTTTATTAATTACATTGTTCCCTTCCCCCCCCATAGCTCCCCTCCACCTAGTACCCATCCCACCCTCCACCCTCACCCCCCTCCACTGTCTTCTCCCATAGTTGTATGATTTTTGTCCAGTCTCTTGCTGCACTTCCCACACCCCTTTTCTTCCTAAGAATTGTCAGTCCATTCCCTCTCTATGTCTGTAATTCTGTTACATTCACCAGTTTATCCTGCTTATTAATTCACTTGCTTTTTAGATTCATTTGTTGATAGATGTGTATTTGTTGTTCATAATATACACTTTTATCTTTTTCTTCTTCCTCTTAAAGAATATCTTTCAGCATTTCATATAATATTGCTTTTGTGGTGATGAACTCCTTTAGCTTTTTCTTATCTGCGAAGCACTTTATCTGACCTTCAATTCTGAATGATAGCTTTGCTGGATAGAGTAATCTTGGTTGTAGATTCTTGCTATTCATCACTTTGAATATTTCTTGCCACTCCCATCTGGCTTGCATAGTTTCTGTTGAGAAATCCACTGATAATCGTATGGGTGCTCCCTTATAGGTAACTAACTGTTTTTCTCTTGCTGCTTTTAATATTCTCTCTTTGTCTTTTGCTCTTGGCAAATAGGACAATAACATATTTAAAGATGGCTGTTAACATTCTGGAGTCAGATCTGGCTTTGAATCCTGGCTCTGCCATCTCATACTTTGAAATAGAAATGCCTGTAAGCCTCAGTTTTTTTGTCTATGAGGAGGATAATGTTATTATTTTCTTCACTGGTTTGCCATGAAATATAAATGACATAAATCTGTAAAATGTTGAACATTGTGCTTGTGTTAACTATTGGTGTTGATACTGTTGCTACCACTGCTATTATGCCACAATCTTGGAAAATAGCCCATACAGTGCATTCAGGTGCTCAAAACTATTTTTGCTTTATGACAGTTTTCATATATGCATGCATTTCTTTTCCTTCCTTCCTTCCTTCCTTCCTTCCTTCCTTCCTTCCTTCCATTTACTTCATTTAATAGTCATATATGGAATATCTGGCTAAGATCTATGATGGATGCTAGGATGTAATCATGAACTTCATACTGCTCCTCAGAAGGTCATATACAAATAGGGAAGAGAGCTGCATCAGTACGTTCTTACAGTGCATTGTGGTAATTACAACAGGGGTGTACTGTGTATAATGTAACATGAAGGAAGCAATGAGTAAGTCTGATAGGGAGAGAATGGGCATATGTCAGGATGAATGATTGTTTGCCAAGATGAATGAGTCATGAAGAAAGCCATTCAGCAAAGGGAAAAAACAGGCATAGAGGTGCTCCGGTATATGACAAGGAATATTTGGGAAATCATGAGCAGTTCAATAAATACAATAGAATATATTCAGGGGAATATTAGGACATGTGGCTGAGACCCTGGCACGGAGAATTATATGTGAGATTTGGAATTTAGGGAAATGTCATAAATTGCTACAGGTTAGAATAATCAATCACTCTGACAGAAGTGGGGAGAGGAACTATTGAATTCCACATTTCCCATTCTAGTGGCCTGAAGCAATCACTTGCAAGGGGAATGGAAGAACTATGATTGCTTAGACTAGTTAAGATTCACCCAGTGTCTCCTGAAGCACATAATTACTCAGTACTTGAACAACAGTGAAATTTTCTCTTCAAGAAAGAAGGCCAGAAACAACTGTTAGGGAGACAATCAGTACTTTCTCCCACAAGAATCAAATACATAGGCCTTAGTGACCAACTGCATGTTAAGGCTCAGGAGTGAGAGATGACTTCCAGGCTTCAGACTTAGGCTCTCAAATAGTTCTATTTAATAATTATCTATATAGACAGTTTCAATAGGTTTTAATTCAGAAGAAGGGTTATTATTATAGTGCATTCATAAGTTCCTAAGGTTTATAAAAAAGCATTGACATGTGAATGTACCTGAACTGCTATATAGAATTAGGTCTGCTTTGAGTGTAATTAATATTCACTAACTTATTGCCCTAAATTGAACACACTTGGGAGCAATATGTATATATTCAATGGTTTGATCTCATTTGTCAAATAAAGTAAATAGAACTATGAATGCCAGCATTTAATGAAAAATAAAATATTCTGCTTAGAAATACAATGTTAAGGTAGAACACATTTGACTTCTTTTTAAAAAAATTAATCTTTATTGTTCAGTTTATTAATTACATTGTTTCCCCCTTTTTCCCCTATAGCTCTCCTCCACCCAGCACCCATCCCACCCTCCGCCCTCACCTCCCGCACACTGTTCTCTCCCATAGGTGCATGATTTTTGTCCGGTCTCTTGCTGCACCTCCCACTCCCCCTTTCTCCCCAAGAATTGTCAGTCCATTCCCTTTCTATGTCTATGATTCTGTTATATTCACCAGTTTATCCTGTTCATCATATTATTAATTCACTTGATTTTTAGGTTCCTTTGTTGATAGATATGTATTTGTTGTTCATAATTTATATTTTTACCCTTTTCTTCTTCCTCTTCTTATAGGTTATCTTTCAGCAATTCATATAATATTGGTTTGGTGGTGATGAACTCCTTTAGCTTTTTCTTATCTACGAAGCACTTTATCTGACCTTCAATTCTGAATGATAGCTTTGCTGGATAGAGTAATCTTGGTTGTAGATTCTTGCTATTCATCACTTTGAATATTTCTTGCCACTCCCGTCTGGCCTGCATAGTTTCTGTTGAGAAATCTGATGACAATCATATGGGTGCCCCCTTATAGGTAACTGTTTTTCTCTTTCTGCTTTTAATATTCTCTCTTTATCTTTTGCTCTTGGCATTTTAATTATGATGTGTCTTGGTGTGGTCCTCTTTAGATTCCTATATTTTGGGGTTCTGTGCACTTCTTTGGCTTTTAAGTCAATTTCTTTCACCAGGTGGGGGAAGTTTTCAGTCACTATTTCTTCAAGTAGGTTTTCATTACCTTGCTCTCTCTCTTTTTCTGGCACCCCTATAATTCGAATGTTGGTATGCTTGAGGTTGTCCCAGAGGCCCCTTACACTATCTTCAATTTTTTGGATTCTTTTTGCTTCTTGCTTTTCCAGCAGAGTGAATTTTGCTTCTTTGTATTTCAATTCTTTGACTTGGTTCTTGCGTTCATCTGGACTGCTTTTAGGTCTTTGTATAATATTTTTTATTTCAGTCAGTGTATGCTTAATTTCTAGTTGGTCCTTTTTCATATCTTCATAGGTCTTGTTCATTTCCTCGTAGGTCTTGTTAATTTCCTCGTAAGTCTCATTCATTTCCTTATAGGTTTTGTTCATTTCCTTGTAGGTCTTGTTCATTTCCTTGTAGGTCTCAGCCTTTTCTAAGAGCCTCTTGAAAAACCTTATAACTGTGGTTTTGAATTCTATGTCTAGTTGTCTTTTTTCCTCCATTTCTTTCACACCTGATTTCTTTCCATTTCTCTCTATTGTGGCTGCTTTCCTGAATTGGTCCATTAGCTTTGTGTGGTAGATGTCCTCTAAGGGACAGTGGTTCAGCCTCCCCAGTTACCTGAGGTGGATAGTCTTACTGCAATCCTTTATGGGTTATACAGTATTGTTGAAGTTAAGCCTAGCTTATTGTTGTTAGCACTAGGAGGGTTTGACCTCCAGGCCAATTGACTGAGAGGGTGAGCTGTGTTCAGGTTGGATGGGCGGAGTCTCCGGGCTGAGCAGGCAGTGTCAGCTCCGCCCTATGAGGCACGTGGGTCTCTTTGCCTGGTGGTAATAGCTGCAAGCACCTCTGAGAGAAAGCTGCCATCGGTCTCCATTCGTTGCCAGACAACTCTGCCTCTCCCCAAATGAGTCTGTACACCCAAAGTCTTGCTCATGGTTGTAAAACAAAGCAATTCGGTGGTCTCCCAAACGAGGGAGCCACGAGTCCTCTCTGTGTGGTTACGCGCAAACTGCTGTTCCAAGTGTACACACACTCTCCTCAAGCTTGCAGACCTCTGCTGCTCTCGCGCTCGCGCCCGCACCCGGGTTTTAGCGTGCCTACCTTGGACCTCAGACCTCGCCTGGAACTGAGGAATCAGTGCAGTGGGACGCCTTTGCCTCCCTCCCCATTGGAGAAAACCAGCCAGGTTTGCTGCTGCCTGCCCTTTTCTGCTAGCACGCGCATGGCTCCAAATCTCTCTCCGCGTGTATCTTCAAGGTTGTGCTCCGCCGCTCCTCTGCGTCACAGTGTTCTATCTTTACTTTTATTTGTGGAATTTTCACTCAGCCAGCTTTCTGGTGATTCTGGATGATCTTTGTTTTGTTGTTAAGTTGTAGTTTGGAATTATTGTGTGGGGCAGCAAAATAGGTGTTTACCTATGCCGCCATCTTGGTTCCTCTGACTTTTCTCTTATAGAAGGTCTCTCAATAAATGTTGCACAAGTTACTTCCTTTTTATATACTCAGTCTTTGAGTATCAGGGTGATGCCCCAACAAACTGAACTACCAGGCCAGGGCATCACTTAGTTTTGAAACAGTTTATTTACTATGACCTTATCATCCCAAAATCTATTTCTGAAGCAGTCAATCTTTGCAGTCATTTTCATCAGAGTAGCTGAAAAATGATCTTCAATAAGGGTACATTTGGTTTCTCCCTATAGTGGGAGGTCCGTCTATTTCTAAAAATACGTTGCTATGTTACAAATGCACCATCCTCGTACTATACACAGGAAGATAACTGTTTTAAATTAGCCTATACCAAGCCAATAATGGGAAACCATAAACTCGAGGGTTCTAAAAGTATCAGTCCTTGTTCACATTTTCCTTCTCTTCCTTTTCAAATAAATATAATATTTCTTCCTTCATCACTTTTCCTCTTTCTTTTCAGGGAATGCACAATCAATGTTCTTAAGTAATTTGACATAAAGAGAACTAGATGATTGATTAGATTGCAGTTCATAAGCATTTCTGTGTGGTGGATTCTCTTCCCCATCCCCATTTTAGATAGGAAAAACTTCAGCACTTTGTAAATAAATCTCCAGCTACATGGTAATTTTTAATTTGTGGTGCAAGCAGGACGAGAATAATTTTGAATGATTCATGTTCCAATTAGTGTAAACAACATGGAAACATTTGACACTAATTTCCAAATGTGGTAACCTTGAGGGAACACTGAACCCTGCTGAGTGAGATTTCAGTGTCAGCCTAAAGGATCAGTGATGTGTTCAACATGATTCTGAAGGAAAGGAAAAGGGAGTGGATTCCACTATATGCCTGGCATAGAGAAAAAAAGTAATGATGGTATAGCTTTCATATTAAATTTCATTTTAATCTACTTTGTAGAATATCAGATAATCTTCTTAGGACATATTCAATTTGTAATATCTATAATAATAAAAGGATAATATGCTAATTAGACCAGCTGTCCTTCCAGACGAAGCTGGGGCTGCAGCTGCGGGATGGAGGCAGCCGCCACCACTGTGAGGGAGGGATCCCAGGCAGCCTCTACAGATGTGAAGGCCTCCTCTTGCATGAATTTTGTGCATCCGGCCTCTAGTTTATATTATAAGCATAAAGATTCTTCATCCTCTCAACAAACATTTTCCAACTACCTACTATGCAAAATTTTATTGCAATAGCATATAGCCCCATGTCTACTGCATCAGCCTCCTCCTGGTTGGTCTTCCTGATCACCTTCTTTCTCCCAACCCAGTGCATGCTACATGTTATTATTATGGGAAAAATAGTATCCCAGTGCATGAATTTGTGCACCTTGAAAGGAACTGTGATACAAGAGGCTGTTGTAGGCTCAGGGATGGGTCTAGGTTCCTTATCCCCTGTCTGCCGGCAAATCCACTTCTGTCACTGCCGCTCCCACATGCTGATTGTGGCCTGCTAACACCTGCTGACATCACTGAGTGATTGGGACCTGCGCCAGGCACCAGCAGCAGGTGTGAGCAGTGGCTCTGGTGCTAGCTGTGGGTGCAAGTGATGCCAGTGCCGGCAGCGTCATCTGAGTGCCAGGCAGGACCACGGTGCACAGGAGCAAAGAATTTTAAGTAACCATCAGAGACTCGCCCCGATGACAGTGACCAGTGCCCTGCCTTGGTCTGGTGTCCCTGCTCACCTGCTCCACCATCCAACCATGGCCAACACCTGCCATGTTCTGCGTGTGCCTCCTGGTTGCCAGCGCACATCATAGCGACTTGTTGCCCAGTTGTTTGGTTGTTTTCCTGTTTGGTCTATTTGCATATTAGGGTTTTATATACATAGATACTGATAATATCAATAAGAGTCTCTGCCCCTTAGTGGTGCCTGTAACCTGCCTGATAAAGTCCATACTCCTCAGCCTGGCATTCAGTGTCTTGTGGCATTTGGCCACAATCTAATTCTCAGCCCTATACCCATTGCCCTGCTACTTTTACCATTTGCATTAATGCCTTCACTTGAAGAAGGGGTGGGGTAATCATGCTTCCCAGATGTCTGCTCTTTTAAGGATAACCTATAAATAAGGGACCATTTGTTTTATTTGACTGCACTACATATACTTCCTGCCCCTGCATAAGTTCTTTCTACAAGGAGCAATTCCCCATCTTACTTTACCTTACTTGGTCTTTTTTCCAAGCTGAAAGACTTGTGGACTCTCAGCTCCCAGACCGCAACTCCTATGTCTTGTTTCCCCAGCAGCAACTATAGAGGTTCCTTACTCATGAGTCCTTTACTCATGTTCATCTTTTTATTTTTTTTAATCCTCACCCAAGGATAGTTTTCCATTGATTTTTTAGGGAGAGTAGAAGAGAGAGGGAAAGAGAGAGAGAAACACTGATGTGAGATAAACATATTATCTGGTTGTCTCCTACACAAGCCCTGACCAGAGTGTGGGCCAGGGAGGATCTTGCAGCCAAGGTACGTGTCCTTGACTGGAATCGAACCTGGGACCCTTTGGTCTGTAGGCCAAAGCACTATCCACTGGGCTAAACCAGCTAGGACTCATGTTCATCTTTGTGGGACAGCAATGACTGGCACTTTGAGAAGAGAAGAACATTGAAAACTCAATGTGTGTTGAAAGTAAAAATGGCTCCATGTGACTCTTCTGTCCAATTGGTAACTGACTGACAGTAACTAGAGAATCCCAAGAGATCTGCTAGCATATACCCAGCTCACTGCCCGTTTTTTGAGGAAGAATGAAGAAGAGTTCAGAGCTTAGTGTCTGGAATCACACAGACCTCGGTCAATTCTGGCTCTACCTCTGACCACCAATGTGATCTCAGGCAAGTTTTTAATGCACTGTGGACCTCTGTTTTCTGTAGAGGAATGGGAATTGAATTGTATGGTTGTCACAAGATGGGAGACAGGTAAGGGTGGAGTGCTAATTCCCTGTCCCCCTTCCTGCCTTGCTCCTTTTTGATAGTGTCTCTGTTTCTTCTCCACAGCCACAGCTCCTACACTATAGTGCTCTCCCTACCTACAGGCATTTCCACTGAGTTTTTGTGACTGCTCCTTTCCCCTAAAGTTTGATGCCTGGAAGGGTAGCAGCTCTCTGTTATTGCTAGCTCAGGGTGCATCACCATACCTTGTTGCTTACCCTTAATCCTATAGCATCTTTATTATAAGTCCCCTCATGAAACTCTTTCAATCAGTTACCCTGTTTTACTGGGCCATCTGTTTCCCAGGGAGACCTCAATTTATTTACTTGTTTATTGTCTTCCACATATTTTTGCACACACACAAATGTATAGTTCCTCAAGGATAGGGATTTTGTGACTAGAACGATGTCTGTTACATAGCAGGCAATTCATACATTTGGTGATGGACAGATATGAATGAATAAATGTATTCTTAATTATTCTCATAAGAATCCATGAGATAGGAAAATTATTGGCTCCATTTTGCAGATAAGAAAATTGAGGTTCAAAAGGAAGTAACTTGCAGTTAGTGCACGACAACACTGACTGGAATCACTGCTGTATTTGCATTGCTACCTTGCATTATTTTCATCAAATCACATAATACAGTAGCTTTCATATTGGTATTACATGAGTAGTTGTTAATTTTATTATCCTTTCTCCATGATATTAAATCATGTCACATAGTTTGTGAATTCTTTAGCTCCCACAGAGAAAGGCCTTCGCTTTTAGCCAACAATAGAAGGGTTAATGACCCATTAACCAATAAAGAAAATATATTTTAAATATAGCACATATATTAAATCCAAACCACATGTAAATATCCTTGGTTGGTAAGGCTGTTTATCCAGCATACTGCTAGAACTACTTCAGCAATGCTGCATTAAGTATCCAATTAGATGAGAGATTAGAGTCTGAGGTGGAGAATGGCTGATACAGAGGGAGCCAATGGAAAGTGCTTTCAACTCCAGGAGAGATTGCTGATGTAAGGCAGAGAGGGATCCAGTCCCCACAATGGAAAGCAAGGATGCTAGTCCTTGTTTTACTTCAGACTAGCTAATTCCAAGGACCATGATTTGTGTTTGTCTTAAAACATTCCACCTTTTCTTATTCCTCTAAACACGATTACCCCATCTCATCTCTTTTGTCTTCTTCCATAACAGCTAGCCCTCTGAAGGTATGGGGCAGGAAGAAAAAGGTGCTAATTTTACATAGGACAAGGGTCTCAAGGTCTGAGCCATTTTACTAAATGCTATTCTTGCTACATGTTAAAATGCAGCACAGTATTTTTCAGATAAGCTGTAAACAGGATAGGCTTTACAGATAAGTATAGCCCAACCTGATAAGTATTGCCCACAGCAAAGAAGAAATCCACATGTAATTGATCAGATGGTATATAAACAATTGCTAAGCCTCCCTTTGGAGAGGCAGAGCTTATATTTATTTCCTTTACTTACTGAAAGTAAGTAAAACTACCTTGTAGCAACCATGTCTCAGTTTTTGAATAGAGCTCCCCAAGTGACTGAACCCCTTGAGTGGTAATACTAGAAGGTTAATGTCTTTTGAGGGAAGTCGATGAAGAAAATCATAAACAAAAACCAGGCAAGTACTGTGCACATAATTTCCAAATAAAAATAAAGGGAACATAGTTTTTAGGTTAGGACTGCTCTACTAGGAGTTGAACAAAATGACATGCCTTCTCTCTCAGCTGTCTCAGGGAAGTGAAGGAGTCATCCTCCCAGCATACTATCCATCATAAAAAAGCAAACTCTGAGGGAGGCTGCTGAGTTAGCCGCCTGGCAAAGGCCAGTTGAGCATTTATCATATCCCAGGTGGTGCATGAGGTACAGAGGATAGGGCTTACATCCTAACAGGGCAAACAAATACAGAACAAATGAGTTATTTCCGAGTCTGCAATAGGCTATGGTGGAGAAGTAAAGAGTGTTTTTTGAAGTCAGGAAATATCCCTGAGAAGAATAAGCCTGGAAAGCTGAGTAGGTATGGTAGGTAGGCTATGGACCATGCCTATTGTATCTATAATTATAAGTCCAGAACTAACCCAGGACCTGGCAGATACTAGGAGTTTTGGTTATTATTATGTAACTATCGATTCCAAAAGTTAACAACCTAAAAATGACAATTTATTATTTTTCATAATTCTGTGGGTTGGTAAGACTCCACTCAGAATTATTCTGTTCCACATGCCATTGACTTTGGCTGGAGTCAGCAAGGGCCTCAAATGTTAAAATGTAAGGCAGGAATGTCCAAGGAGGCTCCCTCTCAGAACTCCGGTTCCTTGGCAGGGATGGACCGAAGTCCTGGGCTCAGCAGGGATAGCTGGGACCACTGGTTCCCTCTGCCCAGGCAATCCAGGGGTTATCAGACTCCACATGGTCTCACCAAGTGGTTTTGCCAGCCAGGATAACTGTACTTTACATGACAGCTAAGATATCTCGAAAGTGCAAAAGTGGCAGGCACCCTTCCTTTGTAAGGCCTAGGCCGGACTCTGAATGGAGCCACTGTTGCTTTACTTTACTGTTGGTCAGAGTAAGTCTCAGGACCAGCCCAGACTCAGCGCAGGAGAGGACTATACAGGGTTCTATGAAAAGGTATATTTCATGGGGGTGGAGTCATTTCTAAAGATTAGAGAGTCTTCTAGGTGATCAGTAATTTTATTTTTAGTATTTTAGTAATGGGGAGAAATTAGTGGGAATCAGTCAAAGTAGAGGGGGAGGCATGAGCAGTATCTTTGCTGATTGGAAGGTGGGTGCAACTAAGTTGTGTTGAAGGACCTGGGAGAGGTCCATTTTGGCTGGAGCACAGAGAGAGGGGATGAGAGTTATGGATGAGACTGAAGAGTGAGCTGAGAACAGGCTGAGCCTAGAGCCTGACTACCCCTGAACTTTTCAGTTATATAAGCCAATCAATTCCCTTTCTCCCACTGCCAGTTTGAGCTGGTTTTCTATCTTTGATCAAGAGGCCTGAATAATAGTAGGGAAGCAGCAAATCATGCTGCCCAAGAGAAGAAGGCTCTGGAGGTGACCTTGCCACTGAACACTAAACCATTTGGAAACAACCTGTTCTGTACAAATGCATTATGATTATCCCTGATCCACAGCCACACACCCACCCTGAGTAGGATAGAATCTGCCCCTGACATCAAAAACAGAAATATCTGTGGGTGAATGTTCCTAAAGGCTTCAGAAAGTCCTTCCCAGATGTATAATTAAAGCCAACTACTGCTCAGTCGTCCTGCAGTAACTGGTCAGACACTTAAAGGCCCTTTTCAAATCCCCACAATATAAATTTGCTTTTGTTGGTTTCCACTGGATGCAATTACACCTTTCTGAATCATATGCCCATACTGCCTTGAGAATGCCCATATTACATGTTTGTTGAGCAGATCCAATAAGATGACTCATAGAAAATGTTCAGTACAGTACCTAGTCAGAATCTAATAAAGCACCAGTAAGCATTTGATTTTATTGTTATCTGATTTCATTTCTGTCATCCCGAGTTCTTTGATGACTGTATTTAAAAAAAATCTCTGCCTTTAACCCCCTCC